>JAZHEH010000251.1:4067500-4667500 GCA_036589455.1 Ateles fusciceps | reverse complement strand
AATATTTTTCTACAGCATAAATCACATTTTGATCTTCTTTGTGCTTTTAAGGTCCCTTTCAGATTGCTTGGTGCATAGTTTTTTTGTGAGTATTGTAAAAGTGTGTCGATTTGTGTTGATTGAAAAAAAATGTAGTTAAAAACAGGAGATCTGTTCATTTTTATAGATCACTATCCTATCCTCAATTATTCTTCATTTTCTCTTGCTTTAAGCACCTCAATTTCTAAAACGCGGTAGTAGGAGAAAACTGCGGAACTGTTTGAATGCGTGACTCTTCAGCTGAATAACAGTAATTTTTACATTTGTTAAAACTTTTTCAATGATACTTGTTGTAATTCTTTGACACTGTGTTGGCATCAAGCATTTGTTCTATGAGATATGTTATAAAAGCCCAGGAGGGCAGTGCTGCAGAGTGGCCCATACAGAAACCATGTAAATAACACACACCATCTTCCATGACATCTCCCTGGCCTCAGACCTGTTGCCAGATCTCCTTGAGCTCTTAGCTCCTGAACTCAGAATTTACCTTTGTCTAGAAAAATTCAGGAGGTTCTAATGCTGCTACTCCCTAATTCTGTACCGTTGGGAAACTTCCTCTGAGTAGGAAGAGAAGCACAATCTCATTTGCTGCTTTCCAGGTGTTTCTGCTAACAGGTAAAAGTTGACTAACAGTCAAAGTCGAAATTTAGTTTAAGAGAACAGTTAAGAAGAACTAGTTGCTATTTTTTTTCTTAAGGAAATATGACATTCATTTTATTTCTTATTAATTGATTGACATGTTAAACCTTTCTGGCATTCCTGCTTACCACATCTAAAATAGAATTAAGACTTTTTGAATTAGTGAATTACAATTCAGTTAGATAGACTGTATCATATTGTACAGAAAGCTTTTATGAAATCTAATTTCATTTCATGGCTGCCAGCATAAAAAGAGCAAAAAAAAGAATTGTTATCAATTTATTTATTAAGTTTCAGTGCTGAAAGTTCCCTGGTTTTTATCAATATGCCCTATACTTACTTGAAAGCCTAAATCTAAGTCTGAATCACTCTTTCAAATAACAGGCTCCCCTTCCATAAGTGAAAGGTTGATTTGTCAGCATGGATTCACTCTTGAGCACATGATCATTTTAGTAACCTGTGAGTACATATCAAACATTGCGTGTTGGAACGTGGTGTCAACTATGACTAGTTTAATAGACATTTCTCCCTGCTCTGGCCATTCATCATGTTTATAGCTATATCTTCACCAAAGGACTAGATAAAATAAACATGCTTCTCATGGAGATTTTTATCAATGTCAGATTATAAACACAAAATTCCTCAGGCAGAAGATAATCTTTCAGGTGGTTACACATTTTATTTATTTATTTTGCACATATGTAAATGCAAAGAAGATTGAGACTCTTGCCATTCCAACTATCAGGGGTGTTACCTTTGTTTTTTGATGCGAATCCAGCTCCTTAGATTTTATACATGAAGTTTTTAAAATTAGAGAATTAGGAACTGTACCTGTGAGCCGTAAATTCCTAGGAAAAAAATAGACATCAGAAAACTTAGAAAATTAACAAACCTAACCTTGCTGTGTGTATCATCTTTATAAAATCCTGAATGACTGAAAATCACTGTACCCCATTTCATCATACAATAGCCACTCTAGGTGCTTTAATAGCTTGTACTCATGTTTCCATATCTTGTGTACCATGATAAGTGCTATGGTTTGAATGTTTGTCCCTTCCAAAATTCATGTTAAAACTTAATCTCAGTCTGGCTGTATTGAGAGGTGGGACCTTCAAGAGGTGATTTGGTAATTAGAGCTTTGCCCTCATGAAGGAATTAAACCATTCATGGATTCAATGGATTAATGAATTATCTTGAGAGTAGGACTGGTGTCTTTTCAAGAAGAGGAGAAGAGATCAGAGCTAACAAGCTCAGCGCTCTCCTCATATGCTGCTCTGCACTACTTAGGGACTCTGCCAGGGTCCCCACCAGAAGAAAGCCCTCATCAAATGAAGCCCCTTGATCTTAGACTTCTCAGCCTCTATAACTTTATGAAATAAATTCATTTCCTTTATAAATTACCTACTTTCAAGTATTCTGTTATAAGCAAGAGAAAAAGAACTGAGGTAGTAAACAACTGGGCTCCTATCCCTTCATTGAGAATTTTGCTGCTGAGGCCATTTAACCACATGCTGAATTCTGGAACAAGTCATTTTCTCTGGAATAAAAGATAAGTGGCTACAAGATGAGCTCTGAATCTAGGCTTACTTAATTCTCTGACTTTCAACTGGATCCCTGCCTTGATGCCTGAATCCCTGCAATGACTGGGACTGCTTTCCCAAGACTTGTTTTTTTCTGTTGGAGCATTCCTATGTCCATTCCCAGGTCAAACCAATCCCAATCCATCTGCCTCACTCTCTGGCAAATGCTGCCATTCTCCTTGAGTGGTCATGAACCCCTAAAAGCTAAGATGATCTGCTTTTGGAAATAATTTTATCTCTTTAGCAAACAGTATTCACATCATGTCTGTCTCTTAGAATTCAAGACAGATCTTTAATCTCAAATTCCCATTTTCTAATACCAACCCTTGGCCTTTCTTTCATGATTATCCTCCTGGCTTCTATATGAGTGTGAATCTATATAAATATTATTGATTTTTTTGTAGGGTTGAACTCTCTTGAGCTGCCTGAGCTTGAATTATGAGTGGAAGGGATTCTAAGAAATCTGGTGGTTGATATAATTCTTGGCAAAATTGTTAATCTTAGAATATTCATTTTACTCTGATGATGTATGCTAGGGATACATCATCAGAGCAAAATTAAACAGATATGAAACAGATCTATTAAACAGATATGAAATCTAACAATAATGTCTCTGTTAGGTACTTACTATGTATCAGGTATGTTGTTCATTGGTTTATAAACATTGCTTAATGTTTTATAATATCTTCAGTCTCAAAAGAATCCTATGAGGTAGGTGTTATTTCTCACATTGTACAGATGAGACCCAAAGGTACTGAAACATATATGGAGGTGACAGCCAGCAAATGCAGGAAACAGTTTTTGACCCTCAGTGTGTCTAAGTCTAAGGTCATATTCTTAATCACTACATTAAACATGTGTTTAAAGATAGTGTGTATTTCAAATTTCTTAATGGTTTGTATTGCATTCTGCTTCAATAAGATTGCTTCAACAAGATTTTATTGTAGATGATGTACTTTATAAAAACACCCAAATATCTGATAGTAAAGTAACAGAGTGATTTAAAGTGATTTTATCTAGCAACCTTTGCCTCTATCTTATCCAAGATACTGGTTGCCTATGTGGAAAAGCACAATACTAGAACAATTTTTCCACTTTGAACATCAAGCACTTCCTCTAAATGCCAGAAACAAAAATAACAGCAATGGGTGAACATTTTTCAAAAAACATTTATTTCCTATCTAAATATAGAAAAACATGAGACAGCTTATGACATTGAGACAACAATGGAAATGATTCGAAAAAAAGACATAATAAGAAACAGAAGCTAATGGCAAAAATCAAGCACCAAATTTAATACTAAAAGGTAAAAGAAGAGGGAAGTCTGTGGAGTTACAACATTTTTATTCTCAAAAAACAAAGCATACATTCTTTAGACATCTAATGGGACCAAGATGATCTGATTTTAAGAAGGAGTCATGATGATTCAATTGGCTATTTTCTTATATTGATTAAAGGAGAGGGGCATCATGTTAAATCTTAAAGAGAGAAAAGAAGACTAACATTTGGTGAATACCTATCTGTGCATAACTTTACATGAGGCATTTTTACATTACTTAAGCGTATCTTCCCCCCAAAATCTCTAAATGCATACCTCCATTGTAGCAATACTGAAAGTGTGCTGATGCCCCTCTTCCCTCTGCTAGACTGTAAACTCCTTGAATAGAGAGATGTCTTAATTATCTTTTCTTAAAATCTATGTATCTGTCAAATGGGATGTGATCTTTCCTATCATTTCTAAAGTAGCCATATTCCCACAAAATCACTGCTTATTCTGTTTTATTTTCCTTGTAGTTTCCACTATTTATCTGAGTTTATATTGAATTACTTCTTGATTTCCTTTTTGTTTTCTGAATATTTTACTAACATACAAGCTATGAGGACATGAAATTTGGCAGCCTTGTTCAAAGATTTAACCTTAGCCCTTAAGGCTGTGCTAGTGTACGCTCAAAATACATACTGGCCAATAAATGAATAAACCTTTGTACACCTAACTGCAGCACAAACTATGATTCCTAGCAGATATTCTAAATTTGTTTGCTGAACCAACCTGAATTTCTAAAATTATCTTGCTGGTGAGGAGACCAGACTCCAGGAGAGTACGTTTTTCAAGATTACACATTTAATATGTGGAGAGGATGGAATATGACCTCAGGTCTATGCATACCCTATGCTAAACCAACACTGCCTCAGGGAACTGCAAAAATAGTGGACAGCCATGTTTATTTCTGGTGGCGCATCTCATTAGAGACATAAAGCTTAGAGACTCTAGAGAGGTGAAGGGATAGTTAATTTCAAATAAACTTTCTCAATGGAAATCAGTTAATGGGTAATTTCTTTGTGTTGTTGACTTAAAAGACATTCATAAACTTTACCAATTAGATACAGGTGATGCAGAATTATAACTCTGTTGTAAAAGGTGAAGAACTTACAATGTATTTTCCCTTAAAAGGTCAGCCCATATAGATGGAAGTGGGCAAAGAGGGTACCTTTTGGAAGGATCAAATTTTTCCTTAAAGGGAACTTTAAATCTACTCCAGCCCTTGAAAAAAAGTGCTTATTACAACATGTGTCATTGGTTTATTGTACAACATGAAAAGGACATTTAGTCTTGAAAAAATTTTAATGGCGTGTATTAGTAATGGAAGTGAGTTGGCCAGAAATGTTTATATATGTCCTATGAAATGTTTAGTTTTCTGAAAAATACTTTATCATGGTAACTTATCAAGATGAGTGAGATACAAAATGCAGCCAAAGTAGCTGAATGAATTTACCTGTTGAATTAGGTTTTTGGTATTGTTTACCTGAATAATAATGTTCACCAAATATAGATGGAAATAATTTTTACTAAGCTGGACTTTTGACATTAATAGCTACTGGCAGCTGCTTCTGAAAGCCTCCGCCTAGTTAAACATAATAAAAAAATACATTAGCAGAGAATGACTCATGATTTGCCCATGTAGTAGAAATAAGATATGCCAGAGAGTCCATCACACCCAGCTTCAAATTTTGATTATGCCACTTACTAGAGGAGAGAGACTAAGGATGTTACCTCTCTCATCTTAATAAAGTTTTTTTTTTGAAAATGATATGGAGTAATATAAATGAAGTATTTACCCAATCTAGTGCTTGCCCAAAGGAGTTGGAACTCAGTAAGTCTTCTACAACCTAGATGCATACTCTAAAATTGTGTCTTACATTTGACCCAAGCACTAGTTGAGAGTTCAGGTCTTCACTGTATCTGTTCAAGAAAATTAAATGCACTCTAATTTGTAACTAACTGCAATGTTTCCTAAATTCCTTTTTCCTCCAATATTTGTATGCCTTCACAGCTTCTCTGATGTCTCTAGCTTAGTGAGAGGATAAATAAGCCTCTCATTTATTTATCTCTTAAATAACAATTACAACTCATTTTTCTATACCCAGTTACATCATTAATTAATTAATTTTATTTATGGTTGGTGTCTACAGAATGCTAGAAGCAACTAGATAGTTACATATAGAGAATTTCATTACAATTCATCCATGCAAAATAAAAGTAAATTAGGGGATTCAGTCTTCAATCTAAAGCTGGGATGGCTCTAAGGTGAGGGGAATTCTGTTGAAGATTGGAGAATCAGCTTGTACGGAGCTGCTAGAGACTGGAACACTCTTCCAACCTGCCCAGTGCTTCCCAATGTCTTGGCCCTGAGCTACATCATTCAAACTTGGTTTTGGTGTATGAGCAAGGTAGCCACAGAAAAAATTGGAGAGATTTCTTTAGGTTACAAAAATGTCCAACATTGCTTAATAAATCTTGACTACAATTTGTTTCTTCTTCAACTTGGATGCAGAACAAGATTTGTTCTTTAAGCTGTGTTCTACTGCCTGCCAATGAAAGGCTTATAGTGAACACAGAGGTGGAGTACTTTTACCTCTTTATTTATTGGCAGCTATAAATGCCAGTTTGTATCCACTTTGCTATATACTTGTTCTAAATGAAGTCTTCCAAGGAAATCAAGTTGCAATCACTTTAGGTTGGAAATCCTTCTAATAGACTTTCGCTTAAGCTCATGCTTTCTCAACATTCAGGGCCTAACACTATTGCAACATGTAGATTCCATCAACTACCCAGAACTTTAAGTTTCAGCTTCTATCCCAGGCAGAGTTGCCTAAAATTCTTTGGTTTCTGGGAGGGCGAAGCCACTGTGAGTGTTCTGAAGCTTCCTTGACTGTAAGCCACAAGAGGGCAGCCATGTCCCAGGGCTTCATTTCTACGGAAGTATGGATGGAGCAGCATCCCTAATCCAATTTAAATAGCTCTAACATTGACATCTCTCTATTCAAACTAGATGTCCATAGAGGTTGAGGTTAAAACTAGTTTTCATTTTACAACTTTACAACTGAAGTTTGAAAATTATACATAACATTACAGAAATCTGGTTTTCTTTCCCCAAATTCCAATATCAGTGTTGAATTTAATGTGTCTCTCTAAGTTGAGGTTGCATTCTCAGAACAATAACTTTCATGTTTGGACAATGGACACCTATTTCCCATAAAATCCTAATAGCGAGTTGGAGAATTTCTCTGGATCAAATCTAGAATGCCACCTTTTAATCTGAAGTGTAGTTAAGCATATCACCAAAGAGATAAAATTTCTAAAGAACTCCCAAAATGTAAAAGCTAGGACTCAACAAGACATCACCTTTAAAAGCGTTGTATTCAAGTGGTCAACTAACAAATGAAAAAGCGTTCAACATCACTAATCATCAGGGAAATGCAAATAAAAGCCACAATGAGGTATCATCTTACACCAGTCAGAATGGCTATTATCAGAAAGTTAAAAAACAACAGATGATGGCATGAATCGGAGATAGCGGAATACTTACACACTGCTGGTGGGGAAAGTAAATTAGTTCATCCTCTGTGGAAAACAGTATGAAAAGTTCTCAAAGAGCTAAAATAGAACTTCCAGCTCTCCCACTACTGGGTGTCTACACAAAGGAAAAGATATCATTATATGAAAAAGACACCGGCATGTATATGTTCATTGCAGCACTACTCATGATAGCAAAGTCATGGAACGAACCTAGTGTCATAGCAGTTAAACCAGATAAAGAAAATTTGGTATAATATATTATATTTGGTGTAATAGTATGCAGCCATTAAAAAAATAAAATCATGTTCTTTGCAGCAACATGGACAGAGCTGGAGGCATTTTTTTTTCTCTGTTGCCCAGGCTGGAGTACATTGGTGTGATCTTAGCTCACTGCAACCTCCCCATCCCAGGTTCAAGAGATTCCCTGCCTCAACCTCCTGAGTAGCCAGGATTACAGGTACCTGCCACCATGCCTGGTTAATTTTTGTACTTTTAGTAGAGACAGAGTTTCACCATGTTGGCCAGGCTGGTCTCGAACTCCTGACCTCAGGTGATCCACGCATCTCAGCCTCCCAAAGTGCTGGGATTACAGTGTGAGCCACCATGCCCGGTCTGGAGGCCGTTATTTGAAGTGAATTAACTCAGAAACAGAAAATGAAATACCGTATATTCTCACTTATAGGTAGGAGCTACATAATGGGTGCACATGAACATAAAGATGGAAATAATAGACACTGGGGACTCCAAATGGGGGTTAGGTGGTGGGGATGGTATTGAACAATTATCTATTGGGCACAATATTCTCTCTTTGGCAATGGGTACATTAGAAGCCCAGTCCCTTTCAGTACATAACATACACATGAAACAAACATGTACCCCCCGAATATAAAAATTAAATAAAAAACAGTTGTATTCAAATAAGCACAAAATTTAAAAAAATATTACTTTGTGTTTCTCTTGAACTCCACCACCTGTTTCCACTAGGATATGGTAATACCTGACTTAGAAAATAAACATGTATATATTTCTAGTAAGTATATTACGTCAACATTTCATATTGTTCCTCAAAGAGCAAGATGATTCCTAACCCCTCTGGTCATCTAAGTAAGTTTGAAGTTTCTTGTCTTCAACTATTCAGCTCCCAAGTTTATCATTACTTTATTCTTCCTGTAGTTTCCCTATACTTCCACTTCTTTCAGTATCTTTAGCTAAAGGCCAAGAGTTTGTCATCACTTTCAGATGAAAGATAGAGCTCTGTTTCTCCTCTGCCTACAATGAATTCAAAGCAGACCTCTTTTCCTGTTCCTTCTCCATACAATGCCATCAGTGTCATGACACACACACACATGCACACACACACATGCATGCACACTCACACTCCTGCACACACACATGCAGCACACAAACTGGGCAGCTCTGCCCTCCTACTTCTCTTTTGTCATCTTTCCTTTGTTTCCCTCCTTTCTTTGGGTCGGTCAGTGGTTTCTAGAACTTTGTTTTCTTCATTGATTTTTTGCAAAATAGATGGGAACTCGAAGGTTTACTATGAAAGGCTAGGTTATGAATCAGTGATTTCCAAACCCAGTTCATTATTAGACTCCCCAGGGAAAGGTTAGAGAATACATATTGGCAGGTCTGCTCACACAGAGTAGTAGGTCTTATGTGAAGTCAAGATAACCTGTGATTTTGGAGAAAAAATACCATACATAATTCAGATAGCTAAACCCTCTGCCTTTAGCCTTAAATCCTCAGTACCTAGGACTAGCAGCTGTTAATATGCATATTGATTGTCTATATTAATTAATTGATATTATAGCCAACAGGTTGATAATTGGTGATGCTTATCCCTATGCCATTGAGCAGAAAGTTAAACATTCCCTAAGGAAGCATTCAGAAATCTGAATTCATCAGAAATAAACAAATTTGGCCAGGCGCAGTGGCTCACATCTGTAATCCCAGCACTTTGGGAGGCCAAGGCGGGTGGATCACCTGAGGCCAGGAGTTTGAGACCAGCCTGGCCAACACAGTGAAACCCCATCTCTACTAAAAATACAAAAATTAACTGGGCATGGTGGCATGTGCCTGTAATCCCAGCTACTTGGGAGGCCAAGGCAGGAGAATCACTCGAACCTGGGAGGTGGAGGTTGCGGTGAGCTGAGATTGTGCCACTGTACTCCAGCCTGCCTGGGTGACAGAGCAAGACCCCGTCTAAAAAAAAAAAAACAAAAAAACATAAAAATAAAAAATAAACAAATTTATTTAAAGTAGGACTTAGATCTTTCAATTGCTATTGTGAAAAATGAATCTCTAAGAGACATACACAACATCAAGTTTAGTTGATTGTGCATCTGTCCATTTTAAATTACTCTTATTTATTTATTTATTTATTTATTTATTTATAGGAAACATCTTGCTGTACTAGGGTTATGTAGAATGTAGTTTGGGGAAATGACTGGCTCAGATGCCGACAGAGGAGTGCAGTGCTACACATCTGCATGGGAATATTTGGACCAGATCTTTTCAATTCTGGCTGCATGTTTTAATTACCTGGGAAACTCTTGTAACTCACTGGACACTGATTTAATCAAAATATCTAGGGGTAAGACAAGATATTATAATTAAAAAAAAAAACTAACCCAGATGATTCTAATGTGCTTATGAGATCAAGAGTCATTGTTTTAAGACGATGGGAAAATATTAAATGTATTCTAAATTATTGGCTATCAATAATAGCTAACATTTATTGTTATTTTTTGTGCCAAGCACCTTCCTCATATATTTTCTAACTAAATCCTCATGATTATTTTATGGAGAGGGTACTGTTACTATTCCCTGTCTTAGTCTGTTTGTATCGCTATAACCAAATATGTAAGACTGGGTAAAAAATAATAATAGATATTTATTTCTAACGGTTCTGGAGGCTGGAAAGTCCGATATCAAACTGCCAGTAGATTTGGTGCCTCCTTCGTTGATGGTGCCTTGTTGCTGTGTCCTTACCTGGAAGCAGTAATGCAGGGGAAAAACAGACTCCAGTGTTGCCTTCAGCCTCTTTATGAGGGTACTGATCCCATTTTTGAGGGCTCTGCCCTCATGACTTCATCACCTCCTAAAGCCCCACCTCTTAACAATATCACATAGCATATTATCTACATTGACTATTGCAAAATGCTAGTAAGAAATTTAACTCCAGTCCTAAATTCTACCCATAAAATACTTGATTATTTTGACCAATGTAAGATATTTTTGTACTTTTTAATCTACTCAATCAGAGACTTCTGTTAATAGTTCCACACATAGAACATAACTAAAATTATCTCTGCTCCCCTCTCTCACTTTTAAAAGTGAAAAAGGGATTGATTTAGGCCAAATCTTCATGCCAGTAAAAAGACACGAATGTTGATTCAGGTAGTCAGATAACTTGCCCTTCTTTGTCTTGGGAGGTAAAAATGTTGTCGTTGAATTCACATCAACTAAGTATAAATCAAACCTCTTTAATGTAATTATCATTTTCTTATTATAGCAAAACCTTATTTGAATGAACCCCAAATAATGGAACTTTTAAATTATTATGAAAACCATTCTATTTCTCCCTCATTGAGAAGCAAGGAAAGAGCAAGCAATTTGAAATCGGAGGCCTTTAAAAGGTGCATCACTATTGTTCCTTCCTCTGAAATTCTATTCTACTAATTATCTGCATATTTAAATAATGTTAGTTTTCTCTTGAAATCCTTTAGAAATCAACACAGAGCTGGCTGGTATGACCCGAGAATTAGAAAGACAGATAATCTTCCATTTGGAATTTAGGACGTGCAAAATTGTATTGTTATTTATTCTTCCTTCTCTTTAAACATCCATACTGTTGCTGCAATTAGATATTAAGTCTCTAGGGTCTGAACATTCTTTCTGTTTTGACTCTCAGCTCCTAGCAATAAATGACGGATTTCTTCTAGCAAATAAAGATAGCAGGGTGATGATGGGGACAGAACAGAACCAACCTCCTGTGCGAATGGCTTTTATAACAGTCGTAACTTATAAACAAATTATTATTCTTCAGGCATTTTAAGACAATGAATCAATAAAAATCATGAAATTATTGTTGATATATGTTTCCAGTACTATTCTTAATTGAATAGTATTTATATTTTATACATCTGTTTATATATGTTTTATATTTTATTTATATTTATATAAAATAATATGCATTCAATTTGGCTTATCATAGTTTTATAGAAAATCTTGCTATTCAAGGTAAAATAATAATTCTTACATTTCTTTAGTGCCTTTTGTTATTCAACACCCGATTCTGTTGTTTCTTTGGATTTTCAGAATCCTTGGACAGAAAGCAAAGTAGATCTTTATTTCCATGGGTCTCTCAGCTTGGAACACGATTTACCTAAAAATGAAGAAAGCAAATGGTGCCCATTCTAACAACCAGTTATGATTATATATAAAGATGAGTTTTCATTTGGGATGATTTAAAAACAGTCTTTCTGGTTTGAAAGAAAAAAAGATGATTCTCAAAATATACATAACAAAAAATACATGACAATGTAAGAGGTGAGCATGAGTATAATCACTGTTGAATTGTAAGGTAGCCTTTGGAGGGCCCTGCTATAAGCTCTCAGTGATGCCCGGCCCTTGTGGACATTACAGATGAATGCCCTGGGCTCCTGGGTTTAAAGACTAAAGATTGGAATCCTCTACAAATTACCTGAAAACTTTTACCAAATATCAAACATGGTTTCTAAAATTGGCCTTTAAATATGTTCTTGTAAAGGAATTTCACACCTGATATCAAGTACCAATAACTATTTAATATGATAACTTAGTATCTTAAAAGGGCCCAATCTTATTGTGTATCAGATAATTTCTATATTTAAATATTTATCTTCTTTTCCTTCAGCATAGAATTTCTCTTAATTTTGTCCTCTTTTTGACAAACTTCACATCTAACTGCTGCTCAGTAACTTCACCTCTTTAATTTCACAGCTTGTAAAATGGGTAGATGAATAAGACTTGCTTTATAAATATTGTATCAGTTACATAAGATGAAACACGCCCAGTAATTAGTAGATTAGTTTTTACATTCTGGGAGCTCAAATAATTGTAGATATTATTAATAATAAAAAAATATTTCAAAAGGGCTTTCTTCATATACTATTTGTAAAATCATCTAAAGATAAATTATCATTTGGTATAGTTATGAAACAATTTTCAGTATACTTGAAAACATCTTCAAACTACATTTAAAGGATCTTTCAGGTAATATAAAGATAAATTTATTTCAGATAATGTAGAGAAGCAATTTTTACGCACAATAATTTGCCTTATCTTTACCCAAACCTTCCAAATTGATGTTACAAACCCCTTTTCACAAATGTGAATCTGAGCCTCTATAGGATCATCCATAACCTGCCCAGCAAAATTGTACTGTTAAAAGTTAGCTGAGCTGGAACTCAAACTCAGGCTTTGACTCCCAGTACAGTGCTTTTTCCACTCTGCCATAGTTACATATCCAAGACCTTTTGTAACTTTGGCCATTCCTGCTTATTAAGCACAACATTAAAACTTTGCATAACATACTGTTTATTTTATTACCTTCTGCTTTTCAATAATTAACAAACTACAGTGATCTTGGGGCTATCAATCTTTACTGGCTAGGAGTCATATTGGTAAATTGAAACCCAATTCTCTCTCACTGTTGAGATTCCTCTTACATTATGCCATCTGCCTTGAAGAGGGACATCATTAGATACAATGGGGAAGCTCCTCGCTATGTCTTCTGTATTAATATGAACTTGCTGTTTATTTAAATAAAGATTCCTCTCTCTTCCTCTCAGATTGATTTGATTCCTCTCTCTTCCTCTAAGATTGATGAACTTCCGCACTAGTGCTTTGTTTTTTCCTCGTGGATGCTGTCAACCTCATAATTAAACATGATTACCCTTGATGTTACAAGCTTAGAGAACATTTTGAGTTCACCTTTAGCAAGTGGACTCCACATCATGCATCTTGTGTCTAGCTGTCATTTCTGGCACCTCCTTCCGTTTCTGCTTTGTGTTCTTTCTCTCTCATTCTTTCTGTAAGTTTGAAATTATTTTTATTTTGCTACACTGTATGCATCTTTGTAAATAACCTAAAATTTTTCTTGAACAAATCAATCACACAACTTCAGCTTTTGTATGTAATCATTTGCTTTCTGGATAACAATCTGTTCTGACAAAGAAAATCTAGAGATACCGTACATTTTATCATGCTTTGCCTCACCCAACCAGTTCATGATAAAACATCCTTAGGATCTATAAAAGGTTTAGGACTGCTTCTGAGCAGCAACTACAGCATAAATAGATTAATTATCCCTGAAGAAAGTTGTAAACAAGTTTCTCTATGTGAGAATTATTAGATCACAGAAGATTTTTTTAAGAAAATTGTAGGGAAAAAATAAAACCTTTCTTATTGGTCATTTTTTTTAAATAGACAAGGTATTAAAACTATACCATGGAAGAGAATGCTCAGCTGAAAACTGGATTGACTGGAAGCCCCAAGACTCTAAGTGAAGTCTCTCATTCACAAATCAAATGATTGGATAAAGATTCTGCTTAGAAAAAAATTTTCATTCCTTTACATAATACTTTAGTCTCTTACAAAACATTTATTTAAAATATTTCACATAGTGACATCCAACTGCCTTTCCTTTCCACTGACCTCCTACCCAGCACCTTTAAATTGGGCAGCAGGAGATGTTGTACTGAACATATTATCTTTATAATTTCGCAGGCCCCTCAGCTGGAGTTCAGCATCAATTCTCACACTTTAATCCTATCTGCCAAAGAATTTTTAAACTACCTAACTGACAAATAACCTCAGCTGTAATTTATGGATCTTTCCTCCATGGGAAATAGATAGTTATATCTGGTTTTTCATACAAATCGCTTTATAATGCTGTAAAAGTGAGAGGTCGTATGAAGACCACTGACTCCACAAATAAAAACAAATGACCAACATCAAAACAGCAGCCAAGTTTTGTGTCTTTAATGAAGGATGCATTCTCTACTTAGCCCCATTAACTTCTCATTCTCAAGCTAATGTTATTGTATTCCTTTCATAAAATGTTTAAATTTCATTGATACTTTTCTAATCCCCTCTCCCAAAAGCGTATTCTGGTCACATCATCATCTGTCTTCCTAATTAGAATATTATTACTTTAGTAAAAGCATGATATGTAGTGTATTTAGATGATGGTGTTTATCGAGTTAGATATGTATATATGTAAAAGATAGCAATTTAAAATTCTCATGTATATATCAAGACTCCATAATGCTTTCTTATGTATCCAATTGCCTATCTGACATACACATCCAGGCTTTTTAAGAGGTCAGTATGTCTAAAACTATATCATCATCCCTCCTTATACCTAGTCCTCTTTCCCTGTTCATATTTCAGTGAATGCCATGACCATCTTGTTTTTCCTCACTGAGCACTTTTAATATGATATCTCCTAAATAGCCCCCAAGTTTATCTGCTCCTCTTCTTCCCCAGTGTTATTATAACCACTCCCCTGAATGAATATCATAGACTTCCAATCCAATTCTTCTCCTGGATTTTGTGGTCTTATGCTATTTCCATTCATTCTCCAAATGTAACCAGAAAGACTATCCCAAAGTGTAACATAAACATGTTAAGTCTTCATTTAAAACGGTCTGGGGTGGTTGTTGGTCTACTTTATTTTTTATTCTTTTAGAAAAAAACTTAAACTATTTAACATGGCTACAGACTTCTTCTGGATTTGCTTCCTTTTTCAGCCTCACCATTCCCCTTCTGATAATCCATTGCTTTAGTCAGATGAAGCTGTCTTTATTTTTACTATGGGTTTTGTATTTCACTTGCTGTTATTCCTTTTTAAATAAGAAATCTTGTCCAGTGACCCAGTATTCCTGCTGCTAGGTATATGAATATGATTTCCCCTGTTTTACCACTTGTCTACTGTATTTTAATTGTTTACCTTATGTCTGTATCTCCCCCATCAGCTTGTAAGCAATCTGTGTCCTGTTCATCTTCTAATACATAGCACCTAACACCTAACCTTACTCAATTCGTACATTTTCAGTGCAATTTTTTCTCGTTCTCCAGCTTTCTTTTCATATCTCCTCGATAGCAATTTATGTTATAGCTCATTGTTTAAATTATGCTAGAAAGTACTTGTATTAAAGATTCAATTACATATACAAATAAAAATATGCTAAATGACTGCTAAATTCTGTCAAAAATTTAAAGATACTTTTTATGGTGTTATCAAAAAGAAGATTTGATTTGCTAAAAATATTTTTATATTACTGAAAACAAAATATTTCAAACCTTGGCATATTTCTAGGTTGTATTATTCCTTTTATTTTGTTTTTTTCTCATAAACAATATTTTTTTCTAATTTAACATATGATACAGCTATTATGATCTTGATTTATATGCTGGAAATGATAAAACTGAAAAAAGGCTTTAAGAAGTAATTCTTCTGCCCCTTGCTAAGGCTGACCTTAAAACTTCTAAAAGATAAACCTGATAATTTCAAAACAACCTCAGAATGTATGTTTCAGGAACAATGCAGCATGGGCTTCAATTACAACCAATTTTATATGAAGATAGAATGTAATTTGTTCAAATTTTTTGTTATGATAATAGGTAATACTGCTTAAGATTACAAAATGCTGCAAAGCATTTTATAGTGGACTTCTAAGTAACTTCTTTTAAATACTGAAATATTTATGTATATGTTCAGATAGCAAAAATAAAATATTGGTCATATTTTCCCATTTTGAAAAACTTTAGTGTTTCTTTGAGCAACATGATAAAAATCTAAGTTTAACAAACAGAGTAAGTTTGTAGTTCATTCCCAGCTCTGTGACCCCTTGCTTGTCTTTTCCTGTTTAGTTTTTAGCTTACTTGGTTACATAACCATTGCTTTTGCTTAAAGGTCAGCCAAGAGTAAAGTTATATCTTGCTGAAGGTGAGATGTAAACAATGTCTGATCTTGCCCTGCCATTTTTCTTAAATCTTCCACAGAGCTGGGTGAAATTGTGCCAGTATTCATAAAAGAAGATTATGTTTTAGAATCTGTATTGTATTATTCAATAAATATTTCAAGGTGTCTGCAAACAGGGATTAATGGGTATTATATTTCAGGAAACCAGAAAAGTATCAACCCAAAGAATTAAATAAAACACTCATGTTTGATGCTCATATAAACTGTAACTTAAAATAAAATGTGTGTAAACGTCCCTTTCCTTTTGTTTCATTTTCTTGTCATAAGATAATACAGAATAAAATAAAATGAGACAAAAATGAAAAGAGATTTAAAAATCTAAAATTGACCTTCACACTGAAAAGCAATGCCTTTCTTCAATCATCAGTGCTAATAGTCAGCAATGGTGTCTGTGTGCAATTAAAACATCTGGATGAAACATCCATGCTTCAACATTTCAGCATTATGTTTCACTGACATTGCACTGTGCACTAGTGCAATTGGAGGCATCTGGACATCAGAAGACAATACTATAAAATATTTCAACACAAATTTTGGGTATAGTATATATTCAAACATCCAATCTTATTAAAATGACTGAATTTTATGGAAAATTCTTGGCTTTTAAAAAAACATATTCTATTTATGTCATTATTAGAGAAGAGTCTATACATTATGAGTTGGAGCTTCATTCAATATGTGTACTTGAGAGACTCGTTAGTAATCTCAAATGGGTTTCTTTTTTTTAATATTTGTAGGTTCATAGGTATATATATATATATATTTTGGGGGTACATGAGCTATTTTGGTACAGGCATGTGATGCAAAATAATCACATCATGGAAAATTCGGTATCCATCCCCTCGAGCATTTATCCTTTGTTTTACAAAAAATCCAATTATACTCTTTTAGTTATTTTAAAATGCACAAATTATTATTGACTATAGTTTCCCTTTGTCCTTTCAAATACTAGGACTTATGCATTCCAATGAGTTTATTGTACTCACTACCATTCCCACCTTCCTCACCTTGCTCCCTCTACTACCCTTCCCAGTCTTTGGTAACCATCCTTCTATTCTCTATCTCCATGAGGTAAATTGTTTTGATTTTTAAATCCCATATATAAGTGAGAACATGCCAAGTTTGTCTTTCAGTGCCTGGCTTATTTGACTTAACCTCTAGTTCCATCCCTGTAGTTGCAAATGACAGGATCCATTCTCTTTAAAATGAGATTCTGGATAATACTTCCATTGTGTCTAAGTACCACATTTTATTTATCTATTCATCTGCTGATGGGTACTTAGGTTGCTTCCAAATCTTGGTTATTGTGATCTGTGCTGCAACAAACATGGAAGAGCAGATATCTCTTTGATATTCTGGGGGTATATACCCAATAGTGGGACTGCTGGATCACATGGTAGCTCTATTTTTAGTTGTTTGAGAAAACTGCAAACTGTTCTCCAGTAGTTCTACTAATTTACATTCCCACCAACAATGTACATGGGTTCCTTTTTCCTTAAATCCTCACCAGCATTTTGTTATTGCCTGTCTTTGGGATAAAAGCTATTTTGATTAGGGTGAGATGATATTTCACTGCAATTTTGATTTGCATTTCTCTGATGATCATTCACATTGAGCACCTTTCCATATGCCTATTTGCCATTTGTATGTCTTTCTTTGAGGAATGTCTATTCAAGTATCTTGCCCATTTTAAAATCAGATTATTAGACTTTTTCCTGTAGAGTTGTTTGAACTGGTTATTTTCTGGTTATTAATCTCTTGTCACATGGGTAGTTTGTAAATATTTTCTCCCATTCTGTGGGTTGTCTCTTTACTTTGTTGATTGTTTCCTCCACCGTGCAGAAGGTTTTTAACTTCATGTCATTTCATTTGTCCATTTTGCTTTGGTTGCCTGTGTTAATGGAGTATTACTCAAGATTTTTGCCCAGACCAATGTTCTGGAGAA
Organism: Ateles fusciceps; assembly: GCA_036589455.1. Lineage (NCBI taxonomy): Eukaryota > Metazoa > Chordata > Mammalia > Primates > Atelidae > Ateles > Ateles fusciceps. The sequence continues at coordinate 4,649,402 of JAZHEH010000251.1, read as the reverse complement.
TTTCTTCAATGTTTTCTTAAAGCAGTTTCATAGTTTGAGGTCACAGATTAAGTGTTTAACTCATTTTGATTTGATTTTTGTATAAGGTAAGAGAGAAAGATCAAGTTTCCTTCTGCGCATGGCTATCCAGTTTCCCCCGTCCCATTTATTGAAGAGACTTTCTTTTCGCTAGTGTATGTTCCTGGCATCTTTGTCAAAAATAAATTCACGGTAGGTGTATGGATTTGTTTTGGGATTGTGTTCTGTTCCATTGGTCTATGCATCTGTTTTTCTGCCAGTACCATGCTGTTTTGGTTACAATAGCTCTGTAGTACAATTTGAAGTCAGGTAACGTGATTCCTCCAGTTTTTTTTCTTTTTGCTTGGGATGGCTTTAGGATTGGTTTCTTCTCTTTGTGTAAAGAATGTTATTGGTATTTTGATAGGGATTGCATCAAATCTGTAGATTGGGTAGTATGGATATTTTAACAATATTGATTCCAATCTATACACATGGAATACCTTTCCATTTTTTTTATGTTATCTTCAAATTCTTTCATCAGTGCTGTATAGATTTTACTGTGAAGATCTTTCACTTCTTCAGTTAATTCCTAGGTATTTAATGTAATTTGTGGCTATTGCAAATAGATTACTATTCTGATTTGTTTTTCAGAGTGCTCACTGTTGGCATATAGAAATGCTACTGATTTTCATATATTGATTTTGTATTCTGCAATTTTACTAACTTTGTTTATTAGTTGTAATAGCTTTTTAGTGGAGTCTTTAGGTTTCTCCCAATATAAGATCATATCATCTGCAAACAAGGATAATTTAACTTTTTCCTTTTCAATTGGGATGCCCTTTATTTTTTCTCTTGTCTGATTGGTCTAGCTAAGACTTCCAGTATTATATTGGATAACAGTGGTGACAGTGGACATCCTCATAATGTTTCAAATCTTAGAGGAAAGACTTTTAGTTTCTCCCCATTTGCTATGATACTAGCTGTGGGTCTGTCATATATGGCTTTTATTTTGTTGAGGTATGTTCCTTCTATATCCGTTTTTTGAGGATTTTTATTATGAAGGATGGTGAACTTTCTCAAATGCTTTTCCAGCATCAATTGAAATAATCATACAATTTTTGTCCTTCATTCTGTTAATATGTTGTATCATTTTGATTGATTTGCATATGATGAGGCATCTTGCATCCCTGAAATAAATCTAACTTGTTCACAATATAAGATTTTTTTAATGTATTGTTGAATTTGATTTGCTAGTATTTTGTTGAGGATTTTTGTGTCAATATTCATCAGAGATATTGGCCTGTAGTTTTATTTTTTGATGTGCCTTTGTCTTGTTTTGATATCAGGGAAACACTGGCCTTGTGGAATGAGTTCGAAAGTATTCCCTCACCCTCTATTTTTCAGAACAGTTAAGTATGATTAATACTAGTTTAAATGTTTAGTAGAACTCAGCAGTGAATCTATTGGGTCCCAGGGTTTTCTCTACTAATAAACTTTTTATTACAGCTTCAATCTCATTAATTGTTATTGAGGTTTATTGTTTATTGTATTGAGGTTAATTGCAATTAATGATCTGTTGAGGTTTGGGATTTCTTCAAGATTCAGTCTTTGTAGGCTTTTATCTAGGAATTTATCAATTTCTTTAAAATTTTCCAACTTATTGGCATGTAGGTGCTCATAGTTCCCACTAGTTATCCTTTGAATTTCTGCAGTATCAGTTGTAATGCCTTCTTTTTATTTATTTGGTCTTGATTTTATTTATTTTGGTCTTCTCTAGTTTTTTCTTAGTCTGGATAATGTTTGTCAACTTCATCTTTTTAAAAAACCAACTTTTTGTTTCATTGATCTTTCATATTGTTTTGTTCATTTCAAATTCATTTATTTCTGCTGTGATCTTTATTGTTTATTTTCTCCTACTAATTTTGGGTTTGGTTTGCTCTTGCTTTCCTATTTCTTTAAGATGTATCGTTAGATTATTTATTTGAAGTTTTTCTTCTTTTTGATGTAAGCACTCACAGCTATACGTTTCCCTTTTAGTAGTGTTTTCCCTATATCCAACAGGTTTTGGTATGTTGTGTTCCCATTATCTTTTGTTTCAAGAAGTTTTTCAATGTCCTCCTTTATTTTCTCCTTGACCCACTAGTTATTCAGGAGCATATTAATTTTCATGTGTTTTTATGGTTTCCACAATTCTTCTTGTTATTGACTTGTAGTTTTAGTTTATTGTGGTCAGAGAAGATGCTTGGTATTATTTAAATTTTTTGAATATTTTAAAACTTGTTTTGTGATCTAACACATACTTTATTTTTGAGTATGAACCATGTGCTGAGCAGAAAAATGTATATTCTGCAGTCATTGAATGAGATGTTCCATAAATATCTATTAGGTCTATTTATTCCTTAGTACAGATTAAGTATAATGTTTCTTTAATGATTTTCTGTCTGGGAGATCTGTCCAATGCTGAAAGTGGGGTGTTGAAATATCCAGTTATTATTGTATTGGTGTCTATCTCTTTGTTTCGGAGAGATAACATTTGCTTTATATATCTGGATGTGTCAGTGTTGGGTGGGTGCATGTATATTTAAAATTGCTATATTTTCTTGCTGAATTGACCCCTTTATCATTATACAATGACCTTCTTTGTCTTTTTTAATATTTTTTGTTTTAAAATCTATTTTGTTTCATATAAGTATAGCTACTCCTGCTCTGTTTTGGTTTCCATTTACATGGAATATTTTCTTCCATCTCTTTATTTTCAGTTTATGTGCACCTTTATAGGTGAAGTGTGTTTCTTATAGGCAACAGATGACTGGGTCTTTTTTTTTTAATCCATTTAACCACTCTATACCTTTTGTTATTAATGATAAGTAGAGACTTACTTTTGTCATTTCCTTATTTGTTTACTGGTGGTTTTGCAGTCTTTCTTCTTTCCTGCTCTCCTATAAGTGAGTGTGATTTTCTCTGGTGGTAGGCTTTGATTTCTTGCTTTTGCATACCCATTGTATGTTTTTCAATTTGAGGTCACCATGAGGCTTACAAATAGTATCCTATAAACCATTATTTTAAACTGATAACACTGATTGCATAAACAAACAAACCTGCAAAAAAGAAAACGAATAAGAACTCTACACTTTAACTCAGCCCTCATCCCACTTTTTAACCTTTTTTTGTCTCTATGTCTTATTGTACTGTCTATGTCTTGAAAAGTTTCTGTAGTTATTATTTTTATTGGTTTATTATTTAACCTTTGTACTTAAGTCCAGAGAAGTTTCCACATCACAATTACAATGTTTTATTATGGTTTTTTTTTTCCATATGCTTGCTATTTCCAGTGAGTTTTCTACCTTTAGATGATTTCATCTTGCTCACTAAAATCCTTTTCTTTCAGATTGAATGCCCTTTAGCATTTCTTGCAGGACAGATCTGGTGTTGATAAAATCCCTCAGCTTTTGTTTATCTGGGAAGTTCTTTATTTCTTCTTCATGCTTAATGGATTTCACTAGATACACTATAAAAGTTTGTTTTTGTTTTTGTTTTTTGTTTTTTTTCAGCAGTTTAAATATGTCATGTCACTCTCTCCTGGCCTGTAAAGTTTCCGCTGACAAGTCTGCTGTCAGACATACTGGTGCTTCATTGCATGTTATTTGTTTCTTTTCTCTTGCTGCTTTTAGTATCCTTTATATATCCTTGACCTTTGGGAGTTTGATTATTAAATGCCTTGAGGTAGTCTTCTTTGGGTTAAATCTGCTTGGTGTTCTATAACCTTTTTGTACTTGAATGCTGATATCTTTCTCTAGGTTTGGGAAGTTATTTGTTAATAGCCCTTTGAATATACTTTCCACCCTTATCTCCTTCTCTACCTCTCCTTTAAAGCCAAATAACTCTAACATTTGCCCTTTTGAGGCTATTTTCTAGATCTTGAGGTGTGCTTCATTATTTTTAAATTCTTTCTTCTTTTGTCTCCTCTGACTGTGTATTTTCAAATAGCCTCTCTTCAAGCTCACTAACTCTTTCTTCTCTTTGATTAATTCTGCTGTTAAGAGACTCTGACTCATTGTTTAGCATGTCAATTGCATTTTTCAACTCTATAATTTCTGCTTGATTCTTTTGCATTAATTCAATCTCTTTGTTAAATTTATTTGACGGAATTCTGAATATCTGTCAAAATTTGAGTTTCCTCAAAATAGCTATTTTGAATTCTCTGTCTGAAAGATCACATTTATCTGTTTGTCCAGGATTGGTTCCTGGTGCCTTATTTAGTTCATTTGGTGAGGTCATGTTTTCCTGGATGTTGTTGATGCTTGTAGATGTTCTCAGTGTCTGGGCATTGAAGATTTGGGTCAGACCTGAAGCGGTACAGCAGTGGACCCTGCCCAAGGCCCTTCCTTCACATTGGCGAGTTCCCCCGGTCCTGAGTCTGTCCAGAGATGCTGTCTGAGAGCCAGGAATTGGAGTCAAAAACTTTGCCAACTCATCTGATGTTCTGTTCTACTGCAACTAAGCTGGCACTCAAACCATAAAACAAAGTCCTTTCCCCTCTTTCCTCCCCTTTCCATGGGCAAAGAGTCTCTTCCTGTGGCCACCACCACCACCACCAGTCCACGAGGGGTTCTGCCAGGCCACTGTCAGTGTTTGCTTAAGGTCAGGGGCTCTTCCATCAGCTTGGACTGAATGCTGTCAGGCCTAGTCCTCACTCTTCAGGGCAGTGGGCTCCACTCTGGCCCATGACAGGCCCAGAAACACTGTCTGAGATCCTAGGCTTGGATTAGGGACCTCAAGAGCCTGCTTATAGTTCTACCTCACAGTGGTCTAGCTGGTACCTGGTTTATGTTTTGGTGATGGTGGTTTTCTGTGTATAGACAGCAGTTAAAATTTGGTGTTCCAGTGGTGGGAGTTGGGGTGGGTAGTGGGTGGTGGGGGGAGGAGGCAAATAGTGCTCTGCCCGGGTTTCTTATTTGTTGTAAAACTCCTATAAGAGCCTAGCTGAATGTCTCATTCTGGTGTTTCTGTCTCTGTTCCTGCTTCAGAAAATTCTGTAAACACTAGCAGTTTCAAGAAACCTACTAGCATCTGGAATATCTTACAGTAATTTAAGAAGTCTTTTCTCCTCATGTTAACCGCATTCATTTTAGACACCACTCATTTTAGTGGCTGGTAACTAACCAATTGAAATATGGGATGGAACAAGCAGTAGTTGTTTTTCTAGTTGTTTAGGGATTAAATTAAATTTAACAAATCATATTTATACAGGTTGTAATGAATTGGAAGAAGTTTTTTCCTTATAACATATGGAATAGATAATTATTACATAATATTAGGAAAGAAAAAAAGACTTTTACAATCACGTCTTCCCTATTCTCTTTAGTATTTAAATTTATTCTCAACATAGAACTTCTTAGCCATCTCACTTCAGCATTTCTGTAAAAGCTGATAAATCACTTTCTCATATTTGTGAATTATGTTCTGCAAGTCCTTATGGTCAGTCTACAACTTCTTTCACCTACAATACAGAAAAGCAGTTGGAATTCCATCTCTTCTATTTAATTTGGTAAGCTTCTTGAAGAATCTTTAAATGACTATCATTTTCAGAATTCTCATTAATCTAAAAGACCCCAATCTATTACGTCGTATTTAATAGAGTTTATTGAAACTTGGTACCACCTTTCTATTTTTTAGTTTATATGTAATTTTTATTTAGTAAATCACTTAAATACATTGCCTTTTGAGGTATGAAATAGCTTAGAATTTGTGAGAATATTAAAAATTGGCATATTTCAACTTCAAAAAAGAAAAGAAATAGAAAAGAAAATTAATCACACTGTGATGGTGATTAGGTAAACATAATCTATGACCTAGGAAAAAAAGAACAGAAGGACATGCCAAAATATAAAAGGCAGAATAAGAGCCTAGTGAAGCAATGTATACTGAGGAGCTTTAGTCAAAGACAGTGGTTACTAAAACTGTTCTTCCATTAGAATTACCTAAAACATTTTTAAAAGACATAATTTGCTCAGACTTCATCTTATCTCTGTTGGCTTAGAATCCCTGTGGACACTGTCTAGTAGTCTGTAATTTTAGTTTATGTTTTTTTATTTGGAAATTGCTGGTTTGAATAGTATCTGTTTTGAATAGTATCTGTTTCTTTAGAACACTCTAATTTGTGGAATTACCTTATAGGAAACAAACTTAACGTGTCCTTCACTTTTATTGAGAATGGCTATAAGAAATGGTAACCTATAGAACATTTCTGCATAATTCACAAAATTATCACTAAGAAGAATATCAATGGATACTTATTGTCCTGATGAATGGGATGAGGATTTATATGCTCTAGACATTTGCTCCAAACCCAATTTAAAAGGTAAAGGTCAACATAAATGAAAGTCATCAACCTCAGACTTTTGACATTTTTATTTCAAATGAGAGTTCTGTGTGTGCTAAAAGGGTTAATTTGTTATATATAAATATTTTTAATACATCAAAATTTTGTAATCCTGATTTCTCTTCTGATATGGAATATATTAGAGACTAAAACTCTGATGCATTCTGTTCCTTTCTAGACTTTGAATGACCCTGGCTAGTAAATGCCTTTTATTTAAAGTCTCATGAAAATAGTTTTCAATTGAAAATCAGAAGTAATGTCAAGGTTATCTCTCCTAGTAAATTGTGAGCCTGGAAGAGAACACAAATGCTGATCTAAGTTCAAAGATTGACAAGAATAACAACAGTAGTTCAACTTAAGGTTTCTTTCTTCTTGTTTTATACCAGTGGCCCAGCAAACCAACAGGTTTCCATGAGATGAGGGAATGAGGGGTAGATGTATATTTCCTTGTTGACTCCCTTTCTCTCACAGAACCTGCATTTCACTGGTCAATGAAGCTTTTGCTGAGTGAGGAATCAGTTAAGACAGAGGAGTCTAGGGTCAGACATTTCTGCCTTTCATATGGGAGGTGGGGTTGGGGAACCATTGGCATTTAAAGCTGTCTTGGAGTTGTCACTGTTACAACTGCATGTTTCTGAGCTCTACTTAACCCTAACACTGGGCCCCAAATGGGCCTAATCAAGGCTACCACAGGTGATAACTCACCATGGCATCATGTCACTGTTTTCTTTGGCTTCTTGTATTTGCGGCACTACTCTTGTGTTTGATCTCAGGTGTGTGTTCCATGAAAACAGGTATTTATTCTTGCTTATCATTGACTCTCTAGTATTTTTAGTCAAACTTGGTAAATGCTCAAAAATTATTTATGAATTCAGGAACTTCTCTTAACCTTAAAAATTAGCTTTCAAAATTTATGGCACAGCTTTTTTGTCGTGCAATTTTAAAAGCCTCCTCAGATGTATACAGCTTTGGAACATATCAATCTATTTATTTTTTGAAAACAAGTTTTACTAAGACATGTTCCTTTGTTTAGTTTTTTTTTTTTTCCTCAATTTTACTTTTTGTTAGTTAACAGTCTTCACTATGTATAGAACATTATACTGGGCACTTGGGGTGTTACAAAATATATAGAAGATATAACCTATAATGATATTTTAAACTATTTGTTGATCTGCATATTCCTTGGAAGAATTAAACTTTATAAAATATTAGAATATTTATAAAAATAAATCTCCATGCAAGTACTTATTTGTATATAAATGTATAAAGAGATAGTTATGTGAGTAAATTTTATTACTCATTAAAAAATATCATAATTACCCAAATTATAAGAGAATACATTCTCGATATAGAAGATTTAATATAATGCAACAAACAAGAAATACAGGGTAAAACAGAAAAATTCTTCTTTTGTTCCCAACTCCTTTTTTCTATTTACTTCTCCTGAGATAACATCAGAAGTACTGTTAATAGGTGTGTTTCACCCATTACATTTTTAATGCATTTATTTTTCCACATATATGTGTTATTCTATGTCTTGTATCTTTTACCCAGCAATGTGCTTTAGAGTTCTTTCAAAGTTAATAAAAATTAGATTTATTCCATTTAGATACTACTAAATTATTTGACCTTAAACATTTGTTAAATTTAATCCGGTTTTATATTTTGTTAATAGGCTTATATGAGTAATGTTTTATTTTCTAGGCTAATTTACTTTATTGTTTCATCATATTCCATTCTTTCAGCAAGGTGCTGAGATGATCTCATTGTTGGACTATTTAGCATTTGAGATACTGATTGATATAAAATATACTTTATCTGTATTATATGCCTTTAATAAAATAGTAGGTGATGCTTTTTAAATTTTTTGTCAATTTTTAAGCTACAAAGTGATTTATGGATTCTGTTTTTCTAATTCTATTCAACCTCTCATACAGAGGCATTGTTCTTTCTTCCTTTAGTGCAATGATACCAGTGTGTATCTTGTGCTATTTGCAAATGGAATGTTTCTGGGAAAGGAGTTATAAAGCAAATAGTTTCTAAATAATCACTGATATATTTAGAGAAACCTAGAAGGATTTCCAGGAATAACTGCGACAAATGAGATTTATTTTTTTGGTTGTGTTTGTCTCAAATTATTTTCTCTCACTTCATTTGGATGAACCATGACCAATCTAACTGGATGTCATTTTAATTGAAAATAAAGCATTTAGAATTCAGACAGTGGATGTCTTAAAATATATGTCCTGGTGCTCAGTAAACTTCCCCTTTAGCAAGTATATTGCTACTATGTTCATATTAGAGAACTCAATCAAAATTTGTAAATTTCTTAAAACAAGTAACAAGTCTAGTGAAGAATAAAAAAGTATTCTATCTGGCTCTGAACTGGAGTTTTCTATGCTAAAAGTGTATAAGCTGAGTGCTCATGGCCAGAGAATAAGAATGTGCCAAACTGTAACATTATGAGAGGCTGGCTCAGGGAGGTCACCAGCCATAGGGGGAAAAAAAAAGGAAGGGCACGATTAACTCTGACTGACAAAATGCAAGCATATCATGCCCACTGATCTAGATTTAGATCCAGGCTACAATGTATTTTATGTGAAGAAATTATTAAATTTGCACATTAGCCTACTTTTGAGTCATAATAAGTTTCTTTAGCACAAAAATGTCCTAAGAGTGAGAAAGGGATTCCGGCTTTACCCCAGAGAGTAATGCAGCGATTAATTCCACCACCTGAAGCAAAAGAACTCAGAGCAAAGATCTGCCTTCTGCATGACAATCCCAACTGAGAAAAATAGTTTCTTTCATTGTTCTTTAATATATTTTGTTTTGCACAATATATAAGATTTCTAGTCTCTATATTACTGAAGCATTCATGCTACATGAATTATCTTTCATATTTAGGGTACTTTAAAAATCTTAACAAACATCAACCTGAGCCATTCACCTCTCTCTGCATTAATTCACTATTATTTGTTTATTGGAAAGGGTAACTTCTAGTGTTGTTTTGGGTTCTAAGAATGTATGTTTCCCATATGAAAGTTTTATTTTAAGAACTTTACTTCTGAAGGAATATATTATTGAGTGTATAAGTCAGACTGCTTTCCTATTCACTGAACTGGATACTTAAACTGAGCAAAAGTTAAATTTATTATGTACTTCATATTCACAATTTCCTTTCTTAACTTTAAATTAGATGGATAATAATACTGGGAATTTAGTTTATTATTTGTGTACAAAAGACAAAGATTCTGTTGAGTGTGTGTGTTTGGGGGAGGTGGTGGTGAGAATCAAGAGAACATTTCTGAAATGTTACTATAGTCCTAAACCTTATTTAATAAATCACTTGAAAGCTAGCTTTTTTTTAGTATACTGAGGTATACTGAGATTACACCAGAGATTACTAGTAAAGATTGAAAGTCAAAGAAAACGATCCTTTTCCTGTCCTCAATCTCCTTGATTTCACAGTAACATATATGACATCTTTGGCATCTGTTTCCTATATCAACCAGAACTTTGGGTCACAAGTGATAAAAAGCCCAACTCCAAATTGCTTAAGTAAAAAGAGAATGTATTGGCTCACAGAACTAGTAAGAAGAGGGATACTCCTGGTTTCTGAAGCCATGAACTAATGGAATTCTTGCCGTCTCCATCTCTCCTTCTGTTTCTTTCTGTGTATTAGGCTCTTTTTCTCCTACAACAAATAGATACCCTTCATTTGGCACAGAATGAATGGTTAATTGCAGCTTGAGTCATTCTTACAGTTTGTGAATCATGGAAAAAGAGAATTTGTCTTTTCCACTAATTGCAAATCTCTGGGAAGGACTCTAGTTGGGATCCACTTTGTTCCATCTTGATTACTCAGGCCAAGGCTATGTCCATCCTTGTGACCACATCCATCCCTGGGACCACGAGGCAACAAGCAATGATTGGAAACACCAACAGACCTTGTTGAGCTGGGGACTGGAGTGTTAATCCACAAATGATGCAGGGAAGGGGAGAAGGGGAAAGGGTCTAAAGAAGCATTTCATTTCTCCTGATTGCCCTTCAATATCTCTGCTTTCTTTTTCCCAACTACTGCATTGGCTGCTCATCCTCCTCTTATCCCCCACCTCTCATTTCGACATCCCCTAACAGTTTACTCTTTTAGAAACTTAATGTCACTTCCAGAAATAGCTTTTTTAATACACAGTCACAACTAGTGTGTCTGTGCAAAAGCAATGTTTCTGTCTTTAGATATCAGTATCAGTATCTACTTGTCACACAAGAGCAAAGTTTGAGTTATAAATTTACCCATTCTCAAGAAGATTGTACAGTATAGAATACAGACAAACATGCAGCACCCATAATATGGTTAATTTTGGACTGATTTCTTATATTTTAATAGAAAATTATTTTTTGAAGGAACAAAGTAGATGGACACAAAAATTGGGAGGAAAATAAATGAAATGTTGGATGTTTTCAGTTTTAAGTTTTAAAACACCCATCTAGAAGTTGAAAATCGGAAACTAGGATTCAGGGCAGAGTTTTCTGCTAGCGACTGAAAGGTGGCAGTCATCTAATTATATGAAATTCTAAAAATGTTTAGGGGTGTGACTGAGCAAATAATTTCTCACATCCTGATTTCCCTATCTTCATAATGGAGAAGATAATATCTAATTATTAAGATGGTTTGATGATGATTATGAATCTACACAGGAAAATTTCTTTGCCCAGTTCTTATCAACTAGCCAGCCATTGTTATCAGTATCCAAATTACCATTATAGTGTACTTGGCTCTGTGTCAGGCTTAAAGGGCTGATCCTCTGGTGAGAGAAAATGAAGGTGTCAAGAAAGTTTAATAGAAAGGACCACTGTAGGAGATTCTCCTGATCACTATATTCACTGACTGTTTATCACCCTCTCCTGACTCTCTCTTCATCTCCCAGGATGTCCATTTCTTTGCTTTTGTATTTTAAACCCTCTCTATTGACCAGTACTTCTGAAGTATCTGATATCATTGACATGGCTTTGGTTTATTATGAATAGTATGGTGCATAGCTTACATTTACTAAGTGCTGACCAAATAATCCTTGCCACCAACCTATAAGAAGAAAATTGAGCCAAAGTCATAGCAAGTAACTGGCCCATGGTGACATACAGTAAGTGACAGAGACAGAATTTTAACCAAGACAGTCTGAAATTGGGTCCTCCAGTCCTTCCCCACCTTCCTAAGCTGCCTCTTTTCCTAAGAGGAGAAATAGTTGTGCTCATTCCCTCTTGTCCAAATTCTGCCAATCATCTGATACCTATTTCCAGTCTCATATTTTTAGGAAAGAGATTCCTGAACACTATGGTCATTAATAATCTTGTCTAAACCTCTGTGTTCATATACAACATCTTTCCCAGAGATGCCTAATTCTGAAAATGGAAACTTCTATGCGAGCTACAAGGATTTGTGAAAATAGTAGGATAGTCAGTGTTTGGAAAGATAAAGAAAGAAAAATAATCTATTATACAGAGGTATGGCACAAGTCTGGGTACTACCCAGGAGTGACATGGAGTTCCAGAGGAATGGTGGAGACCACCCTGCCCCCAGGCTGGAGAAAACCAAGATAAAAGTGAATAAGGAGAGCAACATTAGAGATTCTGACAGATTGCGGGTTTTGATCCTTCCTTCCTTCCTTCCTTCCTTCTTTCCTTCCTTCCTTCCTTCCTTCCTTCTTTCTTTGAGACACTCTTGCTGTGTCACTCAGATTAGAGTGCAGTGATGCTAACAGAACTCACTGTGACCTCAAATCCCTGGGCTCAAGTGATCCACCTGCCTCAGACTCCTGAGTAGCTGGAACTACAATAGGGCACCACCACGACTGGCTTTTTTTTTTTTTTTTTTTTTGCATCAGGCCTAACTATGTTACCTAGGCTGGTCTCAAACTCCTGGTTTCAAGGGATCATCCCACCACAGCCTTCCAAAGTGCCAGGATTACAGGCATGAGCCACTGTGACTGGCCTTGACTTTTATCATGAATGAAGCTGTTACAAATAAAATATTAGAAAAGACACTAACAATAATTCAAAATTTCAGGAAGAATTAATCCATATTTGGGTAGTATCTATAATTGATTAAAAGAGAAAAACAGAGCCAGGAAAACTAGTGGAGAATCTATCATAGCAATCCAAGTATGGAATAATGAGTGCTTGAAATGTTGTGTTAGTGGGGAAAATGAGAAAACAAAAAACTGTGTTGATTCACAAAGCACTTAGAGGAAGACAGTAAGTAGCTTGATGAATCATAGTTTAAAGTCAAGATGATTGGGAAATAGTGACTCACATCCACTTAGGTTGGTCAACTTTATGTGCTTCTTTGAAGTGTTTTTCTCTTAGTGGGTTACCAACAGTTTTGTATTATGATGTCTCTCTTAAACTTTGCTTCATACTCTGAAATGCAGATTGTCTTTTGTGATGAGGACAGTGACTTTATTAATTTTTGTAATGTCACCATCCTTGTTGTTCAGGTATACAAGCATACTTTTCGAGAGTTGACCTATTGGCAATCATGGATTACTTGATTCTCATTTTTTCCACCCCTCACTACTCTTCCCTGATTATTCATTGAAGGGGCAGAAAATAGCAGAAAGGGAATTCAGGAGTTTGTGCAATAAGGGGTTTCATGTATTTTCAGATGTTTAATTACATAAGGTATAAGTTCTGTGTTCACAATTCCAAATATGGGAAAGTATGGACTTTACTTAGGCCACCTCCCACTCTCCCCCCAGACAGAAGTAATTAATTCTCCTTAATTATTTCCTTTGATTATTTCTTCTACTACTATTATTATTATTATTATTTGACAGAGTCTTGTTCTGTCACCAGGCTAGAGTGCAGTGGCGCAATCTTGGCTCACTGCAACCTCCGCCTCCTGTGTTCAAGCAATTCTCCTGCCTCAGCCTCCTGAGTAGCCGGGACTGCAGGTGTACATTACCATGCCCAGCTAATTTTTTTTTTTTTTTGTAATTTTAGTAGAGACAGGGCTTCACCATGTTGGCCAGGATGATCTCGATTTCTTGACCTCACACCTCATGATCTGCCCGCCTTGGCCTCCCAAAGTGCTGGGATTACAGGTGTACACCCCCACACCTGGCCTTCTTTATTACAGCTCTATCACATTGTTTTCTTAGTTTGAAGCATACTTGCAGTTACTACCATTAACTTTTGAGTTCTTATGGAGAGTATTTATACCTGGAAGCCAGACTTTCACGGCAGCTTACCAAAATATTTTAGAAAGAGATGGAGAAAAGGAAAAAAGAAAAAGAGAAAAAGAGCTTGTATGTAGGGAGATACAGGTATGTGTATATACAAGAGGCCAAAGAGAAAAGAAAACCTGACTAATAATTAGTATGAATTACACAGTCAGTTAATACAGGACAATGTGTGCATGCGTGTGTGGACACATGCGTGTGTATGTGCACACATGTATGCGCACGCACACACTTGCCTGTCTGGTAACAGCCTGAGGAATTATCTATTATGAATGTTTTATTTTTAAAGCTTTTGAGTATATCTATGGTATTGACAATATTAGAGCAATGACAGTCTTTTTGTTACCTTTGCTGGTTCTGGACATAAGACATTTCGTCTTTGAGCAATATAGTGTTGTTTTATCAGGAATGAAGCTGATGTGAAGTGTTAAATCATTTTCTCTAGAACTAATGCTTCAGCCAAGAGACAATGACAAAGATGTGGGACTGAGCTGTTGGTGAGAGTGAACTATAGCATCTTCCTAAAGCACTACAGACACCCAGTTCTATTTGTTCGTAAGTACAGTTGGTCTTTGGCATCTAAGGGGAATCAGTTCTAGGATCCCTGTGGTTACCCAAATCTTGAATTCTCAAGTCCCTTATATAAAATGGGGTCATATTAGCAAATAACCTACACACATCTTCCTATATATTTTAACCTACCTCTAGACTACTTATAATACCTAATACAGTACAAATGCTATATAAATGGTTGTTCTAAATACATATGTATATATACACACACATATATATACACACGCACACATATATATATTTAATACTGTGATCTGTAGTTGGTTGAATTCTCAAATGCAGAATGCAGGTATGGAAGGACAACTATATTCATGATACAGATCCATATTTTCTGTGTATATAGATACTATTTGATATTGCACAGTTTGTCTCTTTTATGGACTCTAATGTGTAATATCTTGCTTACTGTTAAATAATTTTATTTAAGGCAGAATCATGTCTTATTTGTTTTGAAGTTCTGCGTAATGCTTAGCTCAATCTCTAGACTATAGCAGTTATTTTTAGTAGACTGAGTTGAGTTAGATGAACCAATGCTGTACAAATTAAATTTTATATGAAGTATATACATCCAATATATGTCTTATCAAAAGTTTGCTTGTTTTCTGTTCTTTTTTCTTCTTTTCATTGTTTTTCATCAACATGTACTGACTACATTTATTCAACACTGAGATCAGTGTTAAAAATTTAAAAAAACTGACTGAAAAAATACAAAAAATTTCCCCAAAACATGGCACCTAATCTCAAGGAAATAACTTTCTTTTCCTTTCTTTTTTAAATTTTACTATAAGTTCTGGGATACATGTGCAGGACATGCAAGTCTGTTACATAGGTATGTGTGTGCTGTGGTGGTGTGCTGCATCTATCAACCCGTCATCTAGGTTTTAAGCCCTGCATGCATTAGCTATTTGTCCTGATGTTCTCCCTCCCCCTCACCCCCACCCCAATAAGCTTTGGTGTGTGTTGTTCCATGTGTTTTCACTGTTCAGCTCCCACTTATGAGTGAGAACATGTGGTGTTTGGTTTTCTTTCCTGCATTAGTTTGCTGAAGATGATGGCTTCCAGCTTCATTCATGTCCCTGCAAAGGACATGATTTCACTTCTTTTATGGCTGCATAGTATTCCATGGTGTCTATGTACCACATTTTCTTTATCCAGTCTATCACTGATGGGCATTTTGGTTGGTTCCATGTCTTTGCTATTGTAAATAGTATTGCAAATAAACATACATGTGCATGTATCTTTGTAATAGAATGATTTATATTTTCGGGGGTATATACCCAGTATTGGTATTGCTAGGTCAAATGGTATTTCTAGTTATAGATCCCTGAGAAATCACTACACTGCCTTCCACAATGGTTGAACTAATTTACATTCTCATTAACAGTGTAAAAGCATTCCTATTTCTCCACGGCCTTGCCAACATCTGTCGTTTCTTGACGTTTTAATAATCACAATTCTGACCAGTGTCAGATGGTATCTCATTGTGGTTTTCATTTGCATTTCTCTACTGATCAGTGATGTTGAGGTTTTGTTTTTTCATATGTTTGTTGGTCGCATAAATGTCTTCTTTTGAGAAGTGTCTGTTCATGTCCTTTGCCCACTTTTTGATGTTTTTTTTTTTCCTTGTAAATTTGTTTAAGTTCCTTGTGCATTCTGGCTATTAGATCTTTGTCAGACGGGTAGATTGCAAAAATTTTCTTTCATTTTGTAGCTTGCCTGCTGTCTCTGATGGTAGTATCTTTCGCTGTGCAGAAGCAGTTTAGTGTAATTAGATCCCATTTGTCAATTTTAGCTTTTGCTGCAATTGCTTTTGCTGATTTTATCATAAAATCTATGCTCATACTTATGTCCTGAATGGTATTGCCTAGGTTTTTTTCTAGGGTTTTTATGGTTTTGGATTTTACATTTTAGTCTTTGATCCATCTTGAGTTAATTTTTGTGTAAGGTATGATGGAGAGGTCCAGTTTCAGTTTTCTACATATAGCTAGCCAGCCTTCCCAGTACCATTTATTAAATAGGGATTTCTTTCCCCATTGCTTGTTTTTGTCAGGTTTGTTGAAAATCAGATGGTTGCAGACATGTGGTCTTATTTCTAAGGTCTCTATTTGTTCCATTGGTCTATATGTTTGTTTTGGTTCCAGTACCATGCTGTTTTGGTTACTGCAGCCTTGTAGTATACTGTAAAGTCAGGTAGCTTGATGCCTGCAGCTTTGTTGTTTTTGCTTAGGACTGTCTTGGCTCTGCGGGCTCCTTTTTGGTTCCATATGAATTTTAAAGTTGTTTTTTAAAATTCTGTGAAGAATGTCAACGGTAGTTTGATGAGAATAGCACTGAATCTGTAAATTACTTTGGGCAATGTGACCATTTTCACGATATCAATTCTTTCTATCCATGAGCATGGAAAATTTTTCCATTTGTTTGTGTCCTCTCTTATTTCCTTGAGCAGTGGTTTATAGTTCTCCTGGAAGAGGTCCTTCACATTCCTTGTTCGCTGTATTACTACATATTTTATTCTCTTTGTAGCAATTATGAATGGGAGTTCATTCATGATTCGGCTCTATGCTTGTCCGTTGTTGGTGTATAGGAATATTTGTGATTTTTGCACATTGGTTTTGTCTCCCGAGACTTCGCTGAAGTTGATTATCAGTTTAAGGAGCTTTCAGACTGAGATGATGTAGTTTTCTAAATCAAGGATTATGTCAGCCACAAACAGAGACAATCTGACTTCATCTCTTCCTATTTGAATACCCTTTATTTATTTCTCTTACCTGGTTGCCCTGGCCAGTATTTCCAATACTATGTTGAATAGGTGTGGTGAGAGAGGGGCATCCTTGTCTTGTGTCATTTTTCAAAGGGAATGCTTCCAGCTTTTGCCCGTTCAGTATGATGTTGGCTGTGGGTTTGTCATAAATAGCTATTATTATTTTGAGATATATTCCATCAATACCTAGTTTAATAAGCGTTTTTAACATGAAAGAATATTGACTTTTATCAAAAGCCTTTCTGCACCTATTGAGATAATCGTGATTTTTGTCATTGGTTCTGTTTATGTGAAGGATTATATTTATTGATTTTCATATGTTAAATCAGCCTTGGATCCCAGGGATGAAGTGGACTTGATCGTGGTTCAAATAACTTCTTGATTTCTGTCTTAATTTCATTATTTGCCCTGGAGTCATCCAGGAGCAGGTTGTTCAATTTCCATGTAATCGTGTGGTTTGGAGTAAGTTTCTTAAACTTGAGTTCTAATTTGATTGCACTATGATCTGAGAGACTGTTTGTTTTTATTTCCAGTTCTTTTGCATTTGCTGAGGAGTGTTTTACTTCCAATTATGTGGTCAATCTTAAATAATATTTTAAGTGCCATGTGGGACTGAGAAGACTGTATATTCGGTTGATTTTGAGTGGAGAGTTCTGTAGATGTCTATTAGTTCCGTTTGATCCAGAGCTGAGTTCAAGTCCTGAATGTCCTTGTTAATTTTCTGTCTCATTGATCTGTCTAATATTGATAGATCTCCCACTATTATTGTTTGGGAGTCTGTCTCTTTGTAGGTCTCTAAGAACTTGTTTTATGAATCTAGGTGCTCCCATATTGGTTGTGTATGTATTTAGGATAGTTAGCTCTTCTTGTTGAATTGATCCCTTTACCATTGTGTAATGCCCTTTGTCTTTTGTGATCTTCGTTGGTTTAAAGTATGTTATGTCAGAGACTAGGATTGCAACCCCTGCTTTTTCTGCTTTCCATTGGCATGGTAAATTTTCCTCCATTCCTTTATTTTGAACCTATGTATGTCTTGGCATGTGAGATGGGTCTCCTGAATCCAGCATAACAACAGGGCTTGATACTTTATCCAATTGGCCAGTCTGTGTCTTTTAATAGGGGCATTTAGCCAATTTACATTTAAGGGTTATTCTGTTATGTGTGAATTAAATCCTGTCTTATTGATGCTAGCTGGTTATTTTGGACATTAGTTGATGCAGTTTCTTCATAGTTTCGTTGGTCTTCATATTTTGGTGTGTCTTTGCAGTGGCTGGTACTGGTTTAAAAAAATAACTTTCATGTCACATAATGTCAACACTATCTCAATTTTATTTGCCTGGTGGGTTTCTACTTTGAAAGACTATTTGTCTATATCTAGTTTTTCACAATATTATTATTCTCTATAAAGAGTAGAAACCTGATGATTTTTTGTTGGAACTGAAACATTTGCCTCCATTTGTCATTTCTACTTTCATCCTTTACTTAATCTCTTTCTATTTAAAATAAAGATGCAATTAAATTATCTTTAAATGCTAACATGAAAAGTAGAATGATAAAAATTCAGAAGAAGAGATGGAGGATATGACAATCCCTAGTACCTACATAAGGTGTAAATGTCCAAAATGTTTGTTTTATGGGTCTGCACTATTTCTGCACCTAAAAATTATTAACAGTTTGAAGAAACAATTTGGGATATCTACTTTGTCATCAATTAAGAAGTATCCATGACGTTTGACATTTGAAGTTGTATTACTATATAAATTTTACTGTTGTAAACACACTAAGAGCTTACAGATTCTGGTAAGATAGTACTATGTTACAGATGAGGTAACGCCGGCACAAACCCCAGTGATAACCAAGGTCCTTGGCAAAGTGAAAGAACTTTGAACAGAACTCAAAATTCATGACTCTCATCTAGTCTGGAGATCTTTGTATTGTGCTATGCTTCTTAAAATGCCATGTAACATATTTTATTATTTCATTATATATGCCATGTATCTTGATTGTCACAGCAATTATAATACAATTCGATATATACAGCTTTGTCTACCTGCGCTGGTTGAGGTTACAAAAAGGAATAAGATATTCATTTATTTCAATCATTCAGAAACGTTCAGAACACCTACTCTGGGCCAGGCACCATGAAAGATACAGAAAGTATCCTGAAATGTAAGAAAGACATGGTCCTGACCTCTAAGAGCTGAGTAGCTTGTGCACTATTTTTACACCCTCCAGCTCCACTGAAGTGCATCGAGGATCATGTCTAAAACTGAAGAAGTTTCCACAGACCAATAAAAAAATTTTAAAGTGATTCATTTATTGACATTTATCTGTTTCACATATGGTCTTAGGGAGGATTTCACTTGAACAAAGAGCTCCAAATCTAGCCCAGTGAAACTGACTAATGTACAGAAAACAGAAAAACTATATTTGGGATGAAAGGAAAATACATGGCCATGCATCTGCTATAATAAACATTGTTTTCTCCAAAATAAAATGTATTATAAACCAAGTTCTTATTTCTTTATCTGTCCCCATTTTCAGTGTTCCTCATCACAGATATTTTTGATAATTTTAATAATTTTGATATTAACCTGATCATCATGTTGAAGAAAGAGCTACTTCCCTACAAACGTAAATGTTTTGCATTTAAAAAATGTTTGTTCTTGGAATGATGTGATAGTTTTATTTTGCAGTTGATACAATATTATGTTTGCTTACAGAATTAAACTTTTACTATTTGGCATTTTGAATTAATCACACAAGTGGAATGAATGACTACTGGTTGGAGCAATATGATCTAGATTATGAAGTGACTTTAGAACACAATACTCAGTTGTATATTCTGACTAGATAGCTTATATTTCATGATCATGTTAATAATGTTACCTAAGTGCAGAGGACTGTCTTTTTTGTTTTATGCTGTTGCAAAATTTGATTTCATTGTAGTAATGAGATATAAACACCCTGCTCTTCTAGAGAGCTCTTGTATTTCTCGGCTGCTTAAAGTCACTCAAACTTCAGCCTATGACCCTATAACACTATCCAAGGCACTTAAAAATCACACAGAAATTTGCACCTCTTGTTGCAACCAGCTGAACCTCAAAGATTCCTCAGAAAACTAAAAACCATGTTGGATTCATTTTAAGAGTTTAGATTATTTTGTTGATAAACAACTAGCTAGATATAATAGCATAATTTGTCAAGTGGGTCCAAATTCCATTTCATTTATATCTTACAGAATTTGGGGACTTTCAGAAGTTTATCAAAAGTTTTGCTTCTATTCAGGACCAATAAAAATAAGAGCTCTGAAATGAGCTCATTATGAAAATGTGTTTATTACAACTAAATTTGCTATTTCTTTTACCTATGTAGACTATATTCTGTTGTTGACAATATTAACAGAAAGGATCCTGTTAGAAAAAAGAGAGAAACTTTTATTTGATAACGTAGTCTTCTGGAAACATGGAATTTCTGCAAATATCCACTAGAAATTTAGAAATAACATTTAATAAATGGTAGAATAGTAAGTAACATGTTTAAGTAAATAGCTTTTGAATATTATAACTATATTTTTATAAAGGCTTTACTATGCATTCAATATGATGAACTCATAATATGTAAATGTATTCTGCTGTTAATATACGTTCACAGCATATGTGGATAATGGTTCCAAAGGAACTGTTATAAGATGTACTCTGAATATGTATGAAGAATAATAGATACATGTTATGGGTTCAATATATAGTAATGGTCCAAAGGCAGAATGCATGGATTTGTTAATCCTCATTCACTAAAAATACTGAAGCAACAAAGAAAGATACATTATGGCACAAGTCTGAATACATATTGAATATACAGCACAAACTTAGCAAGCCTTTATGACTTCATCAATACTGCACAGTAATGTGATGAATAGTATTTTATTACAGATCATTACCTAGTCCATAAACATAGACATTATATAGATTGAATAATATAACTCACATTTTAACAAAATGAAATACTTGGAAAATATGTACACCTGTAATCTATTGATCGATGCATAGGCTTGGTAAGTCTGTTTCTATTTATAGAGGAATAAACCTCTAAGAGATTAATCATCGCACAGATTACAGCTAAAAATTTTAGAGAAAATACAGATCAACTACCTGAAGGATATGAATAAAAACTATGGACAAAGGATGAGAGATTTTAAAAGTGAGTCAAAACTTGAATTAAAGAAAGGGCATGGTATGAGCTCCTGGGTTTTACAAACTCTGGACTGAGGGTGGAAAGTTGAAACTCCAAGGAAAAGCTCATGGTCTTTCTGGACTAAGAAATCAAAACACAGAGCTCAAGGGGTCACTGCCATAAGAAAATGAAGGATAATCCTAAGAATCAAAGAGCTATAGAAGAGAATGACCTCTAGAACTGATATACCTTAGATGGGTATTAATTCTGCTCATGTTTCTGAACCATGCATCAGGACCAAAAAACTGTGTTTAGAGAGAAAGTAATGCTCTAAATACATATGCGAGACAGAAGAAAGTTTCAAATCAATGATGATTAAGAACACAGAAAAAAAATAGAGCAAATTAAACCCATTATGCACAGAAAAAAAGAAAAATATAGAGTAGAAATCAATAAAACAGAAAAGCAATGAAGGAAATTTTAGAGTTAAAAGGTGGATTCTTTGAAAGGACCAATAAAATTGATAAACTTCTAACTAAACAGGTAAAAAAAAATACAGAAAAAGAGACAGAGTGTGTGTAAAATCAAGAACAGGTGATGAATTATCATGGCATATCCTGTACATATTAAAAGAATAACAGGAGAATATTAACAATAACATTGTGCCAAAATTTTTAACTTCTTAAAATACAGTTTACCAAAAGTGACACCAGATGAAATAGAAAATCTGTGATCTTAGTGCGGGCCAAGATTTCTTAGAAAGGACACACAAATATACAATAACATTTCAATAGAGTTGTTGAATAAAATGCAGATTTGGGAAGCAGATTCTTGGTATCATATTTGTTTTCTAACCATAGAGCTTTAAATGTATGCGTTAGGAAAACACTAGAGAACATCACAGAAAGATTATGATGATTAAACATACTGTGGTAGGAAGCTTCTGACATGGTTCCTAATGATCCCCACCACTTGCTATTTACCCCCTCATGCTATCTACTCTTCTGTAGGGTAGGCTACAGCTAGCCACCTGCTTCGAACCAACAAATATGACAAAAGTAATGAGATGTCACTGGTGTCATCAGGTGTCTTCTCGCTTGCTCACGCTCTTTCTGGCACTCTCTGGCCCACTTGTCCACTCACTCTGATAAAGCTAGATTCCATGCTGTGATAATTTATAGAGGGATGCATATAGCAAGAAATTGCACGAGGCCTCTAGTCAGTAGCTTACAAAAAACTGGCACCTTAGTCCAACTATGCATAAGAAACAGAATTATGTTGACAACCTTGCAGGTGGGTGTATTAGTCAGGATTTCCTAGAGGGACAGAACTAACATATATATAGATACACACACACACACACACACACATACACACACACACATATATATATCACATATATAACATTTTAATAACATATATATAACTCATATATATAAACGAGTTCATTAAGTATTAACTTACACAATCACAAAGTTCCACAATAGGCTGTCTGCAAGCTTGAAGAGCAAGAAGAGCCAGTTTGAGTTTCAAAATTGAAGAGCTTGGAGTTGAATGTTTGAGGGCAGGAGCATCCAGCATGGGAGAAAGATGTAGGCTGAGAGGCTAGACAAGTCTCACCTTTTTACATTTTTCTGCCTGCTTTATATTTGCTGGCAGCTGATTAGATTGTACCCACCAGATTAAGGGTGGGTCTGTCTTCCCCAGCCCACTGACTCAAATGTTAATCTTCTTGGGCAACACCGTCACAGACATACCCAGGATCAATACTTTGCATGCTTCAATTCAATCAAGTTGACACTCAGTATTAATCATCACAAGTCCACCCCTTTTCTTTTTTGTTTGTTTGTTTCTCTTGTTTTTTTTTTTTTTTTTTTTTTTTTTTTTTGAGACGGAGCCTTGCTCTTGTTGTCCAGGATGGGGTGCAATGGCACGATCTCAGCTCACTGTAACCTCCACCACCCAGGTTCAAGCGATTCTCCTGCCTCAGCCTCCTGAGTAGCTAGGATTACAGGCAACAGCCACCACACCTGGCCAATGTTTGTATTTTTAGTGGAGATGGGGTTTCCCTATGTTTGCCAGGCTGGTCTCAAACTCTGACCTCAGGTGATTCTCCTGCCTCAGCCTTCCAAAGTGCTGGGAATAAAGGTGTGAGCCACCATGCCTGGCCAAGTCCAACCCTTTTAAACTTGAACCTATACGCATCTCCTGAGATCATACATAATCTTCAAATAAATACAATAATAAGGTCATAATTATGCATAACATAATACAAGGTCATAATTATGCCTAACATAACTAACTGGAAACACACCAATCTCCAACTCAAATGCTATTACATAAAGTTAATGATACTTAAGTGCTGACATGGAGTCAATAAATCTTATGCCACATAATAAAGGAAAAGAAAACAAAATGAAGATATTTTCTTAGTACAAGTGTATATATGCACAAACATGTTTTTAACAAAAGAAGGAGGAAATACTCATGACAGTTACAACCTTCAGTTCTGTAGCTGGTCACGTGGTCATAGTTGGTATTGATGACTAACCTCTTCTACTACCCATTCTGTATTCCCTTTGCCTTCAGCAAACACCTCAGCAGGTCATGGTTTTTTTCCTGGTGGAGTGACCAATATCCTCAACCCTGAGGGGTCTAGACCATTTGCAGTCCTGCCTGGATTGGGGCTGTTGTAATTTCCCATTGACCTTAATCATAGGGCCTGGTAATGCTAAGAGATGCCCTAATGGATCTCCTGTATTCCATGTGTACTCTTCCTTACCTCTGTTATGGAGTAGTAGACTAATTTCATCTTTATATTCTGGGTCAATCACCCCAGCCAACATTGTTACTCCCTTCTTAGCCTGTTGACTTAATTGTAGGAGGAGCCCAAAGTGTCCAGGTGGCAATCTTAACTTCCAGTTTAATAGAATCATTGTTGTGTCTCCTGGTGGCAGTGTTCCTCCCTCTGGGACTAAGATCTCTAGGCCGGCAGAATTAATGTTGCAGGAACAGGAAGCAAAAATTTTGCCAGTGGATCACTAGGGGCAATGGTGAGTGGTGCTTCTTCCGCTTCCACCCCTTGATTCCTGGATCCATGAATCCTGGCTATGAGAGAAAAAATACCATGTATTGGACATTGATTCAGAGCACACATGGTCTTCTGGAGAACTTTGCCCCAGCCCTGCAATGTATTGTCACCTAGTTGGTGTTGTAAATGTGACTTCAAAAGGCCATTCCACAGTTCTATCAATCCAGCTGCTTCAGGATGATGGGGAGCATGATAAGACTGGTGAATTCTATGAGCATGAACTAACTGCTGCACTTCCTTAGCTGTAAAGTGAGTGCCTTGGTCAGAGACAATGCTGTATTGAATACTGTGATGGTGGATAAGACATTCCATGAGTCTATAAATGGTAGTCTTGGCAGAATCATTGAATTCAGGATAGGCAAACCTACCTTCAGAGTAAGTGTCTATTCAAGTGAGGACAAACTTTTGCCTTTTCCATGATGGAAGAGGTCCAATACAATCAACCTGCCACCAGGTAGCTGGCTGACCACCCCGAGGGATGGTGCCATATCAAGGGCTCAGTGTTGGTCTCTGCTGCTGGTAAACTGGGCACTCAGCAGTGGCCATAGCCAGGTCAGCCTTGCTGAGTGGAAATCCATGTTGCTGAGCCCACATGTAACTGTCATCCCTGCCACCATGGCCGCTTTGTTCATGGGCCCATTGGGCAATGTCAAGGGTGGCTGGGGAAAGAGGCTGAGTTGTGTCCACAGAACAGGTCATTCTATCCACTTGATTATTAAAATCCTCCTCTGCTGAGGTCACCCATTGGTGAGCACTCACATGGCATACAAATATCTTCACAGTTTTTGACCACTCAGAAAGGTCCATCCGTATACCTCTTCCCCCAAATGTCTTTGTCACCACCTTGCAATTGTGTAAATTAATACTTTATATATATATATAGATAGATAGATAGATAGATGTTGGCAGAAGACAAGAAACACTGCCGCCTAAGACAAAGAACAGCTTATTATTCACAGCGATAGCAGTAGCCAGAGTATCAGCATATATATATATATATATATATATATATATATATTATGCAATTATGACAGGTTATCTAGTTAGCTTGCAGGTAGCGTAAAATCTCTGATGCTTCGTAGTTCTTGACAAAAATACTTAGTAATAAATATAACAAAAATATGCCTCAACACTCAAAATTGTAAACATTACTGACATTAAAGAGAATGTAAATAAATAGAGAGGCATAAGACTTATTGATCAAGATACTCAATATTAAGATGTTCATTCTTCCTGTATTTATAGATTCAGTGCAACCCATTTCAAAATTCCAGGAGGCTATTTGCAAGAAATACGCAAGATCATCCTAAAATTCATGTGAAAAGTCAGAGCATTTAAAATAGTCAAATCAATTTTGGAGAAAAAGCAACATTGGGAGACTTGAACTATGTAACTTTAATACTTACAGTAAAACTAGAGCTATGGTGCAGTATTCATGTAATGTCAGAAAGATAATTGATGGAACAGATAAAGTCCAGAAACAGACACATGGATTTATACTTGAGGTTTGGCAAAACTGGCAAGTTAATTGATGGGGGAAAGAAACGTATTTAACACATTTTGCTGGAACCACTGAATGTCTATATAAAAAAAGTTAATCAAGACCCCTATCTCAATTAACACACCCAGAAAGAATAGAGATAAACTATAGAACTAAATTGAGAAATCAGAACCATAAAGCTACTAAAAGAAAATTCGCAACCTCAAAGCTGACAAAGACTTCTTCGACAGGCTAAGATAAGCATAAACCATAAAATTTAAAAAGAAGTAACTGGACATTATCAAAACTCAACACTTGGCCCATCAAAAGACTCTGTCAAGAAGTCAATAAACAAGCTACTATATGGGAAAAGTATTCACAGCACATACCTCTAAATAAAAGACTTATATAATATATAATTATAATACTATAATATTTCATATTAATACACACATACACATATGACAAAAAAATCCAAGCAACTCAACATAAAAATCAGCAAGATATATATGAATGGTCAATAAACGCATGAAAAAGTGCATAATCTCATTATCTATCAAAGAAATTCAAATTAATCCCACAGCAAAACATGATTTTTACCTACTATAATGGCTTAGATAAATACTACTAAAAAGATGAAATGTTACCAAGCATGTCAAGCAACTGGAACTCTCCAAAATGTCTAATGGGGTTATAAAATGGAATAACTCTGACAGTTTTTCAAAAAATTATCTATATGCTTACAAAGAAATTCAGCCCCCAGGTACTTACCAAGAACAAATAAAAACATATATTTACACAAAGACTTGTACTCAAATATTTATAGTAGATTTATTCATAATAGGCAAAACTTTAAATAACCCAAATGCCCAACAGCAGATGAATGAATAAACAAATGATAGCATATCCACTTAAATAAATTAATCTCAGCAATAAAAAATGAAACTACTAATACTTGCTGCAGCATGAATAAATTTAAAAATTATAATGTTAATCTAAGTGATCCAGACACAAAACACTACACAGTGTGTTTAAATATATTCATATAAGATCTACCTAAGACAAAGCTAATATATGTTGATAGAAATTAGATAATTTAGAGTTGGAGAGTTGAGTGGGAAGAAATAGTGACAGAAAAAAAGGCAAGAATAAATTTTCTAGGGTGATGGAAATATTCTGTGGCTTTTTGGGTAGTGGTTAAATAGATACAATTGTTCAAAACTCATCAAACTAAACATTTATGCTGTGTTCATTTTCTTACATATTATTCATATCTTAGTTAAAATATCAGAATATCTGATGTTTCATGGGGGTAGAAAAAATCACGTATTCATAGGTATAAAGGACAATATTAATACTTTACTTGTAGGCACACATTTATTATGAAATAGACTGAAAAAGAATGTATGTATTTGGTATTTATTTGGTTTGAGAAGTAAAGAAACAATGATCCTCTGCTTAGGGAATGTCAGCATAAGTGCTGGGCAGTTAGACAGTTGCCAAGGCTAAAGCTGTCTCCTTATAGTTCTGAATGGTGTTCTATTGTACTCTGTAGATTTAGAAAGAGACAAGTGGCTAAATGATTTTATCAGTTATCTATCATTGCATTACAAATTACTGTAAAATTTACTGGCTTAAAACAACACCCATTTGTTATTCCATAGTTTCAGTGCGTCTAGAATCTAGGCAAGGCTTAGCCAGGCTCTCTACTTCAGGGTTTCTCACAGGCTGAAATCAAGTTGTCAGCAGGCTGTGGTCTCATTTGAAGGCTCAACTAGGGAAGGATTTTCTTCTAAACTTACTTATATGATTTTCAACTGGAACCAGTTCTTCAAGGGCTGTTGGCTGAAAGCCACCCTCAGTTCCTTGCCATAATGAAACAGAGAGAATAAGTGTCAACATGGAGGAGGAGGAGGAGGAGGAGGAGGGGGAGGAGGAGGAGGAGGAGGTGGCGGGGAGAGAGAGAGAGAGCAAGAGAGTGAAAGCATAAAGTTGAAACTGTCAGGCTTTTGTAACCTAATCCTAGAAGAGATATTCCATGATTTTGCCTTATTATACTCATTATAAGCAAGTCACTGGGTTCAGCTACACAGGGGGTGAGGATCATAAAAGATTGTCTTAGAATGCTATCTGCTAAGATATTTAATAATGTGTCTAGGTAAGGAGATACTAAATATAATATACTATTTTAAGGAAAATTATATTTTCTGGACCTCCATATACATAAGTTCTTTTATCTTAATGTTGAGAAATTTTCATGATACTATAGAGAAAATATAGCAATCTTTAAATATACCTTCATATTATACAATAGTAAGATATATATATAATAGGTATATATATAGTAGTAAGATATATATGTATATAAAACAGATAATTATATAATATAAACATTGACTGATAGGGAAACAAAATATTTCAGAGACATAAATTATTAAATTTCTACTACAATTTGTAAAGGTAAGTACTAAAGGGATTATGATCTACATAAAGTAATTTAACTTGATTTGTTTGTGCTTAAGAAGGCATGCAGTACATTTTATTTATTTAATTTTTAATTTTTATGGGTACATAGTGGGGGTATATATTCATGGAGTACATGAAATATTTTGATTCAGGCATACAATGTGTAACAAGCACAGAAGGATATATGGAGTATTCATTTCCTCCAGCATTTGTCCTTTCTTTGTGGTATAAACGTATCCAATTATACTCTTAGTTATTTATAAATGTGCAATAAATTATTATTGACTGTAGTCACCTTGCTGTGCTATCAAATACTAGATCTTACTCATTTTATTTATGTTTTCATATCATCCATTAACCACGCCCTATCCCTTCACCCCCACCACTACCCTTCCCAGCCTCTGGTAACCACCCTTCTGCTCTCTATCTCCATGACTTCAATAGCTTCAATTTTTAGCTCCCACAAATAAGTTAGTGCATGTGATGTCTGTCTTTCTGAGCCTGGCTTATTTCATTTAACATAATGTCCTCCAGTTCCATCCATGTTGTTGCAAATGACTGGATCTCATGTTACTTATAGCTCAATAGTGCTCCATTTTGTATATATACTATATTATTTTTTATCATTTGTCTGTTGATGGACACTTAGGTTGCTTTTAAATCTTGGCTACTGTGAATTAACTAGATTTTTTAAGTTGACTATACCATTTTTGGAAATATAAATTTGTTCATTGTGTATAATAGCTATAACTTGACTGTATGAAAAATTAATTACTTATTGGTTTGATATGTCAATGAAAGAGCTCATCTCAAACCAACAAAAGTAATGATTTAACTTAAAGTTGATTTTTAAAAAGTATTAATTTTTAAAGAATTTATTAATTACGCTACTGTTATGCATTTAAAATATAGAGGATAACAAAATAGTTTGAAAATTTTTATAATATAAGAAAAAATATATATCTTTTATACAATATTTGGAATTTCCATTTGTCTCCTACTAAAGTCACAAAACTACATGTTTATAGATAGGTAAACATTTTTATTAATATATTTTATTAGTTAAGCTTCTGTATTATCCATAATCCCAAAAGCAAGATTCTTTAAGGTAGAGGTTATCATTTTTTGGAGGAATTTTAACAAATCGAAAGAATGACGTTATGCACGCCAGAGACGAAAAGATGAATTTTCTTCATTTGGACTCATTTAAATATGTGCTATTTTTCATGTATCTGTTGCTTTGGGTCAAATGCCACTAAGGAAGTATCTCAAACTGCTGGTTGTTTTGCTACAATATTTCAGTTTACTCTTGGATTAAGGTTTAGGATTCCCTAATTAATCAAAAGTCTTCTCTTTCCCTGTTGCTCCATTGTCTATACTGACTGGGAAGGGGTTTGGGGAGGGATGTGGCTCCTTGATGTAAGAACCATTGAGTCTTGGAAAGCATGACTTTAGCAAAACTGAAGAAAGAAAGTGATTTATGATCTTTATGCTGAACTAAAAATCAGAATCATAATTTGCATTATTTAAGAATCCTCCAGCCTTGTTTTGAAGGTAGTTATGCTTACTATTGAAGATTACACTTAATTTTTAAAATGCCTTTACAAAAGTGATAGTAAGAGAATCTCACACCCTCTACAAGGACTGATTTATCAGAAGGAAAAAATCTGGGTGGCCCTAGGAAGTTGCTTCTATCTGGTGTTGAAGTCATCAGCTCCTTTGTAAGAAAGAGATTTAGTGTCTGTAACACTGAGCAATCACAGACAATGTCAGTTGGTCAGTATCTAAGAGAAGAGCACTGTGGGTCTGAGTGCATACCAAATGAGATATTCTAAAGTCACTCCAGCAATTGCAAATAGAGTGGTTTCATTTTGTAACGGTTTGTTTCAACCTTACCTTTTTATAATCTTTGTCATTAATGTTTATGTTTCATATGGCTTATATATTTCTTTTGATGTAGTTTAATAATTACATCTTTATAAGCACCACTCCCTTTCTTTTGTTAAAAAAATTATCTCTTACTCATTAGTGGGCTTTCAAAATACCAGCTTCTTGGTTACTGAGAGACCCAGGAGAGATTTTTCTGCTCTTCAGCAACTAAATGACAGAGTATAGGATAAAAATAGATAAACTAAGGGCCTCTAGACGAGGTCACACTTTAACAACACTATGGAACCTATGAAGTGAAGCAACATTATTCTAATATTGGTACTGCAGTTTATGGTGTTAGTGCAAGTGAACTTTCTAAGAAATCTTTTTTTTTTTCCTATCATGTGAATTTTTGCCAGCAACATGCAGCCAAGGGCATCTTGGACATACTTCAAATGAGTTTTTGTCTGATTACTTAGGGGGGAAATTGCATGAACAGTCTCATTGTTAGAGAGTAAAGCCCTATAATAGAATTCTGAGATGAACTTAAAACTTCTGGAATGTGTAAATGACCTATTTTGATATGCATTTTAAGAGATACAACAGAGCAGGCATGAGATTTGTTCTCTGAATGTCTTCTCCTGTATCTTTGCACATGCTGCTCTATTTTCCCTTCCTTTCCTTTGTTCCATGATTAACTCCTTGTCAACCAGCATGTCTTCTCCAGACTCATTTTATTTCTCAAATTCCTTTCTCTCCAGATTGGGTTTCATGCTGCCTCTTCCATCCTTCCACAGAACCTAATTCCTATCTCATCATATGAATCTTCCATGAAGATCTTCTTTTTTACGATGAAGATCTTATTTTAATCTTTTCTTTATATCTTAATCTTCTCTTTACTTGGCCCTTTTCCCCACTGTACTTTTAAGTTCTATTAGAGCAGGGACTTTGTCTCTAATTCTTTTTTTTTTTGAAATGGAGTCTCATTCTCACCCAGGCTGGAGTGTAGTGGCATGATCTCAGCTCACTGCAACCTCTGCCTCCCAGATTCAAGCAATTCTCCTGACTCAGCCTCCTGAGTAGCTGGGATTAGAGGCATGTGCCACCATGCCCAGCTAATTTTTGTATTTTTAGTAGACACAGGGTTTCACCATGTTGGCCAGGCTGGTCTTGAACTCCTGACCCCAAGTGCTGCTCCATCCATTTAGGCCTCCCAAAGTGCTGGAATTACATGCATGAACTACAGTGCCCGGCCCTTTGTCTCTAATTCGATGTGCCTCCTACACACTCTCACAGCATTTAATTGTTTTCATTACTAAACACTACTTGTGCTTATATATTTACATGTGTGATTACTTGATTAATGTCTATCTGCCTCATGACTAAATTTTATAGAGCCAGAACACATCAGCTTTCTTTCTCTTTTTACTCCAGTATTTGGCAAAGCAATGAATCT
This sequence comes from Ateles fusciceps, assembly GCA_036589455.1. Taxonomy (NCBI): domain Eukaryota; kingdom Metazoa; phylum Chordata; class Mammalia; order Primates; family Atelidae; genus Ateles; species Ateles fusciceps. The sequence goes on along the minus strand of JAZHEH010000251.1, from coordinate 4,617,913 downwards.
CTCTTGTTGAACAAATGAATTCTGTATTGCTAGGACCTAACAGGAGGTCTGATGTACAATATGCACTCAGTATATATCTGATGAATAATTAGATGTGAATTTCAGTTTAACTCCAAGCTTTTCAACTTACTGAGTGAAGATGACAATGCATTTAATACCAGTTACAAAGAGTTATACCGAGGATAAAATTGAGTGATGTGTGGTTTAAAAAAAGTGTACATTTTAAGAAACTTTCCACGTGAAAATCATTATAATGAACAGATGGGCTGGAACTGCAGAGATATTGGGACAGATATATGTCAGCCTCAAAAAAAAAAAAAAAAAAAGCAAAAACTGAGTTCCTTCAGGAATTAAAAGGTAAGATTGCTTGTCTTCTTGATAGGGAAAGAACAGCAAAATTTGAATACTTAACATTGGCACACTGAGCCTAAATAGCCTCAATTTAACTATTCCTAAAGACAAGTTGTATTGGTTTCCTGTGGCCACTGTACCAAATCACCCCAAGATTGGTGGCTTAAAAGAACAAGAAATTATTCTCACAGTCATAGAGACCAGAAGTCTGAAAGCAAAGTGCTGAAAGGCCATCCTCCATATGGAGGCTCTAGGGGAAAATCCACTCCATGACCCTTCTGATTTCTGAAGGTTGGACAGCTTCTTCTGCTTGTGATCATTTAACACTAACCTCTGTGTCCAGCTTTATAACACCTTCTCCTCTATGTCTGTCTTCTCCTCTGAGTGTCGCTTGTAAGGATATTTGCCACTGAAATTAGAGCCTACCTGGATAATCCAGGAGTATCTCTTCATCTAAAAATATTTAACTTAATTACATCTGCAAAGACTGTTTACCCAAATAGGTAACAAACAGGATTAGGACATGAACATACCTTTTAATGAGCCACCATTCAGCTCTACAGGTTGAGTATCCCTTATTCAAAATGTTTGGGACCAAAAGCATTTTGAATTTTGGATTTTTTTAGATATTGGACTATTTGCATATACATCATGGGATATCTTGGGGCTGGGACCCGAGTCTAAATATGAAATTCATTTATGTTTTATATAGACCTCAAACACGTAGCCTGAAGAGAATTTTATATAATAATTTAAATAATATATGTGACCTGTCACATGAGGTCAGGCGCGAAATCTTCCATTGTGGTGTCATGTCACACATGATTTTGGATTTCAAATTTTTGGATTAGGAATGCTCAACCTGGATGAGCTTAGGTTAAAAAGACACACACATATGTATAGATATACTGTTTTAACCAAAATTTTCTAGTGCTGCTGATCTTAAACAAAGCCAAACTAAGCAGTCATTTCTACCTAATTTTAGGGATATATAACATATAACATCTTCATTTCTTCTAGTAATTTTATTACATTGCCTGATAATCTATCAATACAATACAAATTCATGTAATATTTTTATGATGATGATGATTTCTTATTTCTGGTGGTGATGGTGGTAGTAGCCGTAGTAGAAATTGTCATTATGATGGTCATAGTCATTATTTTGGACCTCTAGAGCAGAGTTGAGTTAATCAGCACCTTGGTATGTGGTACATTATATTCACTGGCCTGTGCAAGGCCCCCCTTTTATGCCAATGTTTGTCTGCATGTATTTATTTGTTCTCTCTAATTCCCACTCTCCACTCTCTCCTCTGTCTCCTCAGAGGTTAGCATTCTCAGATATTGATGTACATACTTGTTTGTGTGTGTTCTCGTAAAATATGCTCTGTTTTCCCTGCACATATTTTTAGTGATAAATTGGTGCTAAACAAAAAATACATTCTGCTTCTTACACTTTTCACTATCATTTTTAGATCCATTTTGTTTCCACATGTGTTTATCATCTGTTCCTTCTAAAAGCTACACAATATCCCATGCTGTGCATCTACCTAATCAACTTCCTGCTTTCCCAAGGATGGGTGCCTAGGTTGATTTCAACTCCCTGCCACACAAATAGTGTGGCAATAAATAACCTCTCCATGTCTCCTTGTGGGCCTAAATACATTTTTGAGGGTCTGTGAAGAAGAGACATAACTGTTGCTGGTAGGGTTAAGAAGATCATGAGTTATTCATATCTTTGTATTTAACATGTAAAATCAAATGTATTCCTTCTAATGCTTGGCACAAATTTGCACACTGTCTAAAGTTGATTACCTATGGTAGCAAGAAAAGAATATAGAGCTGCAAGTGCCAAGGTGACAGCCAGGGGGCTGTTCGAAGTAGGAGAGAGAAGAAGGATGGGAGGTGGAAGGATATTCAAGAAACCCAGCCATTTTCCCAACGTTGATTACAGGTACCATGCTTGGGTGAACAATAAACAGTCGTGCATAGCTTAATGTATGTCCTGAGAAATGTGTCATTGGGTGATTTTATTGTTGTGTGAATGTCACAGAGTGTACTTCCACACACACAGATGGTGTAACCTGCTACACACCTAGGCTGTATGGTATGCCTATTGCTCCTAGGCTATACACCTGTACAACATGCTACTGTACTGAGTGCTGTGGGCTACTGATACACAATAAGTATCAGGTGTACGACATGCTACTGTACTGAGTGCTGTGGGCTACTGATACACAATAAGTATCTATATATCTAAACATAGAGAAGGTACAGTAAAAATATGGCATAAAAGATAAAAAATGGTAGACCCATATAAGGCATTCTGTTACAGTCTTACAGGACCACTGTCATTATGTCATCTGTTTTTAACTGAAACATCGTTATGTTGCTCATGACTGTAGTATTGTTATAATTCTGCTTTTTAAATTTAGCATGTATTTCTTAATTAAAAATTTGGAGAAATATGAGCACTGATTCAAATGTCAAAGTTGATATTTTCTTTCTTAACCTGAGACTTTAAATGAGGTTAGGGGTTATAGTAACAATAGAATCATCATCTTCGACACCATTTTAAACATTTTTGTCATGATCATCATGTTAACATTATTTCCAACTGCAGTTTCAGCAGATCAGTCATTATTTTCAGAAGCCTCTTGTATTTACTACTTTTCCACGATTTTTATTCTCCTGGAATATCTAGGTCCACTTTCTAAGTATGAAGCAAATGTCCACTTTTTGTCTACTGCATATGTTATGACCATTTTCATTTCTGTCTTCAGTCATGTTGCTTTTATCTGACAAGTGTCACTGCATGCCTTAACATCTCCCTCCCTTCCTTTAAAACACAAGAAGGAAAGTACAGTGACAGCAAGGAAAGACCCTGAAGGCCAGTGCCCCAGGCCAGAGAAGTCAGCCAACTGAAAGGGACACTAACTGAGAGCTTGGAGAGGACTAATTCAGCAACAAGAGACTTTATGCCTGGTTCTTTGGTTACCCATTCACAACAGAAAAATCTTTAGAACTTCAAAATATAGCAAAAGGCATGCCCTTGCTTCACCATCAATTAGAAGTGATGGATTCATTTACATGCATTTTCCAGATAGCTAGAGCAAGAAGCCTGGATGACAAGAAACTTAGGCTCCTAAAGCTGGTTCTGTAATTAACCCACTAACTGACCTTTGCCAAGTCATTTAACTTATCTGGGGCTTTCACATTTCTTTGTCTTTGCAAGTGTTACTTCTATGTGGAATTCCCTAACTTCCTTGAAAGGCAAACTTACTCATGACAATACTCAGTTTGGTATTATCTTCTCTCTGAAATGTACCCTGATTCTCCCCCACCTACGCCTGTGCTGAGTTAGGTAGGTGCTACTTCCTTTTTGCTCCTGCAGTATGGTACGTTTTTGTTTCTGCTGCTACACTGCTGCCTTCTTCTGCCCCGGGCCTTATAGACTATAAACTCTCAGAAGACTAAAACAGTATTTCTTCTATATCTGAAACGCTAGTATCTGGCATGTGGTTTGACACATAGCAAACATTCAATATATGTTTGTTGAACATAGTGAGTAAGCTTTATGTCTTTGTATTTTTTTATATGTTAAATGAAGGAGTTGAGTGAGACTGGTGACTTTTTAAGTTTCAAAAAGTGGAGGAACCAGTTGTTTCAGTTAAAATTTAAGAGAAGGACTGATACATTATGGAGAAAAAGAAGAACATGTTCTACTCTAAGAGCAGGGTTCCAGAAACCTGTGAACCTGATCTCCTCTGCACCTGAGTGCACCTGACACAGTACTAGGAGGTGGATGGAGCAATGCCATCAAGACAGCTTTGCCTGGAATTATGATTGCTAATTTCCTTCTTAGCTGTAAAATTGTCATCTGTGGAATTTACTTTTAAGTAACAACGTTTTTTAAAATGAAATTTTGAACATGTTTGAAGGAGTTTTTCCTAGAATGTAAAAAGATTGACCTGACCCCCTAAAAACAGAACATAGCACTAATAAAACTAACTGAGTCTTTCCTTAATGACTCAGGGTCTCATTTGGAACATTGACTATTTCATGAAGCAGAATTCACAAAGGTGTTACAACATGTTTATTTTCCTGTATCTTCCTTGTCTGTCAGATGTCATCTCCCCCTGCTGTCAGTTTTTCTGACCTAATAGATCCCTTAGGTAGTCTCTTCCCCTCAAAATCCCTGTGCCCTAAGTTTTCTTCTTCTAAAATACTGTGAGCTGAAACAAAAGAAAATAAAGTTTGATTAGAGGTGTGTATTCACAAAAGAACATGTAGGATTTAAGAAGAATTATGTCTTTTGTGTTGGCACTTTCTGAACATCATGAAGGTTATTTTAGGTATTTAGTGTGTTGATGTTATTCCCTGGTTTCTACGTCATTAGGTTTGGGGATTGCTAAAGTCCTGTTTCTAACCTAAAGGAGGTAAATATATTTTCCAGAAAACCTACCCTTGATATAATCTGGGAATGACTCCTTAAAGGATTCAAAGCATTTAAAAAAATTTTTTTTAAACAAAGAAACAAAGTATTTGAATGTGAACCCTTAATGTATATTTACTTATAAATCATACCCAAGTACTTTTGTACGAATGTGCAATATATTGTATAAAAACATACTCAGAAATAGAAATAAAAAACTATAACATAAAAACATGTATGAATGCTCACTCTAATATTTTCTGCCCACATATCAGTAGATTGTCCTATGCATCCCTTGGGATGCCCTTACAGTTACACACCCTACTTGTAGACCTCTGGTTTAGAGATCTATGCAAGGACATTAACTTTGATTTTACTAGGCAAATAAGCCTCTGCTCAAGTGAAACTAATTTAGCTGCTTTTCAAGATATCAAATCAAATTTCTTTATCTCTAGAGCCTAACACGTGGCCTAGCATATAGTAGGTGCACAATAAATGTTTGATGAATGTTTAATGAATGAATGATGAAGATTAAGTAGTCCATAAGGACGTTTTATAAACTCTTTAATTAGTTCTTTATTTTATTTGCTTAGCTCATGTCAGACCATTTTCACAATGTGTTCACATACTATTATATCATCATTAGCGTGTATATCACTAGGCAGGAATGGTTGTAAGGCACACTAGAATTTCAAAGGCAGGGGCTTTGATCCAGGGTTAGGGCATTTAGTTCCACCGGCAGGCTGATACCCCTGGAGAATTTCCACCCACCCAGATTAAGATAGCATAAGACATGGCAAAATCTAGCTTAATAAAGACAACCCAGGGGAATCTGGGGTAGCAAGTGGAACACTGACAGTAGCAGCACTTATAAACAGTAGTGGTTCTCCAAGCCAGGCAGATAATGGTATTATGCCACTGAGAAGGATGTGGAGAAAGGGAGACAGGCCAGTAAGGACACATGTGGATTGAGTTCCAGGGCACAGCTGAGTCTTAGGGCTTCTGCTTTTATGCTGCACACTAACCTTGGGCACTCTTACAACCTGCTAGTTAGTAAAGTGCCCTATATATGCTCATAATCCAGGCGCATGTTCAGCAGCCTATGTAGGACAGTTCCAATTAGCCTTTTCACACATCTGCATCGTTTACGTGATTAACTCAGCAGCTTTCCCCAAAACCAGCCTCTCCTGAATGTTTCCATCTCTGTAGGTTGTACCACCACCATCTACCTAATTGCAGAAAGCTGGCAGTTTCTCTTAATTCCTCTAGCTTCCTCATCCTTTATCCCTATCTACTTGGCTCTTCCAACATTAGCCCTTGCCTCCAGATTGGACTCCCTAGATCCACTCTCAGTCCTCCTCACAATTTTATGCATAATACCAGAGTGGCTTTTATAAACAGTAACTTAGAAAATATGTTGCCCCAAAGTTCATATGTTGAATCCTAATCACCAAGTTGATGGTATTAGAAGGTGGGGCCTGGGGAACTCTCGTGTGTGTGTTTTTTTTTTTTAAGAGACAGGGTTTTGCTCTGTTGCCGGAGCTGGAATGCAGTGTTCCACATAGCTCAAGGTAACCTCCAACTCTTGGGCTTAAGTGATCCTCCCGCCTCATCCTCTAGAGTAGCTGGCTACAGGAGTATGCCACTATGCCCTGCTAAGTTTTTAAAAAACAATTGTGTAGAGACCGGGTCTTTCTCTGTTGCCCAGGCTGGTCTTACAGCCTCAAAAGATCTCCCTGCCTTAGTGTGAGCCACCACACCTGGCCTCTTGTCTTTTTGTAAAGGCATTAATTCCACTTATGAGAGCTCCACTCTTATGACTTAATTACCTCCGAAGGCCCCACTTACTAATACTATGAAATTAGGGGCTAGGATTTCAGCATATGAATTTTGGGGAAACACAAACTTTCAGTTCTTGACACTGAGTGAAACAATGAGAGATGAAGGTACTGGAGTGCTTGTCAGGAAACAAACTAAGCAATCAGAACAAGCAAGTACAGCCAGGGATGTGGGAAATGGGAGGCATGCGGAATACTCAGGAGCCCACACTTAACTCCCGGCATATCAGACACCAGGCTAATGGCAATAAGACCACTGCTAGGCCCCAGAGGAAGACCTGAGTTACCAAGGATGCAGGATAGCCTAGAAGACAGACGGACCTGAGTTCTAATCCTAAGCAATTTGCTTATAGGACCAATGGAGGAATTCACTGAGATCATTTGTGTCAGGTGCGTAGCATGACAACTTGGTATTTTGATATGACCCTTTTGATACAGTCATTATGGCAGGCTCAGAGTTACCCATCCAATGCTTCTGCGTATAAGGATAATAATAGTTAATACTTTTGAACACCTTTTCCTTTATTTGACAGTCTTCCAAATGCTATAGGAGAACTACCTTACTTAGTGCTCATAAACTCTATAAAGAATTTCATTCTCATATTATGAGGCAACCAAGGCATAGAGTGAGTGACTAACTGCCCGAAGTCATAAGGTTGAATGAGGTACAGTATTTGACCACCTTGGTGATTCTACCCTGCAGCTTCTCATTTGCTCCTAATGTTGTGTTAATTTTGTGTCTTCTCCATTAGTGCAACATTAAGAACTGTGTGAAATTAAATGAACAAATATTTCTCGTTGATTATGATTTTCTAGAAGAAAGCTGTAAATTCTTTATATTCTTGGACCTTAACATCTTTGTGAGAGAATTTTAAAAATAGGGCAAGGAATGGTACAGGGATAAACAGAATTTTCCAGAGCAGGTAAACCTCCTTTGGGTGCAGATGGTGCTGCAGTGGACTCTCAGACATCATAAATGTTTGTTCTGTAGTAGTGACAAAGTCATCTTCAGAATTGATCTGCTTCCATCAGAGAGATTCCAAACAGTCCAGGGACCTAGACAAGTTTTCAAGAGAGTTAATGCACTCAAATTCATATAATTTCTGAAATCTCCAAATGAAAAAAAGTTATGGGTCATTGGGCAAGATGTCATTTGTCTTTTGGGGAAGTATGGTCTAAGTGACTGTCCTCAGCAACTTTGAAGGCTGACTTTTTTACGATCATTGAAATCAAGTTAGAAAGCACTGTCTCTTCATACGTAAGAAATAAATCTTTGAAATCAATTCGAATCAATTCCAATAGGCTTTCTGACGAAATGAAATTTCTGGGATATTATTAATGATGCACCTAGAAAGACAGTGAATCCAATGTACATTTTCTTCAATTTGATAACGTTACTGTGATTCCTCACTTGTCCTAGAGAGTAGAAGAATGAGTTCGTTCTAGCTTTTTATAAATGAATTCTGCATTTCACTCACAATAAAATAAAGAGCAAAAGTTATCTGAGTATATTATTAAAGTACTTTTTATCTGTAAATTACACTTGCTATTCTCGGCTCATCAGATTAAGCTACAATCAGAATGTCTCACTTATAAACGGAAAGTTGATCAGCTTTTTACTCCCGACCACAAGTTTATCTCCCCCTCAGATACCACTGAGTCAGTGAGGCATTCAGCTTGCGATAGGCCAGGCTGGGGCCAGTTCCTGGGCATCCTCAAGGGTGCCAACCTTGTTTGCCTGGATGCCTTCAGTGGATTCGCGAAACTGCAACTGGTTTTACCTGATCAGGAATCCTGTTGGACGAAAAATAATTTAGGAGCCAGAGATGAAGTGAGTAAACGTCAACCGAGGGGTCAAGTTTTCAAAAGCACACTCTCTATCCCGCCAGGAAAGTTCGATACTGTAGCAGTGTTTTGGTTTTACTTGTCCACCCTAAGGGTTTCCCTCAGGGCTTCCCAAAGCCTCCGTGTGGAGGCTGGAGTAGGGAGAAGTAATGAGGTGACGTTTTGGGCGGGGTAGGGGGACGTCTGGGCAGCCAGGGACCTGCCCATTCACTCCCCCTTTCCCAGCCCTGGGAAGGCGCAGCGCCCGGGTGGGGGAGTCCGCGCCAGCTCAGGCCGGCTCTGGCCTCCTGACCCAGACAGCGCAGGGCGCGAGGGACCGCGCGGCCGAACCCGGGTCGCGCCGCCCCCAGCCTCGGGGCCGCCCGCCAAGAGTTCGAGGCCTCTCCGATTCGGAAGTGATGAAAAGCAGCAACAGAGGGAGAAGTGTTTCAGGAGTGTAGGAGTGGAAGGGGGGAAAGAGAGGCAGAGAGGGGGAAGGCCCCATCGCTGGGGAGCCGGCCGGAGTGAGCTGGCTGGAAGAGAGGGGCGGAGTGCGCGGAGTCAGAGCCGCCGCCGCTGCCGCAGTTGCCGCCACTGCGGCGTCTGGGCAGAGCCGGAGGGAGGCGGGAGGGACGCGCTGGGGCCGCCGCCGCCGTCGTCAGGCCCCTGGGGTAAAAATGCGGCCGCTGCCGAAGCCTCGCTAACTTTCCGGGGCGGAAGAGGAGGAGGAGGAGGAAGGGGCTTGGAGCGATTGAGGGGGGATGCAGAGGTAGGTGGTGGTCTCCGGGCGGGGAAGAGGAGGGGTCTGAACCTCATCCCCGGCTTCTCCCAAACCCGCTCTCTTTTCCAGCTCCTCCCCCGCTGGGTCCGCCTCGGACCCCCGGGACCCCGCCGCTGTCAACTGGAGCAGTAACAGTTTTCCTCGCTAGTTTCAAATCAAAACTTCCCCGGGGTGGAGTTTGAGGGAGGGAAGTGAAGGGGGAGGGAACGTCCCGCAGGGGTGGTGTGCTCTTCTCTAAACACATTTTTTAATTTTTAAAAAAATTTTTCCGCCAGAAGCAGTCAGTTCCCTGCACCCAGCACCTCACAGCCCTTCCTTCGTGCGCCCCGCGGGGCGGCGAGCTAGGCGGCAGCGGCGCGGCGCGGCGCGGGCTTGGCGGAGCGGCCCATGTCCGGCACGGGCGAAGCCCTCGCTCCCGGGCCCGTGGGGCCGCAGCGCGCGGCCGAGGCGGGCGGCGGCCGGCTGGGCTACCCAGCCCAGGGTGAGTGCGCGCTTGCAAGTTGCAAGCTTCTTTGTCCTTGTTGCATTTTTCAGTTTGCTCACACGTATACAGATGGGGGTGGGGGAGTGCTGTGAGGGGGAACTCCCACCTCGTAGTTGAGAACTTTTGCACAGTTCGCGTTACTCAAGCTAGTTCTCCAGGATCCTTGCCCTAGATCAACAACCGGATAAGAGGGCGGAATCCGTCGGCCCCTCCACTCCCCCTTCCTCGGGTAGCGAAGAAACGGGATGACAGGATTGCGTCCTTCTTAAGCTTATGCATGTTTGGGCCTAAGACTCAACGTGTAGGTTCTGAAGCGCTTCTCCTCTAGGTCTCTTCAGCAGATCCAGGACTGCCGCAGCTCTCTGAACAAGCATGCACTCTCTCCGTTTCATCTTTCTGTTTCTTGTTGGCTCCTCCACAACCCAGTTGATAATCCAGGTTTCTGTGACCAATCTCTTTGGAATGGCTTATACATGTTTTCAATAACTGGTTTGTTTTGAAATAAACAAGCTTTATAAGAAACACTTTCCAAGAATGAATTAGCTCCTTTGTGTTCTTCCAAAGTGTAAACACACACAGTCTATAAAATACTCTTGTGTCTGGGGAACGTCCATAACAAGCTTCTAAACGAGTTGAACGGTATCTTTCTTCTCTTGAAGGCAGTATACTTCAGGTTTCCATTGGTGACAGAGAGAAGGTTCTTAAACTTCTAATGCGTTTTACTCCTAGGATGGTTTTGATCTAAAGAGTTCTGTCACTGATATAGCAGAACTAAGTAATTTTTCCAGTGCTCAAAAACCTACCATATACCCTTGATTTTAAGCATTATCTGATAGCTTTATTTCCCACTTGTAGTAGTAATGTAGTGAATTTGGGGGAGATTTGCTTAAGGCAGCAAAAATTGGGGAAGAAGTTAACTTTCATGCCACAATAGGTAAAAGCAGAAAACATCAATGGTTAAATTAAAATGTTCTGGCACCCAGGGCTGTTAAATTGAATTATATTTATCACTGTTTTTTTTTTTTGCTTCTAAATGAGTGACTCGGTTTTCTAAACAGAGAAAATAAATATGATTAACTGCAGAAAATCAGAGAACTAGAATGATAAACATGTTTTCTTAGAAGCAGCCCATGTTGTCCACATTGTATTGTCAGCACAGTGATTTTCCTGTCTTTAGGCATGCCCTTAGTAGTCATATCACTCAATGATGCTCACACTTGAGCTGCTAATGACTATTGTTAAACTAGGCTTATGTCAAAAATCAACATCAAACACTCAGGAAAAACAATTTGACTTGGAAATAGTTAATATCTACAATATCCAGCTTTAATAGTTTGTGTTTTTAAAATCAGCTAGGAGAACCTCAAGTGGTACTTTATGTATCTGTGAATTAAGATGCTGGATAATGTCATGTGATCTGACCTTAAGAAACAGAACATCTAGATTGGCCTGAAGTAGCATGTTTGTTGGGTACAACACACATATTATCAGTGTAGAAGCTCTTGGGTTATATTTTACCTGAAAATTGCCTTAACTTTACCAACATAACTATATATGTTATCATTATTACTCGTTTAACTTTGATGTAAGTTAAATAGGGATCTTTTTAATTTTTTTTAATAGGGATCAATTTAATTATAAATATAAAATTGATTTTTGAAAAGAATCTGCAGAATCTTGTTGAAGTACTATATCTTAAACAGGCAGATCTCATAAGGTGTATTTAAATAAAGAAAGTTTTGGAGCACATTGGTAGAAGAAAGCTTCAAGGGAAGCTTGGTTAGATTGGTTTTATTGATAAAGACATTTGTGAAGAAGCTTTGCTCAAAGGCCACTCTACTCTTAAGCCCTTTCTCAAGTTCTTCTATCCTCTTGCGTTTGTCCTTGGATTTTTTAAATCATCCTTTCTGAAGAATAGCTTAATTCTCCAGTAGGATATGACTGCTTAGTTAATAGAAACCTAATTTTTAAATTCTTTATATTAAAGTTAGTAAGAAAAATGGAATTTTAAAGACAAATTAACAGAAAAAAATATTATTTCAGGAACATGAAGGATATGATCAAGTCTATCTCTGCAAAGTTAAATATACACATATAGGTAAATAATGACATAATGAATTCTACATATATTACTATACTATATTGTGATGAGCTATCCATACTGTTAACCAAAGGCATAGAACCTTAGAGTTGAAAGTAATTTTGGGGATTCGCTAATCTGAACTGCCCATCAGGTCTACAATTCCATTCCACATCCTTTTAGGTTTTTGTTAAAAACCTTTAGTGCAGCCCATTCTAATATCAGCATTAAGAATTAGAAAAGTTGTCCGTATTAAGAACATTCTGCCCCTCCTTAAAATTTCTACCTTTTGTTGTGGTTCTGCAAGCTTTACTATTGTTTTGAAAGCATTAAAAAAGCATTACAAATCTTTCCCATGTGTTTTGAAAATAGTTACAGAGTAGGAACATAAGCTTACATGCTCTAGGCTGTAAGAGCGAACCAGGATAGATATCAGACAGTGTGAAGCTATGGGAATTTTGGGAAACTGGAGAGCTCATGGGCCAGGAAACAGCATTCCTCAATTCCAGCTAATTGTTGGCATGTGGGTTAGTATCTTCCAATATTTCAAGTGACACTGGAAATCCAGATTTTTATGTATCATCTCTCCATTTTTAAGAGTTTGCAACTAATTAAACACAATTTTTGTCCAGGCCAAACAAAACAACCACAACTGTAGGCTGGATGTGGTCTCTGAGCAGCTGATTTGTGATCTCTCTTATAGAAAATAAAGTAAGCATGTAACTTAAAGCTATATTCCTATTTGTGACTATCTTGTGAAATACTGACTTACTTTCTCATATAAAGTACTCATGTATACGTCCTGATAGGTGAAAAGCCATTTGAATCAAACTTATTTTTCTTTTAAGACACAGTGGATCTTGTTTATGTGGTACCTCTGATTGCCATTTGTCTTGTTTTGATTAAGCATTTTAAAATTTGTGTTATCAAACAACATTGAAAATGTAGATACTTGCCCTTCAGTGCAATAGTTACTAGAATTCCTATAATCGAAAGAAGCTTTGAATTAAGTGCTTCTTTCATAAGTTTGGGATTTGCAACTAGAGGGGTCTTTAGAAATAATTTAATCCAAACTGCTCATTTTTTAGATAAAGATAAGGATGTCCAAAGAATTTAAGTGACTTGCCCAAGGTCTCATACACAGTCAGTAGCAAGAAATCAGGGTAGAAGCACAAATTAAACATAAATTGTGTGTCATTATGATAAATGCAGTTGAAGTAGAGGATCAGTTCAACTTTTTTATAGGGCTGGACGCATTGACAATAGGCTTGGGATATTGTGAATCACTCGAGCTTGTTCCCGTCCCTGTATCCTTCCCCCAAACCCCACCACATTGATTTGCCAAGACGTAGACTGTTGGACTCTGAGTGCTGGAATATACTTTAATGTGATAATGTGTGATTTAATGCACTCTTCTCTCTTGGGAGAGTCCTCTGAGACTATTAGGCGGACTTTTCTTAGCAGGATGCAAAATGCCAGTGAAGTTAATTAAAAATAATCTAAAATAGAAGCTGGGGAGAAAATCAAGTTGAAATTACTTAAGAGGAGCTTTGACTTAGAAACTTAGCTGAGTTGTCAGTAGTTTATAGAGGCTAATCAGATTTTCTTTTTGGGAAACCAGTTTATTTCAATGTATATAATGTATGCTTGTACATATCTGTATTCTTCTATATTTATCATATTATTTTATCCTCTTAAGTATGACATTTCACAAAATGCGTCATCCTTGAACAGCTGCCATTCCTGGTTCTCTACTGGGGACAATTTTGCTCTTCAGGAGACATTTGACAATATCTAGAGGCATGTTTGATGGTCATAATGCGGTGCTACTAGCATTTAGTGAGTGGAGGTCAAGGACACTTCTGAACATTCTATAATGCATAAGATATGACAACCTTTACAAGAAAGAATCACCAATAATGTTGAGATTGAGAAACCCTGTTATTTTTGAGGCAATTGACATTTTCGGCTTCATTAGAGACTTATAGAATTAGGATATCTGGATGTAGGAGCCAAGAATCTGTATTTTAATCAAACTCCAGGTGCTCCTTAACTCTAGTTGGGAATCATTGTTTTACAGGCTTTAATCTCTAAAAAGATGTGTTATATTGATAGACAATTAAAATTAGTCTTTTTTTTTTTTTTTTTTTTTTGAAAGGCTTCAAAAGCTGTTTAAAAGTTCATCTTTTTGGCTGGGTATGGTGGCTCACATTTGTAATCCCAGCACTTTGGGAGGCCAAGGCAGGTGGATCACAAGTTCAGGAGATCGAGACCATCCTGGCCAACATGGTGAAATCCTGTCTCTACCAAAAATGCAAAAATTAGCTGGGCGTGGTGGCGGGTGCCTGTAATCCCAGCCACTCAGGAAGTTGAGGCAGGAGAATTGCTTGAACCCAGGAGGTGGAGGTTGCAGTGAGCTGAGATCTCGCCACTGCACTCCAGCCTGGGTGACAGTGCGAGACTCCATCTCAAAAAAAATAAAGTTCACTTTTTCAAGTTCAAAAGTTTAAATTGTTACCCCTCCATGTAAACTCTCTAATAATGCTCTCCAAAATTTTTGTCATATGCTTCAATTCATCCTCAAAATACTGCTGCATAGTTATCCTCAAAAAAGCTTGTTTTCATAATTATATGCACTATAACTCAAATATATTTTGAACATTATAAAAGAAATGCAAAAGTAAAAAATAAAAGGATGAGAGAGTAAATAAACAGAATTTTAATACTTTATTTCACTATCTCAGTAGATATTCTTGCTACCCTACACTTCGGAGACTTCAACATATGGCAAAACAAGGAAAGAAGTCTCCAGTTTTCACATGAGTTGTGTTCCGTTGTAAATTGGACTTTTGGAAGCTTGAGTCTACTTTCTTATAGGAACAGAGTGTTAAATTGTATTCCCTAATAAATACCAAAAGATTGTTAGAATTAAGTTTTATTAAATTTTGTTTGATTATAATGATAATTTGCAGAAAACATACTATTATAAAACTGGCAGCAAATATAAATAACAAAGAATAGAATAGAACTGAATAGAAACTGGTTTAAAACGCTTTTTGAATACAGATGCTTGAGGAAGGACAGACTTAATTAGAAAAATATAGGGAGACATGTAGATTTGAAAGAGGATTTGGGAACATTTTCAATTTAGAAAATGAATCTTAGAACTTCTAGTTTTTTTTAATGTCTAAAGGAACTAACATACATTTTATGATTTTAGTTATACAAGTTGAGGGCGTATCAGCTGGACACATTCATTTTTCCTTTGTTAAGAAAAAGAACCAAATGAGTAAGAGAAGGATGTAACTGGGAAAAACCAAAAACCAAGGAAGGAAGTTCTTTAACTTTCTTCTTTAAGGAAGTTAAAGAAGATATACCTGTAAATTTAAGAAAGCATTTGGAGAAGTTGAACTGTTTGAGTTGAGATCTGTGAAAAAAAAAAGTCCTAAGGAATATCATGGTACGTGCTGAGCCTGTGGCTGACATGTTAAGGAAATCAGTGCCATAATAGAGGCACAAAGAAAGTGGGGATGGCAGAACATGGGCGAGAGAAAGTGTCTCTAGTTGGGGATTTGGAAAAGCCTTAAGAAAAGTTTTGAATTGAGTTGGACCAGGAAGCCTAGTATTGTTGTAGGACTCAGCTGTGTGGAGATACATGGTAGCAAATAGGGCTTGAAGGAGATGGTTACAGAATATTGGGTGCTTCACCAAGACCATTGTATGGGTTGTCTGAAGGGGCGGAGAACAAGACAGGCTAAAGTCAATTCCAGGAGGGCCCCCGATTCTCTTGCTGAGGAGCTTGCATGTCCCTTCTGTAGGAGTTGGTGAACACCAAAGTTTCTTAAGAAGGAAAGGACAGGACCCACTGATGTTTCTAGGAAAACTGTTCTGGTGACAGTTCATAGGATGGTTTAGAAGGAAGAAGCAAGAGCGGAGGCGGTGATTACAATAAGCCAACAAAAGATTAGAGGACTTAAGGCAGCACCAGTAGGAGTAAAATTGAGGAAATTGATTTAAGAACAACAGCAAAAGTAGGATAGAGCTTTCTTAGCTGTGAGAACCCCTGAGGGAATATATTTTTTACTTATTCATCTTTGAAACTCCTGAGACCAAGCACAGCATCCACATTTTGATGAATTCATATAGTTGGGTAAAATATGTGTGTGTGTGTGTGTGTGTGTGTGTGTGTGTGTGTGTGTGTGTGTGTATTTGAGATGGAGTCTCACTCTAGCACCCAGGCTGGAGTACAGTGGCGTGATCTCAGCTCCCTGCAACCTCCACCTCCTGGGTTTAAGCAGTTCTCTTGCCTCAGCTTCCTGAGTAGCTGGGACTACAGGTGCACGCCACCACACCCAGCTAATTTTTTGTAGTTTTTAGTAGAGAGGAGATATCACCATATTGGCCAGGCTGGTTTCTAACTGCTGACCTTGTGCCCGCCTTGGCCTCCCAAAGTGCTGGGATTACAGGTGTGAGCCACTGCGCCCAGCCGGTGGTTGGGTAAAATATTTTATATGGGAGATGGTGGAAAAATAGAAATCTAAGGTAATTCATAATTTGCTTTGGAGCCTGAGTGGAAAACTAGGAGAAGCTGTTGAGTCTTAGTCACAGGAGCATTAGATATTTGGTGGCTACAAAAGATGAAAAGAGTTTGAGTTTTTTTAAGGAGAAACAAGGTGCATGGAGGACTTCTGTTGCTTAGATGGGAGGACTGAACACACTCACTGTGCACTAATGAGAAAAAAGTCAGAAGATAGGGAGAGATTGAAGATGAAAGGAGATAGCAGAAGAAAGAAGTGGTACAGTAGGTGTTTGTAAGGGGAAAGATAAAAATTCTGGGAAGGAATGGATGAAGAGACCAATCTTTGGAAAGTTGGGAATGTTCCTCTTTGAGATGGAGGTGGGAGAAAAGGATGGGTGATAATCTAGAGAAAATTTGATATGAAAAGGAATATCGAGGGCCTAGATCTCAGTAAAGTAAATGGTAACATATGCTGAAAGCAAAGGAGGTTAGGATGAATCAAGAAATTTGAGATGTGTAGAAAAGATTTGGAAGAAGGAAAAATTAAAGAGGTACTCAATCTGGGGGCAAACAAAATGGCTGCTGGATAACACAAAGAGATTAACTAGGACTGAATGGCAGGAATTTTTAGTGGAAGTGATCGGCATGGTTGATCGCCTTTCTCAGCGAGGAGCATGCAGGAGCTTGGGAAAGGAAGCAAAATAGAATGGATTTTGCAATTAACATCAGGTTGGAGGTTGGCAGGGTGGAAGTAATGCGAGGATGACAAGGGAAGCATATCACTCATGTGTGGGAAGAGTGTGTTTATATTAATTGGTCTTGTGTTCCAAGCTGGGAAGAGAATCCAGAGTAATGCAATTGACAGGCTAAGACTTCTGGTGAGAAAAAAAAATATGGCGTTGCTTTGTTGGTCCGTTCGCATACAAGGTTTTAACATATATGATCGAGTGACCTTTCAGGGCTATGAGGGAAGCTGTGGAATTTTTGGGTGTGTAAAGCCTTTTCCTGTTTCTTTGAACCTTGTTTCCTGGATCTTGTTGAGATGATTTCATGGAAAGAAGGCCTACTAACAGTGTGCAATTATTTTACTGGATTATATTTTTATAATAATAAAAGGTTTGGGGATAATAAGAAAACACCAGTTGACAAAATCTAAAGTTAGGCCATTTGCACATACAAAGTTATTTAGAATAACAGCACATGAAACAAAAAATTCAACCAGATTTCTGAGATAATGTAAATATTCTCCTGTATAAAGGCAGAGGATAAATCAAGTGATTTCTGTATTTCTACTCCTAAAAGTCTTTATTCAGTTTTTATTAAGAGAAGATACTCTCTGTTGACTAGATAGATTCTGGATTTCGGACATTTTAACTTCGTTGATTCATTAGAGTACATCAAAGAAAGATGCTGCATCCTTCCGTTTTAATCAGTGCTATGTATATGCAACAGTATTTTGGATACTTGATCTCTCTCTCTTTTTCCCCACCCCTTTTCTTCGTCCCTCTCTCTCTCTCTTTGTCTTGCCAGCAAAACTCTACTGCAGTTACTTAAACTTTTAATACCTTCTTTTTACATTAGCTTACATATCCTGAAAGAGCAAAGCTTTTTAATCTCGAGTTTTTGAAATTGGGTTATATTTTTTAGATTCGTCTTCTAATCACTTAGTGTTTGCTAAGTAGGAACTATGAAAAGAGTTACTTTAACATGAATTTAATTTCGTTGTGGTTTTTACTTACAGTCTACTTCTGTTTTCAGGTTCACACCCACATGATCTCAAGTGAGATGATTCATATACATATGCCTTTATGCCCAATTTTGGTAGTTCCAGGAAAAAAGTCTGAAATTAATTTTTATGCTAGCACATCTATTTTACTATTGAGAGATTTGAAGGGGAAAACACTGTCCACAAATATTTTTTCGGTGTGCCTACAAGATACTATGAAGATTAAGAACATATAGTTTTGCCCACAAGGAATGTGTCAGCAGGATGAGAAAGGATGAGATACAAATGTTTACCAAATTAAATTGCAATCTCTTACTGAAATATCAATTCAAGATTAAAGTAACAGCCATGTGACAGATTAATTTATGGCCAGTTGCCAACTGCCTGATATCATCCTGGAGCATGTAAATTTAGAGATTGAGAGAGGATTTCAGGATGGCAAGAAGGAATCAGTTTTGTCTGGGTTGGACTGCTAGTGACCCTACTTCAAGAATACTACAGTTTGTAGGGATTTTTGGTGAGAATTATGCCGTGTTGAGCCCTGAAAATAAGACACCCTGTGGTTGAGCAGGTAACAGGCTCTCTGAAACTAGGTGTCAGAGTATGAAAGAACCAGCTTCCTCCCCTTACTTTTGCTACTCCAAGGCATAGTCTTCCTACTCTTTTTCATGGTGAATCAGCCCTGATCTTTTGGGTGTTTATAAACATAGACCCCACTGTTGGGTCTCTATAAACATAGTTCTTATTTCTTTCATTAGCCAAGCAACACATAAGATCTGAGGGGTTATACTATTTATTTGTCACTGGGATACAATAAAATTATTCAGCATGAAAAAGTATAGGAGTTTACAACATAAAATATGTACAATGTTCAAATAACTATATCAGTTTTTCATTAATATGCAAAATGAACGTAATTCATACTTCAGCTAAGGAGTAACGTATTTAATCCAGAAAGTATTTTTGGTCGGAGGGTAAAGAGACTGAGGCACTGGTAGTGGGTGTGGAAAAGAAAGTATAGATTGGTGAGAAATTGGGAAGTCGTTACTAGCAGAATCTGGTAATTGATTATTTTGGAATAGGTGACAGAAGAAAATAAAGAGTTGAAGGTGATTCTGTAACTACTGTTAGCTAAGAGACAGACAACAGTTATAGAAACAGGCAGGGAGAGAAGAAAAGTGGTGATGAATTTTGGGAAGTGTTGAGTTTGAGTTGCTAAAGATATGTTTATGTAGAGTGAAAACTTCAAATCTATAGCTCAGGATAGGTGTCAGGGCTAGGATAATGGATCTACAGGTTGTCTTCCTGCAGATTACTGAAACTGTGGAATTTGAAGAGACTGCAAAGATGGTAGAGCCAGAAGAATATAGGTTATGGTCTTAGAGGAGAATCCAAAGAACTCATTGCTCCACAGCAAGGGTGGAGAGGGCCCAGCAGGTGTGAGACTGAGTTAGTGAAGTTTATAAGAAGTTCCTGGGTTTTGCCTTTATGCAAATTGACAGAGGGCACACTTTCTTACTTCAAATCCATATCTACCGTTCTGAAGTCCCAGAAATCAATTTCAATATACTTCCAATTCACTTACCATTATCTTATTTGTGCCTTTGCCACTATTTGAAAAGCTTTTCTCTGTCCTCTGTTTATTTACTCCAAGATCAGACTCAAATGATAACTCTGAAATGCTCTTACAGATTAAACAACCCCCTTTGATTCACTTTTGATTTCCATTGGCCTTCATTCTTGTGATAGTGCCAAGTGAGAGTTCATTGCTTAACTAGAGAGCTTGAGATTAAAAGTGCTCTTGATAAAATAACTCTGTGTAACTGAGAGGTAACAGAAGGTTTTTAAAACTGTGGCACATATGCAGGTGATTATGCCGAAAAACTAAAGATGGGTGTGAATCATCATTTAAAAAGGGGAAGATGTTAGAGTCTTCCGTTCCTTTTTATGATAGAATATATAGACTGACAGTTAAGGGAACTGCTATAGATATGGTGTCTCTGGACTTTGGCAGTCAGACAACCTCTTTCATGATAGTTTTCTAGACAAGATTAAGAAGGCTATTGTACCTATAAAACTGATTAGAATGTGATGCCTCTGAAAAACCATTGAATGAACTGAGCATATTTAGCACAGAGAAGATAGAAGAACATGAGATACTTTCTAATATGGCACTGTCACATGGCGAGAAGATTACATTTTGATTTATTTACTTGGTTTGATTTTGCAAGAAGCAAAATATGATGAATCAGTGAAAATTTTAGGGAAGTAGATTTTAGCCAAATGTGAGGATGGTCCAAATAATTAAAACTCCCAATGTGGAGTAAACTATTTTCTGAAGCTATTTCTCTATTCCTGTAAGTATTCATACCTACAGTCCTTGACCTATTCTTGGAAATGTTGGATGTTGAATGTTTTCATCTGAATTTGTTTTATCAGTTTGTTTAGAGAGACGTCTAAAGCTCATCTAACTCCAGATTCCATAAGCCTATGAATGTTTGGCTTCAGTATGAGCATATTGTTTGGCTGAATAAACATAACTGAACCTGTATGTGAGGAAGAAGGAGTTTACTGTGCCTAAGGGTCAATCATCCTAAAAAAATTATTCTTAGGATAAGGAACAGTAGGTTTAGATGTAAAAGGTGCAAGAGACTAAGATGACTGTGATGTGTCCTGTTTCTTATATCAGATTGCTGTTATCTCAGCACTTATTTTCTTTTTTTATTTTTCACTTTTTAAAAAATATTTTATCACACTTTAGGTTCTGGGGTACATGTGCAGAACCTGCAGGATTGTTGCATATGTACATACACTTATTTTCTTAAGTGCAAAGTATAGAATTCTTCCTTCTCCCTTCATGTATTTAGAACCCTGATTTATTGAGATGTATTTTAAATGATTGCTGCACTTTGTACCTATTCCTTTGCATATTAATACTCAATTGCATTTTCATATAATTTTGTAATTTGTTTTCCAATTTCCTGTGTGCATATTTCATTCCTTTTACCTACCCCAAACCTATAAAGTGATTGAGTCAATGTCATTTTCCTCCATTCTTTTAAGTCTAAATATACCATAAGCTTCTAAATACATAAAAAGCCCTTCAAAGGAATATATTTTAGATCTTGCTCAGAAGTCTTATTATTTTTCAAAATGCTGATAACAATGAATTAATTAAGTTGATTTAAGCATTTGATTTACTCACCAAACATTTATAGTGTATGATTTTATAACTTCCTTGTGTTTGCAAAATCTTGAAGTTTTGTGCATATGTTCACTCATCTGTTTAAATGCTTTGCATTTTTGGACAATGAGATTTTAATCCATTTTAGAATGTTAGACTAAGCAGGCTGGTTTTGCAATGTGCCTTAAAGGTCATTAAGCTTGATGTTTTTTTTTTTTTTTTTTTTTTTTTGGATCAGTGAAGAAGTAAAATTCCAGAGCCTCAGGTCTTCCTGAAAGCTGCCTTATCTTTGGTTTTTCAAAGGTTACAGTTGGGAAACATTTGTAGAATTTCCACATTATTCTGAACTGCTGGAAAAATACAGACCTAGATTTTTTTTTTTTACTTTCCCAGAGATTTTAGTCTCAGATTACTTGAAATTTCATAACTAGAATACATATCGATCATCTGTAATAATGCTGGATTTTTAATGGAAGAGTAAATATGAAATTGTTTAAAGCAAGTTTGTTATAGATAAAGAAGGTATGAATATAAATTTCATATCAGCAATAACAACATACATAATAAGCAGATTATAAATGATCTGTCATAGATTATCATCAAATATTTTTAATTGAAGTGTATGAGAGCTAACATGCAAAAGTCTCAGAATTTAAACATAAGGAGAACCTATTTATGCTTCTTTCTTTAAGAATATAAGTAGATTTCACACTGATGAAGTTTTATAAAGATTCCTGCCAACTGACATCGTTTGTATTAGTCTTTCTTGAAGTAAGCAAATAAAGTATGGATAACAACTAGAAAATGTATTTTTCTTTTTTGTTTTTGTTTTTTTGGTTTGTGAATTTACACACACTTCTGATTGGTTCAGTAGACTATTTAAGGTGGCTTATAAGAATACTTTTTAAAAAGGATTAAAACAGAATAATGGAAAATATAAGTAGACTAGGATATCCAAGTCTGGGGAAATCAGAATATATAGGTATAGGTTGTGGGGTCAAACAGAGTTATTTAATTTTGTATGTAGATGTGCATTCAAAAGAAAACTTTTGGGGGATATACTTTTCATTGTCTATAAGGAAAAAAATAACATAAAGCTACTCAGAGAAAACAATGCTTTTCCTTGTATTCAGTCCGGAAACGTATTTATTACCTGGTTTTTCATATAGGGATTACTGAATGGATAATGAAATGGAGGCCCTTACCAGCCTCTCTGTGATTTGTTTATAGCTTGTTTTTAAAAGGTGCTTGTTGCAATAACAATTAAATTAATAATAATAACCAGTGTGAATGAGCTCTTGCTCTACATCAGACACTGTGCTTTTCTGGCTTGATTTCATTTAATTTCCACATCCACCTTATGAGGTAGAAACAGTTGTTACTCCCATTCAAAGATGAAGAGTCTGACAAAGATTTACTTGCCCAGGATCTACATCGTTAGTGGTGGACCCAGGTACCCTGATTTTAGATCCTGTGCTTTTAACAACTTCTCTAGTGCAGAGTACAGTTTGGGGATAGTCCCTCTGTCCCAGAGACACTAATGAGAATCTTTTTATTCATCAGGAAGGATTCAAGTATCTGGACTTTTAAGTGGCAATATTGCCCCCATTTTTTGGAAAACTGTGGCATGTACAGAAACTTGAAGCAACATTCTCAGGTTCTTCTGCTATTGTAATATCATTTGTTAAAAACATTCAGCTATAGAAATAATATTATTGCTTGGTTAAAAATTGATAGAAAAATATCCCTTTTCAATTGTTTAAACAGTTGTCTTATAGAAAAGGGAAAGCTTACTATTTCCACCTACAAAGAACAGAACTAAGTCTAGTTATAAATGACTTAATAGCAGATTTATGTTAAAAAATAACTTATTAATGCACCAACCTGACCAAGAATAAAAGGTGTTCTGTTGTGAAGTACCAATCCTTGAAATTTTGGAGAATGGCTGAGTATTGCAGTAGTCCCCATCTTACAACTATCTAGACCTTTCTTCCCTGGGTGGGATATGAAACTAGCTGAGCTGCAGATCTTTTCCAACTCTGGATTTTATCATCCTGTTTCCAGCTGAATATCCATCTCTGAGATTCTGTTTTCTCTTGAGTTAAAACTGAGCTAAGTTTTTTTTTTCCTATATTACGTTGTTGATGGTTCTGAAGATCAAATATTGTATATTTAAGTCATTTGAAAACAATTAATACTGTAATTGTAAACATTCATTAATTTACTTTTCAACAAAAAACATTATTTTTTAAAATTTATGTAACAAACACATATTAGCTGAGTGGCTATTATATGCATATATCATATTTTATATAAGTTATCTAATTTATTATTAATGCTCTTAGATTTTTCTCTCTTGCTAATCACCATCTGATTATTTTATTCCCCAACTGTTGGAGACGAGTAAAACTACTAAGTTTTAAATTTAGATAATGCCAACTAGGTAAAATATTATAGAATTTTAAAGTAAATGGAAATTCTATTTACTTGAATATTTTTCATTCTTCTTCAACAGGAAGAATTGAGATTGGAGAAGATTATTTCTTACCATTCATGCCCTTCTTTAGAAACAGGAAAATAAAGGGTATTGATCCTATAAGATAGATAGTCATTTTTGTGTAGGATATATTGTATTTAAATTGATCATTAAGAACCCTTAGTTTTTCCATTTACTCTTGCTCAATTCATGTTCGTCACTTTCTTTGAGAATTAATTCAAATCCAATGCCCTACAATGGCTTTTCTATGATTTCCTCTACTCCATTCTAAACACTCTTCCGCATGCATATGAGATTTTGATTCTATTGTTTAGCCCTTGTGCAGAATCAGTTTTGCAGAATTTTAGAGCCAGAAAGGCCTCTGCATTCATCCAGTTCAATGCTGTCATTTCGTGATGAAGAGGATGAAGACAGTGAGTCTCAGTCACACAGCTGGTTAGCCTTTGAGCCAGAATTATGAGGGAGCAGTTGTTATTATCTTCTGTTTTGTAGTTGTTTGATTGTTTATGTGTGTGTGTTTGGTCTCTCCAGCAAGAGGATTTTTGTCAGGGACCTAGCCTTTTTCCTCATCCAAAGGAAAGTAGTTCTTCCTCACTTCTTTGTCCAGAGTGAGCATACTAGGATGCTCAGGAGCTAGCCTTTTGGAAGAAGATGCCAGTGGTGTTCAACTATCCTTTGATCTAGTACTACTTTTACCGTGTCTTCAGTTTTTTTATTAATATCTAAAATGTGTTTGTTTTATCCCATTATTAGTAGAATTGATTAGCATTGTATATAATTTAGATTTTATATTCTTTTTTGGCGGGGGGTGGATGGGGCTTTGCTCTTGTTGCCCAGGCTGGAGTGCAGCGGCGCAATCTCAGCTCACTGCAACCTCCATCTCCTGGATTTAAATGATTCTCCTGCCTCAGCCTCTCAAGTAGTTGGGATTACAGGAATGCACCATCATGCCTAGGTATTTTTTTTGTATTTAGTAGAGACAGGGTTTCACCATGTTGGTCAGGCTGGTCTCAACCTCAGGTTATCCCCAATCTTGGCATCCCAAAGTGCTGGGATTACAGGCATGAGCCACCGTGCCCAGCCAGATTTTGTATTCTTAATAGTTGTCCTTACATGGAGACAGAAATAAATACCTCTTTATTAGATGATTAGATACAAATCTGTTTTCTAGTACTTGAAATACTATGACAAGGGGCTGAGTAGCAACATCTGTATCTCAATATTTGATATACCTAAGGTTTTTTTAAATATAAATAGCTGTGTAGTACAAGATAAGAGTTCACTTAGAATAGTGCCCCTCAAACATGGTCATATAACACAATGATACCACTCCCCCAGCCCCACACACAACTGAGTTGAAATCTCTTAAGTTGGGCCTGTGCATCTTTATGTTTAAAGAGCTGTAGAGCAGTTCTGATCCAGAGGGAAAGTAGAGGACCAGTGGCTCAGAAGGACAGCATTGTTGAGATAACGGAGGCCCCCTTTTAAGAGAAAATCCTACACTGGGTCAGGGATGTATGCCTTTTGGACATGTAAATAGAAATCTTGTAGAAAGGTGTAGACTGATTTCATATGTGACTGAAATCACCTGATTGCCTATGGATTGTCTTTCAGGCCTACTTACTAGTTGAGTCACAACTACAAGCCTCCATTATCCAGAATAAAATTTACTAAACAAGGGCTGAGTCTCTGTTTCTCAATTCAGAAACAACACAGATAACCTACGTTGATAATAGAAATTGGTTACTAGAAACTTCCATTTTGTTATTGTAATGAGTAGTGGCTGACTCAACCTATTGAAAACTTTAGTAAGGTTGGTTTTATGTTTGGATATCATGGTCCCCATCTTACAATTATCTATCAATAAATCCTGCTCTCTCGAGAGCATTTCTTCAGTGGTATATGTAACTGCTCACCATTTATGAGACTGCCGTATGGGTAGTTAATTGAAATTAGTAAGTAGTAAGGATATATTAATAAAATAACATGTATAAATTAGAAAGTCACAGAACAGTCAAGTGCTCACAGAAGTTTAGTTTATACAAGTGGAGAACTGGCAAGTCAATTTAAATTTTTTATTGGGAACCTTTTCTGAACTTTGGGCTGGGTGCTGTGGATCACAGCAAAAACCTGAGACCAACTTTTGAGCCAAGACATTTAGCTTTCAAGAGAGGCAAAGTTGAATAGACTGAGAATAGTGAATTAATAATAATTGCATATTATTTATTGACTATAATCAGACAGAGAATGAAAGATTTTCTGTTTTCACCTGAGAAGGACACTAGGAATCACCTAATTCTGGAATTTCACAGATAAGGAAACTTTTTAAAAAGTGTGATAAATTGTCCATTAATAACAATTCCTAGAGCAGGAAGAACTTCATTTTTTGCCTAGAGTGGGTTACATAGTTGTACATTTATGTGTATATGGACCACATGGCATTTTCATTTATTCAATGGAGAGTTGAGAGGGTCTGTGTTCAGCACTCGAATATTGGACATGATTCAAATATGACTCAAGTGTGTCTAGAGGCTTTATTCATACCTATTTTCTTTTAGTCAGCAATGCTTCATAATGCCTTGGTTTCATGAATTAATTTTAATGGAATTAAACTTGAACAGCTCAAAATTATATAATTAATTTCATTCAGCTTCAATTAAAGTTGCTAATTGAATCAAGCCTGCTAGCATGACACCTGGCGGCAGTCAGCTACATAACAGTGGCAGCAAGTATGTAGGACTGTGCTGATGAGCTAGTTCATGTCTACCAGTGAGTTTCCATGAAAAATCTCTTTTATTGATAATCTCAGAATGGCCTTGAGTTGACTGTAGCAGTGGAACGATTTCTGGAGTTGTTTAAAAAAGTAAAGATTTTAATTGAAACTAACATATCTCATGAAGATAACATTTCTCTACGATAACACTGAGTAAATGTTACATAAATCTAGAGCATATTGGTTTGGCATGTTTTCAATTTATATTTTACTGCTATTTGAATATGGTTTTGTTTTTAAAAATCTTTGGAATTTAAGACCCCATTTTGTTCAGAGACCTTAGCTTTTGGACTTGATCCTAAGTGGGTGTCTATCTATTTTTATGTGTTGAAATTTGTTTCATGGCAGAACTTTTTAATTGTTGTGAAATCCCCATGGTACATGAAAAATTTCTGCATGTGCAGAAATTTTTTCCTTCCACTGGAAATGTTAACACGGTTGACTAACAACTTCTGTTTGAATCTCTTTCCTTTCTTTGCTTCCATGGCTTGACATCATCCAGCTTTTCTTACTTCTCTAACTTCTTCCTAGTTGTACGGACTCTTCTTGGTACTTGCTATTCTTTATGATACTTCTTAATATAGTCACTCTTTTAGTGAGCTCATTAATTTGAATGGCTTCGGAAATCAAGTATAGAAAGATGACCATTTCTAGCTCTAACCCTTTTTCTGACTTGCAAATTCAAATGTCCAATACTGAACTCCTCCACTAGACTGTAAACTCCAAGAAGGCCTGGGCAGCATTTCATAATTAATTGTATCCTCATCACCTAGCACAATGCCTAAACATCTAATGTGCAAAAATATCTATTATTAAAAGAATAAATTGTTCTCCTGATTTCTAGACTTTCCCAGTCAAGTCCAGACTGAGAACTTGGTCATATCCAACCCCGTCTTCCTTGATTATCTTTACAAATCCCTAGTTAGTGTCTCACATTTACCCTCTGTTCCATTGTTTTATCCAGTTAATTAAACTCTTGTCAACTTCAATATGGGCTTTGCTAAGTCTCTCTTTTGCTTCCCTTACTGTATTCTCCCTCTTACATGTATCCATACTCCAATGGAATCACCTGAGTGAAGCCTCTTCTCCCTCAGTTGAAATAGAATCTTTGGCAGTGATACCCAGGGATATGGGTGTGGCCAGAACTGATAATCACAAGTTTGCACAAGTTTATTAGTCTTTCTAAGGCATGGCTCTGATAAGGCATTTCATAAAGCTTCAGTGGCTACTTTGACTTATTTTTCTTGCTTTTGAATTGCATCCAGATTTCTCACCTTAGCATTCTAATATCCACACAGTGTCTCTAATCAAACCTTTATAGTCTTATCTCCTAATTTTCCACTCACAGTACTTCATAGTCCAGAGAGTTGGAACCTTTGCCCAAATGCCTACTTTTGGAGTTTGCCCATGCTGTTCTTCCACTTTTCTCCCAACTGTACTTTTTGAAATCCAGCTAATCTTTTAAAGACGATACAACATGTACCTTTTTCTTCATCACTTTTCTTGATCTCTGAATTCTGATGAGTATTTTTTCTTCACTTGAACCTCTTTAGTGCTCTGGACCTCTCATAGTATGCATTTTACCTTGTTACCAGTTTGCTTTTGACTTGACTTATGATCCCCAAAAGACTTTACATTTCCTTACATACTGGCTTTCCCCCGAGAATGCATAAACCCACCTGCAAATCTCTCATCCTAAACACCCACTTCTTGGAGGATGCATTATACAGTCCTGGACTTTTTCCTCACTTTTTACAGAGAGAATGTTATCCTTGCTTTCTATACCTCATCACTACTCAAATCACTCCTCATTCAGCTGCAGGCTGACTTTCGTCTCCGCCACTCATCAGAGCCTCATCTCTTTTGCTCCTTTCTCTACCACTCCACCCACTACATGCATGGACTCACTCACTTTCAACCTTGCTGTAATCTTTCCACATTGCTCTATGATGGTACATCACTTGCTGTTCTAAAATTACTTGTAAACTTAACAGATCATTTTTACCATGAACATCTCTGGTTCTTTCATGTCAGGCCGATAGTGGGTCCTCAGTAAATAACTGTTACTGAGCCAATAACAAGCAGCAGTCAATAGAGGAATACCTGTTTATTTATTTAAATTATGGCAGACTTGGAAGCATTTAGAAAAAATCCATATACTAAACAAAGAGAAAAATATGTAAAATTCAATTATGATAACTGTATCTTTTTTTAATTCAGGAAAATGTGATAAAGACAATACTGAGAAAGATATAATTCAAGCTAGTGACAGCCACTTCACACATGGAGAGATGCAAGACCAGTCCATTTGGGGAAATCCTTCAGATGGTGAACTCATCAGAAGTAAGTATTTTTAGAAAAATTTTGAGTGATTTGGGGATATGACTATGATAATATATTCTCTGTTAATTGTCCCTGATAATTCTGCTGCACATCTGTAAATCAACAGAGTTTATCTGAAAGTGATTTTATTAGTATTTTAAATTACAAAGCTAAAGCTAGGATATAGATAATGCTGTCAGTTTATTCTTTTCTTTAGAAAGGAAGAATTGACCCGTTAATATTGGACTCTATTCTCAGAGAGATTTAGTCAAAATTCAGTTCCTTTTTGAGTAGCCACTAAGTGGAAGTCAAACAACTCTAAGTATATGTGGATGAAGAAACTAAAAAGAGAAAGCTGGAGCTAAAAGCTACTGTGGTCTCTGTTCTTCTGGCTGACCATGAATTTTTTTACGATTAATATTTTATCACTGTTGTTAAAATTTTTTTCTGATATTGTTCTTCCTAAAATTGCTGTGTAGAATACATACAAAAACTTTGGTCTGTTTTCATGTTACTCTTTGAATCTCCTGCAATACCATGTCTCTTGGGTGCTGTTCAGAATGCGGATTCTGTGTCAGGTTCTGCTCTTGAACTCCTGGAGCTTACATCTGTCACTAACATCTAGTAGGTGTATTCAAGATGAATTTGCCATACAATGAATTATTCTACATGTAGGTGTAAAGATTGCTGCTAGGCCACACCTGGAAGAGCATGGGAGTCAATCTTTTGATATTCTCCTTTACAGTAACTAAAGTACCATGTTTCCTTCTCAGCTTTTCAGAGTGGATAGAGGATAATTTACTTCTGGGATCAAATGTTTATTTTATTTTTAAAAATTTAATTTTTTAGTTTAAATAACTTTATACTAAAGACCCTTTATTCTCTTCCATATTACACTTTGAAGCTTAGAATTTTTCTTTCCTCTCTGGAATACCACTACCTGTCCCTAACTGAAAACCAAACAAAATAAATTAGAAAAAAAGAAGGAAAAGAGACCAACTTAGGAGAAAACAAGCAACAACAATAAAAACACTATTGAAGGAAATTTCCAGGTTTCAAACAAAAGCTCTAAAAATGAGTATGTTTTGGTTTAATTTTAGGACCATTTTGGAGAAGGGAGTAGGAAGGAAGGAAATGAGACTCAGAAATTAGTAAGGAGGAAGATTTATATAGCTTTATCCAAAGAATCAAATACACATTATTTCAAGTAAACATTTATCTCAGAAACATATATTGGTTAGCTTTCATCTAATATTGACTCTGCTATTGTGAAACACATGATTTTGTGGAATAACTGGCCTGTTTTTTCTCTGATTTCCTAGCAACCAGAGTTAGCACTAGAAGTCCTAGAGACTATTTTACCTCCACCTGTTGGGAAGCAAAATGGTTTTCTCACATTTTTTCAGTAGTAACAATTTTAAGTGTGTGTTTCATTTAATTGATTTCTTTCCTTAATCTCTTTTCCTAGGGCCCATAATAGGAAAATGTGAATAAGATTTCTTAGAACAACAACAACGAAAATACAAACACTATTAAATAAGAATATGGAGAGTCACGCTAATGTGTTAAATTTGTTTGTATTATTTGATGAAGCTCATGTTAGTGATAGAATCCATATCATTAAAAAGAATGAATTAAACCAGTTATTTAATTGCTTAAGTGGATACTGATCAAATATATTGTAAATTGCATGAGCTTCTTTACTGTGATATTGATGTAGCCTATGCCATGGAACTTTGGAACATTAGGGAACAACTATCTAGTTTCCTACTAATAGTCACTGAAGGAATGAAGAGATACAGAAATTTGTAGCCCCATCTGAAAGGGCTGCTGGGAAAACTGACAGATGAATGGATATACAAAAGACTGGCCAAAGATAGCAATGCCACTGCTGATTGAAACATAAGCTGGCAAGCATTTCCAAATATTTGTGGGTGACATCTGACTCTGAA
Organism: Ateles fusciceps; assembly: GCA_036589455.1. Classification (NCBI taxonomy): domain Eukaryota; kingdom Metazoa; phylum Chordata; class Mammalia; order Primates; family Atelidae; genus Ateles; species Ateles fusciceps. The sequence continues at coordinate 4,587,147 of JAZHEH010000251.1, read as the reverse complement.
TTTTGATTACAGATTTCAAAAACTCCATTTTTGTTGTTTTCCCAGTCACACTTTTCTAGACAAAGTCTACTTTGTTGGATTAACAGAAAAAAGTTGTTATCTGGATTTGCAGAAGTGGAACATTTTATATCATCTTTAAAACTGACTCAATTCTGGATAGCATTTGAAAGTTCTGTATTGTGGTAGCCTCTGCTATTCCAACTCCTTTGATACTAAACTCTCAGAGCTGCCTGACTTTCCTTCTTTGGCCTTCCCCACAGAGTCATTGGCCATTTCTGTGCAATTTAATCTCTGTCTGTCTTAACTCCGAGGTTAGGAAGAGGTGTATTTTCCTCTTGCTTAAGCATCTCGCACATTTTGGGGGCCCAGTAACTCTTTTGTAATAACAATAGGCCCTGGAAAAGGAGACTTTGGCTCAGAGCTCCATGGGAGGAGGGGAACATCTGTGGTGAGTCAGGCCTGGGCTGGCTCCCATTCCAGGAGTCCTGTGTGGCTCTCTGAGCACCGTGGAAGAGGCTGAAGAGGCGGACAGCTGGCTCTCACGGAATTGATGTTAGTGTTCCCACTGTAGTGCTAGTTTGGCTGAATAGAGGGATCATCAGAAAAATGAGGCTGGCCGGGGTGTGGGAACATTTTCAAATGCACAACCCACTCTTTTTCCAAGCTTCCATGGGGCAGCTCAGCTGCATACGCAAGAAGTAAAGGAGACAGATGCTGTCGAATGTGACTTCTTTTCTTTATTCTTGAAAGTGGCTAGTGAGGGCTGGCAGCTCCAGTCTCCGTTGTCCCGGATGGCTGCTGCCTTCTTTGCTGGACATTCAAGGTATAATTTATAGGGGACTGTTAGCTGTCAGTGTAATGAGGCTGTTTTTACTTTTCTTTGCTGAGAATAACTGAGCTCTGGAAAGTCAAGGGAGTGGCTGCTTTGGAAATTGTATTCTAATTAAAGGGTGTATTCTAGGCCTCATAAGGGATATTCAAGCTGAGAATAATTTCCAAATTATTCTGTGAACTTTAACCCTGACCTTAGTAGACTACCTGCTTAGACTCATGCTTGGTTCCTGCTGTACACAGAAGTTTGTACTTAGCTCTGCTTTCCCTGGTCCACCTAGAAAACATTGCAGGTGGCAGACCCGGTGTACTGTGCTCTTTCAGGGTGTGGATTTCAAATTGGTTGCCCTTGAATTGCTAACTTACTAAAGAGAATACATTCTAGAAGTAATAAATAAAAAGAAGAAACCCATATGGAACCAAACATTTTGAATAAATTAGGCCACACACAATCTGGTCAGAAAATGCACATTTTGGTTCTCTTTCTTATGAAATTTAAATTTAAAAAGACAATTCCAGCCACTTAAGTTTGTTTAAAAATTTCTAAATCAAATTAGTAAAGAATTAAAAACAACAGAAATTTTGTGAAAAAATTTTATAACTGGAAAAATTTATATACTCCTTTTTAATTTTATGACTTTTTTTATCCTTTTTACAGTTCAACAGGCTTTTATATTCTTAGAACATATTTTGGTATATAATTTAATTTCTGGAAGTTGGCTTAAATTTTGGAATTTATAAGAGCATCAGCTAAGACTTTGGCTTTTCCCCTCAGATTAGCATATATGGTATTGTATATAATTTGAAGCTATGCCTTGTTTTAATAATCACTGTTCCTCTGACTTGGTAAAATAAATGTTACAGTGAAATGATACCCTCAGTTAATATTAATTTTTCTATTTAACCCATAATATGCATATACCGATAACAGGCAATAGGCAACATTTCATGTTTTACTTAGACAAGAAAAGGAGCAGAAGCAACATTTTGATCTCAGTCTTTGGGGGAATTTCTAAGGTAGGAAGAAGTGTATATTTGTGTGTGTGTGTGTGTTACTGTGCTTACACTCAGGCATGTGTAATATTTTCATTTAATTTAGGTCAAATTCTACTATTCTAATTATTTCCTATAGAGAGCTTACATTTTTCTTTGTTCCTCTTTGTAAAGTGCCTCAGGTCTCTATCTCAGGTTTTTCTAGGTCTTTCTGAAAATTCTTATTACTTAACTTTATCCTTGGACATTGCTTTTACATAAACGTCTCCTAATTCTAAATGTCATTACTTAACTCCAGAAATTTTCCTTAGCTTCTCTTCTGAAATAAATTTCCCATTAAATTAAACTATTTTGTTCAGCTAATTCTCTCCTTTGCGATTTTATAGAATTCCCATGATCTGAAGCAAAGTTAGAATGCTCTACTTAAATGGTAGTCCCCATTCTATTTAACCCATTTATTCATTTTGAAGAGTTTTTAGCTCTCATAATAGTAAGCATTTAATTGGCAGTAGAATGCAAGCTCTTCTCCAGCTCACACTTGCTCACCCTTATGGAGCTGCTGTATCATGCCTTTTCACTCATTCTGCTACTTGAAACCTTTCTCTTGGCATCCTCTGCATTTCCTCTCAACATCTACAGTCTCTGTTATTAGGAACTCTATTATTTCTTTTCCTAGCCTTTGCCAGCTTAATGCAGATCACCCCTTAATGCATACCATTTCATCACTTTAGGGAATGCCTCCTTTATGTAAAACACTGAGAGAAAAGCAGATACTCAGGTATGCTATTTATATACTTAGAACACTTTTACTTTGTTAGTAAGGAAAGAGCATTGAGAGATGTGTATTTAAGTTTATTTCGCAGCTGTCATTTGAAGGCACATTTCAGTAAGTGTTAATCTGGATTTCTTTAGAATTCGCTTTATATGAAAAAGAACATCAACCAGCCCCTAGATAACTATGACCTAGTTAAGACTGGAAGATACAGCTATCATATTATGCTTCTTAGGTAATGTAGGAGTTTTTTCCCTACTATTTCATGCTCATTCACTTTGGGGAGCACATATTGGAAGAAAGTAATTCTGACTTTTGCCTTGCTCAGTGTCTTTTCTTCCTCCATTTGGCTCTCAGAAAAATTCTCTGTTTATTTGATATGTTGGCCAAACAGTTATGTGGCTATAGTTTACATGCTTTGATTATTGTTTTAAAGGGGGATCTTTATGGTCAATTATTCCAAAATCAAACCAATCGTTTGGGTTCAAGTTTGGGTGGATAATCCTAAGTAATTTTTGATGGGCTCCTGTATTTATCTCATTGGCCAATGGCAACCATTAAGCTGTATTCTAGAATGGAGGTCAAGTTACCTGACACACTTCTTCTCAGGCTGCATTATTCCGTCCTCATCTGGGTTCTGCCCAGAAGCTGGGGAGAATCATTTCATTTTGAGCCGATTTTAGTTTTGAGCATTTAATGTTAGGGGCTGAGAGGTCAATGGAAACTGACTCCCAGGAGTCAGACCCTGACTATATCATTACTGCTAATGCTGGGCCGGTTACCTACCCTCTGTGGGCTCTAATTTCTCATTTTTAAGAGGGTGGTGCTAACACTCTATGCCTCATTGTTATTTAAATGATTATATTGTATGCTTCCTTAGCACAGAGCCAAATGAGTAAGCACTCACTGGATTTATTGGTTTTCATTATTATTATCCTTGAGCCCAACTTCATTCTAAGGCGTGTTTCGTTTTGGGGTTCATCGTGGCTCCATTGTGTTACATGTCCAGACAGGCTGCATCCAAAAGATCACGTCTTTCTGAGACTCTTGATATTGTCTGCAACAATAGCCAGCACACTAATTGCTACATGATTTATGCTTAATAAATGCATGATGACTTAAGTGTATTGAATTAATGAGAGGGAGGGAGGAGATGCTTTACCTACCTTGCCTGTATTATTTCAGATGTTAAGGCCCTGAGATGAAGATTCTAAATCAATACAGTATTCCATGTATTCCTTTTAACTCCCTTCTTATTCCCAAGCTGCACATGGTTTACTCATGTGAAGTTTGAAGTATGTGTAGATGACTTTTATGATATTAAAGCAATCAAGTTCTAAATCTGACTATCATTTACTGATAAGGCTACTTTGAAGAGTTTTCAGTGAAGTTCTTACTACCGGTAGTGCTCTGTGTAACATTTATTTTCTGAGGAGGTGAATAGGAATGACTATTTATGACCTTTTCTGTGTCTCATGTTCCTTATTTTTCTTGGATACCCATAAGAAAAAAAAATTGAGAAGACCTTAGTTCCCTCCCTGCCTTTTGCATGGTTCCCTCCAGCTTGGATGAACTTTCCTTCCATGCTTCCTTCTCTCCCTCCCATTCTTTTGTCTTCCCTTTCTTTCTTTTTTCTTCTTCTTTCTCATATTATTCTCGCCTAACAGATGGGTATAATCCTACTGCATATATAGATATTGTTCATCTGTATAAAATTATGTATAATGAAGCCCATTGCTATTTAAAGATTATAATGATAATAAATTCCTTCTCATATTTACCTCTACTTTTCTGGATTTGTAAATTTCAATTTCCTCATGGATTTTAATGAGTTGTGAAATGACAAGTTATATACAAATGAATTTGCTGAGTGAAACAAAGAAAGAGACTGCTTTGCAATTTATGGAAGTAGATGTTTCTATGTATACTTCTCTGTGTTTCCCCCAAACAAGGCTTCTTTTCGGGCTTTCTAGATACTTTCCATTATGTTTGAGTAAGTGATCAGATTTGCTATTGTGAAGACTGGGTAAGAATATTTTTGAAGTGCTTTGGATACCATAAAGCACAATGTGTGTTGCTGCTGTTCTTATGATCATTGATAACATCATTCTAATTTATTACTTTACCTTTCACTTTTATTGTATTTGATGACAGTTGATTTGTAATCTGAATCCTGCTTCTTTGGTTAAAAGTTTTTAATCTCTTCCTATTATTCCTAAATTGTTTTGGTCATTATTGGGAGAAATGAGATGGTATTAAAGTGTCAGTGGTGGACAAGGGCTCAGTGAGGAAGCATTCCTCTCCCGTTTGAGAGTATTTGTGAGCCTCAGGAAGGAGCTGAGGCTTGGGAACTGGCTTAGAGATCATCCCAAAAATGCTAACCACTGAAGAAATAAATAACTTTTAATGATCAAGACCACAAATGCTGTGGTTTAGTTAATTTTAGTACTCAAACCTCAAACTTCCTGGATCTGGACACTGTGAACTTACACATAAATTATGTTTTTGCAGATCATGTTGTTATATTGAAATTTGGGAATTAGGGGTTAAGGTGTAATTTTTAAAAACAAAATTAAAAATTGATTACAGGAAGACTGAATGCTTACAGTTTACCAGCTCTGTTATGTTGGAGATACAGTGACGGGTGTGGGTTCTGCATTCAAAGTTTACAGCCTTGTGGGAGAGACAATTTATTGTGATATGATCATGTGTATTATGAGTGCTCCAGAGGGAAGTGCAGGCTGTGGTAAGTTCTTATGGGATAACACAAACCCTCATGTGGGGGAGGGGGCCAGAGAGAGCTTTCCAGTGGAAGTGTTGTCTGTGATACCACCAACTGAAGCCGTTCATGGGAGGGGCTGAGGTTGGGGTGTTCCAAGCCCAAAACACAGCACATCTACAGGTCTAGAGGTAAGAGAGGACGTGGACATTTTGAGGAGAGCCTGGGAAGTTTTGTGTAAGCTGGGATGTAAATGTTAGATGAGGGGTGGAGAGAGATGAGAGAGAAATAATCTGTTAAAGAGTTAAGGGAAGATAGAAAGTATTGAGGGAGAAGTGATCTAATCAACAGTGTGTTTTAATTTGGCTGTATTTTAGGATGCTGTCTCTTGAAATAGTTAGAAAATGAATAGGAATGGGAAGGACTGAAGGCATTAAGATATAAACTGGAAGACTGTTGTATAATTCTGCTGAGAAAGGAAGGTGTCTTGGACTGGGGTAATGACAGGTAGGATTACAAGGAGGAGATGGATTCAGCTTTCTGTGGGATGTAGCCAGTAAGACGTATGTGGTTAAAGGAATGACAGGTGCTGAGAATGAGGCCAAGGTTTTAGTTTGAACAAGTGATAATTGTGATGAAATGACAGTGGGGCAAATGATTAAAGGATATCGTCCACAGAGGGTGTGAAGTGGTGAGCTATGGCTATAAAATGGATAAGCAAGGAAATAAAGACAAGAAAGGCATCACAAATAAGAAAAAACATCAGCAGTGTTAATAGTCCATAAGTTTCCTATTGCTTCAGAAATAAAACAGATGTAGTAACTGAATTGAAAATATGGGAAGAGAAGATGCAGTATGAGAATGAGAAATACGAATTTAAGATTTCTGAGTTGGAATGATCTCAGGGGAGGTAGAGGCTCAAGGTATAGTCATAAGGAGGATGAGTGACTAAAATAGTTTCTCCCAAACCAAAAGTGCAAGTTTTAGAAAAGTCTGCGTAAGAATTGCCATATATAACAGTTGGGGAAGAAGAGATCCAGAGGTTTGTTTTAATCAAACATATCCAATAATAGGTAAAGCTGGGTTTTTATCAATGTTTCTTGAATTTCAGATGCTTCATTGAACCTTAAAGGTTCAGGAGGGGCCAGGTGCAGGGGCTCACACCTGCAATCCCAGCACTTCAGGAAGCCAAGGCATGAGGATTGCTTAATTTCAGGAGTTTGAGACTAGCCAGGGCAATATAGTGAAACCCTGACTCCACAAAACAAAACAAACAAACAAACAAAAAATTAGCTAGGGATGGTGGTGCCTGCCTGTAGTCCCAGTTACTTAGGAGGCTTGTGGGAAGATAGCTTGAGCCTAGGAGGATGAGACTGCAGTGAACTGTGATTGCATCACTGCACTCCAGCCTGGGTGATGGAGAGAGATCATGTCTCAAAAAAAAAAAAAAAAAAAAAGACAAAAGAAAAGCAAGTGGTTTAGGAAGAATAGCCAGTTGGTCATCTCTGGTTCTTTGCTGCTTTGGCCTAAGGTCAGTCACCTGTTGGAGATGAATGGAATAGTAGTTTGATATTCTCTAAGGTGGGTCCCTGAAATGAATGGAAAAAAAATACAGACTTTTTGGAACCAGTCTTCATTATTGTAAGATTCTGAAGAATCTTCTCCATTTAGTCTAGTAGATAAAATTATAATAAAAAAAGACATATGTCAGTATGTGTGTATATATATAGATACATAAATATATGAAGGAAATATTAATATCAAATTATACATGTGTGTTTACATTTTTCTTAATGCAAGATGTAGTTCCAGCTTCTCACAATGTTTCCTTTAGGGAGTTTTATGAAGTTGAGTGGGAGAATATAGGTGAAGAGGACTCCCAATTAATATTCTGTATTCTCTCTTCTGTGTTGTTACTTTTTTTCCATGAAGTGAAGTATTTCATTATCTTAAAAACAAAAACATTTTTAAAAGAAAATTATTGCATGATATGGCAAAATATCAGGGTGGGGTACCAGCTCTTCAAAGTAGCATTAGAGCTTAGTCATCTGTAGAAGATGCTTCAGGTTATAGGTAGACCAGTACATTCAGCTTCCTTCAGGTTCTGCAGGAGACAGGACCACCTATATGATTCGCAAGATGGAGGGCAGTGCTGAATGAGAATGTAGGGTCTCTTGGTAAAACATTATTATGAATTTCAAGAGAACAATAGCAGAACATTAAGCCAGGCGTGGGGGTTCCTTCCAAGTACAGAGCTTTCTGCAACTGCATAGTTCACACCCACGATGCTGGGCCTGGCTGTAGGCATTGAAGGCGTGGGACTCCAGTTCTGGTAAGCATAAAGTAATATTCTATACCTATTTTATAATTATCAGTAAATTCCCAAAATTCAGGAAAGAGAAGTTTTTCTGGGCTTGGGCAAATCAGTTGCTATGCTAGTCACAAACATGAGTAACTTGTATAGCTATGTGGAACAATTGCCATGAGCAAGCTCCGGAAGACCGTTGTTCTCAGCTGTTAGCTGTCCTCAGCCAGCAAAAGGCAGGAAGACCTGTTTCCAGTTTTATCTAAGGCTCTGTACAGCGAGTAGGGGTGTATCAGAATGAGGGGGGCTGTAAATATCCCTTTCTAGCAAGCTGAGAATCAATCCGTGATTTGCTCCTGGGTCTTTTTTTTTTTTTCAGCTAGCCTTTAAGGAGTTAGTGGCAAATCCATGCCCCACAGTTTTCCACCAAAAGCTGGATTTTTTCCAGGTCCCTGAGTTCTGCAATAAGATACGCAAAAGTCAAGGGAAATCTCTTCTAAAACACACAGATGCTATCTTGGAGGATGAAAATTGCGTTAAAGTGAACCATAGAAGAGAGTGGGTGGAGAAATTTGTTCTGCTTTGGAACATTCTTTAATTAAGTATATTTTCCATGGTTCATGAGAACTTGTGAGAACTCCGATTAGAAAATTTAAGAAAAAAAAGATTCCCACCATCTCAAATTGTCATGAATAATTGATTCACGCCAGTGTGATCATAATAAGATCATACTTTGGATGCTGCCCATCATTCCCTGTCTTTATGAAAAGATACTAATGTATCATTTATGTGGAGGCCTGTCTTTGCAGGTTATCTTCATGATATTCCTTCAGCATTGCAAAGGTGCTGTCGTAATTACAAAGGGGAGTGATAATGTCAGCAGCAGTGGCAACAACAACACACCCAGCAAATGGTGTGATTATTAATAATTACCATTTTCTTCCTATTCTTTGTGAGTTGGGTTCTTATTATTGCACTTCTCCCATATTCAGTAGATTTTTAAAAGTCTTATCAAATGGTTGCATGTAAAAATATTTACTACTGGATATGTAAGATTAAACCCATATTCTTACATAGTTTACAATATTTTAGCCAATTTGTCATAGCTGATTTTTCATCTAGCTTTACATTTTTTAAATAAGTTATACAGCATTTTTTATTCAAATACATGTAACTTGTTTTTTGATTTCTAAATAAAAGGTTGTCTTTTAAATTAAATAAATTTTAAAGATTTTACCCAAATGCAATAAAAAAGTATATATAATAAAAAATCTTTTTTAAAAACAGGATTGAAATAATACTGATTTTTGCCATAAAGTCTATATGTGTTTGGACTAATTCAAAGTAGGCTGAGAGTTTCAAGAACTTCTGATTATTTCAACATTAAATTTGAAGCTAGTCGCCAATCTGATTCCTGGATAGTGAAAGGGTGTTGATATTATATTAATTTCCAGGTGTCACAGAAAATCAAATAGCAGAACCTTGAATTAGTCAATCAGTCATTGTGTGAAACTGTGTTGAGTGTGATATGGCTATGATTCTTTACGCCTTCTGCTCCACTTTCTAGCTATGTGATCTCTAACTACAGTTGTTCCTTCAGTATCTGTGGGAGTTTGGTTCCAGGACCCTTAAGCATACCCCGATATTTGGATACACAGGTGTCTTATATAAAATGGCATGGTATTTGCAAAAAACTCATGCATATCTTCTAGTGTACTTTAAATTATCTCCAGATTACTTGCAATAACTAATACAATGTAAATGGTATGTAAATAGTTGTTATACTGTATTGTCTAGGGAATAATTACAAAGCAAAGGTTTGCACATGTTTGGGATAGTCACATCCACCTTTACCCCGCGCTGGGTATTTTTGATTTGTGGTTGACTGAATCCACAGATTTGAAACCCATGGACACAGGAGCTGATTTTAGTGTCTTATTTGCCCTTCTAAGTCTAGAGCTTCTTTTCGTTTGTTTGAAATCACATTGATTCTTGACTTCTTTAAGTCTAACAGCCTTACCTATTTCACTCAGTCCACCTTACACAACCTATTGATATACCTTTGACTTTTTTATCATGGAGATCTGCTCCATTCTAAGATTTTGAAACCAGAAATTCACATTCTAATTTCTCCCTGCCCTTTCCCTTAATAATAATTATGTCTAATCTGCTAATTATGTTCTTTTCCTCTGTAGTATCTTATCTCCTTCTTGATTTCACCTGACTTTTTTCATGGTCAGCTGGAATCTGCAAATGATCTTTCATGATCTCCCTAAATTCCGTGATCTTATGCTTTCTGCCATGCTTATGCTGAAGCTGTGGTAACAGACCATTCATCAGTCTTCTCACTTCAGGTTCCAAGCATGTGGGGCATAGATGAAGAGGGTTATGTAGTGGAAGGATTAATTATAGTATGAATATGTGTCCTCTAATCTCAACTGAAATAGCTCTGCTTCTCAGTTTTTAGTTTGTTTCCATTTTTAGTTCATTCTTGCCTTTTTATTTTATGATGCTTATTGTTCTATAAGGATTCAGATTATATTCTAGTCCCCTCATTTCTGGGATATTGTAGTTTATATTTAAGCACATCTCCTGGTAGTCAAATCCAGTTCTGCTCTAGATGCCTGATACCTTAAGCCATCTTGGTCTATGTCCTGGAAGAATTAGTAAATACTACCACAGTAGTGTTTTGATAGTGATAGGTCGTGCATCTCAGTGCAGTGACCTCTTCTCAATCCTTATTCTATCTGTAGCATTTGACAGGGCATGTTTTCTGCTTGAAATTCACTCCCTATCCCGCTATTCCTGTTACCACTTTCTGCCTCTGTAGTTCATATTGACTTCCTTTCAGTCTCTCAGATGCCATTGGGTTCCTTTCTGCCTCTGGTGTTTTGCATACCAGATCTTCAGAAAGGCCTTCCCAGACTCACATCTGAAATAGCTTTTCCCTGTTTCTCACAACACCCTTTTCTTTTTAGCTCTTGCCACAATTGTAATTTATTTGTGCAATTCACATGTCTAATGTTTGCTGGCTCTATGTTGTACCCCCAGCAATCAGCATTATTCCAGGACCACAATAAACTTTCAGTAAACAATTTTGGATGATATATTTTAAAAATTAAGAAGAAATTGACTTTTTCTATACTGCTTTCTTTCATGAACTTTTGCCATAGCCAAAATACTTTACTTGTGCCTCTGTTCACTTGTCTAGTATTTTCCTTCTCCCAGCCTTCACTCATGTTACCTGTCTCTCCACATCTCTTGCTCAGCAAGCAAGGCCTGTGTGATTTCTGCCTCATCTGGGATTTGCAGTGTTTAGCTGTATCTCTCCTAAAGGACTCATTAATTTCAAAATTGTAACACATGTGTTTATGACCCTCTTCTCCATTGCTGGATTGAAGTCTCCTTAAGGGTAAGATTGATGTCTCCTTCAGCTCTGTAGTCCTCATATCCCTCAGACCAGGACCACACAAAGTTCCCCCAATACATCTATGTTAATTGTTGAATAAATGGAAGTCTTTACCTTTTGACTACCTTTAGCTTCTCTGTAGGAGACTGACAGCTTTAAATTTGTTAAGCTGTGGTAATTTGTTTAAAATGTGGATTGACTATCTTTGCTTCTCTTAAGAAGCTAATTTTCTCAGTCCACAGTTCATGCATATTAAAGGATGTTTTTATTAGTAATATTAACAATGTTATCATAGCTTTTTACAGTTAATGAACTTTTTCATATTTTGATCTAACCTGGCCTATCAGCAGCTCAAGCAGATGGGATAAGTATCTTTATTACTTATCAATAAGACTGAGCTCCAAAGTCAAGCAACTGGCCTAGGGCCATGCACCTAATACCTTGATTTTTCCCATACAGCTTTAACCCTAGAGTGATTCTCAAATGGAGAGTGAAGTAGAGATAAGGGTAGGGAAGGGACTTTATGATGTATGTGGTCCTCTAGAGAGTGTGTTAGAATCACAGGAGAGGGGACAGTTTTTCCAAGTTATAACCTTATTCCAAGCTCCCAATTCTAGTCTGCTTTTCTAGTTGAAAATTAAGGCTCTTTTACCACTAGTATTCATAAGATTGCATTCTGCCCTTGGGTTGGCCAGAGAAAAGTTGGAAAAATTGCAGTATACCATACTCCTTCAGAATTTCATCTTTGCTGTGCTAAATTCAAAACAATTCTTGGGCTTAATATATCTATACATCTATATCTATATATATATATATGACATCTTAGAAAAAAGGGCTTTTTTATTCTTTGATACCATGTACTTATTGCCTCCAATAGAACTTAGTCTCATTTCAAGGGATAGGTAGAGAATCTCAGCATATGCCATTTTTAATGTGCTATAAATATGCAGTTTCCTTCTGCAGCAAGACAAAAAACTTAATAACTAAAGCTATGATATGAGGTAGGGGTAGGAATTATTATTCTATACTCATATCCTTTTGTGTGAAATAATGTTTCTCAACTCTTTATCTGAGCTTAAAATACACACTGATGTCCAGAACCCACCCCAGACCAACGAGCTTAGAATCACTGGGAGTAGGGCTTGGGCATTTGTAAGCCTCCAGGTACTTCTGAGGTGCAGCACAGATTGAGTATTAAGGTTTTTGATTAAAAATATTGCCCTACAACAAAGTTTGTAAAATAAGTTGAATATTAGTCATTTATTTGAATACTTAAAGACCTTGTTTCAGAAAGTGGTTTTTGATAGTTATGACTGATGGCCCACAGGAACTGATAGGTATGGCTTTCTGTTTGGAACGGCCCATGTATTGGCTTCTTGGCTTAGCCCTTAGCTCTTTTGGGAAGTTGTTTTCTCAAGAGATGTCAACATTGTTCAGAATATGTTTCTGACTTTTAGTTTTACTCTGTAACACTTTTATCTCAGTTTTATAATATTACAAAAGAATGATTATAATTTGCACAGGTACATGTGCTATTTCACTGGCTAAATGGTACAGAAAGGACTTTGAAATCTTTCAGATGTAGTCATAAGAAATTAGTTGATTATCTTAGGATTTGTGGTATATTAAATTGAAATCAAGGTTTATGTTAGATTTGAGTAAAGTTTTTAAGGATGAAAACTATTTTGCCTTTTTTTTCCTGAAGAATTACAAACACCTGCTTCTTTTATCTTCCTTTGACCCTCTGTTCCTGAATTGGAGTAAGCCGTGTTTTTAGTTAAAAATTTCTGGAATAAGCAGCCTTCCAATCAAGTATTTGTAGATATATTGGAAATAATGTGTCCTTAACTATCATAGCTAGAGTTTGTTCTTGGCGTAAAGCAAAGTCTCTTATAATAGAGATAGTTTACCTAAGAGTCATATTAATAAGTAAAAAACGATCAGCTTTTTGAATAATATATGAATTCATATGGTATCAGTGGTATCTAGGCATTTGGGACAATACATAATTAGTTTCAATTCCCTTTGAGAGGGAGATGTGGATGTTAAATTGCTGATGAAGCATATACTTTGGAGAACAGTATATTTCAAAACTGTGCAATATCAGCTTTTTCTTTCAATGGTGTGGAAATACAGCATAAGACCAAGAAGATTTATTAGGGGAAGCTTTAAGCCATTCTTACTGTATAAAAGTTCATAGTTTGCTCATTTAGGAGTAGTTACCAAACCAAAGATAATAACAAATACTTATAGGCCTGCTAGGAAAACATTGCTTCTATACAACTTTTGGCACCATTGTAGTCAATAAGCCAATAATAATTATTTGCTTGTATAAGAATAATCTGCATCACAATATTTAAACATTTAATAGGACTTGGCCATTTAATTATTAAAAGTTACTTTTTTCTTAAAAACTGAGTAATGGACTTAATCTAGAAAAATTGGCACTCACAAAGTAGGAAAGCTTATCATTGTGAAATAAATATGTGCTGAGAAAGAGCAGAAGGAACACAGCTTGTAATAAGTCGATTTTATTAAGTAAAAGTGAAGAAACTGCCTCTGTGGAGGAACTATTTTGCTACCAGGAATAAATATTATAAACCAAACTGTTCTTGCAGAATAGAATTCTAATCACTCTCACGTTGAGGGAGTTCCTTTATTGGCTTTAGTTTTACTGTGGCAACTAATTAGGATACAACATACACCGTCCATGTAGTATAAGACCATATACAAGCCCCATATACTCCGGATTTTTTGGAGACACGCAAACAAAATGCAATCTCTTATCTTTTGCACAATTCTGTGAAGTCTTTACTCTGAAATTGATGCAGGTTATCATCATTACCTTAAATATGTTTAAAACTATTTTCCCTAAAATATGGAGCCTATTACTTAGCTAAGGAATCGCCACTCCTCATTTATTATCTTCCTCAGGTTTGCTTATTTTGATGAATATTGGGTTCATGATCAGTTCCTTGTCCTCATTAAGCCTAGAGGAAATGAGGGCTTTGTTGTAATACTGACTGAGAAGAAGTCTTCAATTTTGTTTGTTTATGTTATGACATCTACAGTATTAAAGTAACAATATTTGAATGATACACTTCACAGAGTACATACTTTATATGCAGAAACTACAAATGTGTGGTAGTGTTCATTTTCTGAATTAATTTTTCTATTTACTAAAAACAAAGTAACACAAGACCAACTATCACTTCTTGAGCCTATAAAACAAAACTAGATAAATAAGCTCTCAGAGTCAGAAGCTACAGCTCTGGCATGACTGAGTAGGTGTGATCCCAGCCTGGTCAGTAATAATGACAGATTTTAGTGTCCATTTTAGTGTATGAAACACTAAATTACAGTGAATTGAAAAATGGGTGGTTTATAGTCCTAGAATAGTATTTCTCAGAGAGCAAAGAAGACATTAAATCACTTGGGGATGGTTTTATTCTTCTCCCTCTTAATTGAAGGTGTAGTGTCATTTTCACATCTTTGTACATTAATACAAATGTGAAAATATTTGTGAAAGTTCTCTTGGAAGACAGGCTCATTATCATGTGCATCTCCACTTTTGACATACCTGCATGATATTGTTTTGGCATACAACATTAAAACTTAGTCTTTTGGAAAATGCCATAAGGAAGTTTCAGTACTCAGATAACTTAATTTCACCTTAGATAGTTTCCAGTCAGTCAGGCCCATTGTAGTCCACTCTAGTGTGCCTTGGGAAATAACTGCTGAAATTTCACCACATAATGATTATGTAGGAAGACTCTGGAATAACTGGAGGTGTCAGTGACTGTAGATACAAACATAGAATGGTGCTTTTTAAAAAATAAAAATAAAAAAAAGGAAGGTACACTTGTTGTAAGCTAATTAGCTTGACTCCCACATTCTAAGTTGACTAATAATAGTAATAATAATGCGACTGGTGGAAAATTGAAAATAAAACAATGGTTAAAAGTGTACCTTACTCATCAGCCACTCCCTATTTAATAGGAGTGAGGCTCCTAGTTAGACGTTGTAAAGGGATAGGCAGCATATAATACCCGTGTGTAGTGAAAGACCACATGTACTTAGAGAAGGTGAGGTGTGGAGCTCTGTGATTCAGATTGTAATTCTACTAAAACTACTAATCCTACTAAAACAAGTAAGAGAGGATGGACGATATCACACCTTTTACCCTCTCTTACTTGTTTCTAGAAAAGAAGAAAATTTTAATAATTATGTTAATAAATATTGTTTAGATGGCTTAGATTCTGAATTACAATGTCTAATGAAGTGGGTACTTTTGTGATTCTTTCCAGATTGTTTTCTAGATGTCATGTCATATATGCATTGTTTTTCTACATGTTGACAATAAATCCTGGATCTATACTTTTGTAATTTAAAGATAGGGAAGGTGCTCAGAGATCAGTGTGTTCAACCTCTGTCTTTCTCAATTGACTAATTGAAGCAGAGAGGTAAGTAGTTTGTCCAAGAATACTCAGATAGTGGCAGAGCCAGAGCTGTAACTTTTGAAAATGATCTTTGATTATCAATGAGAATATGTAGTAACCACTTGAAATTTGTAAACTATGATATGGGATTTGAAAGGCTATATTAATAGAAAATAATTACTTGAAATTAATGGGAATTGTTAAGGACTCAGATATGTAGAGACTCAATTTACTGTCAAGTTGTCCATTTTATTCTCCCATAGGGGTTTGCCTTTATGATAAAAACTGCCCTTGGTCATCATTCTAACCTTCCATTTTTTCCAGTATTAGAATTCTGATTCTCCAGTGAAGTGCAGAAGGCAGGAGACATAAGAGTCTCTGGAGAAGGAGACTGTTTTTCTGAACCTCACAGTTTATTACTAAAGGATGTGCTCAGATAAACTCTGTGGAGTTGAAAAAGGTTGAGAACTATTGCTAGAGAATTACATGTTCTAATTTACTAAAGGAACCAGATTTACGAAATTAGACTAAAATATAAAGATAGATACAGATCAGAGTAATAGTCTCATTTCTAAAATTTGAGCAGATTCATAAGAATGGCAACATGATTCCCTCACAACCATTCATTTTATTATTAAAGAGCATCAAATCATTCATGGTATTCTCTCTAACCTAAGAACAATTTTCACTCAATTTCAATATAAATAGGATTTCAGAGAAATGAATGTGTGCTTCTTTCTTGGAAAGTAATTAAGGTATAAAATTTCTATAATTTTTTTTGAATATTCCAAATTGTGGTTGTGTTTTACATTTATATACAGTCGATGGCCCCTATATGTAACTTAGAAGAACCTTTTATTGGGAGTGTCTTGGTTTGCAGTAAATATTTAAGCCAATTTCTGGTCAGTTATACTGAGAGTGGTCTTATAAATGAATAATTTATGATGGTAATGGCTTATATGGTAAATAAGCACAATATTTGGAAGAATATTGCCGGGAAAGGTTTATGGAAGTACATTCTGTGATTGTTCTAATGTATTTGTTAATGTTTATAATTTGATTTAGGCAATAAACATACAGTCCAGAGGACAGTGTGTGTATTCTCTTGCCACACTGGCTTTCCATCAGGTCAGCAAGTGTGCTGAGCCCTGTTCTGCTTCAGGGCTTTGCAGGTGTTGTTAATCTGATCTGAGACCCTGTTACTCCTTGTCTTTGTGAGGGCCCTTTCTCTTTAGATCTTTGTGGAAGTGCCATTCCTCACTATCCAAACTAAAATATTTCCCCTGGTATTCTCTCTGCCAGTAGTATTTTTATACTAGTTGCCATAATTTAAAATTGAGTATCTATTATTTGTTTGTTTTTGAGGGAAGGTCTGTCAGCCTGTTACCCAGGCTGGAGTGCAGTGGCACAATCATAGATTACTGTAGCCTCAACCTCCTGGGCTCCAGCCATCTACCAGCCCCAGCCTCCCAAGTAGCTAGGACTACAGGCAAGTGCCACCATTCCTGATTAACTTTTTAAAAATTTTTGTAGAGATGAGGTCTGGCTATGTTGCCCAAGCTGGTCTTGAATTCATGGCCTCAACTGATCCTCCTGGCTTAGCCTCCCAAACTGCTGCAATTACAGGTGTGAGCCACTGTGCTGGGCTTTGTTTACTTACAGGTTTAGTGTATTGTTGTTCACCTCTATTTAACTCATCTTAGCATTGTGTCTGTTACGTAGTAGATAAAATGGTAAAAGAATGCATAACATAAAGAAAACATAATTTCATATATAATGGGTATTTCCATTCCCTGTTTTTCTTCGAGTGCTGAAATCTTTTTATTGTTTCATTTTTTTTGTTAGCTCCATGAATTATTTATGGGTTTTTGTCTACTGTTGGAATACAGAGTTACATTTTCTAACTATTGATAAAATTAATGTGAGGTCTGTGGTGATGAATACATTTGACATTGTCATTTTTCCAACCCATTTGAATTAAAAATAATAATTGACCTTATGAGTTATGTGCAGGAGATGGTTATCGTGGTTTGGAAGAGGCAGACACTTGCTACAGTTTCAAAAATCATCAGGGTTAAGTAGAAGAAGTCAGATTACATCAGGGAAGTGCAGAGAAAGGTAATCGCATTATTGTTTTTTTTTAATTTGCTTTTCTAGGTAAGCAATATGTACTTATTCAGATTTTATTTAAACATTGAAAGGGGGAGCTGCAGTAGAACATTATTGCTTCTTCCTGTTCTTACTTTATGTTATTTTTCTATGTGGCCACTGTTCTCAGTGCTGGATCAGAAGAATAGCACTGTTATGTATATGGATTTCCATATGTCATTTAATAAATGTTTGTTGAGTGACTCTATGAATGAAGAAGTGGAATGTTTCTTGCTATGGACAAGCATATCATTTGGGGGAGAGGACAGACCTTTAAACAAATTTTGCTCAAGATACAGAGGAGGAAGCCACAAGGTTCCCACAGGAACCATTTAGCAAAGGCAGATAGTGGATGACATTTGACCTAGGTGCTGATATAAGACTAGAATGTAGTGAAGGGCATTCCAAGGACAGGAGTATTAGGTGCAAGGCCTGGAGGCCTGGAAAGATCATGATATCTTTGGGAATTAGGAGAAATTCAGTGTAGTTAGAGCATGGGAAAATAAGAGAAAACAATGGGATAGGAGTTTGAAGCAACACTGTGAAGGGTTTGGGAGAGCCTACTGAGTTGTGATTTTATCCTGGAGATAAGCACATACTGGAACTTTCATCTAGCACATTAGTATAAACAAGTTTTGTTTTGGTTTTATTTTTTAGAAATATATTTTTGGTAGTGAAATGGAAGATGGGCTGGAAGAGAAAATCTGAGGGCTGGGAGTTCAGGTTAGGAGACCAAGATAACCTAGACAAGAGAGGGTGAGGACTTAAACTGATCTTGGCAAGGAAGATGGAGTGGAAAAGATGGATTATGGAACACAGTTGACATTTGAGAGGTATTTGTGTGCAAGGCACATAGCAAGGGCTTACTCATTCAGTCAGTGGCAGGTGGTGGGGAATGAGCAGAGACAGGCCAGTTTTGTAATCTAGGAGAGTTTTCGAGATGTATTCCCTCTCCGACCCCTATTGACTAGCACAGAGTTTTCTGGATATTATTAGGTGCTCAATGAACGTTTATAGTATGAGAAAAAGTAATCTTTTCTTTATCTCTCATTTGGTTGTATCTTTCCCTATTTTATTATTTCATTTCTCTTACATTTTACGCTTGTATTCTGACGCTATTTTTTAGTTTTGCTTTTGTTTTCCCCTAGAAGAGTACTTCGGTTAAAATGTATCACATGCAAAATAGAATAACACACCTCCGTGCAGTGTTGCTTTAGGTTTCAGTTTTTCTGTATATGTACAGTATGCCAACAGGATGCTGTTTCTAGAGGCAACATTTAAAACCTGAATCTCTAAATTTCTTTAAGTTTACTTTAGTGTTTCACATATTTGCCAGATGCTATTGTCATTGAAAATAAGCATTGATTAAATTTCAGGATTTCATTAATGAAAGCAATCTTTTGAGCAAATTTAGAAAATAAATTTAGTTTTGGTAGGCTATATTATTTATTTGATGTAGCAAAATTAGTTCTTCATAATGTCAAAGATAACAGTTAGTGTTTTACGTTATCAAAGTAAATTCCCAAAGGTAAAGAATGATTTGTGAGTGCCACTGGGCTTGGCTGTGCTGAAACTGTGAGCCTGTTGTTACTTCTCCTTTACGACTGGGAGACTCTGTGCTCATTATGCTCACTCTAATGTCCTAGTCAGGAAAAAAAAAAGAAAAAGAAAAACCACCACCAAAACTGGATGTTGTCATTTTAATATGGTTTATTTTTTCTATCCTTAAGACGAAACCACCAAGATAACATTTTTGAAGCACCCACCTGCACTTCAGGCTGATGAGACCTAGTGGAAGGGTGTCATCATGGAATTTTACAACTCACAGTCACATGACTATGGCTCCCACCAAGAAAATCCCAAAAAGAACAGGTTGTTTGTGTCACTAAACACTATAATAAAAGAATAAAATAACATTTACAGAATAATAATTTATACTGGAGCAATAGTTTAAAATCTGGTTGTATATCAGGATCACCTGAAAGCTTTTTTCAAATATTGTTTCCGGGATCCACTCCCTGGAAGGTTTTGATCTGGCAGGACAGGGTTAGGCCCCCAGAGTGTATGGAGAAGTTGTATCTGGGAAGCATGGTTAGTAGTGATAGGACAATTAGGAGGACAGACTATTCTAGGAGATTGTTAATGGACAGAATTTAGCTTCTCAGTGATGTTAAGGGATGAAGGTGCTAATATTCAGTCATTCAAAAAAGTGTATTGGATTTTTTTTTTTTGAATTAAATGTACCTAGTTAAAGCAAATATGTAAAAAGTTCAGATTTTTAAAATTCTGGTAAATTTCTTAGTGTTATATATTATTCCCAATACTTTTCTTTTTTTAAATTTTTAAACAAGTGTTAATGCAGTTGAAATTACTTGTTGCTCTCTGAACATTTGCCTTCTTTCTTAAGAGAGTACAGATTTTGTTCAGATGTGTGAAAGTCAGGGGAAAAGATTTTGATTAGTTTCAGCTAGTCACAGTCATCCTGTTCCCCTTGCCAGTGATTGGCTTGGGAGTCAGCCTGTGACTCTGTGCTGACCAGTGAGATGTGAGAGGAAATCTCCTGGAGGGTTTCTGAGAAAGAGCTTTTAAATATTTTTAGAAAAAGACATTAAGGGAGAATGCCCCCTTTTTCAAGGCTTGATGTCATTCTTTGATGAAATGCTTGAAGCTGCATCATAGACTCATAACTATGAGGGCAACAATCAGATGAGAAAGTTGATATGCTGGAGAGGACTGTAAAGATATAGAACCTGTGTCTTTCCTAATATGAAGCTGTGAAATTAATAATACTAGAGCTGCCCTATTTTTGGATTTCCTGTTATGTAAAATGATAAATATTTGTAAGTTTTAAGAGGTCCAAGTCTTTACAAGATTGTTCATTGCAATGTCCCTTATTCCTAGAACGGTGCCTGGCACCATAGTACATAAAACAAATATTTTATAATGATGTATTTAAGTCAATTTGCAGCCAAAGTTACCTTGAGAGATTTAGTAGGTTTTAATTGTACAATTAAAGGAAAAATATTTGTGTAAATGGTCTCAATCGTATTAATCTTTTTTCTTTTCTTTTCTTTTTCTTTCTTTCTTTCTTTTTTTTTTTTTTTTTTGACTAAATCTCTCTTTGTTGCTCCGGTTGGAGTGGTGCAGTCTCAACTTACTGCAGCCTAGACCTCCCAGTCCCAAGCGATTCTGCCACCTTAGCCTCTTGAGTAGAAGAGACCACAGGCACATGCCACATGCCCAGCTCATTTAAAAAGGACAGGGTCTTGCTATGTTACCCAGGCTGGTATCAAACTTGTGGGCTCAAGAGATCCTCCTGCCTCAGCCTCCCAAAGTGCTGGAATTATGGGCGTGCGCCACCATGCCCAGCCTTAATCATGTTAAAATCTTAAAATGTGGTTAATGAGTTTGTCTCTTTATGCCATTTGCAGATGCTTATATGTGTCTTTGAGACAGAGTCTCACTCTATTGCCCAGGCTGGAGTGCAGTGGCATGATCTCGGCACACTGCAACCTTAGCCTCCCGGGTTCAAGTGATTCTCTTGCCTCAGCCTCCTGAGTAGCTGGGATTACAGGCGCCTGCCACCATGACTGGCTAATTTTTGTATTTTTAGTAGAGACAGGTTTCACCATGTTGGCCGGGCTGGTTACCAACTCCTGACCTCCAATCATCCACCTGCCTCGGCCTCCCAAAGTGCTGGGACTGTAGGCATGAGCCACCACACCTGGCCTGCAGATCCTCATATTTTATGTAACATTTTATTCCCAGAGAGTTTAAAATTGTCTCGCTACTTTGATAAAGACAAAATCTAAAATTCACTCTCCCGGAATCATGCTCCAAAAAATTAAAACATGAGCAAGATTTTAATCTCAGGAGAAAACAAATGAGAATAATGAGAAAATAGTGTCATTTTTACTTATTCATTTACACGCTAAAAATTTTCATTATGTTTAAGCGATAATCTTTGGCATATAAAGAAATGTAAAATTCATATATGTGAATCTGCTTCTGCAGGTTTGAAAACTTTTATCTGAATATTGTTGTTTGATTAGGTGGGATAAGCAGCTTGTTCATTACTTCTTTATGGAGGAAACTCCCCCAGGATCTTCTACATGGATTGGACAAGCTAATTAGCACCATCCTAGATTTTTTCCTAAGTCAATTCTTAGAACTCTGCTTGCATTCCTAAATTATCAACTTATGTCAGAGAGAGGGTCATCTATAATGAGAACTGTTATTAGAATTAAAGCCAAAGATTTCCTTTTCTCAGGCTGCATTTTAAGGGAATTTATGGAAGCCCTTCTAGTGACAACTGCTCACCAATGAACTTTGAGGGCTATCAGCACTACTATTAAAGCTTTAGAAATGTATAATAATAGAATTGATTTTCTTCTGGTTTACCTTGTGTATACTACCAGAAATTAATTTACTTTTGTAAATGTTCAGTTAGCAATCTGTATGTTCCTCTACCTAATTCCATATCTTCTAACTGGAACTTCATTTGCATACCCACTGCCGTAATCTCAAGGATATACTAGTTTCACTTGTATGTTAAGTTGGGTTTGCTTTTATTACAAGGAGGAAAAAACAACTTTTAGATACATAATTTGACTTTGACTTTTCTAACACTGTTTTCAAAAAGGTTACTTAACTCGTATTTTTGATGCATTTCTCTACACATAGTATGATATCTGTAACTGAATCTTTAATTCCCTTGTTACACCAGAGTGAATTTCTTGAATCCTTGCTACAGTTCCACCATCGTCATATTATGCTTTTACAGCAATTCCCTAGACTCATGAAGGTGAAGGATGAAGTTTATAATGGTATTGAATACCAAACTGTTGCTTGATTTATTCAGGAAGGTTGTTATATTCTGGGATCAAGTGACAGCTTAAAAGCTAGTATAATTCATCATCATCAGTTAATTTTCACTAGGTGTCCACTGGGTGCTGAACAACGTACAAGGCTCTCTGTCAGCATATATGTGTCTGATAAGGTTGACGGAATTCTAAGAATATAGGATTTTGTCCTTAAGGAACTCCATATAATCAAGGCAGGTCAGCAAATGCCCAGTGTTGTCAAGCTGTGTGTATAAAATGCATACAACTAAAAATACTTTATTTTTGTGAAGGGTTTATATCAGTAAGTTGAGGTCCGAGACTCAGTATCTTTACTGCTACCAGAAGAAAGGGGTCATATTGGATAGACCAAGAGAAGTTATCTACTATGGTCTTGTTTTTGGCTGATCAGCACACAGGTATGTGTGTGTAAACATGCAGATAATGTCACAATGTTTCTACTTAATGAGATCCAGTAATCCCTCACACAAACATATATGTACTTCTTTCCCTAGCGAGAGACAAATCAAAGTCACATCCAGATGAAGCATCTAGAGCTAGTGTCATCTTATTCTGCAGACCTCTAGGTAATGTTTGTTACTCCTCTGAAGTAATTCAGAAATCTGACCTAAATCAAATTTGGATGGAGCCCTTCTTGATCTTGCAACATATGGCTTAAAACACATCTGAATAGACAGATTATAGGACAGCCACAGTGTAAACTCTGAAGAGGCCTAGGGAATGCATCATATTTCCCTGCCCAGGGCTGGTACAGAAGCTGATATGGCCAGGGACTATCATAAGCATCTTGCTGTTGAGTTTCTTCCCTAACTTTGGTCTGGATTCTGTCACAGAGGATTTGTTTACTGCAGGATTATCTGCCAAGAAGATTCCCCTTGTTTGGTGCCCTTCATAGCCATCTCTGAGAAGGGGTTCAAGGGAGGATTCCCTTGGAGGAGCCTCAGCAGTGCTTTCCTTGTTGGTAACAAGGACTTGGATTCAGATTGCCTTAGGGTGGAACAGTCATAAGCCTTTATTTGCTAGGCTAGGGATGTTTCTAGCAATACAGTTTCTGTATGAGTTTTTTTGATTGCTTATCTATCCTTATTTTTTGGAGGCAGCAGTAGAAGACTTCGTTTTCTGGCCACTGGCTCCAAATTTGTGTCAAATAATGATCTTTGACTGTGGTCCCTTGCTTCACCACTTTTGTTTTTGGGCTCTGGGCTCTCCATATCTTCCTTAGTATCAATTTAATAGTTTCCTGTCACTAGCTCTACTTCTGTGAGTGGTGAGGCTTGACCTGAGTTGCTTCACCTTCCCCAGAATTTACCCCTTGTGAATGAATTAGCTGAATGGCTTAAGGGCAGTGAGTGGGGGGAGGCACTTGGATGAGCCTGGGTTTTCAGTCATCAACAGCTCAATCTCCTCCCTAGTATTTCCTGTTCCATTTTTCAGCACTTTAGTCAGCACACTAAATTCAAATTGTAACAAGTAATTTGGCTGCTGAAATTCAGCTAACATGTGTATGATTATCTTAACTTTAGTGGTCCCAGATCCCTGACTACCAAGACTGTTGCTTAGTTTGTACATGTGTGAATTGCACAAAGGCAAGTGGGGGACTGAACTCCAGTTCTTCCTCTACTCACCAGCGCCTGAACCACACCAAGCACGATTTTTGGAAATGTGTCTATACAGAGGAGAGGACCTTTTTAAGTTTACACAATAACAAATTTATTTGCATGTTGCTGGCTTTGGCTGTATCACTTGTAGGTAAAAAACAGCTTTTAATAAAGCAGTCTACTTTTTCTAGTCGGCTTTTACTTCAGCTGGTTAGAATGAAGTTCATTGTTTTGTTGTAGATACTTCTAAAGGCCATAAGAAGTCTAACATACCAATACGTGGGCAGTTTTCTGCAGAGTACCCTAAAGCTCCAGTCTTAGTGTACACATTCCAAGAACTGATGAGGCTTGTGTTAACCAACCACTTAGCTGCTCTTATATTAAGTGATGGTTTTCCGGTTAGGATGGAGTGATCCCATTGTTCACATTCTTGCCTTTACTTAGCTAGCTTCATATTTCAACAATCTACTTCTGATACAGGTGTTTTTGTTAGGTCAGAATTCTTGGTTTCAAAGTTTTTGATTTCTATTCTTGTCTTATCAGAGAGCCTGAATCACACAGAGGAGGCTAAAGATATCCAAAGGCAGGGCTGGGTCTGGGACCTGTATCAGAAAGCTGATCTGCATCTATCTAAGTTTCTCAATATGCATATTGAGTTGAAACCTAAGAGTGCTGCATGCTTCTTAATGGGAGGTCTTCTTGCATGCTTTGTGGCCTCTAATGCTTGCTTTTATCCTCAGATGAATGACAAATTTGGCTTTACATCGGGCCAGCTATTGTACATCATAATTTCTAGTTAACGTCTCTGGATAATAAGCACTAGAGACAAACTGTACTAGGAGGGAATATAGTGTATATATTTGTTTTCTTCTTTGGTTTGCTATCTGGGGGATGTTTTGGTAGTACATGCAGATCTTAAAAGAAAATGATGAGTATTCTCTTTAAAACTATTTACGTTTGGTTTACTTTACTATTACATCATAATTTTTCTGAAAAATGAAAGAAAATATTTGTGTATTAACTTGAAAAGTGTTTATTTGCAAAAAGGTTCTGGGCTGATTTACAGAAAAAAAAACTAATAACAGAATAAAAAAAAACTCAAAAGACAAAAAGTAAATCAGGAAGAAATGGGGAAATTTATGTAGAGGAGAATAAGGAAAGGGAAAAACAAGGGTAAGGGGCTGGGAAGGTAGGCCTCCCCATACATAAGAGGATCTGTTATTTCTCTCATTCACAAGTAAAGATCCTAATGTGTGGGAGGGAGGGGAATGTTTAGAGCAAGGGGTGAAGTAACTTTTGCAAGACAGAACTGGGAAATACTGACTCTAGCATTCAAACTCTGGTTTGTCTTGTTCAAAATCTACAGGTTTACCACTGTTTATCGCTGCCAATATCTTGTTTGAGGAAAGCTGTTTGAGAAAAGCTTATAAATTACTGCAGATACAAAGGTGACCAACTCATCCTGGATTGCCTGGGACAGACCTCGTTTTAAAACTAAAAATTCTTCATCCAAGGAAGCCCCACTCCACTCCACCACCCACTTAGTCCTGAGTAAACTGGGATAGTTTAGCAACCCTATTTGATATCCTCCTAGCCATGATTAGGATGGAAATTTGACAGAATTGTAAATAATGATCTTCAAATGGCAAAGCAGGTGGGATGGATATTTTTTTCTGCAAAACTAAATGATATTGGCCTGGCATGGTGGTTCACACCTGAAATCCCAGCACTTTGGGAGGCCGAGGCGGGCGGGTCACGAGGTCAGGAATTCGAGACCCCTTCTCTACTAAATACACAGACATTAGCCAGTCATGGTGGTGTGCCTGTAATCTCACCTACTCAGGAGGCTAAGGCAGGAGAATCTCTTGAACCTGGGAGGGGGAGGTTTCAGTGAACTGAGATCACTCCACTGTACTCCAGCCTGGGTGACAGAGCGAGACTTCATCTCAAAAAACAAGGCAAAAACAAAACATAAAAACAAAAACTGCATTATATCATTATCATACCTCATTAATAATTAGACCTTGTATTGTAAAGATTGTCAACTTTCTTTTTCTCTCTTTTTTCTTTTCTTTTCTTTTTTTATTCTTTCTTAAGACAGGATCTCCCTCTGTTACTCAGGCTGGAGTGCAGTGGTCTGATCATGGTTCACTGTAACCTCACCTTCCTGAGCTCAAGCCATCTTCCTAAATTAGTGTCCTGAGTAGCTGGGACTACAGACATGTGCCATCACACCCGGATAATTTTTTTTTATTTTTTGTAGAAACAGAGTTTTACTATGTTGCTCTGGCTGGTCTCCAACTTCTGGGCTCAAGTAATCCTCCCACCTCAGCCTCCCAAAGCACTGGGCTCTGCGCCCGGTTCAGATTGTCTACTTTCTAAGATCCACTGTAGCTGTGGATTAAGCAGCATTCTTTCTACTGCTATTAAGAGATTGTTTATATGTTACTAATAGATTGTTTATATTTGTAGCTGATCAGCATTTAAACATTTCTTTCTTGTGAAATTTGGCGTATTTTGAGTCATTTGGGCTACGGGCAGTTTATGTATCATAGATATATATTATATGTATGAATATATATGTGTATATGAATATATGTGTATATATGAATATGAATATATGTGTATATATATATATTCACAGTACATAGTTGTTAATAAGCCTTGATAGACGCTATTAATGTATTACAGAGTCCCAGCATTAATTCCGTAGCTTAAATAGGATAAAAGTTAATTCCTTATGGAACAGTAGGAAATTAGCACTGCAAGTCAGTGAGAGAGGCTCCCCCTCCTTGCTGCCATGCAGATTCTTTTTGTTTTTTCTCTCCAATATCCCTTAAGAGATTTCACTCAGCTGTGGTCAAAACTGGTTTGCTGCCAACTGCAAAAAAGAAAGTAGAGAGGGCACACCCAGGTGTTAAAGCCCAGTCCTAAAAGTGGCAGAAATAATTCCTGCTCTCATTCCTTTAGAGAGAACATGGCTACATAGCTGAACCTAACTGCAAGGAAAAACTGGGAAATGGGACTAGCCATGTACCTTAGGACAATTGGGAAAATTAATTTGGAGAAGAGTCTGTCACTCCAGACATTATTTAAATCTGTTTAAGTACTCTCTAAATGTTGTTTATGAAATGCAGAAAAATTATTGCCTCTCTAAACAACCTCTAAAGTTTTTTCCTTTCTTTGGTGAGGGTGGGGTTCTACTTCCTGTTGTCATCTGGAGTTGTACTTCCTGTTGTCATCTGCAGATTTATTTTGCAATCATTAAAACTGAACTAATGTTAAAAATTCTGTAAGATGTGATATAATCATAAAACAATTGCCTCCTTTGCGAATTCCCAGCCAGGTAGTTACAGAATTTGACTGGGATCCTTAAACTGATCAATGCTCCAAAAAATGTCAGGATCCCAAAATGTATTCCCGTATGTTAAATATACACATCAAATAAAATTAAGATGGAAAATATGATCTCGTAAAAGAATCCAGAAGCTCAAGAGGCAAAGAAAAAATAATTTAGAAGGCCCTTGCAGGGGAGCTAAAGAAACAGATACAGAAAGTGCCAGGAGCTTCTAGACTATGTCAGTATCAGAATATGGGGTCCATGCAGGGTCTCCATATTGTGAAAGACTTGGATCAAGTTGATGAAAAAGCTGGGTGTTAGGGTGTTTATTTTAGTTGATTTTAGCCTAAATTCTCATTATATAGCAATAAAAAAGTAAGGTAGTTTTATCATATTAGTGCATATTGAAGTAACTTTTCATCTTCCTTTTAAAGCTGTTGTATATATATGCATATTATATATATATCATATTTGATGTATATTACATACATATATATCCTCTTCTATCTGTGTGTGTGTATATTTGTCCCGTCGTGACCATGGAGTAGCAAGGTCCTGGGCACCAGTTAAAGCTTTGTTGCTATCCCTGAGGAAAGTCATTTGGTTTTACACTAAGTCATTTTCCCCCCTTCATTTTCTACATTGAACGTTTTGTTACTGACAATTTTACATCCTGAGCGTTTAATTTTGATTTTTTTATGTGTACAACAACGATTTAAACTGAATAGCATGAGAATTCTTTTGTAATCTTATTAAATCTGACTTGTGTAAAGAGACCAGTAGCTGAAGATGATTTGCACATGCTAATAGATTATACGCTATAGCAAAATGTTGCTTTATGTTGCTACTCCAGCAGCTTTGGTTTCAAGCATAGTTATTACTAGCTACAATATCACCAATTTTTTAAAAAATATATCAAAAGAAGCTCATGCTATTGACTCATTTACTCCCATATTTGTTATTCTTGTTGAAAATCACTAGGCCTAATTCTATTGGTTTCCTTCCTGATTGAAAACATTTGAACCTAGAAAGCGCAGTATTTCTTAAGACATTTGTAACTATTCATCATGGATATTAAAATTACAATCATGCTGCATTGTGTCAGCAATGATTTTTTTTTTCTAAATTTTTACACATATGGTAAGCGGGTGACCAATGCTATCCAGGTTTGAAGATGCTGAATGTTCTTATAAATGGTATTTGAAATTTTGATGTGTATTGCATTCATTACTGAATATCAAGAATACGTGTTTTTTTTTTTTTTTTTTTTGCTAGTATTATAGAGTAAATTTAAAATAGGGTCTTTTGTAGAAGCACCCATCCTGTTTAGAATGATATAACAGATGCTGAATGTTCACATATCAAACAAAATGCCAGCTTTCTGTAGAAAAGAGGTGTCAAAAAGTTTCTTTGTACCTTTAACGCATGTGATTATGTAGTACAAAATGCAGAGTTTGTAAAATTTCTTGAATATACAGGCAAAAAATGAATAATTCAAAACAACTCATAAGTTCTACATTCTATTGTCCCTTTATAACGCAGGCAGAAGATAGCAGGGCGCTCCCAATAGAGCTGAATTTGCACAAGTTACACCTCTGAAAATGCCAGATGGTCTATGGTCTACTTTTGAGAGCTGTCATATATGTAAAGATTTGAAAAAAGAAAGACAGCTGAATGAGAGCAGTGGATCATTAAAGGGAGAGCGAGGGTCCCTAGGCATCACTTGTGTTTTAAGAAGCATTGTGTCGTTTCCATATTAGCGTGCTTTTTTTTTTTTTTAAAGCCATACACAACTTTGTAAGGAGGAAATCTGTTTACAGTCAAGTGGTTGTGGTTTAGTCGGTCAGGTGTTTTTGTTCTTTATTTGAAAATAAAATCATGTTTCCTACTTGGTTTTAGCTGTAATTTTACCACAAGATTCAAGTCATACCTATAAACAGTTATCAATAAAGTTAAATTTAATTTTTGTTGAGATAGTTAATGTATTTAAGGCTTACCCAGTTTTGATTTGACTTACATACTACACACATGTGGCAAAATTATTCAACTAAGAAATTATTTTAATTTAAAAAAGATTGGAGTAAAGGGATAATACTTGGTTATCTGACCATAATCCAAACTATAGTGAAAATAATTAGGTGACAGTGAAACAAAAATAATGTACTATTACTTACCTGCCAAGAGAAGTGGATATCATTTTGAAGACTGAAATGTAGATAAATCATTAAGAATGCATGAAAATAGCACTTCAGCCATACCTAGTAATTTGCAAATAGTCAATTTTGATATCAGAAAAAGGTCAAATATGTTAATTTTAGAATTTGGTAGCAGGATACAAGTGTCTTTTACTACTCTTTATTTATTGAAAATGTTTATTACATAGTAATTCTAAATTTATTTTGGATTATGAAATATGACAGGACATTTTTGAATGACAAGGAGTCTCCTCAGCATTGGTCAATGACATTTCAACTTAATCAAGCTCTCAGATTGCTTGAATTATTCTTTTCAGAGGAAAAAGTGGCCCAAAACATTCCATTTATTATTAGAAAGTGCTCTGAAAATAACACCAAATTAGGTTTAACTGTTTTTTTTTTTCTTTTTGTCATCTTTTTAAATACGTACGCAAAACTAGTTTTATGTCCAATAGCAGTCATTAGAATGTCATTCTAGTTGATACAGGAAGTTACAGAAGCAGCAAATTAATATCTAAATCCAACGATTGCACGCCCATAAGAAATAGATCTCCCTTTAGAGATGCTTTGTAGATTTTAGTTATAAGAAGGGCATATATAACTGCTAAACAGATGTTTACTTTTAGACTGTTATTCCTCTTTATCACTAAATAACTGAAAAACTATAACAGAATTTTCTATATTTTTATAAATCAGATAATGTTAATAGACTTGGTAAGAAAGTGTACATTTAAATAAAAAAATCCATCATTTTTCTTGAAATATGCTTATAAATGAGTAGAATGTTTTGATGTTATGACATTTTTCTTTATAGTACATAGGATATATGAACAAGACTTGAAGTAAACAATGGCTTACTAAAGACTTACTCAGATGCAAACTGTCTTTTTTCTGAAAAATGTTTCAAGTCCTATCTAATCCCCATACTAAAGATAGTAAGTTCTCTTTAGCACATTTATCAACCCCAGGTATAACTGTTATAGGTTTACATGCAATACCTTTTCCAAATGGAACAATTCTTCATAGTCTTATGTAATTTGCATTTCATAATTGCTCATAATCGTGAACAGAAAGAAAGACTAATTAAAGCAGCAAGTTTTAGATTTTGAAATTCCAGGAAAGTATAGCACAGTAAAATTTTCACAATGATTTTTTTTTTGTTTTTGCTGGTGATTTTGCTGAAAAGCTGTCATTTATAGCTTTGCTTAAAATTTATGCAATGAAAGTTAATGATTTTAATAATAACCTTATTACTTAACTGATGTAAACAGATAACTTTTGGGGGGCCATCAGGGCTTTTAGCTGTAAAAATCTTGACTAATTTAAATAGAAAATAAATTTATTAGCAGCACATAGATGCTCCCAGAGTTATACAGACAAGGATCATGTCCATCCATTCAGTAGGGCTTTTCTGTTGAAAATCCCACTAGCACTGGGCCACTGTTTTGCTAGGAGGTGGACACCATAACCTGTCCCTCACTGCCAAAGTCAACAAGTACCTCTTCATTGCCTGTGCTGAGAGACTCCACCACCCTGGTGTGGCTAACAGCTTGCACTGATCCCTTCCAAATGCAAGCCATACTTATGTTGAGTAGAACTTAGGTCACATCCTTGTCCTCTAGCTCCAGAGTAGCCTAGGGATGTCATAGAGGAATTTACCTAACCCCATGAGTGTGACCAGAAATACCGGACACCACAACACAACACAACCTGGGAATATTCACCCCATTTTGTTTTATGATTCATTGGCTAAAGAATCATGTTTGTTCGTGCTTATGCTATTAAAACAGTCTTGTCCATTTTCACTTTAAATAAAAAGTTTTGTCTTTTCTATATAGGCATTTATTAAACTTGGAATTTACATGTACTAATTATATTAATTACATGATACCCAAATCATACTGTTAATTATATAAATATTATATTTATCTATTTAATATATAATGTATATAATATATAAATATTATAAAATATGTATATAATTAACATAATTGTTATATATTAATATAAACATTAACATATATCTTGCTATATTAATATTTGTGTCAATATTAATATTTAATTATATTTATTGATATAATACATAAATTAATTATGCATATTAATTATACCCAAATATGTAGGTGTGTGTATGTCTACCTCTCGTTAATATATGAGTCCCATGTTTGGGTCTCAATAATTTCATAAGCTTCATTGGCTTATATGTCTCTGCTTTATCCAATGCCGTACTGCTTTAGGTACTGTAATGTAAATATCTCGTAAGTCAGATCCCACAACCTTCTTTTGCTTTTTAAAATTTCCTTGGTGTTTCTTGATTACTGTTCAATCTAAATATTTGGATCAGCTTGTCAAATTCCAAAACAAACGTGTTGGAAGTGTTATGGAACTGGCATTAAATAATAAATTGGGGAGAATTAACATAAGTAACATATTTATACTCTCTCCACTTATTTGAGTTTCTTTTATGCCTTTCAGTCGTGTTTTGTAATTTTTACCGTAAAACCTCTGCCCATTTTTTTTCTAGTTTAATTCCAAGATACGTATAGCGTCTTTTGTTTGTTCGTTGGCTTATT
This sequence comes from Ateles fusciceps, assembly GCA_036589455.1. Lineage (NCBI taxonomy): Eukaryota > Metazoa > Chordata > Mammalia > Primates > Atelidae > Ateles > Ateles fusciceps. The sequence goes on along the minus strand of JAZHEH010000251.1, from coordinate 4,554,963 downwards.
CTTTCTTTTTTTGCTATTGTGAAGAGTTGTTTTTCTTGTGTATTTGTTAATTGGTTATACTATTTCCATATAGAAGCATTGTTGATTTTATATGGTTCTTCGTGTATCAATCTCACTAAATTTTTGGACTTTCAGTATTTATAGTCTCTTAGATTATCCCCAGAACATTCAAATCTGTGCGTATTTCAAAAATGTTGTTTGTTCTTGTCTCGAAGTCGGACCTATTAAATTTCTTTGTCTTGTTTACTGCCTGTACTATGATCTCTTGTGTAATGTTGTGTAAGTTGTGTAAAGGTGGGCATTCTTTGCTGGTTCCTGACCTCAGGGAGTATGTCTAAAGTCCTGACATTTAATTTTGGTAGATATGTTTTATTAAATAAATTAGCTTATATTCCTAACTTTTCATAACTGATTTGTTTAAAAATCAAATTAAAGAATAAATATAGAAAAGATTTTCTTCTGCAGGATTTACAATGGGATTTTTTAAGAAAGCACTGTATATATCTTTGTATTGTCCAGCTTTGAATACCAGAACTTATCATTTCTTTCCTTTTATTTGAAAAAACAATTGAGTTATTAGCTGTAGTAGTATTGAGATAACACTGTTGTGTCTATTGCACAAAGAGGGCCCAGCACATAGAAAACAATCAGTATTCTCTGAATGAGAATTACCTTTTCAGATTTTTAACTTGAATTTCCTTTAAAACCACCCAAAACAGCATTTCTCTGCTGTACTTTTTATATCCTTGTACAAACCCACTTTTGATGACCCCATTCCCATTTTTCCTTTTAGTAAATTATACTTTCTTTATGTCTATGTCAGTATTTTTCTTCCTTTCTTTTCTTTGTTGCCTCTTCAGTGTTAGTATCATGGGTAAAACCCCAAATCTCTGTTACTGAATGTATTTTTATTATGTAAAAGTATTAATTTATTTTTCTTTAACTGGCTGACTTTTTTCTGTTTTTTATTTTATTTTATTTTTTAGCCCAACCTCAGCGCTTGCCTCAGCTTCAGACTTCAGCACAGGCACTGAGTGATGAGGAAATAAGCAAGATAAAGAAAGGCCACACAGGTCTGAGCAATGGAAATGGAATTCACCATGGGGCCAAACATGGATCCACAGATAATCGCAAACTTTCAGCACCTGTTTCTCAAAAAATGCATAGAAAAATTCAGTCCAGCTTGTCTGTAAACAGCGATATCAGTAAGAAGAGCAAAGTAAATGCTGTCTTTTCCCAAAAGACAGGCTCTTCACCAGAAGGTAAGTTTGAGATATATGTAGATTTTATTTGACCAGATGTAAAGTAATATTTTCCGGTAATTATTTGATCAAGGCAATATAATTGAAGAATCTTGCTTATCCTTCAGACAAACAGGAATTTGGGTAAAATGCAGATTAACTTCCCCCAAAGGAAAGCACAAGTTAGAAAAGGAAGCAGTGGCAGCTGACATCCTGCTTTTAGATGATCGTCTTCTAGAGTGAATAGTCATTACTTTAAATATATCTGCTATACTTCTTTTTTTAATGCCACATTTAAAAATATAAATACAACATTTTGATGGCATACATGAGTGTGTGTGTGTATTTTTATCCCCTCCCTGATGCAATATGTTATTCTATAGTTCAGAGATAAGATTACCTGCTTGTATTTTTGTCTTGCAATTCAGTTCTTAAATAGACAAAGTTAAAATGAGAGAAAGATTAGGTAATTTTCACACTCTTGCCAGGAAATGGGCCAGGTGATTTCTGTTGCTTGACTGACCAGCATCTTCCAGCCACCATGTTGGCCAGCACTGCAACTGCCTCCACTCCCATCGCATCCCAGCCTCACTGTGGTCTGGTCACTGGCTCCTCCTTTAGGGGCACTTGGCTATGTTCTCTGTCCCCTGGGGGAACTAGTTATTACCTCTTCAGTTCTATCTCATCCTGCCGTGGGCTGGGTTAAGGGCAGGTTAAATACTATGAACCTGAGAAAGTTTTTCTTTACTAATCAAACAAATTGCACATGGTGACAAACTACAGACTCCCTTTACATGATTCATTTTATTATATTAAAAAAATAAAAATCTCCTCCCATATTTAAGGATCTGAATTTCTTTCAACGTATCCATGGTCCTCTGGTTTTCCTTCTTTCCCCTTTTAGCAGTTATTGGATGCCTAAAGTCTTGAATCTATTATATGTATCTGATACACATATATTTGTCCTTATTCCCTTTCCTTTCTATTTTGCTATGAAATCTTAAATAAGAGAATTCTGTGGAATGCCTCTGTGAAGTTGGTCATGCTAATTCATAAAGATAAATTGAGTTGTAAATAGGAAATTGTATTGAGAATTACCAGTAATGAGTGGGAGAAAGGATATTACATTTTGGCTACAGGTGTCTCAAACTCAACTGAGATAAAGTGTTAGGTTGATCAAATGATATGATAATAAATGGTCTGCATAGTTCCAGGTCAGTGACACTACTTTCCAAACTAATTAGATTGAAAGGGACTTGATTGACACTTTAAAATGAGTTTGACATGTAAGCTGCATGGTCATCTCTGAAGCATAGGTAGGCTGTTAACTAAACCGGCTCTCCAAGGAGTTGGGAAGGCAATGCAATTTTCTTTAGAGGATCTTCGCTTCTAGGTGATTGGGTGAAATAATTGAATGCAATTGAAATCTACTTGTTTTAAACGTTTGAATTTACTTACTATGTTCCCTAACCTCTTATTTTCCATTTGATATTTATTTATTTTTATATTAAAGAATGGTAACATTTGCATGTCAATCCTAACTTGAAATAGCTTACGCAATTTTTATAATCTTTTTATTATTGTTTGCCTTTAATACCATGTCTGAATTTATTTCTAATGTAAGAATGCAGCTTCATAAGTAACATATGAAGGAGGAAGAAAATCACCAGTATGCGACTGAGATACCGTTTTACTCTTCCTCTTTCTCTTCCTTCTCGTTTCTTCTCCCCATTCCTTCCCACTTTTTCGTTTTCTTTCTCTTCTCCTCTGATGCTCACATTCACACTTATGGCCTATCACAGAGCTCTGGATAAAGGAAGTCTCTTGTAATCTGCTTTTATCACAAAATATGTTCCAGATTGGATTGGGGACATGAGGAGCATAAAATACAAATGTAACTATCTAAATATATTTTGCAAAGTCTTACCCATGTCTTCACTGTAAGACTGCAGAAGTTAGACAATTGTAGGTTTCTTTTACTGTGATTGCTTGAATCTAGATGAAAATTTAATTGTCCATATTTTTATCAAAGTTAGATGTCTTCATGATTTTTCACTATTTAAGGTTGCACCCTAAAATTTTGTTGTTTCTTCTGACTTTCACTTTTGAAGTTACATTTATTCTCTGGCAATGTGCTGTAATAAAGACCAAAACCAAACTAAAACAAAAAAATCTACTGAACTGGTAGATGGCAAATTAAAAGGAAAAACATTCTCATTTCTGCCACCAGCTTTCTAGGGGACTTGAGTTTCTATGGGCCTGCTCTTTCTATGAAATGAAGCATTTGGATTAGATAATTTTAAAAATTAAGTTCCGTTCCAAGATTCTGTGAGTCTCTTTTTACAGCACCTGCTTTACTCTCAGGATAGATCTCTTGCTGTATAGAAGATGTGATCTCTTGTTGAGGAAATACCTCACACCTGATGTGCAGAACAGGGCAGTAGCAGAAACAGTTGTGGTGGACAGAAATAGCACCTGAATTTCGGGAGATCCATATGTCAGAACAGTAGGCCTCAAATGGGCTTGATTTATTGTGAAAATAAAAATGGATGGAAATTATTTTTTATAAAACAGTAAAAATGGGGGGGATTTAGTGGCTAGGTGTCTTAGTCTATTTGTGCTGCTATAACGTAATACCTGAGACTAAAGGCTAGTCGGGTTGGTTCATACTTGTAATCCCAGCTCTTTGGGAGAACCGCTAGGGAGGATCACTTGAGGCCAGGTGTTCAAGACCAGCCTGGGCTACATAGCAAGATCTCATCTCCATAAAAAAGAAAAAAAAATCTAGCTGGGCACAGTGGCATGCACCTGTAGTCTTAACTACTCAGGAGGCTGAGGTGGGAGGATGATTTGAGCCCAAGATTTTGAGGTTACAGTGAGCTATGATTGTGCCACTACATTCCAGCCTCGGTGACAAAGTGAGACCCTGTCTCTAAAATAAATAAATAAATAAAACACCTGAGACTGGATATTTGATGAAGATCAGAAGTTTATTTTCTCTCAGTTTTGGATGCTGGGAAGAGCAAGAACAAGGTGCTGGCAGGGTAGGTTGTCTGGTGATGGTCATTCTCTGCTTCTAAGATGATGCCTTGTCGCTCCATCCTTGGAATGGGAGGAGCGCTGTGTCCTCCCATGGCAGAAAGCAGAAGGACAAGAGACCAAAAACTGCATGAAACCTCTTTTATAATGGCCTTAATCTCCTTAATGAGGGAGAAGGCCTCATGACCAAATCACCTGTTAAAGGACTTGACTTACCTCTTAATACCATCACATTGGCCATTAAGTTTCAACATGTGGGTTTTGGAGAGGTTACATTCAAACCATAGCACAAGGCTTTTCTCAGTTTTATGATTTTTCTGCTTCACATTTTTGTTAAATCATCATCTTCTATGCCTGTTCTTCCAACAGCAAATGAGCAAACAAATAGCAAAATAATATTAACTAAAATTCTCAAAAGCAACTAATCATGCCCACTTTGACAATGTTTTGTATGTCAACATACAAACATGGTGCTTGTGGTTGTGATTTTTGTACTGCATATAAATTATATCAACAACTAAAAGAGTTTTTTTTGTTCTGATAATGGAATAAAATATTTACAAATTTTCTAGTGTTTGGTTAAGAACGCTAAGGGTGTCTTTGCTAACCAGCATAGCAGAACACTGCTGAGACATGATCCATACCAGCCATAATTGAGTCTGTGGGTTGGCAAGATGTTTTAATATGTCTTTACCTGTGAGTGTCCTAAGGCCTGAGAACAAAGAGGCCTGCATTTCATCAGGTACTTTTTAAGCCATGTTGATTCATATAATTAGAGTGCCTTCTATATGCTACCTGCTTCTCTCACATGAACTCATTTAGTCCTCCCAACAACACTGCAATTCTATGAATTATATGAAATTATCTAATTATAAAGGAGGAAACTGAGGCACAGAGAAGTTAAAGGAAACCACTGAAGGCAACTGGTGCATCGTAAAATTGAGATTCAAACTCAGACATTCTGGTTGCACAGTCCATGTTCCTAACCTCTGTGCTCTTTTGTGCAACTGAAGTTTTCTGAGAAAAAGGTAATTTATCGGACATTTCAACATCACGTAGGATGTTCATGGGTTACAGCTGTGGGCCAAAAGGACTCTTCTTATTAGTACACACTTGCCTCTTGAAGCCCTTCTTACCACAGTTTTAAAAACAACTCTCACACCTGTGCTCTCTGTTTTCCTTTTCCTACTAGATTGTAAATTCCTGAAAAGGCTGGACTGAGTCTGAGTCAAAAAAAATTGTTTTAATACACAGTGGTGCCCAGCATAAAAGCATTGTAGAGTCTCTCATGAGTTAATAAGTGATACAATGCTCTATTCCAAATCACTTTATCCTACTCTTCCTTGAAACAAGCCCTGGAAAATAAAATGTGTGCTCATCGTCACACAAAAAAATGTTCTTTTAAAAAGTTCCATTTTTGCAATAAAGGAAAAAAATCCATGTGGGAAAAAATTGCATGTTTTATTTAAAGGTTATTAAATGAGTAGATTTCTACTTGTAGATTTTTTGTATAATTAAATATTTTCATACATACTTTAATTTTCTGATTGCATCACCCAGGTGGAGAGTTTTAAGACTAAATGTTTAAGATTCTTGACCTTTGAAATAATTATAGTATAATTTAGTATCATATAATATTCAAATTGCCAAGGGTTTTCATTAGACTCAAAGACACTTTTCTTATCATAGGAATGGTAAATCCTAATGTGTTTTACATGTGCCAGTTACATTGATATATTTTTATAAAAATCAAGTTCCAACAAAATCATTTTAAAGAGATTTTATACTTTTTAGGAAATTTTGATAGTTAATTTACACTCCATACCTGATATTCTGCATTTAGCATGTATAGAGAAATATATATCTAGTCCTAGTATATAATTGAACGTAAATGCTAAACAAGACAATGAAGACCATTATACAGATGGAAATAACTACAGTCATCTCATTTTTAATCACATTGAAGCAGTATGGTGTAGTAATTAGAGCACAGACTCTGAAACTAGTCTGGTTGGGATCGAATATTGGCTTTATTAGTAACCAGTGATGTGTCCTTGGGCAGGTTACTTAGCCTCTTTTAGCATCAGTGTCTCATCTCTAAATTGGGGATATTATTAGTACCTACTTCATAGGATTGTTATAAAGAAGATTTGAATTGGTACTGCTTAGTGCTTAGAATACAGATTGGCCCAGATGAAGTGTTCGATATGTGTTAGATGCTGTTATGATCATTAGTATTAAGGTTCACAGCGGGGTCAGGAATGTTAGCTTTATGGAAAAGTCAGTGCCTGGATGGGGACCTGAAAGACAAGACAAAGATAGTTTAGGGAGTTGGGAATAGGGGGAGACATTCAAAGCCAAAGGATCTTTTTTTTTGGGAGGGGGTGCTTTTCTTTTTTTTTTTTTTTTAACTTTAATTTTAGATTCAGGGGTACATGTGAAGGTTTGTTAGATAGGTAGACATGTGTTATGGGGGTTTGTTGTACAGATTATTTTATACCCCAGATATTAAGCCTAGTGCCCCCTGGTTATTTTTCCTGATCCTTTCTATCCTCTCACTCCCATCTCTGAAAGTTCCCAGTATGTGTTGCTCCTCTCTATGTAAATTCATGAATTCGTAAGTTTTATTCAGAGAACCATAAACAGTTTGCTGTTGCTCAGAAGCTAAATTAGTAGAGAAGATACTAGATGAGTAGGAATGGACCAGTCTATAGAACCCAGGATGCCCTGTTCTGAAGCTATTAACATCACACAGATCTATATGATTTATCTAAAGGATATCATATCCCGTATATACTTTTTTGGAAAATTGTGTTTTCTTTTCTCTCTGTAATACAAAAATTCCGTGATTGGAATTATATAGAATCAGGGTTGTTTCTTACCTGTAGCCAATACCGCTATGTATTAACCTGCCCTGCCATCTGGACTCTGATTGTCTTTGCAGTCTTTTTGTACGATAATAATGAATTGTTATCAAAAAGGAAATGATGAATTGGTTTTAGATGTGTTGAACATGGGCTGCTAATGAGCTCTACAGGAGGCATTTGGACCAATGGAAGGACTGAAACCCAGTTCGTATTTTATGGCTTTTTCTGCTTTCTTTTTTTAAAACTATTTTTTGGTTTCTGAGGTCTATGACCTTACTTTATTTTCTTTTTAGGCTTCGCTTCTTTGTCTTTTTGGTGCATTTTTTCTTGCATTTATAGCAAAACAGTTTTTCAGAATATGCCAGAGGGATAGTGCATACTCCCCCACCAGTAAGAGTACAGCCAAGATTCTCCAGGAGACAGTCTGGGTAGGGCACACAGCTTTAAAAAAGGATGAAGCAGAATTGGACAGGACAGTTAGAAAAGCCCATAAAGTGATTTCACCTCCTTCCTTGTGAATCACTGGTAAAATGGTAAAAATATCTTTCCTTGACCTTACTACTTCCCCTTCCTTTCATCATCTGCAAACTCCAGGCCTAACTCCTTGCACTTGGAATTGTGCCTCCACTGTAAGCCATAGATGTGTCTGTACACATGGTCAGGTGAGACACTGCTGAATGCCCTTGTTTCTTCTCTCCCTCAGCCTGGAATGTTCTCATAACTCTTTTCGCATTCTTGATCTCTACACATTTTTTTTCAGAACTCATCTTAGGCATCATCTCCTGATGCCCCATTTTGGGCTAATTGCCCCACTTTTGGGTCTCCACAGTATGCTTGGGGCACAAAATTGTACTGAAGTGTATCGATTAATCTGCCTTTCTGTATTAAAATGTAATCTCATTGAAAACAAGATTCTGTCTTACCCATCTTTTAATGTTTAGCATACAGCCTAGTGCCTGTCTTATACAAGTTCAGTAAAAAGTGAGTTAGGAGTGTCAGCTGGAGAACTGGACTTGTTCTTTACCACTCCATAGACATTGTGGTTGAAGGGAAAGGAGCCGCTGAAATCCTTGAGGGAGAGAATGTGAAGAAATAAAAGGAAAGGCAAATGTTGGAGCTAAAAGAAATACAAAAAGAGACTCTGCAGAGGGAGGCCTGGAACTCAGAGCTCCTACCTCCCAACCCCATTAAGTTTTCTCACTATTTCATATGATTTTCAAACAACTACATATTCCTGAATTTTGAAGCTGGGAAAAGAAACTAGGAAGGTAAAATTGAAATGGAGTTGTTTGTTGTTAGTTTCAACAGCATTGTAAAATATTACATTCATTTTTTCCCATAAAAAGCAACTCCGTTTTGCCTGTAATTGTAGAAGTGCTACAGTAGTATTTTAGTGGAAAGATAATAATAGGAGCTCATGATATGACCATAAAAGTTATAATCAGAGCTTCCAGAAACAAATTTTCTGTGACTTTGGCAAGATATGTCACTGCATTCCTCAAAATACTTAATTTGCTTGGATGATGTTTTGTTTTTTTATATTCTGTTTTCTCAGGCACAGTGCCTTCCATCCCATGTCACAATAATGGTGTGGGCAAAAGGTTTAGAATTCTGCTTTCCAATGCAATATTCGCTAGCTCTTTGCAAAATAGGACTTCAAGAAATTTCACTGCTCAGCCAAAATGTTAAATGGAAAAATAGTAAAACAATGAGGGGTATGTGTGTGAAGAGTAGGCATGGTCAAAGTTGACTACATCAAAGCATAAATCATTCTACACATACAAATCATTCATTTTTATTTACTTGAATTATTTAAATTAGCTGTTTTTTTTAAAATTAAAGCAGTTATCTATCAGAAGTATTTATAAATAGTAAATGTTTCTGTAGGACCAAAAGTAAGCATTTAAATACCTTTAGAGTTTAGGAAAATAAGTTAAGTATGTAGTTTGTTCTCATACCTATCTATTTGGTGAGAAGCAAAGAAAATATTTTACAAGGTTCTGAAAAATATGTGACTTAATATTGAAACATAGAGATAACTCAAAATATGCCTCAAGGCTCAGAGCTCTTTTTTGTAATAACAATTTACAGGCCGTCTTAAAGAAGAGATAGAAGCTATCAGCTATGTATGGACTTCATCTATGTGTGGACAGACTTTTGGTTTTGTAGACAAGCTGTCTTAGGTCACTGCTGTAGCAAATTAAATTAGCTCAGCATTCACTCAGGAGAGGGGTGGGGAGGAAATAAAACAATGGAGATACAGATAGATTGTCCAGGAAGCTTTGGGGTGTGGGGTAGTTGGATGCAGAGACGATTTAGAAACCAGACTTCAGAATCATGGAAAGAATTAAATAAATCTTACGATCCTACTAATGCACCAAGGTTTTGTTTTGCTTTTTAGTACAGTGATGAAATGCTGGGTGATTTTATTTATTTTTTATTTTTTTAGGTCAAACATAATATGTAGGCACAGTAGCCAGGCTGGAGATGAAGGTTTGTTCTTGAGGGATTCAACCCCAAGTGCTGTGTCAAGTGCAGGCAATAGAGGAATTGAAGATTTACTTTAGAGTTTCAGGATTAAATGAGTGGTCATCATCCAGAGCTAAATCTAGGTAGACCTAGAAGAGCAGTCAGATATGCATTATTCTGAGCATGGCTGTCATTAGCATTTTAGTTCAATTAGTTGGGAAATTGAATAGAGATTAGGAAATTAGGAGGAATAGCTGAATGTAGTTTGGAGATGATCATGACCCTGAGTTTAGATGTGTTCAGTTTTGTGAGCTTATACACAATTTAAGAGGAGAGTTCCAAAATGCATTTGGAAATATACAGCTGGAGCTGGAGAGAAGGAGTTAGAGGCAAACATACTTGTTTATATTTGTTCTCAGAGATATTTGACTATGAATCTGGATGAGTTTTTTAAAGTAGAGATTTAAGAGAAAAGGTCAAATGGCTGAGAACTGAGTGACTCAGGGATCGCTGGAGGCCAGCCAGTTTGGTGGGATGGGAGTGTGGGTTCAGCTTGTGTGCTTGGGAGGCAATCCCATGGAAAGTTCAGATTTTTCTCCAGAGGTAATATCTGATAGACAGTAAGTCAGAGTCAGGCCAAACTGATAAGATAGCCTAGGGGAAAGGTCACAGTGCAAAGAGAAGAGGAAGATTATCTGGCTGAGAGGAAACAAGAAAGGTGAGAGGAGAGACAGACTGTAGAGAATGATACCATGAGGCAGAAAAAGAATTTTTTAAGAAGAGGAAGAGAACTATATCAAGGTGCACCAGATATTGATGACAGGTTCAGTAAGATGAGTACTGAAATATTTCTGTTGGTTGTGACAACGTGGGCATCATTTGGTGACCTTATTAAGAGTTGTTTTCGTGGAGAAGCCACAATGGTGTGGGTTGTGGAATGTGAAAACAGTTCGAGAAAGACCAAAATTCAGGGCAGAAGTGCAAGTCCAGAAGGGTTGTTTGTTTGGTTTGTATTATTTTGCTTTAAGATGGGAACAATTTCAGTATGTTTACATTTGGATGGAAAACATCCAGGGAGAAGAAACATTTGAAGTTATGAGAAGGCAATAATGATACCTTCTTGACAAGCCAGCATATAGTGTCTCTAGAGTTTAGATCTAGAGTTTGATACACTGAACTAAATAAATGCATTTACATTGTCAAAACAAGAGAATTGAGCAACCAGAGAAGCATTTACTGCATTGCTAACCTCGATGGCTCTGCTCTGTATGGGTTATGTGGTTGATTAATTTCAGAAGACTTCTGAGTAACCTCTATGGAATGATTTGGGATGAGGACATGTAACCTTTGATGATTAAAAAGCCTTTCTCAAATCACTACTCCTACCTCATTACATGAACATTCATTGAATTTGAATGGAGGGCATTGATAGGGCCTTATGATTCTGAGTTCCAAATTTCTGACTTTGGTGTTTTGGACCACAGATTGATGAAAATCTATAGCATTTTACACTTTATGTTCATAAGGCTCTTAACTGAATTTAATCATAGCTTTTACACATAGTATAAGAAGTAAAACAAGCATAGCTAAGCAAACAGTGTAAGAGACGAAAAGATAAGTAAAGAAACCACTGTATAATCCAGACAAATGGGAAACAGTAGGTTAATTTTAAAATATATTTAAAGTAAATTTATGCTTTAGTACGACCTACTCATTACTGAATTACTGTCACAAACAAAGGCTTGAAAAGGTTAAGGCTTAATCTATAATAAATTGGAGTTTTGATTAATTGTGATAGTCTTTCACACAGTGATTCTGATCATTTTTGATCACATGGGCTTCTTTGAGAATCTGACAGGGGTTATTATTTCCCCCTGCAAAGTTTTAAAGACAGGCTACAAGATCCTGTTAGCACTGTGCTATTCTTGAAGGTAACTGAATAGATTGGATAATTTCAGTTCTAAAATCAAACATCTTTAAGAACTGACCAGATAATGAGGTGCCTAATGAGCCATTGTAACATTTTTGATTTTGAGGTAGGAAACCTGCATCAGGCTATGAGCAGATGGCTGACATGATCTGACTTACCATTTTTAAACATCACTTTGCCTTTTGTGCTCAGAGTGGATTACAGGTACACAAGGTCCAAGACACGGAGACCTGCCATGTCACAATTAACTGTGCTTCACATGGGAGGTAGTAGGATTGCATCGGGATGACACTGGTGGAGGTGATGAGATGTTGTTGCATTTGGATGTATTTTGAAGGCAGAACAAGATTTTCTGAAGAATGAGATCTTGGTGTGAAAGACAGGGATTAAGGATGACTCCCAAGTTTCTGGGCCTGAGCAGTTGAAAGTATGGAGTGGCCATCAACTGAGATGAGAAGGCTATAGGAATAATGGGGTTTGGTTCATGGAGGAAGGTCATGTTTGGTTTTGAATATATTGAATTTGAGATGCCCATTATCTGTACAAGTGGTGATGTGGAGGAGGTGTTTGGATAAGGGAGTCTGGAGTTCAAAGGGAAGGTCTACAGCTTGAGATATGTTTTGTGAGTTTTCATAGTGCAGAAGGTACGGTGGATGAGATTGCTGGCAACTGGGGTTCTCAACCCTGGCATCTAGATATTTGGAGAAAGAGCTTTAGGGAAAAGGGAATAGGAAATGAAATACAAATCAGTAATTATGATTCATTTGGAATGGAGTAGGTCCAAGGTGCCAGCATCCTTTAGAAGCTCCTTATATGATTCTCATTTGAATGTAGGATTAAGAACTCTTGCCCAGATATAGACAAAGTGTAGAAATACTCCAAAAACTGAGCCCTGGGCCATTATGCAGATGGTAGGAAATGAAGAGAAACCATGAAATAAGTGAGGATGAGTAGCCCGTGATGGAGAAAGGATAAAGAGCGGCAGCTTGGAAACCAAATGAAGGAAGTATTTTAAAACAGAGGGAGTGATCATGTGTCAAAAGCAACTGAGAAGTCCAGTAAGATGAATGAGACGGGACCACTGAAATTGTCATGTAAGAGGCACTGGTGACCTTCCTACTTTTGGTGTTGTGATGGGGATAGAGTCTGATTGAGGTGGATTCTAGAGAAAATGAGAAAATAAAAATTGAAAATTGAAAATTGATCAAGGGATTTTCCAAAAGGGGAATAAGTTAAAAGGCTGGGATATAAAGGTGAATGTTTTTAGAAATGGGGTATATGGTTTAGTGCTATTGGTAACGAGCTAGTAGAGGAGACATTGATGATGCAGGACTATGTTGTTCTTGAGAAGGTGAGAGGGGGAGGAGATTCATTACAAAATACCCTGTGGTATTGTAGGGGTGTGTGTGTGTGTGTGTGTGTGTGTGTGTGTGTTTTTTTATCCCTCTCAGATTTTAAAGAAAGAGTCACCGAGGGCGTTGGCAGTGGCTCAAGACCAAGACAAGAGAATGGCTTGAGGTTAGGAGTTCAAGATCACTTTGGACCCCATCTCTACAGGAAAGAAAAAAAAATATAGCCAGGCATGTTGCTGCATGCCTGTGGTCATAGCTACTTAGGAGGCTGAGATAGGAGCATCACTGGAGTCCAGGAGTCTGAGCCTGTGGTGCGCTATGGTTGTGCCACTGTACTCCAGCCTCGGTAACAGAGTGTGAAACTATGACCCTGCATCTAAACAAAAAAAAAAAAAAAAGAAAGAAAGAAAAAGAAAAAGAAAGGGCCCATGCAGTTTGTTTAACTGGAGCTCTTTCAAATGACCAGTAGGATATGGCATTGTAGATTTACACGTTTTGGAGACTTTCCACCTAAGAAAATATTTTATCATTTGGGATGATGAAAAATACACTAAAAGTTTCCATTCATTTTACAAGGACTTCAAAAAATTATTTTTTAGTTACAATAATAGAACTAGACACTCCGTAATACTACAATTCAGAGGAGGAAGTTTTTGGGAAAAGATACAGATTATGCAGGATGTTTTGAATTTTCTGACAAAAACTGTCTAATGACTCATGAGTGTCTTGTAGTTAAGAGTATACACAGAGAAAAATAGTATCAGAGTAGTATTCATTGAATATAACTTTCAACTTCAGTTACTTATGATAACCGCCTATGGTAAAACCTTATCGCAGATGCTCATGGTAAACAAAAATATTTTCTTTATACTTTTCATTTTGCTTTAGCTTACATTTTATGTTAGCTAAAATATTTTACCTTTTAGAAAAATGAGTTGCATTGTTAAGGCTGGAAGAGTGAGTATATTTAAATCAGCTGAACTAAAGAAATACACTGATGTGTAATACATGCCTTAATTCATATCCATGACATGTGGTCTACCTTTTGGAAATCTGGAGAGTAGAGAACATTCTAAATTTTAAGCTTAGCTAGATTATATTTACATTCTTTGTCTTTAAGTGGAACTACTTCTTATGATACTACATTTTATATATTTTATATTTTTGTTATTGCCTTTGATATCTTTATAATTACCTGTTTTCCCCCAAAATTTGTTGCTATATTCTTTCCATTCTTTTTTTGTGTGCTTCCACCTCTATCTTTATAGACTTAAAAGATCTGTTGTTTGCCTGGCAGAATTGACACCAACATGTTTAAGAATAGAGTAGGCTAATATTGGGGAAAATTAATTTTGAACATGAAGTTTTTAAAAAAGAAAAGATTTCGAAGGAATAGGAACGAAAGGGCACCACTCATGTCAGGGGTATGACTGTTTTATGTCTAGTAAGAGGAGCGTCTATCTTTGCAGACCTAGCCTGCTGCTTCCAGAGTTTTGGTGATCTCATTTTGGTTGTTACTCTAAAGTACATCTTCCTTATCTCTGTCTGACTGTCTCTGTCCCCCATGTCTCTTCCTCATCTTTCCTTCCTCTCTTCTCTCATTTCTTTTTTCCATACTTTCTCTCCCTCCCCCTTCCCTTACCTGTTTCATTTGCAAATTTTACATGATTTCATTTAATTATTGATTGCAATTTACAGAAACCCAAATGGCAGTGATTAATGACGTTTTCCATAATAATATTTTAATATTTTTTTCAGAGTTTTATTCTTAGCTTGTATGTTTGTGAGTTGTGGGTACATAGCTTAAAAGAAAGAGCTCCAAAAATCTCCATTGAATGCCCAGAATTTTTAACAATGATTTTTAAAATTAATTTCTCATAGCATTTGAATTTATTATTATTCTTTCAAAATACATACTTACTTAGCTATTTGCTGCTTTTTAAAAAATTGCATTCCAAGATCACCCACCCTGACTCCCAAAACTAATTGAAGCAACATAAAAATATTAGCTTCTTTTAGAAATACTTTTACTTTTTAAATTACTTATGTTGTTAAACTATTATATATAGTTTGGAGAATCTTTTATAATTAATAGGTATAATTCTCAACTAATATATTGTAAAATAGTATAGAAGGAAGCTCATAGTTTAAAGTTGACATATTTCTTAAAACCTCTTGCAAGGGGAATGTTTTAAATATAGAAGATTTAAGTTGAATATACCAGGAAGGTATTAGGAAGATTCACTTATGAACCTCCAGCTCAGGGGTCCTTAGCATTGAGGGAGGGTCCAATGCTAAGTCTGAGATAACCAACTTAATTTTACTAACTTCTAAACTTTAAATTAAATGTAGTATGTCTCTCAATTATACATATAGGCAGTAAACTTCAGTGGCATTCATAGTACCTGTGGCTTTGTTGATGACATTTTCGTATATTAAAGTTGTTGCAGAAATTAGGAAATATTATTTACACCAATCACTACTTTAAAATTATAATAGTTATCAGATCACTGCTAGAACTTGTTATTAATGTGTTTAAAAAGAAGCACATATTCCAAAAAAAAAAGCAGCACATATTTATTCTACCTCAACTCTAATATTAACTATAGTCACGGGGCCACATAACGCTTCATTCAATTATGTGCCACATATAGCATGATGGTCCCATAAATTATAACACTGTGTTTTTACTGTACCTTTTCTATGTTTAGATATACAAATACTTACCACTGTATTACAGTTGCCTACAGTACTCAGTACAGTAATATGCTGAACAACTTTGTAGCCTAGGAGTGATAGGCTATACCATATAGCCTAGGTATGTGGTTGACTATACCATCTAGATTTGTGTAAGTGCACTCTCTGATGTT
This sequence comes from Ateles fusciceps, assembly GCA_036589455.1. NCBI lineage: Eukaryota > Metazoa > Chordata > Mammalia > Primates > Atelidae > Ateles > Ateles fusciceps. Next base: position 4,539,195 of record JAZHEH010000251.1, on the reverse strand, counting down.
CATACAACGATGAAATTACCTAATGACCCCTTCCTCAAAATGTGTCCCTGTATTTTAACATAATTTATTTCCTTCAAAATCCTGTGTATTCTATTTTATGTATTTAAAAATACTTTATCTCCATGGCACACCACAGAAAACTAAAAATGCCTGCTCTTGCCCCTTGGAATCCAAAGCATTCTTTGTAGTAAAAGTAATTTATTTTGTAACGTACTCGTTTTATAAATTTGCATTTCTGTGTGTAATTTTCACGATGCAGAGAACACAGATTTTTTTTAATAGCTTCTTTTTCCTTACATTAAATTGAAATGACAATAAAGGACATACTCAATTTTTCACCTTAAAAAACTATGTTAAATATTAAATTCCTAAGTGACTTGTTTTCATGTTTGCATTTTAATGTCATGCTTTTACCAATGCATAGTCAGCAATGCCAGGATACAGAGGAATGGAGAAAATAAACTTCTTGGGTTTTGTATGGCACAATTTAGATAGTCTTAATTTAAATTTCCATAAATAAGTGCAAGAGAAAACAGAGGAAGTGCTTCGAAGTCAACAACCTGGTGACACATGTTTTTCAGGGTTTCCAGGCAAATCTTTCCATGGGATTTTAATTGATATGCAACATAGCGTGGCCTCAGGCCCCCTTCCAAGCACAGGACCCTGGTAATTTGTACCAGCTTTCCTTCCTCTTATACACTTGACTGAAGGGAAAAATGGAAGGTGGTAGGCATCCTCTCAAGTAGGAGGCAATTAGAATAATAAAATTGAATAATTATTAAGTAGTTTGCTCAAGGATGTTAATCATTCTATCCACTTTGAAGGAGAAAAAATATTCCCACAAATAAATAGTAGTTGTCTCTTAGAAGACTGAGAAATCCCAGAGTTTGGGGTAAATGTGAAGATAATTGAAAGAAAAGAGCAAAATGGATTAATATACTCGTTTTCCAAAGAAATATTAAACCTGCCTAAATTTCCACTGTAACTTCTCTTGGGAAATCAAACTGGAGAAACTGGACCTCTTGGGGGAATAATATCACCATAACATAACATAATTTGAAGTTGACACTAGAAGTTGAAGTTTATTTTTTTTTTCCTGATAATTATGCTCAGGGAAGGATGCAGAAATTGCGTTTTGCAATGACAGAAGAGTAGTTATTTTAGAAAGAACATTTTAACATCTGTGGCAGATATCTCCTATAAAATGTGTTCTGTGAAGTGACAGGAAGTTAAAACCAAAAGCCGTCATTACCTTAGGCCATAAAACTGAATTGCATCGAGTCAACAGGTGTTTATTAAGGGTCCACCGTATGTCCAGGCCAGTCTGCTGGAGTCTGTAGAGAAGTCCTGTTTTATTTTTTGATCAAGTGCCCTTGATTTTTGTTCCTATTGCTTTTAAAAATTACACTCTTAGTCAGAAATAAGTATGAACCTACTGGCCCTTGAACTCTAATTGACCATGAAAAAACATATATGTATGTGGATAGATATGTTTAAAACTGGCCTCCCGGCTGGGCACATTAACTCACACCTGTAATTCCAGCACTTTGGGAGGCTGAGGCGGGTGGATCACCTGAGGTCAGGAGTTTGAGACCAGCCTGGCCAACATGGCAAAACCCCATCTCTACTAAAATTACAAAAATTAGCCAGGTGCGGTGGCACATGCCTGTAATTGCAGCTACTTGGCAGGTTGAGGCAGAAGAACTGCTTGAGTACAGAAGGTGGAGTATGCACTGAGCCAAGATTGCACCACTGCACTCCCGCCTGGACAACAGAGCGAGACTCTGTCTCAAAAAAAAAAAAAAAAAAAAAAAAACAAAAACAAAAGGCTCTCGTATGCTAATTTTTTCCCCATTATCCAGAGTTGTATTTCCTGGTGAAATGTCTAACTTACTTGTGACCCTGTCATTCTGGCATACCTACCTTTCAGAACCAAAAATCTGGATTATCTGTCTTTTCAGCTCCTATCTATAGTAGGGAGCTAAACACTCCTGAAGAAACCGTGATGACTACAAACATCACTATCACTACACACGTGTGGTCTCAGGTCTCAACCGGAGCCTCAGAATCCCTCCACAGCACTTCAGTGTGTCCCAAATTCCTACAACAAATCATTCTCAAGCCCTGACTCTGTGGCAGATAAGTGCCACACTCTTCTAGGTACAGTTCGGGGACACAGCAGTGAACTAGAAAGACAAGCAGACCTGCCCTCTCCCATTTTCCACAATGACCATCTCATTTTGGTGCCATTCTCTTTAAAGAAGTTCTCAGCAACTTTCCCTCACTCTCCAGGGGGGAGAGAGGCCATCCGGCTTTTCCTCAGGATCTCTCCAACCTGGGCCCTACCTATAAACTTACCTAATTCTGAGCCTGTTTTTACCTTCCACTCAAAGGAGGAGAGACGGCTCTTCCTGTTGCAGCACACATCCCATCACGCCCATCTTTGCATACACTCACTCCACTGAGTAGCCCTTTCTGCATTCTGTTTGAACTTTCTTCTGGAGAATAGTTAACGTATGTAAGCCTTTCCTATCTAAAAATGCATGTGTGGCGAGTGTGTGTATGTGTGAATGTATCTCTTCACGGACTCTGCATCCTTAGTTTTCTCCTCCTCTTTGCAAATAGATGTCTTGGAAAACTAGCTACATGTGTGGTCTCTATTCCTTCACATTTCAGTCACTTCTCTGTCACTGCTATTCGTGTCTAGACCTAACACATCGCTAAAATTTCTCAGGCCACAGTACCTGACACAGACTCCTTGAAATATTGTTATCTCACACTTCCCTGGCACCTCCCTTTCCTAGAGTTTCTACTTCTATGTTTACTCCTCTGTCTACTCTGCCAGCTCCTCCCTTTCTTAAATGCTTTCGTTACCTTGAGTGTCTTGTCACTGAGTACATAGTCCCTGGGCAGCTGAATAAGCCCATTCACTATGACAGTTTCAGCCACCTTTCACCCCCCTAGCCCAGGTCTACTTTCCAAGCTCCGGATCACGGTCTGCTGCTAACTCTTGAACATCTCCATTTGAGTATCCCCAGACTTAGCAAGTCTCACACAACGTATTTCAAATCAAACTGTTTTTCCTCCTGGATTTCCTCCTTAGTAAATGGCCTCAGAAACCAGGGAGTCACACTTGACTCTTCTCATCACTGCTTCATCCAAGGTCTTATCAACTCATGCTAATCCTACTTTCTTGCTATTTCCTCAGAGACATCCTGCCTGACCCCACTGGCACTATATCATGACTGCACGCCATTTCTGCTTCCTCATTTCTGATGCGGAAAATTGAAGATGTTTTACCTGGTTTCTTTAGATCCAACAAAAATATGGAGCCACTGGCATCTCTAAAACTGTCTTCTTGCCCCTGTGTCTTTGCATAACTTCCCTACTGGCTGCAAAAATCTTTGCTTTTATTTCACCTAACATATGCTTCTTCTTTAAGACATAGCTCAGGAATCCCCCTTACTTCCTCCTCTACCCTATGCTCTCTCTTCTCCCCTTTCAGAGCTCCATCTTACAAATCTGAATTGGATATTGGGTATTCCATCCATTTGTACCTCCAGTTTTTCATCTGTAAAATGGGGTTAATAATAGCATTTATCTTATGCAATTATTCTAAGACTTTAGTGAGTAAATATTTATAAACTACTTGCAGCAGTGCCTGGAATACAGTAAGCACTATATAAAATGTTGCTAAATAAAAATTTAAAAAATACAATAAAATATGGAGACACTATCTCTTGGTGATGAGAATAGCCCTTGGAATCATATAGATCTAAATTTTAATCCCAGACCTCCCCTTAGTAGCTTTGTACCTCAAGCCACTATATAAAGACTTTGAACCTCAAGCTCCTCATCTATAAAATGAGACATATGTTCATCTTATGAGATTGTCTGTGATGCAGAGGCAATGTCTATGAGGCACTTACTGTGTAAGCACTCCTTGCTCATTATTTACTCCAGCCAGGCACAGTGGCTCACGCCTATAATCCTAGTAACTCATGCCTGTAATCCCAGCACTTAGGGAGGCAGAGGCGAAAGGATAGCCTGAACCCAAGGAGTTGAAGACCTGCCTGGGCAATATAGTGAGAAGCTGTTCTCCACAAAGAGAAAAGACGAAAAGGACAAAAACGAAACAAGTATAACTCATTACTTACTCTACCAGCACGATGTGTTTGTCCAGATCACAACAGTTACCACACTGTACTGTAACTATATTTTTATTTACCTACACTTTATGTTCCTTGACATTTGTCTGTGAAGTTTGGGCAGAATCTGACATGTAGTCAGATGCTCACTGAAGATTTATTGAATGAATATTTAACCATGAAGTCATTGTCTCTGGGCTCCTATGCTGGTTAGGAATGAAGATTGTATTTATTCCATTTTTTTCCGCTTCTTATAAACACTGCTTTCAGAGTCTTCTGTGGCTAATTCCATGTGCCTCTGATGTCCCTGATGGACCAGAGTATACAAGTTACACTTCGATCACTGGCCATTATTTATATGACACCTACTTTCTAGGTCCGCATTCAGTATCTACAACAAGGCAGGCAAGGCCTTGTCTCTGTGGTTTCTGCACAGTATGGCTATTTGCTACCGGAGCTTAGCCAACTTGAGTCAACTTGCATTTAGTATTAATTCTCCATTCTGTTTTGAATATTGCATTAAACCTAGTAATGGCCCTGTTCAAGGCCAAGAAAATACCCTGTGCTAGATTTAACTATCTATTGGTTAGAGAAAATAGATTATATCTTCTTAGAACTTCAGAGCTTGAAACGAACTTAGAGAGCATTTTCCCTTTACTTGCATATGTATCGACAACAAGTGAAATGACTCAGCCAAGTAGTGGCAGAGCCAAGACCAGAAAGCCGATTTTAATTTTCCAGTATCACAAGCCTCATAAATACGCTAATACTTGGCTTTCTTTGCCACTTGTGAAGTTGGAATGGTGATCATTAATTGAAACACCTTTGTTTTTGTGCTACTATGTTGTGTCCGTGTTGCTAATAGTCTCATTTAAACTAAACAAACAGCAGTAACAACCGCAGACACTTACAGCCCTTTCTTTTTGTAGTTCTGGCATTAGCTTGCCCAAATGGTACTAGTAGGTCATGAGCTGTGACAGGAATAACTCAGTTGAGGGGTGGCTCGGATGACACGCAGGGAATGGGGAAGCACCTCAGGAAGAGGATTTTGATTTTATCTTATTTTCCCCAGTTTAAAGTAATAATACACTAGGCCACAACATTTTTATTGCATGAGAATACTAGGTTTATCTGTTTTTGGCAGTTTTAGAGAATACTTGCAAACAACACGTTCATAGATTGTTTTTGGCTCCGGAATTGTTTGTACACCAAATTAAGGCAGAGGTATTTATACCTTATAATTTCAATGTCATGCTGTCCTATTCACCTGAGGCTTGCAGTAGTGCCTTAAAAAAAATCAAATGTTATTAATAGATAACATGGGTGGAGAGGGAGGGATGTGGAAAGAGTAACAATGCCATCATTGATTCACAAATTAATTCCATAAATAATAGGATTTACCTCCTGTGCACTGCTTTGAAATGTGCCTTGGTGTCTCATTTCTCTGTAACATTTCACTCTGCTTGCTTCACTTCATCTTGCGGGGCCTGTCTGTAGACCGCTGTGCCTCTTTGGTTGGGGCCTGTCTCTTCTGTCAGGGATGGGGAGTGCATCCTGGGCCTTCTCAGGCGAGGCTCCTCCTCCCTGCGTGAGGTCTGCACCTCCCCGCTGGGGATGCTGCCTCTGCCTTCAGGGGTCCTGCTGGAACAGTCACTGCTGGGGACCTCTCAGCCCTTTGGATTGCAAAAGTGTCCTTTGGATTCTCGCTGAGCCCTGGCTGGTCAAGTGCCTGGAGAATTGTTGTGTATGATCCCAGTCCTGTGAATATTGTCAGCATCAGTCAGCTTTGTTTTAGTGTGTTTGTTTCCTCCCATACTGCCATAAAGACCTTATGTCCCAGGTGACCTGGCCAACCCTGCGCATCTCTGTAATAGGCTAATATCAGTGACTGAAAACATTGAATATGACCAGGGTGTTATTTTACTCATCATGATCACCATCATCAGCAGCAACAGCTTTTACATAATCACCCAGTGGGTACATTATGGTTTAAGTTTTGTAAACAAGACAAATCTGGTTTATTTTTATTTATAACTTGCACAATGTATAGCCAAAGACAAATAAAAAGAAGTGAAGCTGAAATGTGAATTGTGAAATAAACACAGTTGGGAAAATAAAAATGGGAAATAAGTATTTGGAAGAGATTTTTTGGATTATTTTTATCTCAATGCACATGTTCATTAAAATTAGAGGATTTACTTGCTTGTATTTTTGTCCTGGCTATAAATGGTATTGTTACCAACTTGAGTGAACTGTTGGACATTGATCCTTTCTAGGAAAATGTGTTTAAGGTCTAAAGTAGATTTTATTTTCCAAAAATTACATTCAACTTTGTTATTATTTAAACTTGTTATATTAGAAATATTTCACTGGTCAGCTTAAAATAGTCAGCACCAAATAGGTTCAAATAAAGTATACTCTTACTGTTTTTGCTTTCTAGCTTCAGGAAAAAATAAATAGATAATAATATAAATATGGAAAGATATGTTATTATTTTTAAATCTTCTGCTGTAGCCAAACACAAGGTTAATTCTCACTGGACAGATTTATGCTCTACTCCTCTGCAAATTCTGTTTCTTAGAGTTGTCTTCTTTGTTCGTTCTTTCAAGTGTTTGAGCTGTGGTCAGAGCCTTTTACAAACCTCCTTAGGTTAAAATAGAATCGCCCTATGTCAGTGTGGTAGTCAGAATAAATGGAACATAGGTAGGTGGAGAGGTGTGGTTTTGCTAGAGTAAGTATTTTGCTATTATCATCACTGTTGTCACAGTAATAATATTTAGTAAGCACTTACATGTTAAATCCTTTATTGAGCACTTAATGCGCATTATCTCTTTCAATCTTCATCATAACCCGGAGGACAGTAATGTTGTTACCAGCTATTAAGCTTGTGATCTTAAAATGTAGAGATTCAATAAGTGAATGTAAATATTATTTGCACCATTGATATTTTCTAGCCTTTCTTTCCCTCCTTCTGCCCAAAAACTGACTTGCTAGGTAAAAAATTTTAAATAAGAACGTCTAATAACTAAACTTTTATCCCTCTTCAGAGTTCTGTGTTACGCTTTTAAGAATCAAAATATTTTCTGAGATCTATCTATTTTATATATATGTATTTCCTGGACTTTGTTTTGCTTTTGAGTCAGGGTCTCTGTCTGTTACCCAGGCTGGAGTGCAGTGATTATGGCTCACTGCAGCCTTGACCTCCTGGGGCTCAGGTGATCTTCCTACTTTAGCACTCCCACACTCTCCCCACCCCCCCCCCCACCCCCCACATCAGCCCCTACCTCCTCCCCCCAAGTAGTTGGGACTATAGGTATTTGCCATCATACTCAGCTAATTTTTGTTTTTTTTTTTGTTCTTGGTAGAGACAGAGTTTCGTCGCGCTGCCCAGGCTAGTCTCAAACTCCTGGGCTCAAGGGATGCACTTGCCTCGGGATTATAGGCATGAACTACTTCGCCTCAGCCTAACTTACTAGACTTTGTAAAATCCGTATCTTTAGAAAGGACTACTCGACCAGTGCTAGAGTTAAGTCATGATCAACAATTACTGAATTCGATCTCTCTGAGAGTTTCAGGTATTAATGAATCAACCACAGATCAGGCAACGGGATGAACAGGAGAAGAAAAAAATCTGTGCTATCCACTTGCTGTCGTTTAAAATACGAAAGCACCTCCCATAGGATGGAGATGGATTCTAGGATTTACCCATGTGGTAGGAAGCTGATTGAGGAGTTGCTTTGTGGGGTGTGGGAGGACAGTGCTGTTTTCTCCTAGGTTCTTTTGACTTTGTTGAGAGGAAAGATAATAGTAAAGATTATTGTTCAATTTCCCAAGATACGGTTTTCTTTGTCCTGCAGTGGAAAATGTAGCTTTTCTCTAACTTTCTTTTTACCTCCTGACCCATCTCACTTTGTTCCCCCACTAGGAAAATGTTGATTGGATTCTGGCAAAGATGCATGGCCTCTTGGGAGAGTCTTGGGCCAGAGCGTTCTATGTAGGAGGCTCACGTTAGGCCAATTTATTCAGGCAGCAGGTCAGGCTAGGGCTGTTGGCCAGAAGCGCTGTGTGTCCTCTGTCTTGGAGACATGAGCTACTTGGAGCTGAGCTACTGTGTGGTATTAGTAAACATTTCCCACCCCCCACACACACTTGAGGAGCAGAACTCCCCAGAGATGTCTGTCTCGTCTCTCACAGCTGGGTTTTCACAGAGGCTAGATGCTCACTTAGCTATCTCAGCTGTGATTCGGGATAACCACAGCCCGCTTCTAGCTTGCTTTTTGCTTTCGTATTGAGAAAGAACAGTCGCAGTAAAGCAATAGCTAGGAAGAGGAATGCCTTCACTTAGACTTCTGCACAGAGTCTTCGTTATACCACCACTGGGCAGTTGATAGTCATTGCAGCTAAAGAATGGGGAGCAACTGAGGGTGCTCTGTGGCTTTGACGTTAAAGCTACAGTTAGGTTTGACCTGAAAACAATAAACATAACTCTGCTCATGTTCTAATCCCCCGTCTTTGTTTGGCATATTACTGGCCTGTTAAATGCTAATAAACCTTTGTTTCTCAGCATGTAGTTTACATGATGTGGACCTGATTAAGAAAGTATTTTCAAGCCTCTTATTTCATAGAAAACTTTATTAGAGATAAGATAAGACCCATTCAAATCTGCATTCTCTTAAAAATGGGTTGTGGGTTATTCTCGGAATTCTCTGCTGTCTGTCCTTTCCTGTACTCCACTTTAGCTGTTTTGTATCTCTGTTCCAAGAAATTCAGAGCACCTGTCATACCACATCTTAAGAAGAGGAAATGAAAGAGATAGAAGAGGCTTGCTTAGAGGAGAGCTGAGTTTACTGTATAAATAGTTTTCTGATGACTCAATCAGGGTTCCTTCCACTTTAATAAATTGCATTCTTCATATTCCCTAGTGTAATTTGGCCACATACTGATCAGGTATCAGTATCAATTGGGATAATTTCATTATAAACTGACTTGTTTTTACAAAAGCTGATCTTCAGTCTCATTTTAAGCAGCACAGAGTTCTTGGGATCAGTCACAGACATTTTCACCAGATTTCTAAGATGCTATTTAAGTAGATTCCAGTTGTTACCTAAATGGTGTTGGGGAGCTAGTAGTTCTCCAGATAATAGGCCAACTGCCTGTGTGTGACACTGATGACCTTTTGTAGGACTCAAAAATTTTGTTTGGGGTTGTGTCTTCAGTAATTCATAACAGCTCCTGTGGTTTTGTTTTGCTTTTAAATCAAACATGGTAAAGATTTCCTTTTATGCTCTCCTCTTAGCTACTTGGCTTCTTATTTGTTACTTTGTTTTCCTAAATTTACAGTAGCTATCAGTCTTGTGCTGAGTTCTCCTCTAAGTACACTAAATTGTGCAATTCTTGCTTGGCCCAGTTTTGGACAGCAGTCTTTCCCAGAACCCCATGGGCTTCTCAGAGGTTAAACACTTTTGACAAAAACTGTAAATAATGACAGAATAAAACAATAAAAACTGAAATCTCAAGAACAGGGGGAAAAGATGAATCCTGATTACAAGCCACACGGATGCAGAGGACCCATTTCTGTAAAAAAAAAAAAAACAAACCAAAAGTTTGTTTCTCTATTCAAAGCTTCTTAAGTTGATAATTCTTATCATCTTCTCTTTGCCTCAAATAAAACCACCATTATTGTGCCTTTTATGATTCTTGATACCTGTTAGCAGTGGCAGAGATGCAAACTATAACAACTGTTTCTTCTTAATTTACTTTAACCTTTTCATTACCCTGAATCACAGTCAAACTATGACTTAAAAATAGAAGGTAACAAATAGAAGGGTTTTATAAAGAGTCCCACCAAAAAAAAAAATCGCTTTTGGCAAGAAATAACAATCATCAGAGTATTTAAAGATTTGGTAGAAGTTAAGGAACCTTTTTTGGTTGATTTTTTGTTGTCATTTCTAGATATTTCTCTACTTAAAAAGTAGAGAATATGACGTGTTTCTGGTAGATACTTCTGTAGATACATCGTCCTTAATATCTCTATGATCTTATAAATGCATTTTGGTTTGTGACTTCTTTAGATGCCTGTTAATAGATTTGGTTTTTAAGAGTAACCCAAAGTACTTTTCTAGTAAATTATAAAGGACTTATGTCTTAAAACAATGTCTCCATTTTGTAAGTTTTAATATTTACATTAAGAGCTACATATGGAACTCTTGATCATGTAACTACAGACCTTAATTTTTATGTTTTAGATTTAAAGATTGGTTTCTTTCGGTTGAGACATAATCTCTCTCTACACTGCCTTCTCTCGTATGTCTATTTTAACAGTGCAACTGGCAGTTTATTAATTATTCAACTTAGTGATGACTTTGTTTTTACATATTGAAGGGTAACATTTACTGTCAACTTTTTATTAAAACTAAAATTTAGAGTAATTTTTAAAAAAGAAAAGGAACATGAACCAAGGCTAAAAACAGATAGATGAACAAAACAAATCAGCAGAGAGTTTTGGATTTGTAACTCTTCTTCCTCCAGGGAATATCAACCCAGTGTTAGAAGTGACCCACTCCTGTAGCATCAGCATAGCTTGCTGGCTGAGAGCATGGTCTCAGGAGGTTAACTGCCTGGGTCCTGGTTCTTGTTCTGCTACTTACTACCTCTATGACCTTGGGACATTTTCCTAAATTTTCTGTGAATCAGTCTCTGCCCTGGTAAAATAGGCATAATACCATTATGACTTCTTAGGAATATTATTAGAATTAAATTAATCAATATTTATAAAGACCTTAAAGAGTGTTTAGTACAAAGTAAGTGTGTAAATATTTTTCAAAAAATGAAAAATTGATGAAAACATCTCTACTTTTAAGGTAATATGTTTCTCAGTTTTGAAAACAGCAAATAAATACTTTTCCTGCATTAATGCTAGAGCTCCTGTCCTAGTAAAACAACCACTTATATCCATTAGTTATAGAAACAGGTTTTGTTGAAGAAGTAAGTTAGAAAAGGAGTATTTGATCTATTTAGGGCTAAGAACATAAAAAACAATTTTGTCTACTAAAATAAAATGACATTTTAACAGGCAAATTAATTTATAAATCTTGTTTACTAAAGTAGGAGTTAGGAGAGATTCATTTTTTGGCTTAAGGCTTTTAAATTCTTCATGACATGTCATTGTGGTCTACAATCCAGAAGAAATATTAATTCTCAAATGAATATATCCTATGGGAGGCAACAAGTGGTTTGTTTGGAATGTCACTCCCATCTCTCTTCATCCTCAGGGCTATTGATCTCACACCAATCACATCCAATCTCTCTCTCCTAATTGCTTATTGCTTTCTTCCCTCTTTCTGTCATTGGCATGGTTGAATTACCTGTTTTGAATCAGACACTAAAACTTTTTGTTTCATTCTGCTATCAAATCTTTTTAACACCTCTTCCTTTTGCTGATTATCAGATTTTTCTGTCTGCCACTTGACTTCCTCAGCTATATAATCCCATAACTCCAGTGTTATCAAACAAGATTTAATTTGGCTTTCCCTTCCTCACCTTAAACTCTCAGAGTTCAAAAGTTAACTTATCTCCCTCTTGTTAGTTTGTTTTAATTAAGACAAGTCACATTCTGAAAGAAGACAATCATATTTAACCAAGAACCAGTATCTCGAATTTATGAAAAACCTTTACAAATCAATGAGAAAAAGGAGGCAACCCAATATAAAAGTGAGGGAAAAACATGAACATGTTGAACACCCATATCAAAGAAGAGGAAACATAAATGGCCAATGAACATGAAAAAATGTCCAAACCTTTTAGGAAACAAGGAAAAGCGAAATAAAACCACCAGAGATGCCATTTCATGAACACAACTTGTACATGTTAAATTGTGACAGTTTCAAACATTGGTGAGAATGTGGAGAAATGAGCACTCTCATACTTAGTTTGAGGGAGTAAATTTGGAGCAACAACTTTGGGATAAAATTTGACATTATCTAATAAGATTAAAGATGTGGAAGCCTGTGACCCAACATCCTACTGCTGGTTATTTAGCATGTATGTTGGGAGACTTGCATAAGATTGATTCAAACAGCAGTGTTAGGAACAGCAAAAACATTGGTGATGACCAAAATATTTATGAATAGTAGAATGGGGCTGGGTGCAGTGGTTCATGCCTATAATCCCTTGGCACCTTGGGAGGCCAAGGCAGGTGGGTCACCTGAGGTCAAGAGTTTGAGGTCAGCCTGTCCAACATGGTGAAAGCCCATCTCTACTAAAAATAGGAAAAAGTAGCCAGGCTTGGTGGCGGGCACCTGTAGTCCCAGCTACTTGGGAGGCTAGGCAGGAAAATTGTTTGAACATGGGAGGTGGAGGTTGCAGTGAGCCAAGATTGCACCACTGCACTGCAGCCTGGGTGACAGAGTAAGAGTCTGTTTTGAAAAAAAAAAAATAGTAGAATGGATAAATCAATCATGGTATATTAATTCAGTTGAATACTAGGAACCTGGAAAGTGAGTGAACTACAGCTACATGAACGAACAAAGATAAATCTCAAATGCATGATATTGAGCAGAAGATGCTACTCACAGAATTCATATAGTTTCCAATCTGATATATTTTTTAGGGATGTGTACACATGTACTGCTGTGAAAAATACAATGAAAAGCCGGGGAAAGATCACTTAATATTTAAGAGAGTAGTTACTTCTCTGGAGAGGAAGATGTATTCAGGAAGGGACCAAAGGAGGCCTCAAAAATATTGTAATCTTCTATTTCAAAGGCTGGATGAGACAAACATTCTTTCCCCTTTAAAACAGATAGATCTATTATATATAGTTCTATGTCTGATAAATTTTATGATTAGTAAAAAAAATAATTTACATACTCAATAACTACTCTTAGCCTTTTAAAAACATTCAGTTAAAGGTTCTTCAATGTCAAATGGGTTTTTGTTGAATCCCTCTCAGTCTTGATATTTAAGCATTGCATAGTGGAGCAGAAAGTTAAAGTCTCAGTGAAATATTGCTGGACTTAGATAATATGGATATTCACTTGAAGGTACATTGAATAAAACTGGCATGCTGCCAGTTAAATCCTATCTTCTGAGTAATAATAAAGCTAGCTGTTTATAACATCTCAAATATTTTACAAATCATGATGATAATGTAATTCTGAAAAAGCTTAACTGAACAGTCATAAAAGACAGATGCTGGGATGAAAACATAGAAACAGTGTTGATAGAGGGAAACCACAGATAACTGTCTAGAAATCCAGAACGTTGTAAGGTCATGGGCCTTTATTCATGTAGGTTGATTTTAGAGTTCCCCAGAAACGATTGGTTACTATCAGATACCAACATGAGGGAAAGAAGGAGAGACCTGAAAACTCTCACAACTCTGTTTTTGTTTTTGTTTTCCCAATTGCTGTATGAACCATCGTATGTAAGAGTGGGATGACACTAAAAAGAAAGGAAAGATCAGTGTGTCCTTTTAGCCTTTAATTCTACAAACACAACTCTGAAGTTTTTCTTTTGTGTTCTTCTCTGATTCTTCCTCCTTTTCATGATCTGGCAGGTAGAGTGTATGTCTTTGTGTTTCCACATTTTCTCCTTTCATCCTCTGCATTCTGTACAGTTAGAGACTGCAGAGAAACAGAGGGGTATTGAAGGAGTTAGGGAGTTTATGATGGGGTGATTAGGGATAGGCCTGTAGAGTTAAGAGACTGCCTTAGGTACGCTGGTGGGTTTTTTGTTTTTTGGTGTTTTTTTTTTGCCTTACTGAAGCATTTGTAGCCAAGGAATTTGTAGTAGAGGAATTCTGTCAATTCACATCTACATGCAGTTATATGGCATTCTATAGAGAAGAGCATGCTTTTTTATAATAGCATGGCTGCCAAGCAACAACCTGCTTTTCTTTCCTTCATCTTTGGTTTTCCCAGTTTGCTGACACTCCATCGAAGACAGTTAATTTTAATACCAAATGTAGAAGCACAAAGGACATGTGATAATGGGAAGAGGGTGGGGATTGTTGTGTCTTATCACTATTGTAGGAAGTGGAATCTTCTTATTAAAACTTTCGTTATACAAAATACAAAAGCAAAACAAAAAACAAGAAACCCACACAAAATAACCCAGAATTCATCCTGGTGAAATTTCACAACTATTTCTGATATCAGACAAATGTCTTGTAACATTGGTTTTAAATGATGTTATTACATGTGTTAAAGTTGTCTAGAAATAGAAATTTCTTTCCATTACTCCTCTTGCCCCAGAATTCTAAAGGCATGGACGTTAGAACATTAGAATCTAAATTTATTAAATTGCAATCTGTTTGATTTCTCAATGTCTTTTATCTGTTTATGAAGTTTAGTGAACATTGTTGTTTAGAGAGGCACTATTAGAGATGTCTCAGGAGAAAACAGGGATGTTAAAGTTCTTTGCCACCAAAGGGAGTGGAAAAGTTATGTTACTGTGTCATTATTCACATTTGCTAAGGTACAAATGCCTTTGTTAGAAGTAGGTAGAAGAACCATTCTAGAAACAATAGTTGGACCCAACCAGATAGTCTCACTGTTCTTATTTAATTTTTTGTGAAATAAAAAATCTAAAACCATGTAATTGAGCCAATTGTATTGGAAAGTGAAGTCTTAATGGATTCTGGCTTAACTATTGAATTAATTTTTTAATAATATATCAAATATTTCGTATTTAAATTTGTTCTTTTCCAATTTTAGAGCAGGTAGGTGAAGCAATTGAAGGAAATTTCTATTTCTGAAGGACTTTAATAACTAAAATGCTATTGTTTCAGCACAATGTTGTAAATAACAATAAGACATAGAAAGATGGGTAAGAAACAGAGAAGTGGTGTCTAGGACCAAGGGCCATTGCACAGTTTGCGAGAGTAGTAATCTAACAGATGTGCACACACGTGTACACGCACTCCTTTTTTTTTTTTTTTCAAATGAAGTATCTGTTTCTAAAGATCACTCATCTAGAGTTTCACTTAAGCTCCTTTATGAGTTTCTAGCTCACAAAGCAAACTTCATTTGGGTTGTGGATTACTTAGCTATTCTGCTCAATTCTTATTGAGTCTATTGATAACATGTATTTTGTGTTCCTCCTCTTTCTCACTGTGTGATCTCCTCACCATTGAACATGAAGATTGTTGTGTCCACTGTATCCTGGCTTGCCTGTTCTGCGAATTCCTGACCCTCTGCAATATTGTCCTGGGACAAGCGTCATGTGGCATCTGCACCTCAGAAGCCTGCTGCTGTTGCTGTGGGGACGAGATGGGGGATGACTGTAACTGCCCTTGTGATATGGACTGTGGCATCATGGATGCCTGTTGTGAATCATCAGACTGCTTGGAAATCTGTATGGAATGCTGTGGAATTTGTTTTCCTTCATAAATATTTATCTTTTGTTTGTGTTAAAACTGGAGAGTGTTTAAAAAATTTACTTTTGGGGGGGAAGAAAAGCACATGGTAAGATTCTCATGAAACAACGTGGTATTTGCACTGTTAACTCATTATTGTAAGTAATCTCTGAAAGCCTTTTTACTTTAACCAAATCTACATGGTTTAATATGTGAAATTTTAACTACTTTAACTAGTTTTATAAACTTCTTCATATGTTACAGTAACTTAGGGACATTTTGACACCCCCCTCCCCAAATGTTTAATGTCTTCTCCTTTTTACTGATATTTCTGTTTCTTCTAACTTCTCAGGAGCCCTTTGCTCCAAATATATCATTTTTCTGTGGGTATTTAAACCAGGCAGTTTATTTTGATGTGTATCTATTCATGATTAAAAGTAAGCAGTCTTTATTTTAAAAGAAACTTTAGGAAACAAACCCACATAATAGTTGGGAAACAGTGTTGATCTCTCTGCCTTACCTTCTCCACTTGTTCAACAGACGCTGAATACCTACTGTGTAGACTCTCTGCTTCAGGCTGTGGGGACAGATGCAGTTTCACTCCTGTTCACAGGAACATGAGATTTAGCAGACTAAGGAGATCTGTAAAGACTGAACCATACCACAAGGCATACTGAAGTGAGGATTGAAAGAGAAATAAACTCAAAAGGCTGTCGGAATACACAGAAAATTGCTACTAGAATATTCAGGAAGGCTTCAGGGAGGATGTGTATTTGAGGACTCTCTTAGGATGAGTGATTCATCTGTTATTTAAATGAATTATTTAGATTTTTGACAAAGTTTTAGGTAGACACCCTAAACTGTGTGTGCCCTTAACCAGTTAAAAGAACAATGCTTTCCGCATACCTTTTTGTTATTTACAGGAATATAGCTTTTTAAAAAAGCTATCGTTTAAATTAACTAAAAATATGCATTTTCTTACACATAATTTAAATATTATCATACTTTTTTGATGAAAACATAATGCCTTAGTAAAATAGCTCTATCTAATAAAGAAGATCGATTAATCTGACATATTGCATTTAAATTAGGAAAGTTTTAATATTAAAATCCTAGTGTTCTGAGTTATTCAGAGGCTTTTATTTTGAGAGCTTTAGGTCTTTTGGGATGAGAGCGTTTTGGTTGTTTGCTCTGGTTTGTTTCTTAAGCTATGCTATTTTTTGTAAACACAGATAAATGCAAACCTTTTCAATGCAGAAGAAATCTAGACATCCGCTACTATGACCAAATTTCTGTGTTACAACTTTATGTTAAATTAAACTAATATGGCAGGTTATAATAATCCTTAAGTGTAAAGAAATAAGTCAGTTACAAGACTAATTATACAGTTATTGAGACGTGGAGACTGTGTGGCTTAAATGAAAGGGAGAGTAAATGTTCATACTCTGGACTCTCCTACTCAGTTTGATCTCTCTAAAATTGTAGTTTGGTTTGCTTTAATACACTGCTTTGTAGAAATTTTGAAAGTGTGCTTTGGGATTAATAATTATTTTTAATTTTTCTGGCTGAATATCAAATTGATAGTAACAACAGAAGCATATTTTTAGGAAGCCTTCAGCAAACCTAGCCTTTTAAGAGAGGTTTTTAAGCTGAAGAATGAAAATATCACCTGCGGTTTTTCCTTTGAGATGAAACCTAGTTTTTAGTTATATCATTACTTAAAGGGCTTAAAAAGAAAACGTTAGCAAACTTTTGAATGTTTCTTTTATTGCTGTTTACACATACATACACACATTAAAAAAACCTTTAAATTTTTGGATCTAAATAGAATTCTAGTAAACAGCTCTCTTCATTTTTCTCCTCTAAAGAACTTCTTTCATTTGTTACATAAAATGTAAGGAAATCTTTGAGCTATTTTACAGTAACCAGAATCTGAATATTTACATATACCCCAAATTAACTTATGCTCATATATTAGGATGTGAGAATATCATGTTTATGAACACATAAAACCTTCTAATGACCTGGAATTGTTAGAATATTTGAGTTTTTATATGCAAAGTGTTTCAACCAAGTGATATGTTCTAATATTTAAACATATACTGTCACAATTTGTGATGAAAATATTAGCACATTTGAAATGTTTCTCCATAACAGAGAATGTTAATGGATATCAGAATTTTATTTTTGTATTTATGTTCATAGTACTTTTCCTTTTGTCTACTCCAGTCAGTCATTCCATAAAGCATCTCGTATAGTTAAAAGGAAAACAGAAAAAAGGAAAAGTAGGCAAATGTGAAGATAGTTTCAATATATTTTAGGATTTCTTTATGTAAAATGTTTTGTTGAACTATATGGCTATCATGACTAAGTGCTAGAATTTATAGTTATAGTTGGTGTCCTTTTAAATGTGGAAAGGCTTTTTAAAATATTTCAAAACTGGACTTGTATTATCCTGAATACACTATTTTGATATATTTTTTAAAAATAACTTCTTTATTTTGCTTTAGCATATATTTATATGTGATTGACATACTGACTTACATTTGAAAGAATTCAACCATAAATTAAAACCTAAGGTTTTCTTTATCCTGTTACATCCACGTCTGAAGATTTCTTAGTCTTCTTATGTAAATCACATGACTCAAGCTCATAAGTGAACTATGGAAGATATCAGTCAGTTTATGGTGTAAAAAATCGTTGACATGTGATTTCAAAACATACTGTTCTTTTAAAATTTCATGGCTGGGCGCTGTGGCTCACGCCTGTAATCTGTAATCTCAGCACTTTGGGAGGCTGAGGCAGGCAGATGACGAGGTCAGGAGCTCAAGACCATCCAGGCCAACATGGTGAAATCCCGTCTCTACTAAAATACAAAAAATTAGCCAGGTGTGGTGGCGCACACCTGTAGTCCCAGCTACTTGGGAGGCTGAGGCAGGGAAATTGCTTGAACCTGGGAGGTGGAGATTGCTGTGAGCTGAGATCGCACCACTGTACTCCAGCCTGGTGACCCTATCTCAAAAATAAATAAATAAATAAATAATTTATGATATTTCAAAGTACACATTATTTTACATCGTTTTAGTAAATTAATTTCATTTATTTACTTTGGAACTATATTTCAACTTAGAAAAACTAAGGTAATTTAACAATATATGCCAAGATTAAGAACCAAGATAAAAATGCTCGAACATCTGTGAAATTGAGTCTTAGATTTAATGAATTTCACACGAAAGTAAACCATCTGAAGAATTTCCATCTAGAGCATGTAGTGGCACAATTTTTGTAAATGCTTTGCAGTTAGCGTCTAACTAAAACAATACAGTATGACTTTATTTAGGAGAAGGCTTTTTATTTAGAAAATTACTTTTGCATTTTTACAGTGTATCGACTGTATCCATTTTCCTTACCTGGATAGTCAAGTGTTACCTGAGCAGTTAAAGGAGTAACCAAGGCAACCTTATGTAATAACTTTCCATTCTTTATCCATACAAACTCTATCAGTGCCCTAGATTCTAATGCTATAAATGTCAAACGTCACTGCCTAACATAAATAAGACTCGAGCCTAGAGACTCTGTATCTTGCCTTCTTGAGTGATAGTTAAATGCGTAGATTTACCTAACTGCCTAATGAACAAGGCTATTTATTAATAAGATTATTTTTCAAATTATTCAAGACCTTTATGTCCCTTCCAATTACTTATGATTTGTAGGCCTGTAGGATTGCCGCATCTAATCTGACAGGCGAGATAAAATTTCATCAAATACTGTAATACCCATTTTTTTCTTTTACACTAATGCAGCAGAGCATATCATTTTTGTTTTAAACAATGGTTAATATATTAACAGGGTTCCTTTCACACTTACTATTTATAGTTTCTATAATGAAGCATGGGTATTAAAACAGAATCCTTTCAACCCTTCATTTCCATATGTCCCTATAATTACAATGAGAGTTTTCTTTGTGCTTGGATTGGTACTAGGAACCTCAAGAAAGTCACATAACCCTCAAGAAGTTTCAATCCAGGAAGAAATTTTGCACCTCTCATGAGAAAACAGTTCCAACAGTGAAGCTGCCAGTATTTACTTCCTTATTTAAGATTACTTTTAAAGTTTGCTTAAAATGGAAGAAGTAGTAGAGAGGGGATACTACTGTAATGCAGCCCTATCATGGAGGGTAAGTCTTGCAAAAACTATCATTGGGGACTAAATCTTCTACATACATTGCAAAATTCTCAGTGGACAATGACTGCTCCTTTTAAAGCGCTGGAACGCAAGATATCATATTTATGATGAAATTTTAACGAAGACAATCGACAATCGGGAAGTGAAATAAAGTCACAGCCGAACCCCACATGGAAAGCAGTGTCTCTATGCAAACAGAATCTGCACCACCCCATTCTTCGCCAAGCTCTCATAATAGTATGACATTTTCTGTTAGAGCCACAACTGTAACTCTTAAGCAGCCAGATGTCAAGTTAAGTAGTTTCCTGCCTTCTAACTGAACTGTGGTTAGTAGTTCTACTTCCATTGTGTGTTTGTCTGTCTGTGTATGCTCTCAATCCCTCATCACATCCCATTTAGTGCCCACTGGAAAAAAAAAAAAAAGCATTAATTTAGTTGTGACCATGAAGAAATCATTTCAGATAACCATCCTTTGACACATTACTAACATGGGGTATAGATATATGTGTTAAAGACAAAGTATAGCTCTGCAATTAGGTGTTCACTTCCAGGCAGGTCTTTGTGTGAGGTTTAGTTGAAAATGTAATTATTAGGAAAATGGTGAAAAGCAAATTCAAACAAATTCTAAGTTTAGCTTGAAAAATGGGAAAGGTTCTTAAGTTCTGTCTGATGCATAAAGGGGTAGAAGCAAAGGAATTATGCTCCAAAGCCAAGAAAGAGGGTGTACAAAAGCAGCTGATCCACTTGACATAGTTCATAGCCTTTTGCAAAGGAATAAAAGCCTGTTGAGCAGGGAACCAAAAGATCTCATTATAGGATGAAGCCAAGCCATATTAAAGCTTGTGCACTAGTAACTATGTCTAAAAACAGCCTGCTGTTTATATTGAACCAATACATTTCTTAACTTGGTAGGTTGCAGTGTAAAGATGTACAGAGCCTGTCTGCTGGATGCTATGCCAATTACAGATGTGGCAGAGTGGTGTCAAACACCTACAAACAGTTAGATCGCAAGCAATCTTAGAGTGAAACAAAAGAAGTTTTAAAATGTCACCTCAAAACCTAGAAAGCACAGTTCATCATGTGTGTTTGACTCTTAGAGTCTTGAAATCACCTTTATTTTATAATTTTATGTGGACATCATATGATCCCTCAATTAGAATGCACAATTCTTTCAAGGAGATGAATAGTGCCTGAGAGATAAGGAGAATATCTTTTAAAAGTAACACCTTTAGATGACAAGATGTCTCTGATCAGCTCTGCAGACACTGTGTTTTATTGGTGCTGAGGTGAAGGAGGAGTAAAATACCCATGAATCCATATTATATTAGATGTTGTTAGATCATCAAAAAGAATAATTGGGCATATTTACACAATTGCATTTTAGTAAACTGTTATGCCAGCTTAACTATAATACATATTCTGGTAAATGTACATTAAATCACAATCCAAAAGCAATTTAGCTGCTGAGGACGTTTTTTTAATCTAATTATTCACAAATTAATGAATAAAATTAAATTCCAATCACTGAAGAAAATGAAGCAATGGTGAGTATCAGAAGTACAGATTAGTTAAAGCAAAGATATGCAATGCATAACAGAATTAAAGTATTTCTTTTATTCAAACTCAGTGCTTAAAAAAGAACAAATCCATCATCTTGAAATTTGACTTGTAGCTTGACATTAAAAATAATATGAGTAGAAT
Source organism: Ateles fusciceps (assembly GCA_036589455.1). Taxonomy (NCBI): domain Eukaryota; kingdom Metazoa; phylum Chordata; class Mammalia; order Primates; family Atelidae; genus Ateles; species Ateles fusciceps. The sequence continues at coordinate 4,517,805 of JAZHEH010000251.1, read as the reverse complement.
TTTCAGTGGGGTAAGCACAAAACTAGTTCAAGTTGTGTCACTCTCAATTACTGTACTCAGGTGGTGTACCCATTAAAATTCCCACTTGTGGGTTCCGCTCACTATGCAAATGGGGTCATTACCTGGAGAATTTAATTGGTTATGACACTGGGAGTAGGACTTTTCCTTTCAAAATAAACCTACTTACACACATTTTCACTAGAAATTTGATTGTTATATATACTTTGGATTGTTTTGCTCTATAAATATTTACAAAAATTAGACTGTCCTTGTTTACTTATTTTTTACAAATAATTAAAAACAGATTCAAATTAATATGATATGGTTTATTTGTAAGTCTAGTTAAAATGAATCTTTTGTAAGTCATATTCCTTATCAAAACATTATTTTAGAAAAAGTCTTTGTATCTTTCGACTGTCCATCAGATGTGGGTACATTTCCAGCAATATTTTTCATCATTTAATAGTAACATTTTCCCTTTTATAATAGTTCTAAATATTTAATTTGAAAAGTTTCTTCTATTTTTCTCCTTTATTGTCACTTTAAAAAATATTAAAGGGTTAGCCTACCCTTAGATTATATATGAAATATATAATATGTAATATTGCTGAGGAGTCATGTCCATAACACTTTCAAGGTCTTTATATTCACTGATAGCACTGAATGGGGACGTTATGCTGTCAGAGTTAGTACTAGAGATGCTTCCACTGTGAGCCATGAGACTACTAAATTTATGGTGAACAAACAACAAATTGATGTGAAAAGCACAGGGCTCCATACAATTTTAATTGATTGTGGCGACTTCAACTGGAGAACACTAAGTTTATTAGCCACCTAACAAGAATATTGATAATGGCCTGCATTTACAAGAACACTGAAATTACAGTGTGGTTTAGTGGATATGATATTGAACTGAACATCCAAGAATTTAGTTCCTAGATACTGACTCGAAGAGCAGTTCTCAGACTGAACTTGAAGTAGGAACAGAGTTGCTGTAACTATTAATGGAATAATCTCAGGGAAGCACTAATAGTTTCTTAAAAGAGAAGGGTTACACAGTCTAAATTTTTATTACTACATCAAGCTGTACAACAAGCCAGGGTTTTATCACTAGTTTATCTGGACCTAAAGGGAATATTTTTCCTTTAATGTAAAAAGGAAATCCAGAAAAATAATTCCAGGGATATAGAAAAACGAAATACTACAAATTTATAACTGGACCATTGGGCAGGATTTCTAACATCTGTAACTATGGGGAATTTCCCATAGAATATCAAATATGGATCCAAGTCTCTGACATTCATTTTTCTATGATATTTCTAATTGTGCCCGGAGGATAAGAAAGAGTTGGCGCATCCAATAAATATAATCATTTACATGCACAGAGCTCCCTTTGAAGTTAATAGGACCTATGGAAAGGGGGAGTTATGCACCACGAAACGAAGTTCAACGTGAATCTAGTTCTTTCTTTTTAACATGCAGTGGTATTACCAATGCATTTGGATTTTCTTGCTGCTTATCTTTCCTTTGTGTGTGATGTTTAAGTTGGAGTTGAGTGAAGTGCTCCATGTGTAGAGGAAAGATAGCCCAAAAAAGAGGATGTAGTGATTGGCAGGCATACACTCAGGGACAGCTTTAGGAGATAGCAAAAGTGATAGGTTTGATATGTGTAGAGCTTATTTAACTTTTCAGAAGAAAACTGTATCCGTTTTCTCATTTGATCTTCACAAAATTATGATTCTTCTAGGATAGGCATTTTTACTTCCATTTTACAGATGAAAAAATCGGGACAGATTGTTTAAGTTTACTTTTTAAAGTAACACTGTTAGTTACTGATAGACCTAGGAAACCTAATTTCTGTTTCTTGATCTTTCCATTAGATGTATATATTTATTATGTATTGCATATTACCAAATATAATAAATAGATTCAATCATGACAGCTTTGTTTGAAGTTGGGATAGAAACATGGGGATCTGAAGTCTGGCCTGTCTTGTTCCTTGCCTCCCATCTTTCCTATCTTGAGCGGGAAACTTGACTTGGGCTCTAAGGGCGAATACAATTCATAGCTACGGTACTACTTATCTTTCATGACATGCATTGACCCAAAAGACAATGAACTCACAATGTGTTACTGTTCTGTGCCGACTTATCAACGATATCCTTTTTCTTTTTTTAGGTGGATGAGGCATCAGGAGGTAGAAATTCTTCATAAGATTAGGTGTCACTCATTTTCCATTTACCCCCTCAGATCAGTTTTCTCTTTCTGCCTGATTTTTGTGCCAGGGTCTCTTGTTTTCTGGTTTCCAGTTGGCTTTGGCTGATGGTAGACACTGGTGGGAAATCAAAAGATGGGAGAGAAGTCAAGGTATTAATTCCTACCCCATCCTTTCCCCTGTTCCTTCCAGTGGTTTGACAGTAGCTCTGTTCCTCCACATTAGGGGTTCCTGTGCAGTGGCTCCTCTCCCATAGCTACAGTTCTCCCCCGGTACCTCTTCAGGCATGGAAAAGTAGAGGTTTCCTAAAGTTGTTAGTTCCTGGAACTTCAAACTCCCTTGTTGGTTTTCTTACAACTGATTGTTTCTCTGCTAACAGTCCCTTTTATTAAACTCCCTTCAATTAAACCCTATGAGGGAGCCATCTGTTTCCTGCCAGTACTCTGAATAATGAGGTTGTGAGAAGGAGTGAGCTTATGTGTGTGCAGATGCACATGTCTGAGTTCAATCTCGTTATCATGTATTTCTAAGATTTATGAAAATATTATAAATCCTGGGGTATCTAGGATGTTTGTGTCTATCTAACATTGACAGTTACTCAAATATAACAATACAAGAACTACACTAGACACTCCAGAAACTTACTCAATAGTTTTGGTTCAATGCCTACATATCCTCCATGTTAACTTTTGACACTGTAACAAGCTGGAGATGGGGAAGGGAAATAAAGAAGGTATCATTATCATGAGTGACACAAAGCTTATGGTTAAGTTACAAGAGTTTAGGATCCCTAAAGGTGATGAAATTTTCCTTCAACCCTCACAATCTAAAATGACTCAGTATCATTATTAACATAAGCATACCCATAGCAGAAATCTTAGCTTACAAATCAACCCAGAAATGCCATATTTGGGGATTCTATGTAAATGTACCCAATGGTTACAATATGGCATCCATATGCCTTCGGCAACAAACAGTTCTAAACTAAGTTAGTTCTGCTATCAGATCTTAAATACCTAGTTCAACCCTAAGTGAGAAAACTCACTACTTTTTATTTTTTTTTTTTTTTAACAGAGCCTTACTCTGTCACCCAGGCTGGAGTGCAGTGGTGCAGTCTCAGCTCACTGCAGCCTCTGCCTCTTGGGTTCAAGTGATTCTCCTGCCTCAGCCTCCTGAGTAACTGGGATTACAGGTATGTGCCACCATTCCGGCTATTATTTGTATTTTTAGTAGAGACGGGATTTCACCATGTTGGCCAGGCTGGTCTTGAACTCCTGACTTCAAGTGATCTGCCCACCTCAGCTTTTCACAGTGCTAAGATTACAGGCCTACAGAGAGAGAATGCACATTAATTTGATAGCATTAAATAGTTTGAATAGAAACAAGTGTAATTGCAATGAGAGTTGAGAAGTGAGAGTGACTAAGCCTCCCTAGGAGAATCAGGAAATTTTCTCAGAAGAGGAAGCATTCAAACTTGGATTTGGAGAAAGAGTATTCATCCATGCATAATTCATCTATGCATTGTGTATTTGCAGTTATTTTGCAGCAGGATGGTACTCTGTATCCTGGGAGAAATAGGAAGAAGCAGAACTGAGTCCAATGAGGCAGCACCTTAAACGCCTTGCTAACGGCTCCCAATTTTGTCTTGTAGGCAATATGAGCCTTCTGAAGATTTGTATTAAGGGAATGGTAAGATCAAATTTATATTTTGATCACATTTTTATGGGGGCAGCAATATGGATAATAAACTCGAGGAGATGAAGAATGAACTTGGATAAGCAGTGGAGAGGTTTTCCATTCATTTAAAAACACAAAAGATGGTGGGGACCTGAACTAACATATTGGCTGAAGGAACAGATGGGTGAGAGGGAATTGAATTAAATACCTTTCTGAAAGGGTATTGAAAGACCATCCTAGGTGAATAAACATGTTAAATGTGCCCAGTGTTTGCATACAAACTGACCGTATGAATGTTAAATAAAATTGACTATATGAATGTTAAATAAAAGTCAAGTTCATAGAAGTTATAAAGTACATTCATGTTTCAGGTCACAAATGTTATGTTTTCCTTAAGCAAGGCAATGGATTTGGAAGTGATTTGTAAGCAGTTTCACCAACATTAGAAACTTTCATCATAATACCTATTAGGGTTTACAGGATGGCAACAATGCTCGGGTGGATGAACTGGTAAGATAAATGCCAGAGTAAAATCTTCCAGTTCCCTAGGATGCCAATGTTGTATATTAGTCAGGTGGTGTGGTAGGCAGAAGTGAGAGAAACCCAAGGAGCGAGGAGAGGCGGACAAAGCATATCCAGAGTGCCTGGCATATAGAGATGTTAATTATGTATTTGCTGGTTTTTAAGTGAATGAATATATATTCATATATATGCATATTATAGTATAAGTAACCTAAATAATGTGAACAATGGGATATGTAGTCCTAAGACACATACTGCATGACAATTACAAGCACAATAGTTGAAAGAGAGAAAAAATTTTCACCAACCTATATGCATACACTGGCTTGACCATTTTTAACTAAATCAACTGATTAGCTAGCCTGTTACTGGTTACTAATTGGCTAGTTAAATGAATTGGTTTTTAATTTGCTTAATGAAGAAGTACACTTCCCATCGTGAGTCTTAGGTTCTATATGATCCAAATCTCTGGTTGGCCTCCAGCAACTCTGCAATTAGTGAGTAAATCTTCCAAAATTATATTTTTTTCCAGCCTTTGTCTCTTACACAACCTGATTCAAATTCTCAGTTGGGCATGTTTCAAATTTTGTGTTACTCTTGGAGGGTGTTTACTGGCCCCAAGAGATTGCCTAATTTGTCATAATTTATGTGCATCACACATTTTGTTTTCTTAGTCCTAATGAAATGATCCAAACCTGCCTTAACAATTTTATATTCACAATAAATTACAACAAGGTCATGGAATGAAAATTCGTTTTTGTTTTTGTTTTTTTAAATTACATTGAAATGTAAATATTTAAATTTGCATTGGAAATACAAGTGAAATTTCAAGGTCTGTAAAATACAGGTGCTTACTAAGAAAAATAAGAAGAGTAGCCACCAGGGCAAAAGTAAACCACATGGATTATTTTTGTCTCTAGTAGTAGAGCATGATACTTAGAGGAAATCACAAGGCAGCTATCCAGGCAGGAGTTCAACTTGCATCTGGCAACAAGATCATCAAATAGGAATGAACAACTTTTATCTGTTCCTTCAAATATTTATTTTGAAATAATTGCTGAAAGCATGGGAGATAAGGCAATGGGAATCCAAACTGTAATATAAAATCTTAAATTTATCAGAATCTTGAAAGATTTCATATTCTGATTCCATGAGTGTTTTTGTGTTGAGTGAATGCCATAGACTAAAAGGAATAATGTACTGAGGCTTTCCATTTGTAGGGAAGTCAAAAGGTTGCCATTCATTTAGATTACATTTTCTCTCAAGCAAATACTTTTAGACTCTTAGTCCCAAATATGATGAATTGTACTAAATACATAGATAATTCAAATATTTCAGCAGAGGTTTTCACAAAATCTATTTTTAAAATATTTCAATACTCAGTGCTAGCATTTTAATCATTTCTTCTTCAAAGAAGAGCATCCACCTCAGACAAATGGCCATTTCCATGGGGACCACAGTTAATATTTAATAAGAGAAAACATTTTGCTTTTATGCTTTCTTAAATTTCAACAAGTATACAATTTTGAAAAGTATCAAAATGCCAGAATATCTTTGTGATGAAAAAGTTATATTCTTTCTGTATTCATTTAAAAATTCCCTTTATTTATAAGTTGGCAGACTGTCTTCACGAAGTTTTTTCTAAATGAAAAAATATTGCGGGATAACATATTGCATAATTACATTCCAGGTTGCATTAATAAAGTATTATACTTGTAAGTTTTACAAATAGAAGTAACACTGTGGTTGTCATATATTACAGTAACCACAATTTGATTGTTATGGAGCAGACATCTGCCAGAAACATTTCAGTTTAGCATGATGAATTTACCTTAGCCCTGTCAAGAATCACATTACAATGCTTTGAATGTATGTTGAAAAACAGAAATAAATTTGTTGAGATAGGGTTTCAAATCCCCTCAGAATCATGTCATTACTGGTACTGTGGCTAGGCACATGTGAGCTCAAGTTACTCTGTGGGGGGATTTACCAATAGTAAATGTCACTCATTTAATCAGAACAGCTAAAGAAAGGATATTGTTGACTGTGGGTGATGCAAGGAGTTTATCAGCATCACAGCAAGGATTCTAGCATACTCAATTTACATAAAAGTATAAGGACATTTAAAACATAATCCCTTTTCAAGCCACTTAAACATATTCACATGGGAAGTTGCTTATCTGTATCCTGTTTTTCTGCTAATGGTATACCTCTCTGAAAGAATTAGCTTAATAATTAATAAAGGCTATATTTACCTCAAAATACCAAATTATGGCCCCCTTTTTTGTTGTTCAAATAGTGGAAGGTACGCTTTCCTTGTGTGTGAAACACAAGGTTATTATAAGGGAAACAGCAGGAGAGGCAAACAACAGGCAGATTGTTCCAAACTCACGCAGGAACTAGTGACACATTCATTTCCAGTGTCTTCGGGAGCCTTGCTAGATCACAGTCTTCTCTGCAGCACACTGTGGCAACGCCAGATGAAATTTTACTCTAATTTCTTGAAAGGCCTGTGAATTCTATCAAGAATTTGCTGCACACTTTGGAAAGATTTTACAGTATAGACATAACCACATGATAGGCTTCCTATATCCATAGCAACTTTTAAAGTCTAAGTTGCAGAATAAAGACTATTGCCTTAATAATACCAAAGGGCTACATTCACATAGGCAAGATTGTGAGCAAGGTTCACAGTTTAACTACCATAAAATTTAGCTGCCGCTTTCATTTGAGAAATGTGGTAGATAAAAGCAGTTTCAATATTGCACCGTTGCATTAATGTAGATGTCGCACAGATATATTAAATTTTTTCCTCTCAACACCATGCTCTAAGAAAGTAGTAAAAGTATTATGTTTGCATGATACTGATTTGACATGTAGTCTGAGAAATATATGAAATGTATTTTTAAAGGACTTGGCTTATGAAAAGTGATATCTGAGGGAGTGTGGAATCAATTCTTAGGGATAGTTTATGGTCCAGGAACTCTTACAAGGTAATGGGAGAAACTGGCATATATATATGTATGTAAAAAATCTAGCCAAAGAAAAATTAATATCCTATATTGAACCTCATCAAAGGAGAATAAAAAAATCATACAATCACCTTTTACGTTTATATATGCAACATGTCATCAATATTCCCTTCTTCTAAAAATTAGATTGATGTCATTTTCCAGTTTGCCTTTTGTATCTTCTGGTTGTTTCCAACTCACCCAGAAGTACAGATTTTTATTTTATTCTGATGAGCTAAGTATTAACAGATTCCAGAAAATAATAAATTTTTAATGGTGCATTGATACAAACACACACACACACACATAATTAGGATATAGGAGATCTATCTATCTATTATCATCTATCTATCTATCTATCTATCTATCTATCTATCTGTCTGTCTGTCTCATCTCTTTGTTCTATGTAACCATCTATATCCTGGAAGAACATTCTGAATATCTCATATGGAGGAGGTTCACTGACACTATAGTAGCAAAATCGGACTATAGTAGAGGCATGAGGAATATAGTTGTCTCCTTCAAGAAGGGGAACCCATGGAAAAATAGCCCAGATTAACAGAAAACATGGACAGGTACAGAACATATAAATACAATTACAATATACTAAGAAAACATTAACAGAGACGACTAACAGTGTTTAAGCCAAAGGATTTCTAGAACAACCAATTGTGACACAATAGACTATCACATCACTGCAGAACAACAGAAAAGGATCACTGCACTCTTGGGGAAATGTTATTTTTATTAGGACACTGGAAAATCCTTTTTCATATGAATTCAGAACGTAGGGACATCATAATAAGTTTGGCATCTCTCCAACCTATCTTCTATATTGAAATTTAAAAAAACATTTCAAATCTTATCTATTTGAGTACTACAGTCTGGCGAGGGAAATTAATTAACACTGTAAATCAAAACTATTTCTTCTAAAGTTACGTATATGATAAAGTATGTTGAGTTTTTTAGGTGTGAAAGTTTCTGAGAATTTTTGCAGCCTAATACCACTACTCCTGGGGTTCCACCTCTGGCTTTTAAATCAGGTAAAATATGAGAAACTCAGAAACCGATGCTCAACATTCATTCTGACACACAAGCCTGGAGCACCAAGTTTCTTTAAGAGAGAAATTGCAGTTTATGAAACATTCCAAAATCGAAAATATCATTTCAATCACTTAATATTATTGCATGCATAATGCCTTTATGTGCACAATATTTTTTAAAGAATAATTTGACATATTAAGCTCAATTAACCCTAAGAATATAGAAGTTTGTATACTTAGCAGCAATACAATGGAAATTTAGTATTAATCACCCGTAGGACAAGTTTTGTTTTTAAATTATGGCAACATCTCTGAACCTGAGCATTTGTCTGTGCCATCTGTATTACTCCTCTCTTTGCATTCTGGCTGTGGACATTTTTCTTATGACTTCTGGCTTTCCTTTTATATTTGAGCTCCATTTTCATTTACCACTCTTTACTTCTCCCAAATTGTCTGTTTATAAATAAGGTCTCCTCAGTTCATCATTCTTTCCCCTGGGCCTTTCTTCAATGTCTACTTCTCTCTTGACATTCTCAGTACCTTTCAATTGAATTTTGGTACATAGTTTTTAAGCAGCCTCTTTCTTCTAAGCACTGGAAAGACAAGATAAATCAACATTGTATCATTTACGGAGCACACAGTAGACTCAGGGAAATAATGAAGTGAACAAATATTAAAATACATTGTAAGAAGGCAGAGAAATGTGAAAATCATATGGGATTGCAGAAGACCAAAGCTTGGGAGGAGCAAGAATTATAATGGAAATGTTATTTGATTTAGTTCTTGAAAAATGATTTCAGACAGACACGAGAGAGGATTGTTCAGGCAGAAGGAAGAGAAGCTACAACAAATAGGTAAAGTGGTGAAGACCACAAACTTTTTTAAGACCAGAGGATGTTCAGTGTGGCTGAAAAACAACTTCTACAATAAGGACAAAGCAGAAGAAAAGACTGAAAAACTGTGGCTACATCGTGAAGGTTTTCAAAATTTTTATACCATACCAAGAAACTCATATTTTGTTCTCTCTGCGATAATTTAAAGCCAGAAGTGCAGTTTCAGATTTGTGTTTTAGAGAGATCTTTAGGCAAATGGAGTGGAAGATACTGGAAATGAGGGAGAGATAAGGGAGAAAGTGAGACCAGGTAGGAGGCTGTTAGTGTAGGGAGGTAAGTGATTGTCTGGAACTCAAGGCTAAGGCTAGGACAGTGGGGAAAGGAGGAGGGTGGGTAAAATGAGAAATTTGGGAGATAAATTGATGATCAGACAGAATGAGAAAGAGTCAAGAGTGACACCAAAGTTTTTTCTTTTTATCTTGAAGAACTGCCTTATAATGATGTCACTAACCAAGACAAGAGACATTAGACGGATGGAATGTGCTAAGAATGAAGGACATGAAAGTTAAACTGTGCATGCAGTTTGGCATGCTGGATGGGATCTCAAAAGGGAGGTCACTAGCAGAAAAGTGAATTTGAGAGTTGTTTTAGCTTGGATAGGGTTGGCCTGAAAGAAGAGTCTAAAGCAAGAATTCACATTTAGTTTATTTGGGAGTTTTGGAGGTGATCTTTTTTTTTTTTTTTTTTTGAGAAGGAGTCTCGCTCCCATTGTGCAGACTGGAGTGCAGTGGTGCAATCTCGGCTTACTGCTGCCTCCACCTACTGGGTTCAAGTGATTCTTCTTCCTCAGCCTCCCAAGTAGCTGAGATTTCAGACAGGCGTGTGCCACTACATCTGACTAACTTATTTTGTGCTTTTAGTACAGATGGGTTTTCGTCATGTTGGCCAGGCTGGTCTCGAACTCCTGACCTCAGGTGATCCATCCACCTTGCCCTCCTAAAGTGCTAGGATTACAGGCATGAGCCACTGTGCCCTGCCTTGGGAGGTGATCTTAAGAGCAGGAATGAGGGAGCAGGAAGAGGGAGACAGATAAGGAGGAAAAGCCAGGTTGAGTGTCATTGAGGTTGTCACTGTGGGTAGTGGAGCTCCATTCCACCACTACTGCTGAGAAGACACAGAATGTTTCCCAGAAATGTGCACCTAAAGGTTAGGAGGTAGGGACATTAATTTGTAAACTCCTATTCCAGTGCCTGACATTGCTGCCAGTAGTAACATCCCACAATGCCAACCTGCACTTACTCTGGCCAAACTAGATTGTACAGTGGTCTGAGCTAGAACTCTTGATGCAGAACATTAGGAAGGGGTCATTTGATGCCAGATTTGATCAGCAAGCCTTCAGGGAACTATCGACCCCATTCACAGCTGAAACAGAGTTAGCACTCTTAGATCACTTAGAGGTGAGTCAGGGCATTAGATGAATTTCTATAAGAGGCAACCACAAACAGGTGCTAGTTGAAGCTACTTGATTTGATGATATCACTAGAGTAAACACATAAACTGGCACGTCTTTTCATGGCCAGATTTCACTGTAAAGTGATAGAAAGTATGAAATGTGTTTGTATTTATTTCTCATATGCACTTTTCTGGGAAATAAGTCCATCATTTTCATCAAGGTTTCAAAGTGGCTGTTGACCCAAAATAGCTTAAGAATACAAATTCGGAACAGGCACAGAAGTGTAAGAGAAAACATTTTGGGAAAACAACATTTAAGAGTCAGAGAGAAGAAGAGGAAAGAAGTAAGTGCCCAGGCTTTGGAATCATTAAGGATGAGGTTTGATCTGGTGTCTATAACCCACTGGCTATGTGAATTTGAGCACGTTACTGCATTCTCTGAGCCTCATTATGCTCCTCTGTAAAATAGATAAAATGGAGATAATAACATATTATGTGATGTTGTGAGCATAAAATAGGAAACGTGCTAAGTACCAAGGATAAAGTAAATGTTCATTAAATGAAGAGCTGTTAGAAGGTGGAAAAATACCCATAAAGAAACAGTATCATAGAATCCAAGGAAAAATTGCAAATATAGTTTTAATTAGGCAAATATATAAAATGCACTGAAAAGGGTTTATTGTATTTTTGATGACTTTGTCAAGCATAATCAAAATTTACTGGTTGTGTAGAAAAGGTCAGGGAAGTAGTGTGTTGATGAGTGTAGTACTGAATTATCAAAGCAGACTCACACAAATCAGACATCACACCCAGTATTAAGCTTTACAAATAATTTAAAAGATATGCTCAATCCAGAAGCACAGATAAAGCAGAAAGCTCTGGGACTTCTGTGTGGCTCCTTGGGTCCTTCTTTTTGTATTGGACATATTGTCTTTGGCCCAGAGTCATATGAGGCTTCCAAGCAAGGTTTTGTAAGGTCCCTTGATACAGTCAGAAGCATTAAAATGGTATGACATTTACATGTTTTTTTAATCCAAGAGAGTTCTATAATTTATGGGACATTCTCCTAGAAGTCATGCCTCCTAAATCAATAGATGCTGGATATATTTATTATAAATAATCCTTTATTCAGGAACATCCTCCTAAGAGATTTCTGTGAATAAGGTCTCTTCCTCCTAGCAAATATTATTAGTCTATTTGCATGGAAGTCCAGTTGACAAGGAGATTAGATCAAATTATTTTTTTCTTATTTTCTTGAACCCAGAGGTTCTCCCCATTGGCAAAGAGACTGAACGTACCCTGAGTCAAAGAATTTCTGCTTGAACTCTTTACTCCTCAATACTTGATTCATTGCCCCACCCACCTCCAACCCAAATGCCCAATCACATTTCTCTTCTAGTAGATAAGTAATCATCTGTAATTCTTCCAGAACTTTCTTTAAATATTTACATACTTATTTGTGTACATGGGGTTCAAGAATGGGTTTATGGTGTGTGTATATTCATATGTGCACATGAATATATATGTACATATTACATATATCATGCATATGTATTCATATATGCATATGCAGTTAAAATTTTTTTCTTTAGTAATATGTCTTGAAGATCATTCCACATCATTTCATGGAGACTTATCTCAATCTTTTAACAATGTCAACAACTCTGAAGAGTTTGAGAGCTTACTCTATCTGAAAGCAAAAAGTCAGCCTGCCACAGTTTTATGGATGCTGCCAGAAGACATGAGATTCCTGGGCTAAAGACAAAGAATGTAATTACTAACAGAAGTAGCAATATCCAGAACATCAGCATTTGCACCATGTCCCTGAGCTCCAACTCCCACAAGGTAAAACAAAGAGGGATAGGCAATACCTATATATGCAGAAGGCTGGGTTGCCCAATCTTAGAGAACTCGAATATTTTCTAATCTGCAGCAAGCAAATGTGTTTTACTTTGTCCTGGAGGAATATGTTGTATTTATTACACTGGAGAATAAGCAGCATGACCTGGGCTTCAGAGATGCTGTCTCTATCTCCCAAGGATGTTCATTTTAGAAACATTCTTGTAATTCATGTAGAAATGTGAGACAGCCAGTATCTGAGTTGGATTTTGGGTTTTCGTTAAGTCGGAAAGCTCTTCTTCCTGCCTTTCAAAATATATGTTATCCTATAAACTATGATCCCAAGTAATTTATAGCACCTATTTTCATACTCTTTTCAAAAAGAACCATGGAAGCAGAAGGCAGGAAATAGGAAACAACTTTCCAGATACCTGTTTCAAGAACTAAGGTTGGTGCAGGCTTCCCACATTGTGTGGGATCTTCATTACATCACAGTAAAAAAAAACCTTTCTGCTATCTTGACCTGTGTGTGGATCCCAGAGCTCAGTGAGGATACAGCCTCAGCTTCGTTTATCACTTGATATACCTGTTTCAGTCTATTCTACAGAGCCACTGTCTATCTTGTTTTGAGATAAAATCTCTCTCACTTTTCCTGTATATAGAATCTATCTATCTACATATATAGATAACATATATCTATATAGCTATTTGGAGAGCAAATTTATAGTTTTGTTCAAACAATTGATTTTATTTCCAATCTCAGAACTTTCTTTCTGCCCTAATAATTTGATGACTTTAAGACATTTGTATATTTGCCATATGTTAAATATTACTGTCAGGTCTACCAAGTTATAATTACCCAGAATCCAGACACAGATCTCCTGGGAGGCAGGAACAGAAGAGGGTATCAGCACAGGAGTAATGAGGAATTAATATGCTCAGCTTTAAAATATATCAGGTTTTGTCAATATTAACAATTGAATGCTATTGTTTTGGGTCAATCATAACCATCTTTGTATCCCATATCTAAAAAGTTAAAAAGTAAGAAATAACGTTTGAATATAGCTCAGAATTCAATAAAATTTTTTTTTATCATTTAGAATTCTATAAATGTAGAAAGAAAACCATTTGTCTTTTAAGAAATACGGTAACTCAAAATACAACAGTGTAGCATTTAATTTTCTGCTGTTATTTATAAATGGTGTAAAACATAATTTTTAAAAAGTTTTCAAAGTTGAATAAATTGCTAGGCACAATTAGTGAAGGACAATGCAATCAGACCTTGAAGGACTTTCTTTTCTAATATTGTGTACTTTTTACTTAGATTGTCACTTATCTAGTAATATGAATTAAAATAAGGAATATATATATGTGTTATATATATATGTGTATATACACATATATATATATATCAGACCTACATATTCAGTAAGGGAAAATTAGATAAATATCAAAAACACGTCCTCAACTAAATATTTATCTTAATAAAAAGACCTAAATCTTTTCCCAGTTCATTTTTGTGTTATACACAGAGATAAAAATAATGCCTTTCAGAAGATAAGATTTATTGAGAGTTTTTTCTACCTGAAATTTTTTAGAGAAGTTACCAGATTTATAAGATTTTAGAAGACATAATATTCATGTTGCTATTTTATACTAGTAATATTTAAGTAGTAATATTTATATTAATGATGGTGGCCATTAAAATGTTGTCCCATTTGGATATTCAGTCTATATTTTCCCCTGAATTTCCCTGAAACCTTATAGTATATAGAAATTCAAAATCAAACTTTTAGATGTCTTAGACTAGTAAAAATTCCAGTAACAGTTTTAAGAATAAAGTGGATTTTGTTTTGCTATGAAAATACATTGTTTTAAAAAACTGCTAGTTTTAGTTCATGTCATCAAAAGATTATTTAACACATAAAATTAATCAAAGACATTATGTTGGAATAAGATATCATGTTGAAACAAAGTCCCCTGCCTTCAAAAGATTACACTGCAGGAAGAAGAGACAATATATGTAAACTGGTGATGTTGTATCAGGTGGAGAAAAATAAAGCAGAGTAAATGGAGAAAAGAGTGACGAAATGGGATGGGTGGTTATCATATGCAGAACAGATAAAGGAGACCTTTCCAATAAGGTGAAATTTGTGCAGAGACCTGAAGGAAGTGAGGGAATAAATCATTCCATTGTCTGGGAGAAGAATATTCCTCGCAGAGGGAAAAGCAAGAGCAAAGTTCTTGAGGCAGACACGTGCTTAAGATGTTAGAAGAACTGCCCAGCATCCTGCATGACTGGAGCTAGGTGAGCTAGGGAAAGATCACCTAGGAAAAAAAAAAAATTAGAAAGTTGGTGGGTGATCAGACCATATAGGGATTTTAAGCATTTTGGCTCTAACTTTGTATGAAATAGGTAGCAAATGAATTTTGAGCAGAGATATAACGTGATCTACCTTAAGATTTTTCTCCCTCAAAAACTTAATTTTTAAAAATTTTAGAGGAATCTTTGGATTTACTGAACAGTTGCAAAGACAGCAATGAGAGTTCCTACATTGTTATCATGCAGTTTCCCCCATTAGTAATATCTTACATGGCATTTTTCAAAATTAATAACCAACATTGCTGCATTTCTATTAACCACATTGTAGACTTCATTTAGATTTAATCAGTTTCTCCACTAATATCTTTGATATGTTGTATAGTTCAGTCCAGGGCATTGCATGGCTTGGCTCCCCCTGTCTCCTTTGGTCTGTGACAGTTTCTCAGTCTTTCCTATTTTTCATGACCTTGGCACTCTTGAGTAGTAGTGGTCACTTTATCTGATAGGGGTGGTTGGCTGGGGATGGGAGGGGATGCTGGCCAATTTGATTTTTAAAGATTCTTTGGGTAATGTTACATGTTAAATAAAACAAACTATTATTGTAACAATGAGCAATAGGACTGGATAAATCACATGCATTTTTCAGGAATCCTGTCAGAGAAATTTCTAAAGTAGAGGTTCTCAAAATGTAGTCCATATACTCCTGGGAGCCCATGAGAACCTTACATTCGGTCTTCAAGACTAAAATTATTTTCATAGTAACAGGAAGACACTATTTGATGTTTTTCACCATGCCAATATTTGTATACTTATGGTGCAAACACATTGCTGAGTAAAACTGCTCTTTAACACAAAGCATGACATTGAAACCAAACTGTAAAATTAATCATTATCTCCTGTGTCAGCACAAGCTGATATTAAAAGAAGCTGCCATTTTCCCTCAAGAATGTCTTTGATGAAGCAATACCTACTATTGCATGCAATCTTGACCCTTAGGCACAAGATTTTCTAAATATTCAGCTTGACAAAACTGGAAGAACACTTCTTCATGCTGCAATAAAATGACTGTATTGAGGAAAAACACATGTGTGATTCAGTCATGAGCTAAACAAGCCAATTTCAGGGTGAATCATTTTTACTTGAAGCAATTACTAATTGACAACTTACGGTTTTTCAAACTGTTATGGTATTTGGCAGACTTAGCTCAAAAATGGATGAAGTAAATCTGTCACCTCAAGGAAAACAACTGTCAATATTTATTGTGAATAATAAAATGTGAACTTTCAAGTGAAAATTTGAATTTTTGAAAGTTTGTATCCATTACTCAGAATATTTTCTTTAAATGAAATCAATGATAGCAGCAATAAGTACAATTCAAAAACATTTTGTAATGAAATATGTTAGTAGTTGGAAGCTCTGTATAACTAAGGAAACCAAACTTCCCAGATAAATGAATGATGTTAAAGGATTGTGTAAGAGTAAAAGACCATTCAATGTGTAAGATAGGTCAACAGATTTTAGTACAATAGTACAAAAAGTTTATTGGCATGATTTCAGATTTCTAGTTGCAATTAACCTTTAAGAAACCAGCGTGTGTGCAATTATATATGCAATATATTGTGTGTAAGGAGCATCAAAGAAGAATATCTATAATTATTTGAAAAGGCTATCATAATATTCTTTCTTTTCCTATTAGCATATTTGTGCAAAGCTGGATTTTCTTCCCCTACTTTAACCAAAGAACCATATTGCAATAGACTGAATACAAAAACAGATATTAGACTCTAGCTCTTATCTATTAAGTCAGACATTTAAGAGTTTTGCAAATGTGTAAAAACAATGAAGCTTTTCTCCTAAATATTTTCATTTTGGAAAATATTATTTTTCACAAAAACATGCTATTTGTGTTGAATGAGTTAATAAATATAGTTTCACAAAATATCTTAGTTTTAATTTCTAATATGGAAACTATTGACAGATATAACCAAGCATAATGGGAACCTGAAACTAAAGGTTTGAAAATTTCTGCCCCAAAAACTGCTCTGATCAAACCACCGCTATCTTTTATATAAATCTTTAGTGACTTTTTAGGTATGAAAGCAATGGGGAAAAGACATAATGTTGAAACAAAGTCCCTGCTTTCAAAAGATTACACTTCAGGAAGAGGATTCACTTCATGAATTTACAAAAAAATAAATAACAAACTTCAAAACACAGAAACAAAATTATTAGGCAAAATGGCTAACCGGGAACATCGTTACCACAAACATGGAGAGACAAGATATTGATATCCTTTATGTAAGAATCCAGTGCTTTTTAAATAATAGTAAATCCCCAATTTTATGAGATTTTCTTTCTAGCTCTTTTACAAAAATATACTAATGCTTAATAGTGGTTGCCTCTAACTGGTGAGATTTGAATACTTTTAGTGATTTTTGTTCTTTCTGTAATCTTTGTCTCCCAAATTTCTAAACAGTATGCCAGGAAAAAAATAAATTGCTATTCCAGACATTTTAAAAAATATTATTAAATTGATAATTTATGTATATTAGTATTATTTACTATGCAAAACCAAAAATCATTCATTCTGAACCTTTGCAATTATTTGAATAAAACAGTTAAGAATGCTTAAATCCATTTATATATGGTTTCTTTATGGGTATTAGTAATCAATAGATATTTTGATACTTCCTCCAAGCATTTAGTATTTTTTCAAAAATCAAGTATATTACATGTAACTTTCAAAAACACAGAGCCCCAGTTGGTGTATTAATAAGTGTTTTTGATTATTAGCAATTCTGATTTTTAAAATAAGAAACATTCAATGAGAAAAAAGGAAAAAATATTAGTATAAGTGGGTTTGGGTAATAAATATTGATTTAAATTATTCTTGCCCTAACAGAACCCTATTATTAAAACAAATCAAGAATTGTTAATATCTGATCACACATGATTTTAGGGATTAGTCCAATAATTTGAATTGTGGAAGAATTATCATTTAACTTACTGTGTTTTTATTTATTCACTTTTATTTCAGTGTGAGGTGATAAATGAGAAAGGAACATTTAAATTAATTAAAAATTCTCTATTATTTATGTGATAGCATTTCGGCATTTCCATATATTTTAAAAATTTAAAATACACTAAAATGAAACAATACAAAATAAAGTTCTAATTTGTATCTTCTCTATGGTAAAATCAGATTGCAATATATTTGCTCTATGAACCATCAAATCTGTCAGCAGAACTTTATGGTAGCTTAAAAATGTCTGTTCATGTATGGTTTTTATTTCTTTTGGTTTTCCTAGAAAAACAATACCTAACCATATCAACCAAACTTAGCTAAATTCAACCTCTTTTCCCCCAAAAGCTTAGAGAACTTAAAGTGAATGGTTTGCCATTGATCTCTGCCATTTTTGAGTACACTGGTACTCTTTGCAATATCAAATGGTGAGTTTACTAAGCGTACTCTCAATTCCGAATTTCTCTTACCAGCTCAAAATTCTGGAAAATGGTTGTGCTTCTAGTGATTGTGCCTTTGAACTCACTTTATGAGAACTGTCTTTAGAAAGTTTTGTTTATGTTATAGTCAACATCAAACAGGATACTGTCCTAGGTGATTAAATGTACAATAATTATCATAGCTTTTCTTTGTGAATTACCTAATAACTTAAGTTTCCATATTTCCATTTTTACTAGGCAGAAAGATATTCCATTATTAATCATAGCCATCTATAGTTATGAGCCAAAATAAATTTTTATCCATAAGAAGTTCTTCTTTTAATTTGAAAATCCAGCTCAGCTCCAATTTTGTCCCTTTGTTTCCCATTGTTCTTCCATTTCTCACTTGCCTTTTGATTTCTTTCAGTTGGTTTGTACCAGTATTCATCTCTTCATATGAGAGGGCTGCCTCAGATTGTCATTAGGTCAGAAGTCACAAGCTTCCTTTAACTTTTGCTTGCTTTTCAGCACTCTGAGCTTAGCCCATTGAACACATATTCATATTTGTTATTGAGCATGTTAAGGAAGGCTATAAAAAAGAATTATTTAGGGTAATTCAACCCTTCATGATCATTTTCCTAAAAATCTTGAGGCAGTTGAAGGGCAGTTGTTCTTTCTCCTTTTCCTTACTGTCTGGTTCGATCAATTTGTCTTTCCTTGTAGGGGTATTGAAAAGGTCTCATTTTCATGTTTATTTCTCCCAAATGGAATGAAACTTTTTGTATGCCTTCATTCAACTTTGTTCCTACTTACATTTTTATTTTAATCAAAGGCTCTCTTGGAGTGAGTGAAGGCCACCTACAGAGCTAGTTTATGTCTTTAAAAGCTTTGTTTATCACCCAGACTGATAGTATATCATAGAGGATTCATTTTGGTTCAAGGACATATTATTGTCTTGATTGGACTTATACATCAAAGGAAAGAATTAAAGGGTTCTGATGAAAACTTTCCACCCGACACACAGGTGGCTGAAAGTATGTGCTATCTTTTCTTGGGTCCTTTTGTCACCTTTCTTAGCTTTCTTGTTTTGAAACATGATAATAGTAGTATTTGAGTTTTCTGGGGATTTTTGTTCTATATTGCATGCTGTGAAAGGATTTTTCTAGGTTCTGCTTCTGGGCTCCCTCTGATCTTGTGATGTTAAACACACTGCTGTCTTCCCTCGGCATTACTCTCATCATTTTCTTCTCCACTTGTTCCACTTCTGTCCTGTGTATGTGGGAGGGGGCTGTATAGAAGATGTGAGAGGAAATTTAGTAGAATGGCAGGGTAGGGGGATGTCAGGGAATCACACTGCTGAAAAAAAGGCCTCCACAACTTCTAAAAGAAAAAAGGATAGGCTGTACTGGTCTTTGCATTTTTTTTTTCAACATAACCACAAAAGTTAACTTTTTTTTTTTTCCAATGAAAGCTTTAAAAAAGAAATAAGAAATATTGCCACTTATCTTTGAATTTTGATACCATCCAGTTCCTAGAGTTGTGTCCCAAATTCATGAAAATTCATGGTTTGTTTTCTCAACAGTAGAGAATGATTTATGTAACTCAAATCCCATATTTTCTAGTAAGACTAGTGTCACTTTGACCTTGAAGAACTGTGTGAATTGTAATGAAAATAAATACTTCGATAAAGCATGACATCATATCTTGATTCATTTTATATTGTGCATGTTTAAGGAAATACTAGAACTTCCTTCTGATTGTTTTAATACCTTGGGAAATATGTTGACGTTTGCTTTCTGGTTGCCCCAGGGTCATGTTTGGAAATTCCACTCAGTATTAGAAGCAGATTTAGTTCAGTCAACAACAATACAGAATGTTGGATTTTTCATCTTATGGACTAGATAACAATTTTTAAATATTCTCCCTATGTCAGTCATTCTGGTGAGAAATACATATACAGATAAACACCGAGGAAAGTAAACTGTTGACAAATACATTGAAGAGTAAGTTAATGTGGATCAAATATCATACATATAAGATCTTTCCACTATCAATTTCTGCAATTCAGTGCTACAGTTTAATCTGTCTTTGATTGTTTTTTGCTTTTTCTTGAATGAAGAGTTGGGATTATATAATTAAAACAACCTGCATGTGCTAACATAAATTTGATTGTTCTAGACATAAGGATTAAATTTAATACTAACCATGATAAACTTTGATGGCAGATAATCAGACTTTTGGAGGCTATCTACTTCATACTTCATAATCATCAGAAATATCTTATATTTATTAAAGAATTTAGTGTAGTTCCTGGCACACATATCTAGGAAATAAATAAATATATGCTTTTGTTGAATGAATAAATCAGAGATACACAAAGCAAATTAAGTACCTAACAACTTTTTGTTTTCTTTTCAAAAGTATATTTTGATTCTAAGAGAACCAATGCTTAAAAACAAGCATGTAGAGGATGACTAAGACAACTGGAGAATAAACATTGAATAAGCCATAAACTGACAAAATTAACTGCTCTCCCAGCTCCCTTAGTGAAGCGTAAGTGTATTTGTGAGTAAAAAGGGGATGTTGCTAAAATCTCAGCTTTTAACACCTAGTGCTTTCATTCAGTAAGGCACACAAAGAATTGTAGGTTTATATTTAAAAACCTCAAAGGGCGATCACAATTACTCTTATTAACATAGTCTAATGCCAGTGAGAGTTCTCTTTCTTTCTCTCTCCAGGTGATAATATATTATAATTGGTTCAAATAAGGTCCTCTCTCTTGTTTTATCATCTATTCGTTTATTTTCTTTTATCCACACACCATACTTCCATTCTTTCTCATTCAATCATCTTTGCATACATTCTATTAAATATCATATTGATTTTTTGCATATACTTTTTGATTTTGGTAAATGATTTTGCATATTGGATCACCTATTTTTTTCTACTCTGAACACTATTTTAGATCCATCTAGCTGAGTGCAGTGGCTCACCCTTGTAATCCCAACACTTTGGAAGGCCGAAGCAGGCAGATCACTTGAGGTCAGGAGTTCAAAACCAGAATGGCCACCATGGTGAAACCCTGTCCCTACTGAAAATACAAAAATTAGCCAGGCGTGATGATGCATGCCTGTAATCCCAACTACTGTGGAGGCTGAGGCAAGAGAATTGCTTGAACCCGGGAGGCAGAGGTTGCAGTGAGCTGAGACCATACCTCTGCACTGCAGTTTGGGCAACAGAGCTCTGTCTCAAAAAAAAAAAAAAAAAAAAAAAATAGATCTACGTATGCTACTGCTTTATGCATATCTAATCCATTGCTCCTGCATACAAATTCTACTAATTGTTGGTTATATAATAATGGATAAGTTACTTATAGGAAGGCTCAATTATTTATAAAATGGTGGATGACATGTCTATACCTCATAAAATTGTATGAAAATTAAATGACCAAATGCATGATGGATATTTAACACACAAGAAATTTTCAATTAATAACAACACTTTGTGTATATATATACTATATATATATACACACACATATATATATATATATACACTATGTATGTATATATATACATATATATACACTATATACATACACATATATATACACTATATATGTGTATATATACATATATAGTGTATATATATGTGTATGTATATATAGTATATATAGTAGTTTACTATGACTTGGCAAAATGGGATAAAGGATGGCAGGAAGACTGTGGTAGTAATCTATAAGATGAAGCTGGAAAGTCATGAAAGGTTTTTCTAGAACATGGTGGGGAATTTGTATTTTAAATTTTAGGCCACAGTTTCCATTAGATTCACCTGATATTGAGAATTTATATACCTGGGCCCTAACCACAGAGATCTGACCTACCCATCTGGCTTAAATTAATTTTTCTAATGCAGTAAAGTTGATTATTTTTCTAATTTGTGCCATGTTGACTTCTACCCTTGAATTTAATAGTAGGGAAGTGGTTTCATTTCTAGATCTTGGTTTTAATACCTTGAAACTTGAGAAGAGGATAGTGCTTAGGATACTACTTAAAGCATAATGTCAATAAATGTTTAAATTTGAGGGTGATTGGAGCTGGGTATGTCATGTATCAACCAGTCATCTGAGCCTAGGTCAAGGCTATTACAATCTTATACTGACTCTTTCCAACTCTAAAGAAGAAAAATGATCACCTCATCTATCCCTCTCACCTTTCGTATCTGGGGAAAAATTGACTATTAGTCCAATAGGCTGTTGATTTTAAAGTAAATAGATAGATAGATGATAGATAGATAGATAGATAGATAGGCTGAAACCCTGAAATAGACATTTTAAACAAGTTATTCAGAGAATCCTAAGACATGTTACAGTTTGAGAACTTTTTGGCAATGGGCAGCCATAAAAAATATCATATATTTTGGAACTAGCTTGTCCAGTATTGTAGCCACTAGCTACATGTGACCATTTAAATTAGCATTAACTGAAATTAAATAAAGTTAAGGTTTCAGTTTCTTGGTTGCACTAATCCTCAGTGGTCACATGTTTCTAGTTGCTACTATATTGAACAGTACAGGTATAGGACCTTCTCAACATGATAGAAAGTACTATGGTGGACTATGTTTTAGAGAAATCATTCTAGCGGCAAGCAGGGAGGGTACACTAGGTGGGAATAAGACTAGAGTCTAGTTGCAAAAACATTTTTGAAGTCAAAGAAGAGTGTCAAGAAGATAACAATCACCATTGTTGAGTACTGCTGAGCAGTTAAGGATCATGAAGATGAAAGTTAGTCCACCTGATTTGGCTATCAGCAGGTCGTTGGTAACATGTCAGATCAGCATCGGTGGAGCTGGTGGAGACCAAAGGCAGAAGTGGGAGAAAGTTAAGGAATCTGAAATAGAGAAAATAGACTTTTAAAAGGCTTGGCTGTCAATGGGATAAGACAGTGCATAAAGGGAAGGAAATGCAGAGTTGTGGGAATTTTATTTTAATTGTAGGTGACTTAATTATTTTTATAGACTAGAGAAGGGGATCATTACAGAAGGAAAATGAAATTAGAGGAGTAACAGCAGACAAATGAAATGACTAAGTATTTAGTGGCCAGGAGGTGACCACAATGGGTTTTCTTTTCATATCCAAAACAGTTTTCATTGAGAAGATAAACAAAACAAACAAACAAAAACCCACAAATGAATAAAATGACTTGAAATCAAAGAAATATTACTTCAAAATCTTAGAAGCATACTTCAACAAATGTTTAGGAGTACACATAATATGGTTAACATGCCTCAAGGTACAATGAATAAATATGACAGCAATACAGGGCATGGTGTTGCTGGCTTCTGAAAAGCAATATTTCATTAGTGACACCAGATATAAGCATCCAAAGCGAAGTGTCAAGCTATTGGTTGAATTTCATGGTACAGACTGTGTTGGAGAACTTTAGATGAGTAAAAACTGTAACAGTCTAAGGAAACGTTTTGAATAAGACTCTACACTTTGAAGGATAGCGGGCATTTGTTTGTTTGTTTGTTTTTTAATTTTTTTTTTTTAATTGTACTTTAGGTTCTGGGGTACATGTGCAGATCATGCAGGATTGTTGCATAGGTACACACATGGCAATGTGGTTTGCTGCCTCCATCCCCCCCGTCACCATATCTGGCATTTCTCCCCGTGTTATCCCCTCCCCAACCTCCTCACTTCCCCTGCTGTCCCTCCCTTGGCCCCCACCGAACAGACCCCAGTGTGTGATGCTCCCCTCCCTGTGTCCATGTGTTATTGTTCAACATCTGCCTATGAGTGAGAATATGTGGTGTTTGATTTTCTGTTCTTGTGTCAGTTTGCTGACAATTATGGTTTCCAGGTTCATCCATGTCCCTACAAAGGACACAAACTCATCGTTTTTTATGGCTGCATAGTATTCCATGGTGTATATGTGCCACATTTTCCTTGTCCAGTCTATCATTGATGGGCATTTGGGTTGGTTTCAAGTCTTTGCTATCGCAAACAGTGCCACTATGAACATATGTGTGCATGTGTCTTTGTAATAGAATGATTTATAATCCTTTGGGTATATACCCAGTAATGGGATTGCTGGGTCAAATGAAATTTCTATTTCTAGGTCCTTGAGGAAGCGCCACACTGTCTTCCACAATGGTTGAACTAGTTTACACTCCCACCAACAGTGTAAAAGTGTTCCTATTTCTCCACATCCTCTCCAGCACCTGTTGTCTCCAGATTTTTTAATGATCGCCATTCTAACTGGCTGAGGTGGTATCTCAATGTGGTTTTGATTTGCATTTCTCTACTAATCAGGGATGATGAGCATTTTTCATATGTTTGTTGGCCTCATATATGTCTTCTTTTGTAAAGTGTCTGTTCATATGCTTCATCCACTTTTTGATGGTTTTTTTTTTTTCTCTCTTGTAAATCTGTTTTAGTTCTTTGTAGATTCTGGATATTAGCCCTTTGTCAGATGGGTACATTGCAAAAATTTTTTCCCATTCTGTTGATTGCCAGTTCACTCTAATTATTGTTTCTTTTGCTGTGCAGAAGCTCTGGAGTTTAATTAGGTCCCATTTGTCTATTTTGGCTTTTGTTGCCAATACTTGTGGTGTTTTAGTCATGAAGTCCTTGCCTATACCTATGTCCTGAATGGCTTTGCCTAGGTTTTCTTCTAGAGTTTTTATGGTGTTAGGTCTTATGTTTAACTCTTTAATCCATCTGGAGTTAATTTTAGTGTAAGGTGTCAGGAAGGGGTCCACATTCTGCTTTCTACAGACTGCTAGCCAGTTTTCTGAACACAATTGATTAAACAGGAAATCCTTTCCTCATTGCTTGTTTTTGTCAGGTTTGTCAAAGATCAGATGGTTGTAGATGTGTGGCCTTGACTCCAGGGCCTCTGTTCTGTTCCACTGATCTATATCACTGTTTTGGTACCAGTACCATGCTGTTTTGATTACTGTAGCCTTGTAGTATTGTTTGAAATCAGGTAGCGTGATGCCTCCAGCTTTGTTCTTTTTGCTTAGGATTGTCTTGGCTATGCAGGCTCTCTTTGGTTCCAGATGAAGTTTAAGATGTTTTTTCCAGTCTGTGAAGAAGGTCATTGGTAGCTTGATGGGGGATAGCACTGAATCTATAAATTACTTTGGGCAATATGGCCATTTTCATGATATTGATTCTTCCTAGCCTTGAGCATGGAATATTTCTCCACCTGTTTGTGTCCTCTCTTATTTTGTTGAGCAGTGATTTGTAGTTCTACTTGAAGAGGTCCTTTATATCCTTTGTGAGTTGTGTTCCTAGGTATTTTATTCTCTTTGTAGCAATTGTGATTGGGGAGTTTGCTCATGATTTGGCTTTCTGTTAGTCTGTTATTGGTGTATAGAAATGCTTGTGATTTTTGCACATTGATTTTGTATCCTGAGACTTTGCTAAAGTTGCTTATCAGTTTAAGGAAATTTTGGACTGAGATGATAGGGTCTTCTAAATATACAATCATGTCATCTACAAATAAAGACAATTTGACTTCCACTTTTCCTAACTGAATATCCTTTATTTATTTTTTTTCTTGCCTAATTGCTCTGGCTAGAACTTCCAACACTATGTTGAATAGGAGTGGTGAGAGAGGGCATCCTTGTCTAGTGCCAGATTTCAAAGGGAATGCTTCCAGTTTTTGTTCATTCAGTATGATATTGGCTGTAGATTCATTGTAAATAGCTTTTATTGTTTTGAGATATGTTCCTTCGATACCTAGTTTATTGAGAGTTTTTAGCATAAAGGGCTGTTGAATTTTGTTGAAAGCCTTCTCTGTTGAAGGCGTATCTCTATTGAGATAATCATATGGTTTTTGTCTTTGGTTCTGTTTATGTGGTGGATTACATTTATAGACTTGCGTATGTTGAACCAGCCTTGCATCCCGGAATGAAGCCTACTTGATCGTGATGGGTAAGCCTTTTGATGTGCTGTTGCAATCTGTTTGCCATTATTTTACTGAAGATTTTTGCATCTACGTTCATCATGGATATTGGCCTGAAGTTTTCTTTTTTTCTTGAGTCTCTGCCAGGTTTTGGTATCAGGATGATGTTGGTGTCATAAAATGATTTGGAAAGAATTCCCTCTTTTTGGATTGTTTGGAATAGTTTCAGAAGGAATGGTACCAGCTCTTCTTTGTAGGTCTGGTAGAATTTGGCTGTGAACCGGTCTGGACCTGGACTTTTTTTGGTTGGTAGGCTATTAATTGCTGCCCCAATTTCAGTCCTTGTTATTGGTCTATTCAAGGTTTCAACTTTTTCCTGGTTTAGGCTTGGGAGGGTGCAAGTGTCCAGGAATGTATCCTTTTCTTCCAGGTTTACTGGTTTATGTGCATAGAGTTGTTTGTAGTAATCTCTGATCATAGTTTGTATTTTTGTGGAATCAGTGGTGATATCCCCTTTATCATTTTTTATTGCATCTATTTGATTCTTCTCCCTTTTCTTTTTTATTAATCTGGCTAGTGGTCTGCCTATTTTGATGATCTTTTCAGAAATCAGCTCCTGGATTTATTGATTTTTTGAAGGGTTTTTTTGTGTCTCTATCTCCTTCAGTTCTGCTCTGATCTTATTTATTGTCTTCTGCTAGCTTTTGAGTTTTTTTGGTCTTGCTCCTCTTGCTCTTTCAATTTTGACAATAGGATGTCGATTTTAGATCTTTCCTCGCTTCTCATGTGGAAACTTATTGCTATAAATTTCCCTCTAGACACTGCTTTAAATGTGTCCCAGAGATTCTGGTATGTTGTGTCTTCATTCTCACTGGTTTCAAAGAACATCTTTATTTCTGCCTTCATTTCATTGTTTATCCATTTGACCTTCAGGAGCCAGTTGTTTAGTTCCCATGAAGCTGTTTGGTTCTGAGTTAGTTTCTCAATTCTGAGTTCTAATTTGATTGTCCTGTCGTCTGAAAGACTGTTTGTTATGATTTCCATTCTTTTGCATTTGCTGAGGAGTGACTTACTTCCAATTATGTGGTCAATTTTAGAGTAGGTGCAATGCAGTGCTGAGAAGAATGTATATTCTGTGGATTTGGGCTGGAGAGTTCTGTAGATGTCTATTAGGTCCGCTTGGTCCAGATCTGAGTTCAAGTCCTGGATATCCTTGTTAATTTTCTGTCTTGTTGATCTGTCTAATATTGATAGTGGAGTATTAAAGTCTCCCACTATTATTGTGTGGGAGTCTAAGTCTCTTTGTAGATCATTAAGAACTTGCTTTATGTACCTGGGTGCTCCTATATTGGGTGCATATATATTTAGGATCATTAGCTCTTCTTGATGCATTGATCCTTTTACCATTATGTAATGTCCTTCTTTGTCTCTTTTGATCTTTGTTGGTTTAAAGTCCATTTTATCAGAGACTAGGATTGCAACTGGCACTTTTTTTTTGCTCTCCATTTGCTTGATAAATCTTCCTCCATCCTTTTATTTTTAGCCTATGTGTGTCCTTGTAAGTGAGATGGGTTTCCTGAATACAGCACCCTGTTGGGTCTTGACTTTTTATCCAATTTGCCAATCTGTGTTTTTTGATTGGGGTATTTAGCCCATTTACATTTAAGGTTAATATTGTTATGTATGAATTTGATCCTGCCATTTTGATGCTAGCAGGATGTTTTGCTCGTTAGTTGATGCATTTTTTTTTTCATTGTGTTGATGATTTTTACCATTTGGCATGTTTTTGGAGTGGCTGGTACTGGTTTTTCCTTTCCTTGTTTACTGCTTCTTTCAGGAGCTCTTTAAAGGCAGGCCTGGTGGTGACAAAATCTCTCAGCAATTGCTTGTCCATAAAGGATTTTCTTTCTCCTTCACTTATGAAGCTTAGTTTGGCTGGATACGAAATTCTAGGTTGAAAGTTCTTTTCTTTAAGGATGTTGAATATTGGCCCCCACTATCTTCTGGCTTGTAGGGTTTCTGCTGAGAGATCTGCTGTGATTCTAATGGGCTTCCCTTTGTGGGTAACCCAGCTTTCTCTCTGGCTGCCCTTAGCATTTTTTCCTTCATTTCAACCCTGGTAAATCTGACGATTGTGTGCCTTGGGGTTGCTCTTCTTGAGGAATATCTTTGTGGTGATCTCTATATTTCCTGAACGTGAATGTTGACCTGCCTTGCTAGGTTGGGGAAGTTTTCCTGGATAATATCCTGAAGAATGTTTTCCAGCTTGGATTCATTCTCTCCATCATATTCAGGTACTGCTATCAAATTTAGATTAGGTCTTTTCACATAATCCCATATTTCTTGGAGGCTTTGTTCATTTCTTTCCACTCTTTTTTCTCTATTCTCGCCTTCTCATTTTATTTCATTGAGTTGATCTCAGTCTCTGATATCCTTTCTTCTGCTTGGTGGATTCGGCTATTGAAACTTGTGTATGCTTTGCGAAGTTCTTGTGCTGTGTTTTTCAACTCCATCAAATCTTTTATATTCTTCTCTAAGCTGTTTATTCTTGTTAGCATCTCATCTAACCTTTTTTCTAGGTTCTTGGTTTCTTTGCATTGGGTTAGCACATGTTCTTTTAGCTCTGAAAAGTTTGTTATTACCCACCTTCTGAAGCCTGTGTCTGTCAATTCATCAGATTCTTTCTCCATCCATTTTTGATCCCTAGCTGGTGAGGAGTTGTGATCCTTTGGAGGAGGAGAGGCATTCTTGTTTTTGGTGTTTTCATCCTTTTTGTGCTGGTTTCTTCCCATCTTTATGGATTTATCTACCTGTGGTCTTTGTAGTTGGTGACTTTCTGATGGGGTCTCTGAGTGGACATCCTTTTTGTTGATGATGAAGTTATTTCTTTCTGTTTCTTAGTTTTTCTTCTAACAGTCAGACCCCTCTGCTGTAGGACTGCTGGAGGTCCACTCCAGACCCTGCTTGCCTGGTGATCACCCGTGGGGGCTGCAGAACAGTAAAGGTTGCTGCCAGTTTCTTCTTCTGTTATCTTCGTCCCAGAAGAGTACCTGCCAGATGTTGGCCTGAGCTCTCCTTTATGAGGTGTCTCTTTGGTTATATGGGGGTCGGGGAGCTACTTGAGGAGACAATCTGTCCCTTATAGGAACTCAAGTTCTGTGCTGGGAGCTCCGTTGTTCTGTGAGGAGATGCTGGGCAGGTACTTTTAAGTCTGCTGCAGCGGAACTCATAACCACCTCTTTTCCCAGGTGCTCTGTCCTAGAAAGTTTGGCTTTATTTATAAGTTTCTGTTGTGCTGTTGCCTTTTTTCATTGATGACGTGCCCTGCAAGGAATAGTCTAGTCTCAGTCTGCCAGCAGAAGTATTGCTGAGCTACCACAGGCTCTGGGCAGCTGCTGTGTGAACTGCCTCAGTAGTGGTGGACTCCCTCCATAGGGGTGTTCACCCTTCCCCTCACTGAGCTGGACCGTCTTGGATCCAGCTGCGCTTGCTGTGAAACTATCAATCCAGAGCGTTTCAGATTGCTTTTTTTGTGGGGGGTGGTACCTGCCTAGCCAGATCACCTGGCTCCCTGTCTCTGCCCCCTCCCTTTCAGTTGAATGGGCGGCTCTGTCTCCCAGGCGTTCCAGGCATCAGTTGAAATGACTGCCCAGATTTGTGTGAGTTTCTGTGTACCAACCCGGCACCGGCTGAAACCGCTGTGCTGACAACTCATGGAGCTTTTCAGCCTGGGAATCTCCTGGTCTGTGGGCAGTGAAATTTTGTTTGGAAATGTGGTGGGCACTCACCCTCTATGTTGTTCTTGCTGGGAACTGCACTCTGGAGCCTAACCATATCACAGCCCTAGAAGCTGGAAAAGGCAAGAAAACATTAGAGTTTCTGAGCTTCTTTATAGCTTCTGGAAAAGAAGGCTGACTTGCTAACACCTTTTAAGCCCAAGGAAACCCATTTCAGACTTATCTTACAGTTCTGGGAGTCAGAAGTCTGAAAGTCTATGGTAGGCTCTTTGCCTTTCCTCAAGAAGCCATTCATACTTTCATTGCAGGATCTTGGCCTTCTGCCTGTTATGTGCCTTCCCCCTTATCACTTGGACTTGGTGAATGACCTCAGATTTCTTGAACCTGTGCTCACGTTTCACTTTTTCAATGAAGCTCACCCTGACTATTCTATTTTCACCTCTGAGTGAAAAAAACCTAAGCCCCTCACTTTCTTCCTTCTTTTTAGAAGAAATTGAAAGGAAAGAGCATTGCACATTCCCTTTTAACGAACTGATTTGTTGCATTGTGTTTTCTGTTTCCAGCTCCATGAAGGCAGATAGTATGTGCTCAATAAATATTTGTTGAATTATTTATTTTCTACAAACTGATTAACTTCAGTTCTTTCTACACTTTTTGTTAAATAGCTTTGCCATTTTTACCTGAGCTGTTTCAGGCCCTTAAGAATTCTATTATTATTTTTCTCTTAAAGTAGCCTTTTTGGAGCAGTCTCCTCATGCTAAGATTTTTATCATGTTGTATTTGCATTTCATATAAACCTCTGTTTTGCTTGTGTAAATGACAAGTGTCTGGGAAATGGTGCTCACCAGCATCTCACACCTACCTTATTGATGTTCAATGGCTTGAGTTATTTGTCTGGTTCACTTCAAAACTCCATTTGGCAGAGCATTTGCAGTGGTCTGGGGGCATGTTCTATGGACTTGCTGATGGTGTGACTACTTTCCTTTGGTGTTATAACTTTTGAGACAGTAAAAATAAAGGACTGAATTATTTCTGTACCTGGCAGTCTTTATTGCTGCACTTCATCAACTCAATCCTACTAAATTATTGATTTGTTTTACTCACATGCTTCTACAGGCATAGTAAAGAGGGATCTGCAAAAATGCCACAAAATAAAGTTCCTTCTTTATTGCAAACCTGGCATTTGTATACAGCAGAAAACTCTTCTTGTAAATTATCTTAAATTTTTCTATAAAACAAAGGCCTGACCTTCTAAAGTTGAAAATGCAACAAAATCACTCATATCAAAACAAATTTTTAAATATTGTGGAACGGTCTTGCAATGCCACCATAAAACTTCAAGAGTATTCACACAACCAGTGGATGAAGAAAGGCTCAAGAACAATTCTGTGACTCCTCCTCTTTTCTTTTTAGATCCAGGCCACTGTCTTCTTGATTTTCTAGAAATTCAGTGTGCTAGTTTCTCTTGGTGTCTTGCTATACCCATCTTCCCAAAAGTATCATATTCCATGACATTTAAAATTTAAAGCTAAAAAAGAAAATTAGAAACTATTAGTATAATTCTCACATTGTCTTTGTTTGGGCTGCTATAATAAAATATCATAAATTAGATAGCTTATAAACAACAGAAATGCACTTCTCATAGGTTGTGGAGAAGGAGTCCAGAGTCAAGGTGCTGGTAGATTGGGTGTATGGTGAGGGCCTATTTCCTGGTTCACAGATAGCACTTTCTGGTAATGTCCCCCACATGGTGTGAGGGGCAAATGAGCTCACTTGGTCCTATTTTATAAGGCTACTGATCTCATTCATAAGGGCTTTGCCCTCAAGATTTAATCATAGGCTCTACCTCCTAATACTATCACCATGAGAGTTAATTAAAATTTTAGCATATGGATTTTGGGAGGACATAAGCATTCAGACCTTAGTTCACAACACTTTGGAATACAGACTGGATCACAAGGCATCAGACTCCTTATCCAGAGACCTTTCCAGACTATATCATCTTCTATATTTTTTAAACTTGAAGATCTACAGCAAGGAGAAAAAAATCTAGTTCAGACTGTTGCTGTTAGGTGTATAAAATATTATTTTCTTCAATTTACAGATAAGGCAACTGAGATCTAGAGAGTTTATGAACTCCTCCAATGTTATAGTTAAATTATTGCTAGAATTCATGCTGCTCAATTCTTCAAGCCCTCCAATTTATGATTACATAAACAAAACTACTTAACATTAAGCATAATTGCAACTCATCTCAATTAATCTTCTACTCAATGAATGTTATTTTGTTTATAAATATTTAGAGAATTTTTGTCATTGGTGATAACCTAAGATCTGGATTTCATATTTTGGGACAATATCTTTTCTTCTAAGTATAGGCACTGTAATTTTTGGTTGCTCATGAAATATTTATTAATGCTAATGCCAATAAAAATAATGCCATGGTGATTATACTCTTCAGTCATTAATGCCCTGAAAGAAGTAATTTGCAGATTGGTACACTGTTACTCAAAGTGTTAATTTACCACATGTGGGTAACAAATTACTCCTGGAATCAGGCTAGGCACAGTTGTGGAGGCCCTGGAGTTTTCTCCCTTGTAGCATTCACATCCAATCAGTTTCCAAATCTTGTAGAGCTATTTCTATAAGCATCTCATCTTTCCTTCCTCCTCCCTCCATGATACTGCCACTGCTGCTATCTGAGTTCATTTCTTTCTTATCTTTTGTTTAGTGAACTGTATAAGTAACTGGTCATTTTGCTGTTATTCAGCCTCTGTCCAAAACCATTCTACACAGCTGCCAGCTGAGCATTTTCAAAACAGATTTGCTTCTTCATTTGCTCCTAAATAAAACTTCTTTTGCACACCTTCATGTGAACACACATGCACACACACATACAATGAGTGTCAACTTTAATGTACTTTGGAATCTGCCAGAGAACTTTAAGGATGTTCATTCTGAGTAATTGATGAAGAGTATGGCCTTGTCATTGGAACATTATAAAGCTCCCCCAGTGATTCTAACGTGCACTCAGGGCTGAAAACCATCTTTTAAACTTATTGAAAGAGGCAATTGTTGTAGAAGGAAAATAACTTCTGAGAGTCAGAAGACTGTTCATTTCTGGAATTTGCCATTGGACAAAAGCATGATCTCCAGTATCTCAAATCTCATTTCCTCATCCTTAAATGTAACATTAAGAAATTGGGCTAGGTTAATTTATTTAGCTAACATTAACACAGCTCTTATTATTACTTGGCTCTGTATTTGAAGCTGAAAAATCTAGTCTTTGCTCTAATCAACTTTACAAAGCAGAGAGACAATGGTAAGTAAATAATTACAAATCATCATAAAAGCTATGAAGAAAATAATTGATGATTATTACAGTAAAAAAATGGGGTGGGGATAGGCATTATAGTAAAGACAATAGTTTGAAATCAAGATTTTTGCTTTTCAGAGGACCCTCATCTCAATCTTATAAAAATCAACCAGGTAGACCACACCAATACAAAGCAACAATAGTTTCCTGAAGGGCTTATTATTTGATGAATAGCATTTCATAGATTAAAAATTCTTGTTTGGGATTCTGCTTCATTTCCCCCCCCCCCCCCCCCACTTTATACAGTGAAGTTTTGAGGAACTATATTTAATCCATTCTTTTGGATTCTTCAATTTCAACAAAAAAGGTTGGTTTAGGATTCCCAAACTTAAAATAATCAATTGTCTTGTAAAATAGGACTGTAATAGAAATATTGAATTTGGGGCAAGGCCTGGTGGCTCACACCTGTAATTTTCAGCCCTTTGGGAGGTGAAGATGAGAGAATCACTTGAGGCCAGGAGTTTGAGTCCAGCCTGGATAAATAGCAAGACCCCATCACTATAAAAAGTTTAAAGAGTTAGCTGAGTGTGGTGGGGCATGCCTGTAGTCCCAGCCACTAAGGAGGCTGAGGTGGGAGGATTCCTTGAACCCCGGAGTTCATGGTTACAGTGAGCTATGACTGCACTACTGCACTCCAGCCTGGGCAACAGAGTGAGACCCTGTCTCTAAAACAACAACAACAAAAACATCCAAAGTTAAGATGGAATCATAGAAATATCAATTTTTCCTTACTGGGGCATAATCACATTTTTGAGCCAATATAAGTTTCTCAATCTTATAAATTGTCCAGATATTGGTAATAATTGGTTGTTTGTCCAAACTGGCAGTGCAGAAATGCAATGTTGTTTTCCTGGAGCCATCTTTGTATGGTTTATTACGGCAGGAATTCTAAGGACCCCTTTCAGCCTGTGAGGGGGAATACTGGGGAAAATTCCTAGGGCTCGGGTGCTTTGTGCTTTATAAGCTATTCGTGAAGTAGACAATCTGGATTCTTGTTAACAAGTCCAAATGGAATAAGACAAGAAGTGTGAGCCAAAATTCCAAGCCAAGTGGGTCTGGAACCATGAGTGGCTGCCAACTGGAAGAATCCCACAAATCAAGGAAAAAGCAGATTATTGAGGGTGAAAGTGGAGATGAATCTGAGAGTCTAAGGAAATGTCTAGGCAGTGAAAATTTTTGCTTTTTATCCACAGTGGTCCAATTTTGCTCAGTTCTTCCCATTCACTTTAAGTACCAACTGTTTTTGATGCTATTCTTAGGGAGGTTTGATTTCTCCAATGCTCTTGAAAAATTCTCTGCAATTAATTTCTTTTGTCCTTGTAAAAGGCTTCTCTGTCTCTTCAGTCATAATAATAATTATGATAAAATAGCAGCTGGCATTTATAGATTTGCCACCTGTCTGGCAGTGTGCTAAGATCTTAACTTTCTGGCCTCTATTCTGCCTCTCTCTAATTTGAAGGTTAAGCCTGAACTATGACTTTAAGAATGTTCTTAATAGTCAGTTGCTTTTGGCAGAGAAAACTAGTATCTAGAGAGAGTGGGGTACAGAAACTCCCACACATTCTCTCTGTATGTTTTTGGAAGAGTAATAGCCTCCCTGCTCTCAAGGTTTTGCCTGAAGAATTTCATGTTCATGATTGTGTTGCATGCCTTGTCAGGGTTACACATACTCAGCTCAGTTCTCAAATATTATGCATAAAAAATAACAAGACCAGGCTGATTGGTTCTGTTACTCTGAAGCCAGAAAGCAGGGTCAAGGATTGCTGCTGATGGGACAAAGAGTAGAATTCTAGGATGTGGGGTCCTGGAAATCAGGGAGAAGAGTACTTCATGGTAATTGTTCTGAGAGACCCATCGAGCTTGTGCAGTATTCTGGCTTGGACCAGGAAGTCATGTCCACCTACTCTCCCTTTAGAGTTACTGTATTCTTAGTGCTTCTGCCTGTTGGTTTTTGGAGTCACCTTCTTTAGTTAGAGAAGACTGACGGTATCTGAACCCCCAAGGAATCAGACACCAGATCCTTGCTGCTGTTATCTCTGGCACTTTACTCTAAAGACTGAGAAGCTGCCCAATTCCAAGAAGCCTTAATACTCGTTTGATTTTTGGTTCAACCTGTGAATGTCGTTTTAAGTCCCAGGCTTCATTGCTTTAAATAATTGGTTACTATATATTATAACATACTGAATATATTGAAACATTAGACAAAGGAAGAGGGCATATGTGAGCAGTTTCACTAACCAAAAAAAAAAAAAGTAAAACAATAGCTCTTACTTAAGGGCAGACATGGTTACAAGGGCTTTAAATATATTAACTCATTCAATTTTCTTCATAAGTTTATGAGGTAGGTTCCATTTTTATT
Organism: Ateles fusciceps; assembly: GCA_036589455.1. Taxonomy (NCBI): domain Eukaryota; kingdom Metazoa; phylum Chordata; class Mammalia; order Primates; family Atelidae; genus Ateles; species Ateles fusciceps. The sequence goes on along the minus strand of JAZHEH010000251.1, from coordinate 4,482,064 downwards.
CCCATTTTACAAATGTAGAAACTGAAGCATAGAGAAATGAAGCAACTATCCAAGGTCACAGAACCACATGGGGCAGGGGCAGGACTCAAACACAGGAAATCTGGTTCTACCAGCTGTGTTCTTAACCACAACACAGAAACTTGTATCTAAATATTATGTATAAATTTTACCTCACTCTTGTTTATGTAGAGTGTTCTCATAAGGTAGATTAGGTGAGATCTTCTGCAGTCTGCCACTTAGGCATACTATTAATATCTTGAAGTTTCATCAGGGTCAACTGCCATGCTGTTTTGTAAATTAACCTTGTTATGCTCCAGTCAAACTGCATTGGGAAGTGAAAGGCTTTTCATCTTGGGTCTTCCTCATTTACTCACAGACAATGCCAGCTGCGTCCAAGTGGCTTATTTCTTAACTATGATTTAACAAACGCTGCTATATGATTACTTCATTTTATTTAGAAAATTGAAATGTGGCAATACAGGCTCTTGGAGTACAAAAATAAAACAGGATCTGGTGATGTTTGGCAGCATAATTTCAAGAAAATGCTCAAAAATATTCAGTGAGAAATATGTCAGGGTTATTCAGAAGCATATGCCGATAAGGCCTTTCATGCTGTTATTTCCATGAAAAAAACATGTTCTCGACACAAATGGCATCATTGTTTTTAGTTAAATTAAATGCCTGAGTAAAATAATTATAAACTGCTTCATTCCATTGTATCTCATCCTAGCCAAGGGTGGCTACTCTAATATTAAGCAATGTATTATTTTTTAAGGGGTAACTAGGCAGTGTTTAGCATGTATAAGTCAAAGAAGTGCCATCGCAAATACAGGGACAGGCATATTGGGATATAATTCTAGTTTATAAATTGAACATTAAATAGCTGAATGTATGTCTACATAAACAATTTGAATTAACCTTATTTTCCTGATTTCAATGAAGAAATGATATGTATGTTTATTATATCCATTAGTCTCACTTTATAACATACTTCATGTTATGCCAAAGGGTACTCAGTTCATGACTGCGAATGATACCTTCTTTACAGAGATTCAAAAATGACTCCCTTAGGATGCTACTTGGCCATGCATCTCATCAGAAACTGACATCCTTGTCCTTGATTTTGATGAAATTTCTCTTCATTGTATTCTTGTGTCACATGACAGTTGGAAATTGTTCAACAAGGGAAAGCAGAGTTGGAATAAGTAAGATGCAGAGATTTGTCTAGGGCTGGATCCATCTATAAAGCTGTTATCAACCTTTTGTCCCATTGGTTTTACCTTAATTTAAAAAATGATACATAAATAGTGACATTCAAGTAAAAAATTAAGAAGACACCAATAAATTAAAACTAAAGAAAGTAGGTAAAAATGATTAAGATAAAGGTAGAGATTCATGTTGTAGAAAGCTATGTTTTTCAAGTAAATCCAAGCACTGATTCTTTGGAAGAAAACAATAATACAGACAAACCGTCAAGCTGGTTTTATCAAGAAAGAATGAAAACAAACACAGAGAGACAACATTATAATAGGTATTTCATATTTATGTCCTCAATATCTCTTCCTGGCAGCAGCCATGATTTTCATTTGATAAGCTACCCCCACCCTACCAAGGTTCACTACCCAACCCTGGAGAAAAAACATGCAACTTAGACCTAAGCCAGTCGGCACTGCCTATAGTAACTAGATAATGTGTAGTCCCGTAGCTCATGCTGATTCCAAGAGAATGACTCAGGACATTTGTTGGTTCAAAAGCTCTTGCTCTTTTATACTTTATTTGAAAATATAAATATCTGATCTTGGGAGATCCTGGCTGCTGTCTTAAGACATATTTCAGACTGCAGGCAAAAGAGGGGCAGTAGATATGAAAGCAAAATAAAATGATTTTTCTATCTATTATGTATTTTGAGCTCCTATATTCAATAATGACTGAAGTGAGGTCTAACCAAATTTTCAGCAATGCACATCAATGAATTGCCACTTTGGCTTAAGCCCCAATTTGGGTGGAGTTTTCTGTCACTTGAAACAAAAGCCTTTTTCTTGGCATGTAAACTAAATTAGGAATAAGATGGGGTGATAATACCATAGACTTGGACGGAATATTTTTAATTAAAAAAAAAAAGAACAACATGAAGATGAGTTTGAAAATCTCAATATGGCCAGGCGATGGTGGCTCACGCCTGTAATCCCAGCATTTTTGGGAGGCTGAGGTGGTGGATCATGGAGTCAGGAGTTGGGGACCAGCCTGACCATCATGGGAAACCCTGGCTCTAGTAAAAATACAAAAATTAGCCAGGTGTGGTGGCATGTGCTTGTGATCCCAGCTACTCAGGAGGCTGAGGCAGGAGAATGGCTTGAGCCCAGAAGGCGCAGGTTGCAGTGAGCCAAGATTGCGCCACTGCACTCCAGCCTGGATCGGCGACAGAGTGAGATTCTATCTCAAAAAATAAAGTTTGCCAAAATAAATTTGAGAAAGAGAAAAAAAAATTAGAAAAGAGAAAAAAGAGATAATTACTATAGCAATAAAAATGCTAGGAAAAGCAATAATAAATTGGGGTCCTTTGACACCATTTTTCTTATTGTAGCTTTATAATATGTTTTAATATGCGGAAATTTAAGGACATATTCATTTTAGTTTAGTTTTTCTTTCAAAATATTGTTCTACTCTTTTTTTCCCATAAATTTCAGAATCAGCTTGTAAGTAGCATAGAAAATTATTTTGGATATTTAATTAATATTAATAATTATAATTATATAATAATTAATATATATAATAATTAATATTATAATATTTTGGATATTTAATTAATATTAAATTCACAAATTTGACCAGAACTTTTATAATCTGTTCATACAAGGTGTTATTAATAAGGTTCAGCAAGCTATCCATATGTTCTGCCTTAAACTGCTCCCTATCCTTCAGAAATTAATCTCTAAACTTCCCTGTCATATTATTTCTAGGGTCTTGGAAAAAGTGATTCTGTATTTCCTTTGGAAGAATAAACAGGCAAAAATAGCCTAGAATACATTTAAAAAAAAGAACAAAACAAGAGAGAACTTTAATATATAACATACAGGTATTAAAATATAAAACTAAAACCACCGAAAATTATTGTACCAGTGCAATAAAAACACTGAAGAAAAAGAAAGATCCCGTAATACAGCAGTAGTTAGTATATGACAATATGAATGTGTGTTGGTTATTTGCCTTGCTGTTCACATATCCTTTTTTTGCCTTTCCAGTGTCCACTCTTGCTTCCCAAGCTCCTGTGTCAGTTGGTGTCTACTGGGGTTCAGAGCTGGGAAATACTAGCAGAAAAAGATTGAAAAGTGGGAGGAAGGGAAGAGCCAGGAGCCACCCCTATTCCTACTTGGAGGACTTCTCTGGCAGGTCGGCAGCTTTGCCTCCTTCATGGCCCAGCTCCTGCCGGGCAGCTCTTCCATCTGTGGTCCCATCCATCACTGGGCAACCCTCACTTTTTGGTTCTGGCTCCCACCTGATGACTCTGGCTTCTGAATTCTAAAACATTTCTTGTTAACTGCCTCTTCTTTTTGATTCCTGGCTTGTCAATGGGGAAAATAAAGTACCCAACTGAGATTATAGTGTGAATTTTAACCATGATCTGTACTTAAAATCCTTAGTACAGAGTATAGCTTATAGAAATCATTCAATAAATGCTATTATTATATAAAACTATGTTCAGAAAAACGAACACCAACTTCTGAAATTCAAAAAAGTACTGGGTAGAAGTGTGATAAGCTTGAGCAAAGTGCACATAACCATAGGCCAATATTAATATTAAAATATTCTTGCCAAACATTCAAAACCCAAACATAACAACAGAAAATACAAGTATAAATTAGAAAAATTTTAAAAAGAATATAAGTAGTTGTTAATAAAGGAAAATCAGTAATAATTAAAGTTGTGTGAATTTAAACTATAAAACTTATGCTTTTACACAAAATTATTTATTTGGTGCAGAGTAAAAAGAACAATGCTCTTTAGTGCTGGTCTGGGAATGCGGATATAAGCCCTCTTATTCAAATCCATATAATTTTTCTGAAAGGGAAATTGAGAAAACTGGATCAAGTTCAGAAAACATGTCAAGTTCTATGCAATTATACCTGAAAATATTCAAAGTTGCACATAAACATTACAGAGAGAAGGATGCATGTCACAAATTTAGTACATTAATAATGAATGTATAGTAGCCTATGCTCAAAGGTAGAAAATTGGTTAAGTAAATCTCTTTACATTTCAAAAACACAACTTTGCAAATCTTAATTTTTTGATATAGAATAATATCTATTGGCAAGATAAGATACTTTTAAAACTTATGTCAATAAAGTCTGGAAAAACATACACCAAAATGCAAACAGGTTTTACGAAAGCAGAATAGAATTGATAAACATTTAATTTTCCATGTTTCTTCTGTTTGCTATACTCTTTTTACTGAGTTTAAGTTGCTTTTAAAGAAAGAAAATATATGTTGAAATTTAAGCTTTAGTCTTCTAACTTACTCTTATTTTCCAGAGTTTAAAAATAACAGTTAGAACTGGAGCATCTCTTTGTAAAATGAACTGATAGATATATAAAAATATTTTATCTAACAGTGTGTTACTCCAAGTTTCTTTACCCAAACTCCCAGAATTGAAGGAGAGAAATCTCTAAAACCAACATCATTGTGGAGTGTTAAGACCCCAAAGTATTACTTTATCCTCAAAACTATTTAAACTATATGAGTGGCTGTCACATGGATGGATAGTTCTAGAAAGGAAAATTGACTCTATTTAGAGAATCTCTGATCCAGGTGAATTTCCACTTGTACCATTTTTGTGGATTTTTTTTTGCCTTATTTCTCTTTTTTCTCCTATTTCTGTGCAGGATTAAAAAAAAAAAACCTCCATGTTACAGGGCTTCTCTTTCTGAGGGGAATAAAACTATACACTTTCACAATAATCTGAACTAAGAAGAACTCAACATCTATTTCTTGGACAGCCTTGGAAGACTTTTTGTCATTCTTTAACTCATCTTTTAGCCTGTCTTTAACAGTTAAGCTCATCTCTCATGCTTATTTTTTGTTGCTGCTGCTGTTATTGAGGCATATTACAGGAATTTATTTGAATAAAGTACAATCAAGTACTTTATTTCTCTACACAAATCTTCCCTGGCCTATTTTCCCCCATCAACTGCAGCTGTATATATACATTCAATGATTTTCCTTCTCAATTCTGTCCCTATCTTCACTCCTAAGTGAGGTACCTTGGTTATGGCAATTTCGTATCCCACCTGCTGCCAGACATTTTGCTTTATCTTTAATCTTTAGTTGAGAAACTATTAGCTGATGGGGTTTCCCTATCCTAAGCCTGCAGCACATTGATCACTTTATCTTCATAACAGGAATGAAAACAAATCAAAACAATTCAGTATTAGACTATCTCAAAAGTGGTACTTTTCTTTTGATTTAAAGGGTTAAATTCAGTTTTGTTTTTTTTTTCGGACAGGGTTTTACTCTGTTACCCTGGCTGGAGTATGATCATAGCTCACTGCAACTTTGAATTCCTGGGCTCAAGCAATCCTCCTGTCTCAGCTTCCCAAGTAGTTGGGACTGCAGGCATGTGCCATCACACCTGGCTAACTTTTTAAATGTTTTTTAGAGATAGGGTCTTATTATACTGTCCAGCAGGTCCCAAACTCTTAGCCTCAAGAGATCCTCCAGTCTTCACTTCCCAAAGTGCTGAGCTTTCAAGCATGAAGCCACTGTGCCTGGCCTAATTCAATAATTTCTAAAGCTCCTTGAAGTCAGAGGCTTTGCCTCTATTACCATTGTGATATTCAGCAAAATACCACATATATGACATATAGAGCTCAATACGTCTTTTTGCATGTATGCCTGGATGAATGAATGATAGAAGACACTCTCCCTGCTCTTATTCTTATGAGACTTACATACTATAGCTCCCAGCCTTTTCTCTGCCTACACATAGTTCTCACGTGCAACACTCTCCTGCCTTTTGTTTTAGTAGGAGACATACACTCCCAATTAACATTTTCAATATAATGTTGTGAGCATTTTGTTTCAGAAATAAATGTAGACTATGGGAGCCCAGAAAATGGGCACTTAATTTAGGCTGGTGATTCTGATAAGGTTCCCTGGTGTGGGGTGTGGGGAATAGTTGAGATGAATTTTGTAAGTGGTTGGGGAGTTAGTTTAAAAAGACAGTGGTTGATGCAGGAGTACAAACCCCAGTCTTCCAGGAGAAGGTCACGGTTACATGTAATCACTACTTTTCAGATCCCAGTTCAAGTGCATAGGCAACATGCTCAGGAAACCAGCCCTGACAAAGAGAGATGTGTGCCTCACCAAAGGGTTTGAGAAGTGGGGGACATGGCAATGAGGAGAGCCCAGCTGCATTTGAAAGGGCAGCTTGGTCCAGCCTCAGTGGGAGCACAGATCCCATGCTACCAGAACTTCTGATTCTCCAAGAGATGCTAGAAATGGAATGGTTAAAGTTGAACTCTCACAATTTAAAATCATGTAGCTCAATTAAAAACAAATTAAAACATACTTGACAGGCTGAAAAGCAAGGCTGCAGGGCCAACCTGATGGGAGGGCCAGTGGTTCACCCTAAGGATCCTAGGGGAATCTTCCAGCCAAAAGTTATTGACAAACTCTGTTGAATGGACAATATTGTTGGAGAATCCTTTTCCAGTGTTCTTTGAAGCAATTTTAGTGTTATGAAAAAAAGACTTAGCACAAGATTCATAATGCTCTCATATGTTCTCATTTCAGAATGCTCAACAATGTTCACATATTTAAAAAGATACTTCCTTTCTTATACTTTAGTGTAAAGGGTCTCAAAGAGGAAAGATGTTACTCATAGAGTCACCTGTGAAACTTTCAAAATATAGATAGCACAGAACCACTTCAAGCATACTGAATCATTCAGCAGGGTTGTGAAACTGAAATAGGTACTTAGAAAAGATATATGTGCACAACTGAGAACTACTACATTAATCTTTGGGAGGTTCTGTTGTTTTTTGCTGCTAAAATGGGGGATAAGTATAAATATTTATATTGAGCTATAACTATAAATATTTATGATGTCTCTATTTTGTAGTTAATAAAAATTTCATGTATTAAAGAAATAACTGTAAAAATGAGAATTATATGACTAGAGTATTACCTTTAGAAAATAAACGAACCAATAGACAATTAAATGTTAACACATATATATAATGTGACAAAATCATTACATTTTATACAGTAAAGTTTTGTCATATATTTGTGATATCAAGTAGACAATTAAAACAGAATGGGTTACCAAAATATTTTCTCCTCCACTCAAAACCCAATTAATAGGAATAAGCATGGCTGATAAATATTTTATATAGACCCCTGACTAGTTATAGGTGGTGCATACTTTTTCTCAACAGAAAAGTTTCTAGGTATGCATGAACTGCTGGCAAATAAGTTTGAGTATACTAAGCTCAGTAAAATGCTGAGAATATTTTTCTTAATAAAGTAATAAATATTTGTCTTGTCAATTTTTTAAAGGCTCTTAGGAAGTTATTCTTCTAGAAATCTTTTAGAATGTTCTGGGAACAATTATAATCATATGACAATGAATGCATTCAAACAAAATGGTATTGTTCATACACAATTACAAAATTATGGCAACTTCTGAGGAACTACCTTTCTGTAGATGTTTTACAACTTTGGTTACCATAGCAACGTAACATTGGTACTTTACTCTTAAAGAGAAAAATTGCTGTATTATTTTTTTTTTCCCTGAAGAAGCTTAAAACATGATAGGTGAAATGTCACACTTAATAATACCAAATTCAATGCGATGTAGAAAGACAGCTGAGAAAAAAGTAAGTATCTGTGAAGTTCTATTAATCATGTGATCTGACCCTTTTTCTTTTTAGGTACTTCAACATGTTTTGCCAATAATATATCATATCTGAAGATTGTAGAATTATTATACTTACTAGTAACTTTACATTTTTAACAATATGGTCTTAAATTCAAATAATTGTCATGTTAAATTGTAATTAGAAAAGATGTGAAAAATTTAAGTGTGTATATTTATATGTGTAATAATAAGTATATATATTATCTATCTATCCATCCATCTATAGCGTTTGCTTTAATGAGGCAAACATTCAAAAAGGAGACCCACATGTCTCTCTCCGATTCAGAGTCAATCTTTTTCTACAGCTGAGTTACCTACCATTCATTACCTACGAGAAAGAAAAACTTATGGGTCAAGTGGCTAACAACTTACAGACCAAAGGATGATTTTAAAAATTAGATTAAATGAAATAAATCAGACACAGAAAGAAAAATACCTGAGGATATGACTTACATGTGGAATCTAAAAATTAAATACACAGAAACAGAGAGAACAGTGGTTGCCACGGGCAAGAGGAAGGTAAAGTGCAAATTGGGGAAAAGTAAGTCAAATTACAAAGTAACAGTTACATAGGATGAATGAGTCTAGAGATTAATGTACAGCATGAGAACTAGAGTTAATAATCCTGTATTATATACTAGAAATTTTCTAAAAGATTAGATTTTAGGTGTTGTCATCATACAAAAAATTTAAAATTGGTAACTGTGAGGAAATAAATATGTAAATTAGCTTGACTATAGTAATTGCTTCATTATGTATATGTATATCAAAACATCATTTTGTACATCTTAACTATATACAATTTTTATTGACAAATTAGGTTAAGTAGTGTGTAAATGGAACTAGAACAGCTAGAATTAAATAAGTAAGGATTAAAGAAATATTGAAATAAATGGAAACCATGACCCCAATCCCAGTCCCTCCTGTGGAAGTCCCGTATTGCAATCCCTGTTAAAAGTTCCAGATTATTACTATTGCCTACAGAAGTCTAAGCCTTCAGACCACCTGCTGTCTCTAAGGCTCAGCCCCATGTATCTACTACCATGACCACTAAGTCTCCATGTGACCCTCTCATCCCAAACTTTATGTCCTCTGAGATTCAAGATCTGGGATCAGTCAACTCTATCTATTATGTCCTCAATGTCTTCATTGAAAATTCCCTTCACCATCTTACTGTGACCAAAACCTGGCCACCTGTTGAGAGTACTCGTCTCCCTGTAGTACTCTGGAGTAAAGATTACTTTTTCTCCCAATCCCTGTGTACTTTAGGGAGGAGGTTAGTGTTTTTACTCTCTCCTGCTGCATCTAAGACATTTATCTTGCTTCCTTTTTGAAAAACTAAAACTTTTCCCATCCAGATATTATACTTGCTGCCCCTCCTTGGTACTATCAACAAATGACCTCTCTAGTTGATTTACCTATTTATTAGAGAATTTGGTTTCTCTGTCTTCCTCTTAGTCATGTCTTCGTTCTTGGTAATTTGTCATCCATAAGGCTGAACCATCAGTTTCTGTCTTGCCAGTTCCTCAACTTTTTCACTCCTAACATTTTCTTTGTACTCCCATGATCACACCCTGGATCTTAAAATCACCAAAAGGGACTCCAAACACACCACTGTCAATCAGCATCTCCCATCAGCGCTTCCTCTGTCACAGTTTTTTATGCTTGACTTAGATGACTATAACCCACTTTCTTAACATTCAGTATGCCTATCTTAAATTTTGTCTTTATTTCTCCTCACCTAGGTCCCATTGTACATTATAAACTCTCCCTTGCAAAAATGCTTGTTTTTGTCATTTTCATACTTAATTGTCAAAATCACAATTCTGATTTAACCCAAATAGCCTACATCTCTATGCCTGAAGCTGAAGGAGAGTCAGAGGTGATGAATACCAGATGGCACTAAAATTATATCACATCTACAATATTTGGTTTTACTTTGTATTATTGACTACATATCCCTACTGGACACTCAACAATATTAAAAATCTACTACCTTTCCTAGCATGTTCACTTCCCCAATCTTAGAATAACTATTTTATTAGTATTCTACTGCTGCATAACCGATTACCACAGATGTCCTGGCTTAAAACAATGCCAATTTACTATCTCACAATTCTCAAAGTCAGAAGTCTGAATGAGATGGGTTGGGTTCTTTGCTTAGGGTCTCTCAAGGCTGAAATTTAAATGATGGACAGGGCAGGCTCTTATCTGGAAGCTCGAGGGAAAGATACATTGCAAGCTCATTCAGGTTGTGGTTAAATAAAATTCTTCGTGGTTGTAAAACTAAGATCCTTATTTCCTGGCTGGCTGTCAACTGGGAGCCACTGTCAGCACCTACAGTTTTCCTTTGCTCCTTGGACCCTGGCTCCCTGTATCTTCAAAGCCAGCAACAATGCATAGAATCTTCCTCATGCTTCAAATCTCTTACTTCCTCTTCTGCTCACCACCCAAGAAAACTGCTTTGAAAGGTTTCTGTGATTAGATTAGGCCCACTCAAATAATCTCCAGTTTGCCATATATTATACCATAATCACATGACTGATATTTCATCCTATGTATATGTTTCAGCCTTACTCCAAGGGGAAATGTTTGTACATGAGTGAGGGTCAGTGGGGGACAAGCATGGGGAGCTTGGGGTGTCATTTTTAGAATTCTGTCTACCACCCTGTGCCATACCTTCTCCTCCCTTTCAAACCTCATCCAACTTCAACACTTTGTAACTTCACCAAGAAATGAGAAACTCTCAGGGGGAAATGCTTCCAATAATACAAACTTTCCTGCACTAGTATCCACCATCACTGACTCTCCTTCAGCATTTTCTTTTCAAAAAGATTAACTCTGTGGTCTGGGCAATGATTTCTTGAGCAATACCCTGAAAACACAGGCAACCAAAGCAAAAATGGACAAATGGGATCACATCAAGTTAAAGAGCTTCTTGACAGCAAAACAAAACCAAACAACAACAACAACAAAAACAATAAAATGAAAAGACAACCCACAGAATGGGAGACAATATTTGCAAACTACCCTTCTGACAGAGTGTTTATAACTAGAATATAGAAAGAGATTAAACAACTCCATACGAAAAAAATCTAATAGTCTGATTTAAAAATTCAAAATTTAAAAAATTTAAAAATTCAAAATTTAAAATTTGAATAGATATTTTTTGAATAAAAGACATACGAATGGCAAACAGGTGTATGAAAAGGTGTACAATATCATTAATCATCAGATAAATGCAAATCAAAACTACAGTGAAATATAATCTCACTCCAGTTAAAATGGCTTTTATTCAAAAGGCAGGCAATAACAAATGCTGGTGAAAATGTGGAGAAAAGGGAACCCTCTCATACACTGTTAGTGGGAATGTAAATTACTACAGTTACTATGGAGAAAAGTTCGGAGTTTCCTCAAAAAACTAAAAATGTAACTACTATAGGATCCAGCAATCCCACTGCTGGGTATATGCTCCCTCCCCTCCAAAGAAAAGGAAATCAATGTACCGAATAGATATATGTATTTTTATTTATTTGTTGTAGCACTATTCACAATAGCCAAGATTTGGAAGCAACCTAAATGTCCATCAACAGACCAATGGATAAAGAAAATGTGGCATATATACACAATGGAGTACTATCCTGTTCAGCCATAAAAAGAATAAAACGCTGTATTTGGGGCATGGTTGGAACTGGAGGACATTATGTTAAGTGAAATAAGCCTGGCACAGAAAGACAAACTTCATATGTTCTCACTAATTTGTGAGAACTAAAAATTAGAACAATTGAACTAATGGAGATAGAGAGTAGAATGATGGTTATCAGAGGCTGGGAAGGTTAGTGAGTGGTGTGGGGGGGCAGTGGAGTACAAAGATACAGTTAGATAGAATGACTAAGATATAGCATTTGATAAAACAACAGGGTGGTTATAGTCAATGATAACATATTGTACATTTAAAAAAACTAAAAAGTATAATTATAATATTTGTGACACAAAGAAATGATAAATGCTTGAGATAATACTCTATTTACCCTAATTCTTTTTTCCTTACCTTCCTTCCTTCCTTCCATTCTCTTTCTCTCTTTCTGTCTTCTTTCTTTTCTTTCCCTCCCTCACTCCCTCCTTCCTTCTCTCTTCTTTCTCTCTCTCTCTCTTCTCTTTCTTTCTTTCTCTTTCTTTCTTCTTTCTGTCCTTCCTTCCTTCCTTTATCTCTGTTTTCTTTCTTTCTCGTTCTTTCTGTCTTCTTTCTTTTTTTCTTTCGCTCCCTCCCCTCCCTTCATTCCTTCCTTCCTTCCTTTCTCTCTCTCTCTCTCTTCTTTCTTTCCTTCTCTTATTTCTTTCTTTCATCTTTCTGTCCTTCCTTCCTTCCTTCCTTCCTTCCCTCCTTCCTTCCTTCTTTCTTCTTTCTTTATCTAGCTCTGTCTCCTGGCTGGAGTGCACTGGCATGATCACAACTCACTACAGCCACAACCTCCTGGGTCCAGTAATCCTCCCACCACAGCCTCCCAAGTAGACTGGAACCACAGGTGTGCAACACCATACCCAGATAGTATTTTATTTTTATTTGTTAGAGGCGGGATCTCACTATGTTTCCCAGGCTGGTCTTGAACTCCTGGGCTCAAGTGGTCCTCCTACCTTGGTTTCCCAAAATGCTGGGATTACAGGTGTGAGCCACCCTGCACAGCCTGATATGATTATTGTGCATTGTATGCCTGAATCAAAACATCTCATGTATTTCATAAATGTATATACCTACTATGTGCTCATAAAAATTAAAAATAGCAAAGAATACAAAATAAAAAAAACAAACAAATAACTGTGAGTCTTAAAGGAAAATTCCTTCAAGTGTTCTCTGCGTCTCATCATCTTGCACCTTGCTGTAGAGGTTGGTCCTTCAGTCCTCCTGTACATTATCAATCACATGCTCTCTACTGGTTTACTTATTTCTGCTTACCCTCATGCTCTGGTATCCCCTATTTACAAGCAATCTTCCAATGATCCCACTTTTTCTTCTAAAAACTACCTAATTGCCCTGCTGCCTTTGAAGGCAAAACCTAATGAGTGAATTTTCTGTACTTCCACATGCCTATATGCTGCTATGGACAATCTACTTCCTAGTCAATTTCCAGCCTGTCCTTTAAAATTTTCTCATCAATTTATCAATGTATCTATATTGCCAAATCCAATGTACACTTCTGAGTGCTCATATTGCTGAACTGGAGGATTTCAGTACAGTTGTCTCATCCTTTCTCTTTGAAATAGTCTTCACTCTTGACTTTCTTGATGATCATTCTCCAGGTTTTTCTGGTTTTTGTTTTTCTGCTTGTTCCTTTGCTAACTAAACCCTAAATGTGTCTTAGGGTCCCATTCTGGCCCCTTTTTATTTCTTTCTTTGCTTTCTCCCCAGGTGATTATATCCAGTTGCATGGCTTTTAAAATATTATTTATATGCCGATGAGTGTCAAATTTACATTTTAACCCAACTTTCCTCAAAAACCTCATTTTTATATTTCCATCCACATTCTATAGTGTCTTTACTTGAATGTGGAATAGGCATTTCAAACATAATATATCTAAAAGAGAGCTATTGATTTAACCTGTTCCCTTTATATAATATTACCCCACCCATCCACAGTGTCTCAGAAAAAGAAAGAAGTAATTTTGGCTCATCTTCCCACCACTAACATTTAAATCATCTCCAAGTCTTGAAAAATAGATCTCAAATTGTTTCACTTCTTCCCGTTTTTCACTGCCATCATGCTGGTCAAACTACACAGTTTCTTTTAAGGTAGTGACTTCCTAAATTCATTCTTGTTCCTCTCCAATCCATTATCTACATGACCATCAAAATAATTTTTAAAAATCAAATCAAATCATATTACTTTCTAGTTTTAAACTTTCCAATGGTTTTTTATTATTTTTAGAATAAAATGCAAAAGCTTTGTTAAGGCATCTTCCATTACCTAGAGTGTGAGAGAGAGATGCTGAGCTAAGGAGCTCTGCTGAAAATGCACTGTGGTTCCATACTCGAGTGGAAAAGCCCTGTCCTCTCATTTCTCTCCCTTTTAATTGATTAGACATTAGAGTGACATCATTAATGTAGGACACCAGAATGTCTGGGTACCAGAGAATCTGGATTTAAGAGGCCAAGTAGGAATAGGAATTGTCTTGAACTTCAGATGACAGCATATAAAGATCCTGGGACCCAGATGGAGAAAGACGCTGGAGTCCTGTGAAGCTGAGTTCAGAAGCAGACCCCACATTAGAAGAAGGGGTGGGAACAAGGGAGTGGGGCTGTATCCCCACCTATCTTGTACAAATCCAAGCACTCCACATTAAATACCCAGGGCATTTTTTGATAGTCCTGTTCTTTGCATAACATTCAAATACTCCTTTTCTCTCATCACTTCATTTTTTTCAGAATATTTACTAAAATTAATCACATCTTGTATATTTTAAAAAAAGAATTAAAAGTAGTTATTGTATGCCTACTACGTGTCAGATGCTATTCTAGATACATGTTTACTTTTTAATTAGCTATGTTCTTCGGAAAAAGGTAAGCTTCATCAGCAGAGAGCTTGCCTGTCTTGTTCACAGATTTATCCTCAGAATAGTAACTCTGCAAATATTTATTGAATGAACAAATGAATGAATTACTGATTGCTAACAACTGTTTTTTTAAAGACTAAAAGAGACACTTATTTTAATTTCTCATATGTAACATTAATTAAAAACTAGAGTTAAGTTCTAACCTTAACCAAGTCCATCCAAGTGGCACAGTCTGTCCTTTTAATTATAGCACAATGACAACACGTCATCCAAAGTGGCTTCCTTTTGAGAATGAAAGAAATATTATTAAAAATGTTCCAGGACAATCAGCAGAAACTTAGGTTTTCCTGGGCAATCTCAGTTTGCCCTGAGCAATCCAAACTCTATGTCTAGCCTATTAAATTGTATCCTACAGTTACAGAAGCTATGTTTTGAGTCTTTAAATTGATTTTCAAGTTAACCCATGGTATTTCTAAAACTCATATTTGGCATGTATACTCTTAGATTTTAAAAGAACAAATAAGTCATAGTTTAATACTTGTTATTATGATAAAATAAAAACTAATGCTTACAACATGCTTACTATGCTCCAGGACATACCTAAGGGTTTTATTTATTTCAACACATTTAAGCTTCACAACAACTTTATAAAGTGGGCATTGTTATCATCCTCATTATAGAGACGAGAACACTGAGGCACAGAGAAGTTAAGTATAATAACTTGCCCAAGGTGACACAGCTGGTGAGTAAAGGAGCTGAGATTCAAACACGAGCAGTTTGCCTCCACAGTCCATGCCGTCTACTAAACTTAATGTGTCATGTGCCGATTGCAACTTATGCTAGGCATCTAACTGCACTTTTCCACATGAAAATTGGTATGGGGTAGACTGTGCAATGGTTTGAGGAATTCTTAGGAGGCTAACATAGGTAGAGCAATTACAAGGAACTTCAGGCATGCTCCAAAGCATAGCTTATCTGCCAAGAACATCTTTATCCTGGTTGGGTCTTACCTTTAAAGAGGATACTGTTTTTATGTTAGAACATAATGTTTGTTAATTTTTCAAATACTAGGCTGAAAACAATAAATTTCAGATCAATAAGAAATAATCTGAAATTAGAAGAATAAATTTGGAATTTTAAAAAAATTTTATGCAGTTGTAATTTCATACTGTATCTTTACGTTTGTTTATATTTATCTCAACTTTGGCACTATGTATGGTCTGTGTGGGAGTCTAAATTCTGATGAATTTTAACTTTTTGCAACAGGATTGTACTTTTTAATTATTATACTTTAAATTCTGGGATACATGTGCAGAACATTCAGATTTGTTACATAGGTATACACATGCCATGGTGGTTTGTTGCACCCATCAACCAGACATATACATTTGTTATTTCTCCTAATGCTGTCCCTCGCCTTATCCCCCCACCCCCTGACAGACCCCAGTGTGTGATGTTTCCCTCCCTGTGGCCATGTGTTCTCATTGTTCAACTCCCACTTATGAGTGAGAACATGCAGTGTTTGGTTTTTGGTTCCTGTGTTAGTTTGCTGAGCATGATGATTTCCAGCTTCATCTATGTCCCTGCAAAGGACATGAACTCATCCTTTTTAATGGCTGCATAGTATTCCATGGTGTATATGTGTCACATTACTTTATCCAGCCTATCATTGATGGGCATTTGGGTTGGTTCCAAGTCTTTGCTATTGTGAACAGTGCGGCAATAAACATACAAGTGCATGTGTCTTTATAGTAGAATGATTTATAATCTTTTGGTTATAAACCCAGTAATGGGATTGTTGGATCAAATGGTATTTCTGGTACTAGATCCTTGAGCAGTTGCCACACTGTCTTCCACAATGGTTGAACTAATTTGCACCTCCACCAACAGTGTAAAAGTTTTCTATTTCTCCACATCCTCTCCAGTATCTGTTGTTTCCTTTTCAATGATCACCATTCTAACTGGTGTGAGATGGTATCTCACTGAAGTTGATTTCAATTTCTCTAATGATCGATGATGATGAACTTTTTTTCATATGTTTGTTGACTGCCTAAGTGTCTTTCTCTGAGAAGTGTCTGTTTATATCCTTCACCCACTTTTTGGTTAGGTTGTTTGTTTTTTCTTGCAAATTTGTTTAAGTTGCTTTTAGATTTTGGATATTAGCCCTTTGTCAGATGGATAGATTGCAAAAATTTTCTCCCATTCTGTAGGTTGCCTGTTTGCTCTGATGATAGTTTATTTTGCTGTGCAGAAGCTCTTTGGTTTAACTAGATGCCATCTGTGAGTTTTGGCTTTTGTTGCCATGGCTTTTGGTGTTTTAGTCATGAAGTCTTTGCCCATGCCTATGTCCTGCATTCCTTCTAGAGTTTTTATGGTTTTGGTCTTACCTTTAAGTCTTTAATCCATCATGAGTTAATTTTTATATAAGGTTTAAAAGAGGGTCCAGAATTTGGTATCAGGCAAATGAAATTAATGTCTGGTAGACTTCTAAATGTCATACCTCTGATTGCCATAAAACATTATTCTTGATTAAGATATTAAAATCCCAGATATGGATTGAAACATATATGGAACAAAAAAGTCTCACTGAAAGTCTTCGTATGAATAAATTTAATTTAAATAATCTTTAAATAAAATTATTTTATATATTAAGAAATGATGGTCCTTTACACAATAGTATGAATTATAATGTTATCTACCCATAACATTGCGTTTTAAAATTTCAATTTTTTCATTTTCTTGTTTCAAAATTACTTTTTAGATGACAAATTTTAGTTAAAAATCATGCATTCAAAATGGAAAAAAGTACAAATTTAAAAAGCAACCAAAATGAACAATTGGCCAAAATATCTGAAGTGATTATTATTGATAAAACTGGATCACCACTCAAAATAATGCATATTTATATGGAGAAGAATAGACAGATAAATGATTTCATAACAATAATGTGCTTTTTAAATTAAAAATATTATTTATAGCTTTTATTGCCTTTAACAGAATTTAAAAAGTTAAGTGAAACTTACAGAATGTCTGAGTTCTAGATACAAATTGATTACCACCTATGATATAACTTCCAAATCATCTGAGATTAAGAAAAATGTGATGAAAATATCAAGAGTATAAAGTAAAATTTGAAAACGTTGCAATTTTTTCTCTTATGGAGTCGGTTCTTGCTGAAGGATGAGAAATAAGCGCACAATGATGTTCCCATACTTCCTCTCCTGATCCAACTTCCCAAAGAACTAAAAGCTCCCTATCTAGACCTATGCAGTTTTGATGTATATACAGGAAAATATTTTGGAGGCATGGTGTTAAGTAGAAATTTCTGTTTCATAAATTAAAGTCATTTGTCAGATTGGCTGAACAATTATTTACAGAGCATCAATTCCTTCCAAATTTTTAAGCCATATTGTTATATATACATTATCCCAGTTAATGATATTAATTTTCTCTGATTTCTACATTTGCAACCCTTTGTTTTTATTTTAGTGGATTTGAAATTTCCTGTCAGTATTTTTACCATTGTTTTTTAGTTCTGCACTTTAGTAAAAGTTATCTCTTGGGACAAGATTGCACTAAGTAGTGTTTTCTTTGTTTTGTTTTGCTTGCTCTATTTTTTTTTTTTTTTTTTTTTGCCATATCTGTTGGATTTCCTCCATGTATTAGAATGTCTTTCTGTTTCCTTTATTTCTTGAATGATAATTTGGCTGCATATACATTTTCATTCATGCTTTCTTTACTGCTTTGTAGTGTTTGCTTCACTGTCTCTGTGTGTTGACAGATGCTTTTACTCCAGCATCTCCAATCAAGCATTTTTATTTGGGGTGGATTTTTGACATCAAGTGATTGCTTTCCTTTTTTACAGAAAGGACTCATGACTTGTATATTCCCTGAGTATTTCGTGGGGTTGTTGCTGTTTTTGCTTATAAAATGTCTTCCTGTTGCCCTTACATTTGTTTGACAACCTCAGTTGGGCATAATAATCTCTTTCCTACTTGCTATGGTGTGAATGTCCCCTTCAAAACTTATGCCGTTGTGATGGTATTAAGAGATGGGACTATTAAGAAGTGATTAGGTCATGAGGGCTCTGTCCTCATGAATGGATCGATGTTGGTATCAAGAATGTGACCTGTTACAAAAGGGAGTTTGGCCTTCTCTTGTTGGCTTGTTCTCATGCTCTGTTGCCCTTCTGCCTTCTGCCATGGGATGACACAGTAAGAAGGTCCTTGACATATGTGGGCCTCTCGACCTTGGACTTCTCAGCCTGCAGAACTCTAAGAAATATTTAGTTTCTTTATAAATTACCCAGCTTGTGGTATTCTGTTATAGCAACACAAAACATACCGAGACACCATTGAAGGTTGCTAACATTTGTTCCCTTATCTTCTGATTTCTTTTGACATTGGATTTAGCAGAAGTCTAAGACCAGTCTGACATTTCACCTCTCATTATTTGTATACACATATACATGCACTTGGGCATGCGTGTGCATGCATGTGCACACACACACACACACACACATATTTTTTTCTGGCTAAAGAACTATCTCTTTACCTCCAAAGTTTAAAACTTCATCTGGAGTTTCTTGGTTTAGATTGCTGTAGAAAATTTTCCTAGACTGTAATGAATCTTTAGGATGATCTGTAATTCAATTCTTTCTTATTTTGCTTGATTATTCTTGGAATCCTTTTTCTGTCACCTTAGTTGACTTACCTATTTTAGAGACAAAAATTTTTATTTTGCTGGATTTATTTTTTTAAACCTGTGTTTCAACCTATTACTGCCTTTTAATCAAACTAATCTCAATATTTTTTCCTGTGTAGAGTCACCATAATTCTCATAAAATTACTTAATTTCATGTTGTTACAAAATTGCCTTATACTCCTTTCCTTAGTAGTTTGGTATTTAATTGTGTCTGCTTGTTTTGTTATGTATAACTTTGTCTAACTTATTTATTAATTCTGAGACAGTGGCTTTTGCTCAAGTTGCTTCCTTCATTCTGGAATTAACTTCCATTTAACATTTTCTTAATGCTCTTGTTTTATAAAATTATGTTCTTATAATCTCCTGTAGAAGAGAGAATAAAGTCTTCCTGGGGAATTATCCTCTCATCTTAGACTTTTTCCTTCCAGAACAGATTTTTCACTTGCTTATTTTTTCTATTATTTTTTACATATAAAATTTTTTTTAGTTGCCATGCCATTTATTTCTAGTTTTTCTTGCATGCTTTACATCAGTAACTCTGTTAGATGTTTTAAATGCTCATGTATAATATGATCAAATTCTCTTTTCTCTACTCTCTTATCTCGAACATTTTAATATTTTCCTCTGAACTTCACTTTAGAGACTGAGGTTAAGTCTGTCTATTCACTCTCAGTCCAAATTTCTCCAAATTGGGGGTGGAATATGCAGTATTAAAAATATTCTTAGAGGGAATCTCCTGAAGATGGCCAAATAGGAACAGCTCTGGATTGCAGTTCCCAGAAAATATACAGAGTGTGAGTGATCACCACATTTCCAAATGAATTTTTACTGCCACAGACCAGGAGATTCCCTGGCGGAAAAGTGCCACGAGTCTCCAGCGTGGCTGTTTCAGCCAGTGCAGTGGGTCTCTGCACAAAAACTCACACAAATCTGGGCGCCGTTTCAACTGGCGACTGGAATGCCTGGGAACAGAGTTGCCCATTCAACTGAAAAAAAGGGGGCTGAAGCAGGGAGCCAGGTGATCTGGCTGGTCAGGTCCCATCCCCCACAAAGACCAGCAATCTGAAACGCTCTGGATTGAGAGTTTCACAGCAAGAACAGCTGGATCCAGGATGGTCCAGCTCTGTGAGGGGAAGGGCATCCGCCATTGCCAAGGCAGTCCACCACTACTGAGGCAGTCCACCATTACCAAGGCAATCTGCCATTACCGAGGCCATCCACCATTACAGAGACAGTTCACGTTACTGAGGCAGACCGCCATTACCAAAGCAGTTCTACCTATATCCCTATAAACAAAACTGCAAGGAAGCTCACACAGCAGCTGGGCAGAGCCCGCAGCAGCTCAGCAATGCCTCTGCTGTGACCAGGCTACCTCCTTGCTGGGCAGGGCATCTCTGAAAAAAGGCAGCAGAATGATAGGAACTTACAAATAAAGCCTCACCTTCTTAACAAATAGTCTTTCTTAAAAGTAAAGAGCTAATTTTGTGCTTCTCCAGAAAAAAATTTACCCACATCCCTAAAAACCTAAGAATTCCTTACAGTTCTTAGTTATGCTATCTGCTGTGATACATACTGCATATTAATTTCATGGAGTAGAAAAATTAACTTCAATTCACTGGCATCTGGAATGACTTTGGTGAACAACTGGGGGGAGAGAGCAATAACACTTTGTGAGCAGAAGTGCTACTGCTACCTCATTTACATGGTTCTCATTTGAACTTCTCATAAAATTACTTAATTCCATGTCGTTCCAAAATTGCCTTAATTGATTTTCAGAATGCAAGTGTCATCACTGGAATATACTTTCATTTTACTGCTTTGTCTCTGCTTTATTGTTTTGCTCAAAATTAGTCCACTGAGGATCTCTTGATACAAGGCATTTTCTTCTTAGGCATATTTTATTGAAATGTCAACTAGTACTATAGTTTTCCTTTCCCTGGATTTTTGAAACTCAGAGTAATCGTAGCTTTTACATGATACTTTAATAATGTTGCCAATCCCCTGATAAGTTGTTCACATCAGCTATTTAGCCCCAATACCTAAAGCTTGGGAATCACAATGATTCTTTTCACTTTCTGCTTCTGTAATTCTAAGAGTTATGAATATTAAGTTGTACTTGCCCCAAAGCAAAAGTATATTCACCAAGATATTTGCTGAGATCAGGAATCTCTGGGTCTCATTTTTAAACAATAACATTAATAAGAAAACACTACAAAATATATGACATTTGAAAAGTAAGAGAAACAGGAATTTAGAATTTTTCAATAAAGTTAAAAAATATATTCATTGATTGAAAGTTATCCTTAGTAATGCAACAGAACATCCTACATGAAGTTGGTGTTAAAGTCTGTCTTTTAAGAATCAATTTATGGGAGTGAAAGAACACTTGGAGTTTGGCTCTCTAATTACTATCCTTGGATTGCACTTATATAAGCTCTCACAAATTTTAAACTTTTTAGACAGTAAAAATGTCAAGAAACTGATTCTACACAGTAAGTTTTTATATTGTCTTTTAATCATATAATATTATTATTTTTGAAGTAAACATCAACTTAACCATAAAAGGTACTTCATCCTTTTCAGAGTCTGAGCTAATTTTTACAGTGATATATTAAAGTGATGTAAAAATTTTAAAAATATCCAGAAAAACCAGTTTCAATCCAGATGGAGTTTCTTGATCCTTGTTTCCTAGAAAATATATAAGGTACATCATCCAGGAGGCTAAGGGACTGCTTCACTGTAATTAGGGCAGCTTTGAATTTTGCTTGGCTTCTTTGAGCTAGTGTGCATTTTCACTTATTCAACCTATAAAGAGAAAACTGGATGATATTTTGCAAATTCTTGCCTAGCCTTTGAAAGAAAGCAGACTATTGATTTGGAAGGTTCCCCAGACATAGTTGCAGAGACCAAATGATATCTACATTTAAATTCCAAAGTGTGCACACGGTGCTGGACAGTGCAATTGCAGCCAAAGTATCTTCCATGATCAAAGCTTCCAAGGCAAATCAGGATCATCTATTCTCAGGAACTTTTGACTCTACAAACCTCCCCTAATATAGGAAACAGAATCTTAAAAAGGCCTTTTTAACAGAAGTATCTTCCTCAACCATCATATTTTTTTTAGTTTCTTATACTTAGCAGAAAGAAATCTTTGGAGGAATTGTGCTACTCTTAAGCTTGTGTCTCACATCAAATCCAAAAGAAGTTCAAATAACCTGTAAATTAGGAAAAACAAAAAGACAATGGGAAAAGAGAAAACAAACCCCAGCTAACGAAATTAAATGGCTCCACATCAACAACAATAGCAACAAAGGCAAAGACAATGATCACACCTTATTTAAAAGAAATAAGCAACAGGCACATTTAAGTAAGGCCATTAAAACATAAATTAGATCCAATCATTTCATTTCAGAGCTTTAGAAATGTCATGTTATGTAAACTGCATTCAAACTTGAGGGTGATATTTAAGGCCCTCCATAATTTGTCAACAACCTACTTTTCCAGCCTTATAACAAAGTGCCTCTTAAAATGTTCCATCCAAATACCTCTATTGCCAGCAATAATCATAATATATCCCAGGAATCTGGAAAACCTAATATAACCAATAATACTTTTATCTTAAAAGTTTGTGCATTTTATTTTAATAGAAAAAAATACTTTTACTTATTTCTCATCAAAGTAAATAAATCCATGCTCCAGGAAATGTGCCATGTAAACTCTTTAGCTCAACCTATTTTACACTGTCCTATGTACCTGAGAATATTAGAATTCTAGTATGAGTAGCTGGGAAGTGAAAATACCTAAAACCTTGAGTTCTAACCCTGGCCTGCTATTAACTAGTTATGTGATGCTGCCTAGGACTCTTGCATCTTTTCCTGTATCCCATTCTGAAAGATGAAGTCAGATTAGACAAGTGGATTTCACTTTTTTTTTTCTTTTAGCTTCTGAGATCAGTATGTATAACAGACAAAGTGAAGCTCTTCTGTTAGAAAAAACCAAAGTGGTCATGCCGGCAGTTCTGGGCTGCATGGCTTCAAATCACAGGGTGAAACTGTGTGAAGTCCTCCAGACTTTCTCTTTTGATCATTGTAGTAATATTGCCCCTTACTTTCATTCATTCTTGAATGGTTTGCACCCTCCCCTGAAAGTACTACACTTTCCCTGTATCTCCAGGCTTGTTGACAATCTTGCCTTTGGGCTGAGTTTGTTCTGCACACAATGCTTTGCCATCTGCTATTAAAATTCTGTCCACCTCACAATGGCTGCTTAAATGCTACTGTTTCCTGGACAACTTCCTCTGTTAGAAGAAATCTTCATTTTCCAAACTCATGAAAGACTGTGCTTTTTATATGTCAGTGTTTTGATTAGTTATTTGTGTACATGTTTTCTGACTTGCTAGATGGGTAAACTCCCATAGCAGTAGACTCATGTTTTACTTACTTGTAGCAGAAAGTAACAAATTGCTCCTGTCAATTATTGTATCTAATAGAAATTGATGCTGAAGACTAGAGGAAAGTAATTTACAGTTGATGTAACTGTTTTAGTGCAGAGTAGGGTCTGGAATGAGTCAAGTCTTTCACAATAAATAAAGGCTAATTTTTATGAGACTTGCTCTAGGGCCATCTTTGGGCCAGATGGATTTTTGGGCCAGGAAGCAAAAGGGACCTCTCTAGGCAGATGCAACTTTACTTCAGGGCACATGGCTAGAGGAGAAAAGCGTGGGCTGGAGTTAAGCCTCTGTGTGTTCTTTCATTTGGGCATTTGTGCAGAGCACAGCCTTTCCAACTTACACAACTACATGTGTTGGCCTTGCTTGTTTCCTATGTAACTAGTGAGAAATTTTACTGACAGAGAAAGTGAATTTGAATAAATACCACTCTCCCACTGTTTAGTAGTCAACTCTATTTCAGAAGACCCTCTTATAGCTTCTAGTCAGAGCTTGAGTTTCTCAAGGGTTAGGAGAGGGATGTGGTATGGCCTTCAGTTACAGGGAAGAAAAGGGAATCTGATGCTAAATTTGGGGCAAAGGTAAAGAGGAGACTATGTGAAGCATTAAGGTCAGCAGTCAGGAGGTGTATGTCAGCCTTTTCTAGAAGGCCCTAGTCTTTAGCCAGAGAAGCCAGAAGTATCTCCTACACTTGGCCACTCTGGTTAATTTTGCCCTACTCTGCTATAAAAGAAATTCACATTCTTCATCTAGACGAGTGTTTGGTTCTGGAAGCTTGGAAACAGTGATGGGTATGATAATGTCCTGTTAGAAAAAGGATGAGCATGACACATACTCACTCCCAGGATAACCTAGCTGAGTAACTATTGGTTGTATGTAGAATGGCTGGCCCAAAGACCAAGAATAGCACAGATGACCCCATTTGACAGAAAGGCCAAACTTTATCTTCAGTGTCTTTTGTCAAAGGTGAGAATAGGGTTGGATACACTTTTCTTTAATGAATTAATGAGCCTGGATAAATTATGTATCTACTCATTCTTAGTGTTTATAAATTACAACATAACTGAACTCTGACTTCATACAGAAGTAAGTAGATAACTTTAAACTTAAACTGAATATTTTATTTTAGAATCTAAAGTTTTCTCAAGAGATGTTTCTGGTCTTGGTTAATAGTCCCATCATCTGCTCAGTCACTCTACACAGAAACTTTATCTTTGATATTTACCCTTCTTTTCTCTGCCACTTCAACCCTTAGTTTAAATTCTTTAAAATCTCTTCACAACCTAAAAGAAGAGTCTCAACTTGGGGCTTACCTATTTTAGAATTAGTTGATCACTGTTTAAACAAACAAACAACTAATTACATTTCCATGGTCCTGTGTGTACTACAGGGTTCTTCAGAGAAACAGACCCAACTGGATATGTACAGGCATCAAGGGATTTATTATGGGAATTGACTCACATGATTATGGAGGCTGAGAAGCCCCACCATATGCTGTCTGCAAGCTGAAGAACCAGAAAAGCCAGTGGTTAATTGACTCTGAATCCCAAAATCTGGGAAAACCTGGGCAACCAAAGGTACAGCTCTCAGTCTAAGGCCAAGGGCCTGAGAACCTGGGGCCACTGGTATAAGCCCCAGAGTCTGAAGGCCTGAGAACCTGGAGTTCTGATGTCTGAGGGCAGGAGAAGATGCATGTCCCACCTTCGAACAGAGAGAGAATTTGTCTTTCCTCTGCCGTTTTGTTTCACGAAGGCCTTCAACAGATTGAATGATGGTCACTCACACTGGTGAAAGCTGATCTTTCTTACTTGGTCCACTGATATAAGTGTTAATTGCTTCAAGAAACATCATCAAAAATGTAGGGAATCCATGAGCACCACACGTTGGTGTGCCAGAATGTAGGGGTCCATGAACCCCACATTGGGCACCAGAATGTAGGGAGCCAGGCCTACATTATCCATGGGTATCCCGAGTTTGGTGGCGACAAAGGAATGAGAAAAAGACAGATTAAGAGAAAAAGTGGGACCAGGGGGCCATCACTTATTACTCTGGGGGTGACAGTGAAGGCCCTGAGCTCTGATCATCCACACTATTTATTGATTACAATGACTTTGATCTATAGGGTAGGGGTGGAGTGATGGTGGGGTGAATCAGTGAGCCCGAAGTGAATCAGTGAGCTGGAACTGGTGTGTCATCCTAAGGACTGATAACAGTGGTGGTTTGGGAGTCTCACAAAACAAGAACATGTTGTTATCTTTAGCTTATTATCTATGTACAGCTGAAGGAATGCGGGGCCTGACAAAGAGCCTACAAGTCTGGCTACGTCATAGTGCAATGAAGGGGTTTTATGTCCTTGAGCACAATGTTTATGGTAACAGAGCCAAGGTCACCCTGCACCAGAACATGAGGCATGGAGAGGCCTTCCTCCTCAGAGGCCTCCTGCAGCCTTCCACAGTTTGTTGTTCCTTGTTTATATGTTACTCATAACCAATTTATGTAGGCACTCTGTAGGTCCTTTCTTCCTCTGCTGTGTTTCCAAACACAAAGACATCTCAAGAAATAATGCTTTTCCAGTTATTTAGGTGTTCCTTAACCCAGTCAAGTGCTCAGTCAAGTGGAGACTTCAAATTAACTCTCACACTGAATCAGAATTTCTGGAGTGATGCAGGAATCTGAGGGTCACTTCTTACTCTTCCATACAGCTCTCATCTTCCTCCCCTCTTCAACCCCCATTCCTCCTCATATCCTGGGTTCCAGTCTTGAAAGCCTTAGTTCTCTACTTATATCTATCAGATTTTCTCTTTGACATGTCCCTGATGAACTACTGCTCATCATTCAAACTTAGCAAAAATATTGTTGAGAGATGCTTATAAACCCACTCCTCACTTTTCCATAGAAAGGAAAGGGAGCATCCTCTGCACCTACCAGGAGGAGGCAATATTGATTAAGAACATTTTTAATCCTACCTGTTCCAAAGGGAAAATGAAGTCATACACAGTCATGAACAAGCCTGTCCCCTGCCTTTATAGAAATGTTTAGTTTAGCTTAAGATCTATCTGTCTGGTTTATGCATGGCTTCTGCTACTCTTAATGGATTCACACACTGAAAATAATCACATCTGGGTCAGGATCAAGGGCCTGCCTTTGCAAAGCAAATCTAGAAGGCTATCTTTCTATATTCCAGTTCTCTGAGTTCCCTGAGGGCAAGGACCCTCTGTGTCACAGGCCATTTGCAGATCCTATTTTACCTGTTGGGTGGAGGCCAGGGTCAAATATTGGGGAAATGAAGCAGGAAGACTAATTTTGGCCGCAGTTCTAAGCCATGATCTACAAACCTTCTTTAGCAAATAAGTGATTAATTTTATCTCTTTCTGACTTCCTTCATTCATGGGGTGTGCTAGTCAGCATTTAATATACTGGATGCTACAAATTAATGACTGGTGTTGGTTGAATTTACTGGATGAATAAATGAATGACAGGTATGATTGCTTCCAGTATTTTAGGGTAGCTTGAGAGAAAACTCTTAGAGGGAGCTTTTCTGATTTTCCAGCTGAGTTTTCTGAAAGTCATAAGCAATCCATTAATAATACTAATCTGACAGAATCGAATAAGGAAATCATCTTCTCATACCCCCTGTTTCCTTTCCTCTTAGGACCACTCGGTTGCAGTGGAAGCAGTTTCTTCCATAATCAAAGGACCTTAGCTACTTGATAAACTGTCTCCAGCGATCTTACTTTAGTAGAGCTTACCAGCTACTGGGTTTGTCGAATTCTTTAAATGCTACAGTTACATTATATATTAAAACCTTTCCTATGGTTCCAAATAAATCATCCACATTTATCACAAAACAATTACTTTCAGTAAGAATTTGGGATTGCAAAATAGAAACAAATTAAAAAAAAACCTCAGTACATCAAAAATAAAGCAGACAAATCTATTTTATGATAACATGTGGAGCACTTATTTATCCCTGACAACAGAGAATTTAAAGCAGAACCATTATGCAGCTTTGCTGTTCCCTTTCATAAATGATAAACATTCAACAAGACTTTATGGTCTTTGTTTTGAGCGTGCTTGTGGACTTTCAGCTAGAAGATTATCAGAATCTAAATTTGAAGTTGAGCTGTAAACCATGACACCATTGGAACATTTCCTCTGACCCAATCCAGATAACATTCCAACATCATGAATCACCTTGGCAGTGTTTTGACTGTTGCCTTTCTCAGTTGCATTCCCAGCAGAAAGTGCTTTTATTTGACCAATTCAATCTTTTCAACTTTCACTTACCAACAATCGCTGATTGCTCTTGTCAAAAAATCATGTCATAATAACGATGCACTAAACTCTTAACCTGCCTGGTAGCTGCATATAAAGAGCTGTTGGAATTGAAGCAATCCTGCTGTGGAATATAAATATTCAAAAAAAAATGGCTTTCAATAGTTGGAAACATCTCCTTGTTAGTTCTCCTTTCTCTTTCAGAAATTAATGTTTCCTGTTATATTTTTAGCTGAGGCATCATCGTGGGAGGGGGTTAGCTGCAAAAGTGGTAATCTACATTTCCACCAACATTTAACTATTGGTAGAGAATTTTAGACTTCACGGATTAAGAGTCTTTGTGAAATGATGAAACAAACTTTTATGTGCTTTTGAAAAAGCATGGAAGGTAATTTCTATTATTAGCAGCAATATTAATTATTATGATAGGAATTGGATTTTATTACCTAATTCTCTGGGCACTGTCCTGGGTGCATTATCTAATGTGATTCTTATAACAACTCTGTCAAATGGGAATTATTCTTCTCAATTTACAGATGATAAAATAATTCTTTGAAAAAAATTTTCTTCTCATTTTCTTACAGCCAATAAATGGAAAGATTACAGAATAAAATATTAAATACCATGTTTGAATTACTACCCTTTTCCTGAACACTTTCCATAGCTATTTTTTCCTCTAAACATTTCTGGCGTCAGGACTTAGATCACTCTTCTCTGTACTGAAATGCAGTAAGACTTCCAGGATTTGGAGCAAGAAAAACCTCAAGGACTACTGTATGAATGACCAAAAAGAATACTTTAGGAAAAATGATTAGTTACCTCTGGATTTACTGAGCTTGGTATCAGATACCTTCTCCTAGTGCTAGATGCTCTCAAGATGCATCCCAATTTTCCATTTGGAAAACATAGCTTCCATAATAATAGCTCCAGCATACTCAATGAATTTGTTGAATTGAACAGAAGTGCATACATTTTTAGCAGAGGTACTTCAGCAGATATTTTGGGGTATGTATTGTGGGGGCTATTTGTAGTTCCGTAAGTTACACCATGTAGGTGGCTATCAACTTTGCTGCTTGGTAATCTTGGCCCCAAAGTTATACTGTTTCAAAAAAGAAAAAACAAAAAAACTTAGACCTTCCGGAGAGTACAAACAGCAGAAGTGGGAGAAACCAAGCAGGAACTCTGCTGAAAGGACTGGTGTATAATCAGGTAAAAGTCTCTGAGAGCAGGGACTTAGATAGAAGATAGGAATCCACTTACAGGAACTAGAGCTCCAAATCAGATTGGAATAGCACAGGGTTGAGCTTCTGAGTTAGGATTAGACTTCTTAAATTCTTCTAGATTTGTGATGAGATTGGTTCCAGAGTAGTTGTATGAGCAGATAGTTGGAGTTAAGTAATCAAAGCTAAGCGTTAGAAGAGTCAGCTAGCAAGCAGACAGCTGAGCAAAAAGGCACATGAGTCTGTTTGCATCTTCTGATTCTTTGATACTGTGGGAAATAGGTCATTTCAAACTGCAGGTTTAGGAACAGTATCCCCTCTCCACTTGTTTCTCCTTTTCCAAGCTTTTCACCTTTACATGTAGATACGTTCTTATTATTCAAGGAGTAGGCCAAATTTAGCTCTTTTGATAAGTGTTTTCATATTTTGTTTCTCTTTGAACTAAGAAAAAAGAAAAGAACAAAGGAAGGTGTTTAAGGATTTCTCTCTGTATGTGTGTGCTGGTATGTCAACTAGAAATGGAATTGATTTATTATGTTATCTAAAATTGGCTTTAAAAAGAAAACTCCTGTTCCTATGTTAGTTTGCTGAGAATGATGGTTCCCAGCTTCATGCATGTCCCTGCAAAGGACATGAACTCATCCTTTTTATGGCTGCATAGTATTCCATAGTGTATATGTGCCACATTTTCTTTATTCAGTCTATCACTGATGAACATTTGGGTTGGTTCCAAGTCTTTGCTATTGTGAACAGTGCTGCAGTAAACATATGTGTGCATGTGTCTTTATAGCAATATGATTTTTAATTCTTTGGGTATATACCCAGTAATGGGATTGCTGCAGGTCAAATGGTATTTCTGGTTCTAGATCCTCGAGGAATTGCCACACTGTCTTCCAGGGAGGGAAACATCACATACCGGAACCTGTCATGGGGTGGGGCCTAGGGAAGGGATAACATTAGGAGAAATACCTAATGTAGATGACAGGTTGATGGGTGCAGCAAACCACCATGGCATGTATATACCTATGTAACAAACCTGCATGTTCTGCACATGTATCCCACAACCTAAAATATAATTAAAAAAAGAAAACTCCTTTTTATTTTCATAAATTAAGATTGTAAGCTAGGTGTTTTGAAATTTCCCTTCTTCATCGTAGTCGTCTTTATGTCATCATATATGACAGTGATTCTCAATCTTAGTTGTACACTACAAACTCTTAGAGAGATTCTAGTGGAAAAATCCCAATCCCAGGCACACCCCAAGCCAATTATAACAAAATCACTGAGGATGGGACTCAGACACAGCATTTTTTAAAACTCCCCAGGTGATTCCCAAATAAAGCCAAGGCTGAGAACAATGCTTTACACAATCATCATTATCATTTTCCATCAGCAGCAGCACATCATTTTATTTGATGTTTAACTTTGCAAGGTTGATGACACACCGGGAAAATTTCTTAAGATGAATATCTACTTTGTCGCTCCTTGAAATCCAGAATTTTAGCATTCGCTTCTTCCTTTATTTAATAATAAACATATTTGGTAAATATTGACCAAAGGCTAGATGCTGTGCAAAATGCTAAAGATACAGAGGTAAACAAACTAGAAATAATTCTGACCTCACAAAATTTCGGTGTAGCATAATAAAAAAACAGAGGATGCCATCAGCTAATTTTCAACATCTGTGATCCAAGATTCATATTTTAAAATTTCTAAGCTATATTCTTGATATTGGTTAAAATCACCCACCATCACTAAAAACAAAAAATCCCCCTCCGTCTAATAAATTAAATACATTCGTATCTTCTGATGAAATTCTTCAGAAGAGAAGGAAGGTTTCATGTACTATATTCAATGCAGCAACAATCATGGACAAAAGATGAATAAAACCCCAAATCCTTTGTTAGCTGATTGTATACAGTTCTATATCCTTCAAAATATTATCAGTAGTCATTTAGAGATGATAAAATAGTTATTTCAGCTGAAAAATATACTGGCTTGATTACAAAAGAGATGCACAGAACATAACTGAATTAGCAAATATGTTAAAAGAACTTACCATAAACGTAAAGATTTGGTTTTTTAAAATTATAATAAAATTATTCTAACTGGATTTTTTTTGTTTGTTTTTTTTGAGATGGAGTCTTGCCCTGTCGCCCAGGCTGAAGTGCAATGCCAGGATCTCTGCTCACTGCAACCTCCACTCCCAGGTTCAAGTGATTCTCCTGCCTCAGCCTCCTGGGTAGCTGGGATTGCAGGCAGGCACCACCATGCCTAGTTAATTTTTTGAATCTTCAGTAAAGACAGGGTTTCACCATGTTGGCCAGGCTGGTCTTGAATTCCTGACCCAGTGATCTGCCTGCCTCTGTCTCCCAAAGTGCTGGAATTGCAGGCATAAGCCACCTTGCCCAGCCTCTAACTGAATTTTCTAAAAAGTTTTATTATGTTTCTTGGTCAAATATCATTAGCTTATAATAAAGGTATCATGTGGCATACATCTGTGTCAAAATTACTGTGGGCTTTGGGGTTCCCTCGCTGGGACTAATACATAGTTGAACTAATTAGTCTTCTATTGTTCTTTTAACAGCAAGGCCAATGAGATATTCTTATTTAGAATGGTAACATAAGAATGTTTTCTCCAGTGTTAGTATTTCATAGGAGGTAGTTTTTGAACATGATACTTTAAATTCAGGTATCTTTTAATATAGTTAATTTGTAGGTAATTACAGGGCTATATAGATACATGACAAACTAGGAATGCTAGAACATTAATGAAAAAATTATAACAAATTTCTTGTCCCTTTATTGAGCATTATAATGTTAAAAAAACTATAACGATTTTGATGGTTATGGCTGATGCCCTTTTGACTGTTACAATTTGAAAGATAACTTTAGTCAGCTGGAAAGCATATGTTAAAAGGGAATAGCTCAAGTGAAACAAATTCTTGCTTTTGTCTCCAAGTGAACTGCACTGTGAAAGGACACAAAACGCATATGTATTGCCTGAGAGAATTGCAGTGTGAGATAAGGTGTATCTGTCGAGTAACTGAAAACCTTTTTCTACTAGTAGAAATATTAAAAAATTGGAAAAACCTGTTAGTTAAAAAGTGAAACAAGCCATTTGGTTAAAAAAATGTTTCTTTGTAGGAATATACATTTTTCATGTCGGTTGTCCTGGTAGATTTCCTAAAAGCTGATGCTGGAAGGCAAATATTGCTACATTAAGGAATTTATGACTACTCAGGTATGTGAAATGAAGTGCAACTAAAGCACATTTTAAAGAAAAATTCAAATTTGAAAAATGAAGTTGTTTTTGTCTTATCTATTAAAATTCTTAATTACAGAATGGGAAGGTTTATTGCTTCCCTTTAGCATTGCTTTCTCATGAAGCTGTTTATATCATTTTTCAATGAAGCTATTCTAACCTTATTTGGTAACCCCCTCTTCCACATTCTCCCCTCAGTCAGCTTGAAAGATTCTACTCTGTATTTCACAGATATATATGTGTGTATATGCATAAGTATAAATATTAGACAAGAGTACGTGTGTGTGTGTGTATGTGTGTGTGTGTGTGTGTGTGTGTGTGTAGAGACAGGTCACTGATTTCAATTTGTTAAGAAATGTTTGCATGTAATTGGGACATCAAAATATCTGGATATAATGCCAGCTTTCACTAAAGGTCACATTGTACAGTCAGATTCTGAGAGCAAATGCACAGAATAACTTCATATATTCTCTGGTTCACACAGTAGAAATTTGCTAGCTAGATTTTATATTGCTTAGCTATAAACATCTTTGGTAAAAATTGTTTTCATTTTTAGTAAAAAAACTGTGTTGTCCAGGAACTTAGGGCGTGTTTCTTAATTTGATGATCATTAAAATGTCAATAACTATGTGAAAAAAAATGAATTTTGAATATTTTGATTAAAAAGAAACTTTAAAACAATACAGTAAAGTATTTCTCTTTGTTTTAAGTTAGTAATCATGTTCTGGTTTGGGTGCTTTAAATTCTTAATACTGATTTCCAACACCTGACAGATAAATGTAATGTACCTTTCTCAATTATCTTTATCTTCACTATTCATTTTCTCTTCCCCTAGCCATGTTTTGTCTCTACCTTTCTTCCATCCTTTACATTCCTTTTTCTCCCTAACTACCTAAATGAAGACAAAGTTAAAACTGGCTAGGAAAAACTATATTTCTCTTTCATATTTTTTTGTAAAAGACATATACTTTCTAAATAATAAATTATCTTTACTGTCTTTTTTCTTTTTAAAATTTAATTTAATTTAATTTTTTTTTAAAGAAAGAAAAGAAAGAGAGAAAGAAGGAAGAAAAAGAGATTGAAAGAAAGAGAAAGAGAAGAAGAAAAAGAGGGAGAGAGAACGGGAATCTTGCTCTATTGCCCAGGCTAGAATGCAGTCTAGAAATGGATATTAAAGAGCTCTTTTATACTAATAATTGTGTTATACACAATGGAGACAGGAAGGAATAAGGGAGGAAAATAACAAACAAACAGCCAACCAATATTTCATTTAAACCTATGAAATGCTATGCAATTGCTGGGGAGTGATTTACTCCTAACCATGTGGTCGCTTTTAAAATAAATGTGATGTGTTACTGAAAAAATATGTATGTTTTGTGGATTTGGAGTAGAGAGTTCTGTAAATGTTTATTAAATTTACTTGTTCGAGGTCTAAGTTCAAGTCCTGGGTATCTTTGTTGACCTTCTGTCTCATTAATCTGTCCAATATTGACAATGTAATGTTAAAGTCTCCCACTATTATTGTGTGGGAGTCCAAGTCTCTTTGTAAGTCACCAAGAAGTTGCCCTATGTTTCTGGGTGCTCCTATATTGGGTGTGCATAGACTTAGGATTGTTAGCTCTTCCCATTACATTGATCCCTCTACCATTATACAATGTCCTTCTTATCTCTTTTGGTTTCTATTACTTTAAAGTCTATTTTATCAGAGATGAGAATTGCAACTCCTGCTTTTTTTTTTTTTTTTGTTCTCCATTTGGTTGGCAAATCTTCCTCCATCCCTTTGTTTTGAGTCTCTGTATATCCTTGCATGTGAGATGGGTCTGGATGCAGCTTACCAATGGGTTTTTTGGAATGGCTGATACTGGTTGTTCCTTTCTGTATATAGTGCCTCTTTCAGAAGCTCTTGTAAAGCAGGCCTGGTGGTAATGAAATCTCTGAGTACTTGTTTGTTCGTAAAAAATTGTATTTTTCCTTCACTTATGAAACTTAGTTTGGCTGGATATGAAATTCTGGGTTGAAAGTTCTTTTCTTTAAGGATGTTGAATATTGGCCCCCACTCTCTTCTGGCTTGTAGGGTTTCTGCTGAGAGATCTGCTGTGAGTCTGATAGGCTTCCCCTTGTGGGTAACCTGACCTTCTCTCTGGCTGCCCATAGTATTTTCTCCTTCGTTTCAACCCTGATGAATCTAATGATTATGTGCCTTGGGGTTGCTCTTTTTGAGGAATATCTTTGTGGTGTTCTCTGTATTACCTGGAGTTGGGTATTGTCTTGCCTTGCTAGGTTAGGAAAGCTTTCCTGCATAATATCCTGAAGAATATTTTCCAGCTTGGATTCATTCTCTTCATCACATTCAGGTACACCTATCAAACGTAGATTAGGTCTTTTCACATAGTCTCATATTTCTTGGAGACTTTGCTCATTCCTTTTTACCCTTTTTTCTCTAATCTTGTCTTTCGTTTTATTTCGTTAAGTTGGTCTTCGACCTCTGAAATCCTTTCTTCTGCTTGATCAATTCGACTGTTAAAACTTGTGCATACTTCACGAAGTTCTCGTATTGTGTTTTTCAGCTCCATTAATTCACTTATATTCCTCTCTAAATTGTCCATTCTTGTTAACATTTCGTCAAACCTTTTTTCAAGGTTCTTAGTTTCCTTGCATTGGGCTAGAACATGTTCTTTTAGCTCACAGAAGTTTCTCATTATCCAGCTTCTGAAGCCTGATTCTATTGATTCCTCACATTCATTCTCAATCAGGCCTTGTTCAATTGGTGATGAGGAACTGCAATCCTCTGCAGGAGGAAAGGCATTCTGATTTCGGGTATTTTCAGCCTTTTTGCGCTGGTTTCTTCCCATCTTTGTGGATTTATCCACCTGTCATCTGTGTAATTGCTGACTTTCAGATTAGGTCTCTGAGTGGACGTCCAGCTTGTTGGTGATAAAGTTTTTTCTATTTCTTAATTTTCCTTCGGCGGACACCCCTCCCCTACAGAGCTGGACCTTCCCGGGTTCAGCTGTACTTGCTGTGAAACTCTCAATCCTCAGCAGTTCCAACTGTTTTTTTTTTTTTTTTTTTTTTGTGGAGGGGAGTACCAGCCTTCCCCCTGCGGCGACCCGACACGCCGGCTGAAACAGCAGCGTTAAGATTCGTGGCACTTTTCTGCCCGGGAATCTCCCGGTCTGGTTCCCCACTTCAGTCCGCTTTTTAATCAGCTGAATGGGAGACTCTGCCTTCCCGGAGCTCCAAACGCCAACTAAAGGGCACTCAGTCCCGTATACTCCGGACTGAGAACCACGCCGGGGGCGTCTGCAAAATGGCCCCGCCCGCCAAAGAGTCGCGCTGGCCACCCGTGGGGCTCCTCCGCCAAGAATTTCTTGGTCCGTGGGCAATAAAAATTCGTCTGAAAATGTGGCGTCCACTCACTCTCTGCGCTTTCAGTGGGAGCTACAATCCTGAGCTGCTGCTAATCGGCCATCTTGGATCTCTCTCCTACTGTCTTAAATCTAGGTAAGAACTGATCCAATGAAGCACACATAGATAGGTTTTTTTGCACCATTGGAACATTGAAAAAAGAACTCATGATTTCTTTAGATTATAAGTACATGCTTCAAATGATGACAGGTATGATGGCATAAAACTTAATTTGTAAAATTCACTTTCTAGCCACTAGAAAATGAACTTAGAACAGTTTTCCTGTTCTTGGTAGATTAGTTTCACTTCTATTTTTTTGTGCAAGATGACATACAATCAGTAAAGAGAAGAAATTGTATAATTTTTTGACTTTTATTTCTCCAAATGGTAGTCACTTATTACCATTATATATTCAAATACTTTAATAGAGCACATATTGTATTTTATCTAGTTCCTTGAATTCTAAAGCATGACTTGTATAATCACAGGTGATATGTTAATGTGAATTTTTGATTCATTTTTGCAAGAAAGCAGCCAGGATCACAAAATAATTTTATAGTTTGTCTTGATACCTCTTATTAGCTGTCTTTATTTCATCAAAATCAGCCAATTCCTTCAAAATAAAATATAAACAGAAAATGTGACATGTCAAATATTAGACATTCCAGCAGAGAATGAATCCTTTTTAATTTGAACAAGGAATTAAACAATGTCAACTAATAAATTAGAGTTCACCTTTCATTAAAAATAAACCAATTAGAATAATTTGACAAATTACATACTGATAATTATAAGTTATATGTTAATGTAGGCAGAGACATAAAATTTACTGTCTCTAAAGCATTCATGCAAATCTCGAAAGTTACTCTCACATTTGGTCATCACCACTCAATATCAACTTCCCACTAGACTCCCACTAAAAAGTCCTACTGTAAAAACATAAGCTCAGTTGCTAAAAAGTGACAAAAACAATTGGAATAACATCCAGTTGATGCTCTAATGCAATAATCTACAGAAATTCATAATGATAAGGCACACTGTATCACGTAAATTGTATTGATCACTCCAGATTGCCATAGAGCTCTTTTTTCTCTACCATTTTGACTTCACCTGAAGTGGCCAACAAGTCACTGGCCTTGAGAGTGGCAGGCCCTTTCTCTAGGCCACTTCTTTGCCACCAGGATGACCAGTCTTACATACCCAGACTTTTGGTTTCCCCTGCCACTCCTGGATGCAAATAAAATGCATACTTTAGGTTACAGGATTTGGCATCATGAACAGCTACCAAAGGATCCAGATGACACAACCTGAAAGTGTGATAGGGATAATTCACACATGAGTAAACCTTGTCTCTGGGAAGCAAGAGACAGGAAAATGCATACAAAAAAATTCCACTTTCTTCCTCTGTCACATGCATTGCTCCAAAGAAGTTTCTTCATACAGTTCTCCTGATACTTTCAAAATGTCTAGCAGAGATACCTGCAGAGGGACCTGTGGAGGGACTCTTGTGTAAAGCAGTAGTCAACCCTGCAATGCATCACTTTGCACAGTTTTCTATTCTTCTTCGCCTAACTTTTTTACACATCACTCTAGCTGTCCTGGGTTGATGCAGTCTAAATAGTCCTTGCCTCAAGCTCTAATTTTTAGGGAATCTGGGATCAAACACACATGAATCTGGATTGAGAAAAACACAATCATTCACTCTGAATTAGATACTCCTGTCTTCATATAATAAGGTAATTTTTTTTTAAAAAAAAACAGGTACACCTACTTCCAGATTTAAATTTTCAGAAAATGTATTCACTGAATAAATAGGCAAATGCTCTGCTTATATGTGAAGTAGGCAGAATTAGTATCCACTTTGACTATACATCTTTCTGAGAGAGAGAGAGAAAGAGAGAGAACAAACCCATGAAGACGCCTGGACAGAAGTAGGTAAGAGAGTGAGAAGAGCTGTCAGTGGCACATTATATTGAGGATGAATAATCACCATAAGTAAACCTGTAAAGATGTAAGAGAAAACATGAATAACTCTGAAAGAAGAACATGTTGGAAATTCTAAGTTTTCGTGTACACCTTATTTTCAGAATGACGGAAATCAGAAAGTATAAATACTAAAAGATTTCCTCTTACAAGACAATTTATTTGAAATTTCTTGGAAATAAAATTAGGCTGGGAACTGAGCACACAAATTTGCCTCTCAGGTATAGCCTGAAGAAGAATATTTGCCATAGAAGGAGAAAATAACGCACGAAACAATTCACACTATATCATATAGGAGACATTGAATTGAATATAGGACACCATTTTAGGAGATATCTTAAGACAAAGAAATTGCAGTAACATGAACTGAGGAAAGAGATAATGAGAATGGCATTTGAAGACTTACAAGCAGAAAATACCTCTAATAAATGGTTGAAAAGAAAATTTCAAAAAAAAATACCATCTGTAATAAATTACAAGGAGCCATGGCATTTATGAACAGCAGTTAGCATTCATAAAGGAAAACCTGAATAATACTAAAAGGCCGCTGAATGAGAGGGAAAGATAAGATGTGATAACGAAGAATTGCAAGACATTAAAATGTAATAGCAGTTCTGAGCAGAAATGATATTGCAGAAAATTGAATTCATGATGTAAATGATACATCTGAGCAGGTCTCCTAGTCATCAAAGGAAAGCAAAAATATATATGATAATAAGAAATAAAATAACATATATCTAAGAACAAAACTGGAAAGCCAATATATTGATAATTCTATATCTAAAGAAGAAACTAGAATAAATGAAAAAGATGCACTAATCAATTATAAAAAATAAGAGCAAAAATCCAAGCCAAAGGCAGACCATAATACAGATCAAAATAGTATAATTGTATTCCAAACCAAGCAAATAAAGATATACCCAGACGGATATTAATGTCCTGTGTATTAAGAATAAAAATAATTCAATTATAACTCAACAGGAGAACAGATTACCTGCAACACAACAAAAACAATATGGCATCCAACCTCTCCTCTACAACATTAAATTCCTGAGTATTATGAAACAATACCTAAGAAATTTTGAGTATGAAAACAATTATAACACAGGACTTTTGTAAAAAAAAAAAAAAAAAGTTGTCATTTATTAACAAAGGCAAGGGAATAATATTCTCAGATTCCAAATGCACAAAAAAGTGAAAAAATATGGCACCGAAATTACGTTGATTCACACTAATTGACCAAGAGACGAATAAAAATTAAAAGATTAAAAATAATGAAGACATGGTGTAGCAATTGTTAAGCTTATTTCTCATCTCTAAACCCAACTTTGTGTAATCTGCTTTGTGATTCTGGGGCTGGTACAATGCTAATTACATGTCTTCTTTGCCAAGTGGCTCTCCCTGGCCAAGAAAACCAACAGGAGGTGCCAGAGGAGACTGTGAGGCAGAACACAGAGAAAGAACTTGCTTCTTTCTGTTTCCATATTGTTCCTGTCAGCACCTCTAGGAAACATTTCTTCACCTCAGAAAGCAGAGTTGGTTCCAGTTCCCAGCTTCTTTCCACATTCCCAGATCAGCCTCATTGTGCTACCTAGAAACCCTGAATCCAACCCTTGTTGGCCAGGGGATTCCTCCTCTGAGCAAATGGAGCATTAGCAGCAGTCAGAGACACCATCTCCTTAGAGCTCTGCAGGTGCAGATATTTGCAACATTTATCTTTTGTTGTCCTGGCTTAGGTTGGCTGCTGTCTCCTGCAGTTACTAACCCGTGTTGGCTCAGTGTTCTCCTTTGCTTATTTAGTCCCCCATGCCTAACTGCTTTTCCTATGTTAAATTCTCTTAGTTAAAATAACTAGTATAGTTTCCAAGTTTCTGATTGAACTCTGACTAATATAATACGTGGGATTATGTTAGAATGGAATTAGTTTATTGTATCTTTGATTTTAAATTTGGTTCTGAAAGTGCCTCAGTCAAGACCATCAAACCTTACCCCGGCTCGCCAATGAGGAGGCCTCTGAGTGGTGGCCCCTGGTATAGGAATGCAGACACACACCGGAGCATAGGGAGCCAGAGGCCTTGACTAAAACTTCCTCCAAAAAATTAATACACTGGCTGTTTACTGAGACCAGTGTGTGTGTGAGGGGTAGTATCTCCAAAAAAGGTCGTAGTACAGAGCCTTTGTAATGATCAATGTTTGGGCTTGAAAGATACACACACATAGGATTTTGGCTGGGAGCTGGACTTCTGAGAGAGACATCCTGATCCTCCCCAGGGAGATGAGGAGGCCATCTGGTCTCATGTTACTTAACATTGTCCTCCTTCTACCTTGGCTGTGGCAGAAATTTGTTCCTCATTAAAACACATACTTATTTTGAATACAGATTTTTTTTCCTTTCCCACAAAGTTTCTACAAGCACCATTATTCACAGACTTATGAATGCCTTATTATTTACCGCGATACAAGCAACATTGATCCTGGCCAGGGAACTCATTTCATAACAAAATACATGTGGCAATGACTCATGTATATGGAACTCACCAGTAATTACCATAGGCTTCTTCACTCAAAAGCAGCTGACTAGTTTAATGAAATGGTCTCCCGAAGATCAAATTACAGCACAGATGAGATGGTAGCAAGCTGACATTGTGTGAGATTAATCTTACAGGATACACTATATACTTAGAAACAAACACCAGTTGGGCTGCTGTTCTCAAGGAATAACATGAGGATCCAGGAATCAAGGGAAATTAACACAGAAGTGGAGCTTCCCCTTATTAAACCTTAAAACACGCTTGCAAAATTTTTGCTTCTTTTTCCCAGTTTTGAGCTCTGCTACTTTAGAGATCTTAGCTTCAAATGGCAAAACAGTTTTTAGGAAGGGGCACAGCAATGCCATTGACTAGAAGTTGAAAATAGCACTAGAAGCAATTAAAGATCAAAATGATTAGTATGTAAATCTGGATTTAAACTAAATGTAATACAGTAATTACTCTTGAATGAAAATTCGTATTACTTGAAAATATGTAACACCTGTAATCAGTACCAGAAATATTAGTAATATCATCAAAGTTTGAGTAGTACATATGTGTGGGGGAGTTGTTGGGAAGATAGTAAAATTTTCCTAAAGAAGGCCCAAACATATTTTTGATGATGACAATCAAATAAATATATTTTAAGATGTTTTTGAGAATTCTTATATCTTGTGGAATGATTAAAATTAGGATGCATTCTCTAAAGATTGAAGAAAATTTAGAAAAATAAAAGGGAATACAAGCCTCATATAAAATGAGAAAAATTACAAGCAACAAATAACTTTAAAAATTGAGAATATAAACGGTTAACATAAGTAAAGGTGTAGTCTCTTAAATTATAAAGAAATTGAACTTGATTTACTGAAGAGATTATAAGACGAAATTTTAAAAATTCAATTCAATTACATGTTGTTCTTGACATGTGCTAAAACCTACATAAAAATTCAGAATAACTCAAAATCAACAAGGCAAGCATAATCAAAAACAGAACATGTGTTGATAGTATGTTGAAAGTACAATATGTTGACCAGGCACGGTGGCTCATGTCTGTAATCCCAGCAGTTTGGGAGGCCAAGGTGGGCAGATCACAAGGTCAGTAGTTTGAGACCAGCCTAACCAACATGGTGAAACCTCGTCCCCGTCTCTACTAAAAATACAAAAATTAGCTGGGCATGGTAGCACCTGCCTGTAATCCCAGCTACTCAGGAGGCTGAGGCAGGAGAACAGCTTGAACCTGGGAGGTGGAGGTTGCAGTGAGCTGAGATGGCGCCACTGCACTCCAGCCTGGGCCACAGAGCAGACTCTCTCAAAAAAAAAAAAAAAAGAAAGAAAGTACAATATGTTAAATGGAAGAAAAGGAGTCACTTTATCTCACGAATAATATAATTCAAAACTAAGATATGACTATTATTAATCATAAATCCCAAGAAAAGAATATATATTTAATATTAATATATTTATAATAGTTTATATATTATACATTCATTACATGAATAGTTATATGTATATTTATATATAAAACTTCTAAACATGGGAAAAATTAATTCCTGGAAGTAATACATCTTTCAATTTTTTTCAAAGAACCAGACTTTGGCTTTGTTGATCCCCTTTGGGGCATTTATTTTTTATTTTTAAAAACTTCTTTTCTTATATATATTGTCCCTTTCATTTAGATTTATTTGGACCTTATGTATGTGGGTCATCAGGTGGCTTCTTGTTCATTTTTAGTGTTTGTTTATTGTTCTATATATACATTTAATGCCATTGTTTCCATGTATATCTTGCACTGTATCTTCTAGGTTTTGAATGTAACATTTTTGCCTGGTTTTCAGATTGTATAATTTCCTTCGCTCTAGCTTCAAGTTTACTGATTCTGCCTTCTGTCATCTCTAATCTGTTGTTAAGTCTGTCAGAATTTTTAAAAATTTCATTTATTGTTTCCACTTTCATATCATTCTTTATTTTCCATGTATCTGCTGAGATTCCCAATCTGTTCACTCAAAATAACCATATTTTTCTTTATATATTTAAAATTACTTATAACAACTGCTTTAAATTATTACCTACTTAATCCAACATCTGAGCCTTATCAAAGCAGGGTCCAGGTAGACGGATTTCCAAGCTTATATTCTTGACTGTTTTTGTTTCTTTAATATAGGCCACATTTCCCTGGCATATATACTGATATTTATTATATACTGGATGTTAGGGTAATACATCATTGTGATTCTAGATTCTGCTGTCCACTTCTAAATAATCCTGATTTTTGTTCTTGGAGGCAGGCCAATAACTGGCTGATCACAGTGAACATGTATCTGTTTTTATTCTTTTTTATGGTAGTTCTGTGAAAAGCCCAACTTGCTTCTCAAGCCCCTCTAAATTGGAAGGATCTAAACTCCCAAGTACTACATCCCCTGAAATTCTTTAAAGAATTTTTGGCTTTTGTTATTCAGGCCTTGTTAAAGAATGTCTGGAATAGGTCTACTCTAGGGTGTGATATTTAGTCCTTGGGTGTGGCCCTTCTGATTTTCAACTAGTCTGTGTTGGAATTGGGCTGAAGCTCTACTTCCCAGCACTGTTTGATCTCTAGTATTTCGTATTTCTGTTTCTCTCTGAGACCTATAGTTGCTACTCATTATTAAGCCTTGTATAGTCTGGCTCCATGCATGTGCAAACCAGACCTCAGCCAAAGATTCATAGATAATCCCTAAATGAGCTTCTATCATTCCCATTCCCATTCCCAATGTCTGTGTAGCTCCTGTCTTTTTAGTTTCCTGCCCCACAGACAAGTCACTTTGGGGGTCTCAAACGTGGATCTCTGCCTTCACATCTGAGGAGGACCACCATGCTCCATTTGAACTCAAGCACCCTATGCTGGGAACTGGGAAATTATCTCCAGGCAGAGAGCTGAGAACAAACATGTGATTCGCCTTGTGAGTTTCCCTTCTTTCAGAGATTGTGCTTCTGTGCTGCCTACTGTCCAATGCTTAAAAGAGTTGCCTTACATATTTTTCCAGCTTCATAATTGTTTTTGGTGGCAGAACTTGTTTAGTACCAGTTCCTCTGTTCTGGCTGAAGCAGATAATTACCACAAGTAATTTTTATTTTCTTTTCCTTGCTTATTGGAAGTTTCTTATTGAATATGTGTAATATTTATAGCTATATGTTTTAAATTACTAAAGAAAATGTTATTCAAGTCAG
The DNA here is from genome assembly GCA_036589455.1 of Ateles fusciceps. Taxonomy (NCBI): domain Eukaryota; kingdom Metazoa; phylum Chordata; class Mammalia; order Primates; family Atelidae; genus Ateles; species Ateles fusciceps. Next base: position 4,438,562 of record JAZHEH010000251.1, on the reverse strand, counting down.
AAGAAGAAAATACAATTCCTATTGTTTCACAGAGATTAAAGAACACATCTGGCTTTAAGCTTTCTTTCTAATATCATAGCCTTGTTAGGATGAGCTTTTATTTTTTGTCTTTGAATTTTGCTAAATGAGAAAAGAACTTGAAAGACAATTAAAAAGAGAAAAATTGAAATGGACAAGGAATATAAATCCCAGAAAAAAAAAACTGATCAGTAGCTTATATATATTAGATTTATTTTTCTAATTCCCCTGACTTCTCACAATTACAAATTTTAAGAATTTTGCATATAGTGTTAAAATATACTCCAACCCGCTATTAGGACTAGTGATTTCTGAGATGGTATATATCATGCATTGAGTATTTGCCCTATATCAGGCCCTGTGCTATATATACTATATATGCATGATTTTATGTAATCTTCATTACGACTGCCAAATATAGGCAAATTTATACCCATTTTATTCCCACAAGGAAACAACCTTAGAGCAACGAAGGAAGATAATAAAAATTCTTTCCTTTAGTAAAGTAATTGTGTCCTTCTGGGACAATGTGAGAATTAATGTCTCTGTGTGCACCTATACAATGAGACCTCTAATGTTCTCCTCATGTAGTCCTATTATGCAGTGTATATCTGCATATTCCTAATATTACTAATACTTATGAATGTTTCATTATATTTATACTTATCAAAAGTATATATAGGCTAAAATTATTTGAGGAATTGTGCTAAAACTTAGGTTTTAAAGCAATAATGACATTCATTCTTTTGTCTCTTTATTCTCGATATACTTTGCAAGTGGCTTTGATTAATTTCTTTAGTACAAGCTATGTGGTATGTGAGTATATCTCAGAATGAAGAACATGTTTTGGATTCTAAACCACACTAGAAACAGGAGCACTAGTCCTCGAAAGCAAATTTTTTGTCCAACTATGTGGATAAATATCCCCATGTGTATAAATGCCAACAACTGTTTGATCCAGGGAGAGCTGAAAGGGAGTTTCAGAGATGATTATAAAGGGAAACCTGAATGAACAAAATCATCTCAGTCAGTGGAAACCATCCAGTTCCCAGATGAGAAGTCATTAAAATTTCTGACTTTCGCTGGAAGAATTAAAAAAAGATTAGAAAAGATGATTTTAAGCATTTTTGGACTGTACATTAATTGGATACATTCTCTTATCTCTGTGACATGCTACTATGACCAACCCCATTTTACTGACAATCAAACTGAGAATTAAAGGTTATGTAATGTATCTGGGGTTACATCTCACACCTTGTAGGAGATTGAGCTAAGAGCAGGGTCCAGGTAGACTGATTTTCAGCCTTATACTCTTGACCACTACACTGTACTGTCTTGAAACTGATTAAATATAGGAAACAGTACTTTAGAGAATGTATGTCTTCTTAGTCATTTGTTTATGTATCAATAGACATAAATTCTTACTTAATGTTGTTGGCCACCATGGTTACAAAGTTTCCAACTTTTGGTGAATGTTTTCTTAAGCAGTTATTTGCTAAGCCCCTTTTCCCCATTGGTACCCTGCCCTTATTTCTAGCCTCATTTCTTACTACACTGTCCTACTTTGAACCCTCTGAGAGCTTCATGGAGCCTGTTCTCCAAAAAGCTTAGAGAGGGATTCTATTTAGCCTTGATTTGTTCCTGCTGTAAAAGTGTTTTAGGTTTGGAAACTTTCAATTATGTCATGAATGGGGAAACCTCTCTTAGGACCAGAAGGTAAAAAAATACAGTGATTTTAATTTTTTTACTCCTTAACACAGAAAGAAAGAATAAGATTATTTTTCAATTAAAGGCTCTATCTTGGCCTAAGGATTTAAGATATTCAATCTCTAAAGAATTTGGCTTCCCAGGAGTGGGAATGTTAAATTTAAGCTACAGAATTGACTTGAATTAAAGCAAATTAGTAAAATGCATAATTTTACTGGATTTGTGGAGTTTTGCTTTGGTAGAGATTTAGTTATATGTGATTGCATGTTTTTTTTTTTTTTTTCTTTTTTCTTTTGGACCAGAGTCATGTAGTCAGTTCTATTATATTAACGGCATACATATTTTTTTTTTTTTGTATCATGATAGCTGTTGTTTCAATTAAATTGATCTAAGCCAAATCCCACTGATTCATTTGGGAAACAACAGGGTCACTTGACAATGAGAAAACAAAAAAAGTTAAAGTGTAGAAAGAAATTGTTATCTCTGTGGGAGAAGCATTATATAATTAACTTAAGGCATTAATATTATTTTTTGAACTCAGATACTAAAAGAAAGCTGTATTTGGACATCAGAGTGCATTTGCTTCTCTGCGTAGGTAGGTGGTCTTTGATCACTTTTTCTTTGTTGCCTCATTCTGCCAGTCTGTGTACCTCTGCTGGTTCTTTCTACCCTCTGCTCTCGTTGTCTCACCTGCAGCTTTTAAACTTATCCTGGCAGAGGCAGGTAAAAATTTGGCCTCCTTATCAATCGGCCTTCCCCTTCTCCAGATCATGTGGCTAGCAGGGTGACCACATATATGTCATCTAAACTTGGGCATCTTGTCTAGTGCAAATGCTAAATGAAGAGGGACTCTGATATAAGGGGCAAAACCAGGAGTTTTACCTATAGTGTTGCATTGCTCCTGCATCTGCCTCACTGCAAATAACCAGGGCTCAGTTCCTTCAATCTCAGGGACTAGGTACTTATGTTGCTTCAAGGCATAGTTATTTCCACCTCCACCATGCTGGCTTAATCAATTAACACTGAGTTTTTGTTTTGACTTACTCCCCAAATTTGGTCCAGTTATCTTTTATGTTCAGTGCTAGAATTCTGCCCTATACCCCAGACTAAGAGCTTGACATCCTTCCATAAACTTATTAGTCTTCTGCTCTTACACTAATGCTTTATATTTAAACAGTAACCACGAGGCTGAGGCCTGTCTCTACTGAACACAAATGCTGCTTGCTGCCTGACTTGTCATCTGTGTGAGGCTTGGAGCATTATGCATCCTAGTTTGTTTTGTTATCAAAATCTATAAACCTGATGGCAATCTGCTATCTCATCAGAGACCAGTGATACCAGCTGCTTTCTTAATGTTGGCAAATGCTCTGTGCTTCCAGATCTTTGAAACTTTTGTAACTACCTATATTTCTGGAGTAAGACTCTTCAGGTAGTTATTTCCTTAATTCTTCCCTTTCCTTTTCAGATCAGTATATATCTAATATTACTTCCATGCTCTACTCATAGTCTATGTAGCCTTGGAAGAACCATCATTCTACTCACCAGAGGGCCAAATTTTACTAAGGACCTTCCTATGTTCAACAACAATGTGGCAGACATAATTTGGAGTACAAATTTAAACATAGACTTGCTTGTGGAAGGATAGATTACAAGAGATTGAAAGCAGGATTCACGGCAATTATGTCATTAAAGAGAACCAAAATGAAAAAACTGGAAAATGTTGGGAACGAATTTTATGTTGGTGTTGTCAGTTAAATTTCACTGATAGTAAGCAACATAAATCAAACTTTAAAAATTTAAGTGAAAAGGGAACTTGTTGGAGGAACATTGGTATCATATGTAGAATGAAAGAAAGAGCTGTAATACTTTGTCCCTTGGCCTTTGAGCACTGAGGTCCTCATTCCCCCAGCTTCTGAATGTGTTGGAAGCTCACCACTGTCAACCCACTCCCTCTCTGGGAATTTAACTTGGCTAAGAGAGCTGACTTCCCAGGGGCGTGACCTTGATTAAAGCCACTCTGTTTAACCTTATTCAATTTCCACTCCATGACAGCTTGATGGGGGGAACATACCTTTTTCTCTTTGACTCTTTGCCTCAATCTGGGACACCTCTGAAAAGCCATCTAGCTCCAGAATTCTCCATAGGATTGGCTGAAGACTCCGTTGCAACTGCACCACATCCCAACCTCTCCTACTTCCCAATATGTTTCGTTTCATTTCCTTAGAGGCAGATTTCGATCCCAAGATCAATCTTATAGAGGATGGAGTTGATTTATTGCTTTAATCAGATAACTCTACCATTAGCTGTAGTGATACTTGGAAGTATGACTTTGACTCTTGGGTAAGACTAAGGTAGTAGGATTGATCATATTCTGTTAAAAGTCTGAAACTTCCCTGCCAAGCCCCAATTTTATTTTATGTTTTTATTGATGGTTTCCAAATGTTTTAACTGGTTAAACAGCCTAGTTTGACAGCATGACCAGAGAGGTATAAAAATTTTATTGGAGCTTCTGCTTTGAGCTCTCCCAAAGCCAAGCTTTCTCACATAGCTTTTGGTTGAATACAGATATGAAGCACAATCCTTGCACATATAAGGCCCATGAGAGCTAGTGTATGGATATCTTTCTGATCATAATGTTTGCCTGTGCTTGCTTTTTTTTTATGGCACTGTATCTTTTGTCTTTAAATAAAACTGTTACATAAGTATGCTCTATAGGGTCTACAAGTCCTTTAAATATCTATATATGGGAAATATTTTCAATCACTGAGTAAGCTTCCCATATGCAGATCTCAGTCTCAGAATCTGTTTCCTGAAGAATCTGACCTGTGAAAACAATGAACTTTTAGGAAGTGTGGTGATCAAATAAGCTCTGGTGTTTTCAACAGCCGGAAAGTAGAAATTGTCTGCTAAGGTTTCCTAAACTCCTTTTGACTTCTGTCTTTGCTATGGGTTGAATTGTGTTCTCCAAAATTTGTAGGTTGAAGTTTTCACCCCCAGAGCTTCAGAATGTGACTTTATTTGGAAATAGGGTCATTGCAGGCATAATTAGTTAAGATGAAGTCATACTGGAGTAGGGTGGACCCCTAACCCAATATGACCAGTGTTCTTACATACAGAGAAAATGTGAATACACACACACACGCACACACACACACACACAGCCATGTGAAAATGAAAGTAGAGATCAGGGTATTGCAGCAGAAGCCAAGAAACACGCAGGACTGACAGCAAACCACCAGAAGCCAGGAGAAAGGAGTGGATCACATTTCTCCCTCACAGCACTCAGAAGGTTAGGCTCACTCTACCATCACCTTGATTTTAGACTTCAGAATGGTGACACAATGATTTCTGTTGTTTAAGCCACCCACTTTGTGATAGTTGGCAGCCTTAACAAAATAATGCAGTCTCTGCTTAAGATCCAAATTTCCAGGAAGGTAGTTCTGATCTGTCCACTGATTAAACAAACAAAATTGCCACACTGAGACAAGGTAGCAGAGTATCGGAAATGAATTTGAAGTTTCAGGCCAATTGATCAGAAAAATGATACTTCTCCTAACTGGAAAACTAGAACGCTGGAGTTGAAACAAATTTTTTGGGTAACACATTGTTTTATTTAGTTGACTTGGTGGTTGTAATGGTATATCTACGTGGAGATACCAGCAGGAAATTAGAAATTTCAGGTTAGAGATTGAGAGAGGGGTTGAGATTAAAGATTTACAGTTGATCCTTAAGCAACAGAGAGGTAGTAGGGGAGCTGACTCCTTGTGCAGTAAAAATCTGAGTATAACTTTGGACTCCTCAGAAGCTTAACTACGAATAGCCTACTGTTGACCAGAGTCTCAACAATAACATAAACAGTTGATTAACACATATTTTGTATGTTATATATATGATATGCTATAATCTTATAATAAAGCAATTGAGAGAAAAATTGTTATGAAGAAAAATACATTTATAGCACGGTATCATATTTATCAATACTGTAAGTTTACATCACCTGTTTAAAAGATTAATTCTCTGAAATGGCAGGTGCCCACAACGGCAGAACTCAGTCTATGATACATATCAAGCAATTTAACTTTTTCTTGTAATGTCATGACTTTGCTTCTTGGGGAGCACTTCCCAGCGTCACTGGTGGCCCCATCTGTGGGTCTCATGGTGTTACTCAAGGTTTATGATATTGCACCAAACAGATGCAAAATACTTCAGAACTTTGAAATCACTTTTTAATGCAATACAAAACTTACTGGATAGACCTGCTTATATGGAAATCATTATCATCACAGGTATTTTAAGTGGATAGTTACAACACTTGTGCTCACTGCAATAGCAACAGGAAGTAGCTATGATATTGTTACACTAGTGCAGTATGTACTAAAGTGAATTTTATGCAATTCAGATTCAATGTTGCATTTTTGCTTTTGTTTACATTTATCTGACTGTGAATGGTGCCATGTATGGTCTGTGTTTGTGGGTGTAAGGTTTGATAAATTTTAACATTTTACCATAGATTCATATATATTTTATGGTAATATATGATAAAATAGACTGGTATCAAATATATTTTATGTATTCATAATATACCTAAACGTCTTATTATTAAAAAATATTTTAAGTCACATGGTTTATCTGCAAGTTTTTTCAAATTGTCACAAATTTCCAATTTTCTAATATATTGATTTTTAAAAGTCCACATATAAGTGAACCCATGCAGTTCAAACTTGTGTTGCTTGAGTCAACTATATATAAGAGTGATTTTTACAGAAGTAACTTTTGAAGAAATTGGATCATTAATCACTGGCTGTGGGCTGAACCAGGAGTAAGCTCAACTGTACCTGAAAGTTTGCACCATAGCAAATGGTTTCTGTGGGTAGCGCTGAAGGAATTGAGGGAAAAACGACCAGCTATTGCTAGTTAGCAGCTTAAGTTTTCAGGCCAGCCAGAGAAGAGAGAAATTTACCCAAAAAAGTTAGGGTGCCAAATTTTATTGTAAGAAATAATGTAGGCTCAAGAACTTGGAGCCAAGGCCAAAAGCATATTATGGGAGAGAAAATTTCAGCAGAGAAGTCACATTAAAATCTAGTTGGTGTCAATACATTAATTTACTGGGGAAAAGAAGAGTCTTGTCAACAAATGATGCTGGAACAAATGTATGTTGAAAAGAATAGAGTTGGTCTCTTATATCACACCATATATAAAAATTAATTCAAAATGGATCAAAGACCTAAATATAACAGCTGACTTATTAAACTCTTAGAAGAAAACATAGGCATAAATCTCATAAATCTTCCTGACTTTGGATTAGGTAATAATCTTTTAGATACAACAGTGAAAGTAAAGCAATGACAACAACCAAACGGACAAATGAGACAAAAATGAAAACTGTTTTGTAATTTGAAGGACACCATCAAAGAAGTGGAAAAAAACCTCACAGAATTAAAATGGAGGCAAAGGATTCAAGTAGACATTTTTCCGAAGAAGAGAGCAAATGGCAGTAGACAGATGAAAAGATGCTCCTATAATTAACCATCACAGAAATGCAAATCAAAATCATGATTAGATATCACTGACATCAACTGGAATGATTATGATAAAAAGAAAAGTAATAATAAGTGTTGGTGAGAATATAAAGAAATTGGAACTCTCACCTGTAGAAGGTATCTGTTGCTCTGGAAACAGTTGTCCAACATTTTTTAAAAAGGTTAAACAGAGCTTCCTCACAACCCAGTAGTTTCAGGCCTAGATATATATCTGTGAGAAATAAAGCGTATGTCCACATAAAACTTGTACACCAAAATTCACAGTAGCATTATACATAACAGCCAAAATGTGGAAATAATTCAAATGGTTTATCAACTAAAGAATGGATGAACAAAGTTTGGTATATCTTTGTAATACAATATTATTGGACTACAAAAAGGAATGAAGTTCTGATGTTCTCTACAATATGAATGCACCTTTAAACATTACGCTAAAAGTCACAAAGAACCACATATTGTATGATTTCATATATAGTTATGCGTTGCTTAACAACAGAGATATGTTCTGAGAAGTTCATCATTAAGCCATTTTGTCCTTGTGCAAACATCGTAGATTGTACTCCACAAACCTAGATGGTTGATAGGCTGCTACACTATGATATGGCCTGTTGCTCCTAGGCTACAAACTTGCATAGCATGTTAGTGTTCTGAATAGTGTGGGCAATTATAACACCACGGTATTTGTGTTTCCAAATGTATCTAAGCATAGAAAAGGTGCAGTAAAAATTTGGAATAAAAGATGAAAAATAGCACATCTGTATGGAGTACCTATTATGAATGCGATTTTCAGGACTGGAAGTTTCTCTGGGTGATGCAACGAGTGGTGAATGCATGTGAAGGCCTGGGACGTCACTGTACATTCTGTAGGTTTTATAAACACTGTACACTTAGGCCACACTAAATTTATTTAAAACATTTCTTTCTTCAATAACAACCTTAGCTTACTATAACATTTTTACTTAATGGCCTTTTTGTGACTTTTTGACTATTTTGTGATCATCCTTAGTATAAAACACAAACACATCGTACAGCTGTACAAAAATATTTCCATTTTAATATCTCTATCCTATCTGCCTTTTTGTCTTTAAAATTTTTTTATTCTTTTTTTCTAATGTTTAAACTTATTTGTTAAAAACAGAGGCACAAACATGCACTTTACCATAGGCCTGCATGGGGTCAGGATCATTGAAATCACTGTCTCCCACCTACACATCTTGTCCCACCTACACATCTTGTCCCACTGAAAGATTTTCAGGGATGATAACATGCACAGAGCTGTCATCTTTTATGATAACAATGCCTTCTTCTGGAATACCTCCTGAAGCACCTGCCTGTGGCTGTTTTACAGTAAACTTATATATATATACATATATATATATATATACACACATATATATGTAAACTTATACATATAAGTAAACTTATATATATTATATATATGTTTACTTATATATATTACATATATTTTTTATATATATAAAAGTAGAAGGAGTGCACTCTAAAATAAAAAGCTTATGGTATAGTAAATATATAAGGCAGTAATGTATAATATAGTTGCTTATGATCAAATGTTATATACCATATATAATTGTATATGCTAGATTTTATATGACCATCAATACAGCAGATTTGTTTACAGTGGCATCACCACAAACATAGTGAATATTGTGTTGCACTATGACATTAAGACTGCCATGATGTCAATAGGCAGTAATAATTTTCCAGCTCCATTATAATCCTATGGAACCACTGTGGTATATATGATCTGTTGTTCACCAAAACTGTTAAATAGCATATGACCACGTATAAAATATTCAAAATAGGGAAATCGAAATAGAAAGTAAATTAGTAGTTGCTTAGGGCTGGCAGGGGAAATTATAATTAAGGAGTGTGGAGTTTCTGGATGATAATAATGCTATAAAATTGATTGTGCTCTTGATTGCACAACTCTGTATTGTACTAAGAACCTATATTATACCTTATATATTTTCAATGGATGAATTGTGTAGTATGTGAATTATATCTCAATAAGTTGTTTTGAAAATCAAATAAAAAATGGAGGTGTGGTGAGTGTAGACATGGAGAGTAAGTTGCAGGAATAGGTCCAGTTTTATGTGTGTGAAACATCAGGATCAAATAGACAACAAAAGCAGAGAGTCATGTTGCTGATTGATAAGAAAGATGTAAGAAAATACCTCGTCACTCACTAGCAAGAATATATAACTGCTTTAGTGAGAAATATTGGTAAATATGAAAAGATTTTATTTTTTTAAGATAAATTTTGACTGTTTTATGTTGATCCTTCTCTGTCTTTTCTTAACAGGATTTTAGCCAGATTTTCTAACTTTTATGCTATTTTTATCAATCAGAAAAGGCCAATTCTTGTGTTCAAGAATTTGCCCTTTATATTTAAAATTTAACTTTTACATCCAATGCAAAGTGATTCTCCTCTCTCTTCCTCCTAGAAAGGGCAGAAGTTGTGCAGGAGGGACTGTTGTCTGCCTCTCAGACATTTTCCAGCTTTTCTCACTTCTCTACTGTCTCTTTTTACCACCTTTAAGTGATGCTATCTCTGGGGCAGTGATGAAGGAGAGGAATGATGTTTCCATGCTTCAGAGCAGATTCCAGGTGCACACACACACAGACCTGCACCCTTGCCCTTAGCACTCTGATGAAGACTTGACGTTGTGAAAGGTCGTGGTCATTCCCCTCCCATGTGAACTGGCCTTTATTTAGTCTTTCTCTGGGAGTTTTCTAAATACTGGTATTGGCTTCTTTTTTTAAAAGGTCGGCTCTCCCTCTCCTGTTGCTGTTTAGCCTTGACCATTATTCCTTATGCTATTTTACCCAAGTCCTTGGAAGAATGTTCAATGTAAGCAATTTCCACTTTGCCGTCAATCCTATGAGTTACATATGAGCTATTATTTGTTATAAATTGTTAATTCTAGCAATTTGCTGAAGAGGTTATTACATCAAAGTTCTGTACTTTGAGGTTGACTTTCCCTTTTTTCTGGTACCATCCTAATTTGAGGGGTGTAGAAACTAAATTATTAAAGACATCATCAGATATTGTCACCACACCTTTCACTCTCTTCTTTGCTTTTTTTTTCTTTATCTGCTATTTCCTCCTATTTCATCATTGCTTCCGTCAAAACACCAGATTCAATTGAAACTCTATTCAAATTCAGCAAAATCATTAATAGTTGGAAACTATGTGTGCATCTCCTCATTAATTGTCTTGCTGCTTTCTATAGAGTTAAACCACATTATCCAGGTGGTGGTATGTTGAACACAAAGGCACACTAAGTACTAAATAATTTACTTCTAGTTCTTCCAAACACTACCATATTCTCTAGTGACTTGGACAGAAGTGGTGCTTATATTTGTAGACTTGTCTTCTTTGTCAAATCTGGCAGTGGCTTTTTTGACATCACTAAAAATGACACTGACAGTAGAGTCCTTGGGGTGACCCACTTGTATTATTTTGAAGAAAAAAAATGTCAGAGTATTGTGGAAACAATCATATTACTGGCACTTAAAATCAAACCTCACCATGCCAAGGTAAAAATAACTTGGGACAACAGATGTGAGTTTGATTAAGAATACTGTGGAAAACAGAGTGAGGTAGAATAGAAACCACACATTTTAAAGTTCTGCTACCTAGTTCTGTCATTCCAGCACCACAGGATGCAGCTACTCAATCTATGAGCTGGTCAGGCATAAAAATTCTCACTTCACTTTATGTACTTTACAAGTAGACAATTTTGGATCTGCAGTTGCTAACATCTCCGGAGGCCAGGCAGCACAGACTTTTGGACAACTTTCAGAGCCACAAAGGAAAAATGGGAACCCACAATTGGGAAGGAATAATTCAATACCACTTGACTTGAGATTTTGAAGTTTAATTCTGATTTCACTAATAGCCAAGGAAGAACATATGCTGGAAGAGGCACACAAGTGAAAAACAAAACAAAACAAAACAAAACAACACACACACACACACACGTTTAATAGCATTCTTTATACTTATGCATAAAACACTTAATTTAACTATTCTTGAGTTTATCTGATTGTCATGTACATCACTGGAAGAAGGAATTAAGTCTCGTTTTTATAATTAGTCTACCAACCCAGAAGGAGAAGTTACACCAAGTCATGGGATATGTTGAGCCCTTAATACTGGGTCCCACCCTAAGCTACTGATGGTGTGTTTTCCAACTAACTATATTTAACTGCATGAGAAGAGCATGCCTGCCTGCATACGCTGGGGAGGGAAGGTTGGAAGAGTGGGCATGGTTATAACAAATCTGTTCTATGTTGGGAGGCTGAGGCAGGTGAATCGCCTGAAGTCAATAGTTTGAGACCAGCCTGGCCAACAGGGTGAAGACCCATCTCTACTGAAATACAAAAATTAGCCAAGTTTGGTGGAGAGCACCTGTAATACTCAGCAGGCTGAGGCAGGAGAATCACTTGAACCCAGGAGGTGGAGGTTGCAGATAACTCAGATCATGCCTTGCACTCCAGCCTGGGCAACAAGAGTGAATCTCCATCTCAAAAAACAAAACAAATAAAAATCTGTTTTATGTTCCCAGACTTGAAGTCATAGCTTTCCTTTTCATTTGGGACAGAAGAAAGTCTACTAATTTCACTTTATCTCCAACTCTGGCTCATCATGGCTGTTTTTCTAAAATATATCTAACTCATCTATGTTCTTCCATTTTCTTCTCTTTCAATCTTCCTTTTCCAACCTATATGCCAGTATCAGATAGACTAGCTTTCCTAAACTCATTCTTTGTTGTCTATCAAAGCAAGTCCATTTCCCTAGCTTGGCCCTTTATCCCTATCCCACCGATACCCTCCCTCACTCTCATATCTTCACCTTACTCCTCACATCTCAAGGTCTCTCCCACTTCTGAAGCTGCCTCATCTCCCACCTAAAGTGTGTTCACATCCCCTTGGCTCTGTCCTCCACTGTTTCTCAACTGTGGGAAGCCATTATTTCTGCTGCCCCCAGAAATTCCAATATGTTCCTCATTCCTTTACTCCATTAAGAATCCTGGCTTTTGCTTACCCTACCAGACGGGGTTTTGCAAAGCTTTGCTTCCCTTGATTTGTATTATAAAAGCAAAAGTTACCGGCTTGGTTTTTAAACAAAATATATAAAATTGTTGTAATATTGAATATGTGTTTCTTTCCAAATAACACCTTTTCATGTACAGGATATTCTTCCTCCCTTGAAAATGATGGACATAGTTAACTCCTGCATTCCTCTCCAGGCAGCATAATCTTAGCCTTCCCTGATATCATCTTTATTCTCTCTTGTTTGAACTCCTATGACACTTATATGTGACATGTACCCATTTATTACTTAGTTCTTGTGTGTTGTTTTTTTTCTTCAATGAAATGGATAAAGTTCTTGAGAACAGTAGCCATGTCATATTTCTCAATATTTTCATCTAGCCTAATGTCAGGCATGTGATAAATGCTTAAGTTCCTATTATCAATTTGTTCTGCTGAATAATTGGAAATTTCTGCCATTTTAAACATATATCTGTCTGAATTATGGATACTAACCCTGTTTGTAAAAATCAAACACACTAATAATTTATGTATTTTATGGAGAAAAATTATAGTCTCCTGGCTCTGGGCAAATTTTGTACACATGCAAAAATACTCAGAAAAATAACAGGGATAATGAAATACATGTTTCTGAGTTGAATGAGGTTTTCAAGGTAATCACTACCATATATTTAGTGACAATTATTCTCAATGCCTAATAGTTTCTGAGAATTTGTGGATGGTTTACTCATTAAACTGTTGCTTATAATCTATCCCAACTTGTTTTTCCTACTCTAATTTCTCTTTTCACAAACTATTCCTCATTCAGGGGGAAAAAAAATGTGCGTGAGGAATACTTTCCACTCATCTTGCCAACCCTGTTAAGAAACATTTCATTTGTTCTTCCAAAGCTAATGTTTACCTTTCATAGATACGACTTTCATCTGAAATCTGATATTTTAGAAGTTTTCATTTACTACTTTAGAAGCAATATTTTGTCCATGTTACATAGGTATTCACCACTATTACTTTCACTGAATTCTGTATCAAATATGATTGTGAAACAAATCACTGGGATACACTGATAATAAATAAATTATTTTCAAACCATTTTAGCATGCACCTGTAGTACCCTGGATTTGTGTAGCTACGTGGATAATTCACTGTTGGGGGAATGCTATGATAATTTAAATAGGAAACTAGTTTTGTTTTCTAAATAAAGTTCCATGGTGTATGCAGAAGTAATATTCTCCTATCGTTAGTTTTAAAGCACTCAAGGAAGCATAAAAACCTTCTGGAATTTCATGTATTCAAATGGGGTTTTAAACGTGTTATTTCATTTCTTAACAATTCAAGTACACTTATTACACATTTGCTTGTTCTTCTATAGAGTGCCAAGTTGACCTTGTGTGTGTGTGTGTGTGTATATATATATATATATATAAAAAATAAATTATCTTCAAAGATAATGAATATTTTAAAGTATTTTCTTGATTTATGTTATTGGCTCACCAACTATTCCCAGGGAAAATGAAGTGGAATACTTCCAAATATGCCTTTCTCTCCTTCCTCCTTACACCTCTCTTTCCTGCCAAAATCTTGTTTTTACAGTTTTATTTTGATACTGATGCTCACTCTGTGTGGTCCTTTTCTAATAAGGAAATAGAAATAGAAAAACACCCCGATTTCTTTTCTCCTTTACTGTAATCCTGGTCTCTTGGAAATTTGGAGGTCAGTGATTTGCTCTCTGTCCCCCACCCTTCCATTCTTCCCCAGATAGGAGCTTATTGGATGAGGCGAGAACAGTGGTGCCTTGTGACGTGGGGGACTGGGCAGTGCTTGACCTAGTACTTTTCTCTAGGTGCATACACCTGCAGTTCACTGTGGCTGAATTGTTGGATCAGCCGGTCAAACAATTTTTTCTTTTCAATGAATTAATTGGGTGTTTAGCTGCAATGACAAATCACAGTCCTCAATTAAAAGGGTAAAATGGTGATTTGTATAAGGATAACCTAAATTATCTGAAGAAAAATGCAGAGCAGTGTCATGCTCACTATGCATCCTAGAAAATACCAAAACCTAATGTCATCTGACTCTGCCATTTCAGAGATAAAGTGTTAAATGGACGTCATTCCTGCTTTAGTTTTATTACCCGGATATAATGTATGCATGAGTTTAAATGGAATACTTTCAAAATATTAGTGTTGAACTGGATTCAAATTTTGGGGAAAAAACAATTATTTTAAAAGGGCAGATACATTGGAGATTTAACACAATAAAACCATAGAAATTATAAGTTTAGCTTAAAACTCTGTCATTAACACATACCTTTAGAATATAACAGAGAGCAATACATTCTCACATTGCCATAGTGCCCTTTGTTCTGCAATCCTAGAGAACGTAACAGCAAATACAATTAAAATTAACAACAGAGCAACAGATTTCCTGAAGGAATTATTGTAGGCAGATGGAAGCAAAACAAATCAGCTTAAAGTTTAGATTGAAGAAATCAACCATAGGGACTTTCTTTATTTCATTTTATAATGCATCCAGAGTCAGAGGACTCCAGGTTTATAACTGAGTTACATTTGGCTGGTAACTAAAAACAACTGATGTTCATTTAACATGTTATTTACAGGCACTAAGCACTCAGCACACGTTAACTTTTTTAATCTGACAAGGATCCTATGAGATGGTGTATTAGTTTTCTAGGAACGCAATAATAACCACCATACATTCGGAGACTTAAAACAACAGAAATGTACCCCCCTAGTTCTGGAGACTAGAAGTCCAAAATCTAGCACAGGTGCACCATCTCTGGAGTTTCTTATGGAAGATCCATTCTTTGCTCTTTCCGGCTTCTGGTGGCTGTTACATTCCCTGACTTGTGGCTGCATCACTCTAATCTCTGTCTCCATGGTCACATTGCCACCTCCTCTCTTGTTTGTGTCTCCTCTGTGTATCTTATAAGGACACTTGTCATTGATTTGGTTCTCACTCAGATATTTGAGGATGATCTCCTCATCTCAAGACCTCTAGCTTAATTACATCTGCAAAGAGCCAAAGACCCTGTTCTCAATTAAGGTAACATTCACAGGTTCCCAGATTAGGATGTGGACATATCTTTTGGGGGTCATTCAACCCACTGAAGCACTGTCTTCATTTTACAGATGAAGAAAATGAAGAGAATTAGCTAAACTGTATTGGACTGCATGTAAGGTATGAACATTGTATGAAGTGTTTTACATACACTGTACTACCTATGTAATTTTCATAACATCCTATGAGGTAGATATGATTATTATTAGCATTTTACAGATAAGGAATCTGGGCTTCTAGAATTTAATTTACTTAATATCACCCAGAAAAAAATTTATTCCCTTTCTGAAGGCAGGTTGCTAGACAAAAATAAATAATAATTATTTATTTAAACAATTATGTCTTTAGGTAATAAGTACATGAAATATATAGTATATTAGATAGTCATAAGGGTTATCAAAAAACAAAGGAAAAAGGAGGTATAAAGAATACTGTGAATGAATTACATTTTTAAATAGGTGATCATGGAAGGTTTCACTTAGAATAGATTACAGATGGAAAAAAGGAGACAGTGGGCCATGTAGAAACCTGGTAGAAGGGCATTCTAGGTGGAGAGAACAGTAGGCGTAAACCCCTTGAGGCTTGTTCAGTAACTACGATAAGGAAAAGTAGCATATGTCTGTATGACTATGTGTATGTGCACAGTAGTGAGAAATACTAGCTTCTCTTTTAAACAAGTGAGGTATGAAGTACCTGAAGGAATACTCAGATGTGTGTAGAGTAACATATATGCCTCTAGATCAGTAGCAAGATCCATGCAGGAGAACAAAACTTGAAAGTCATGATCAAATACAATACTCCAAATCCAGTGCTCATTACTCCATACCAGGAGGAAGCAATTTAGATAAACAGCACTTTCGTGCAGGAGGTGCCAAATTGTGCCATGTTGACAATTGTATTTTTTTAAAAATTGACTTTTAGAGTTAGTCTGCTGTTGGCACACTCAATAAACATCATAAAATGAAAACACATGCTCATAGAAATATGAAATAAGTTTACATAGGTCTAATCCTTAACATACTAAAATCATGGACTCAAGTGAATTATGCTTATTATCAAAATGTCATTTATCTTTTGTCTTTCCAATGCAGTTGATGTGAGCATGGCACTTTAACTTCAAGTGTGGTAGAGAAAGCAGCACTAATGTTGCACATCTGGTTAAGTAGTTCAGTGGAAACCCAGAGGTGGACAATTGGATCTGCGCAGACTAATACCCTCTCCGTAGCTGGAAGGGGAAAATATTTTTCTCTCTACTATTTTGACATCTAATAAAATCAAAACTTCTGAAGTGTAGAAATGAGAAAAGCCTTCTCAATTTACTAAGCTCGTTCTTGATAGTTATAACTATCAGACTCTACCTAATAAGTGACTCATGACAGATCACGGTGTTTTTGTGGTCTTACTCTTCTTTCCTGCCATTCGTTGAATGGCACCATTGCTACAAAGAAATTCTTGCTGGGTTCTGTACATGTGCATGTTTCAAGAAGAGTTGTGTTTATAGCAGTCCAGTCATCATTACAGAATTTCCTTACATTTTAACACATGATTTGCTTCTCTTTACTGCAGGTGGAAGACAGGAATGTGGTGGAGGAGGGGGGTAGATTGCTTTGGAATGTCAGCCAAAAGGGTAGGAAAAATATAATCAGAGCTAGGGCTAATGCAAAGCACTTGCTGAACCTGCCTTGCTTAATGGACAAAGTCAAAATTTGAGCACGGAAATTGAGACAGGAGCTGCCCAAAGGGAAAGCAAAAAGCCTAGTGGTGGGACAAGGAGAGTGCAAAACCGTGGCACAGAGCCAAGAATTTGGATATTCGAAGAGAACTCTGATAATCAGCAGATTAGGACTAATAAAGAGTTGTAGGAATTGGAACCCAACAATGATGTAGATGTCAGCTGTCACTCGTGGTTTGTCACTAGGGAGCATAATGCTTATACTAGCCATGAAGGATTTGTTAGTAAATGGGATCTTTTAATTTTTAAGAGACATTGGAATAGTTATGATCTTTAGTATAGATTATGTGCTAGTTCTTTAAAGTTTTATTTTATGTTTGTTTTTATCATAGAATCTTCTTTGTTTTAACTTTTTTCTTATCCAGAAATGTTCTTAGTCTCTGATTATCCCATGAATGACCAGTGTTCTTTCCTGCCATTCAGATCTTACCTTAAATGTCACTTCTACCAAGAAGCTTTCCTAAAAACACAATCTAAAGAATCTGTTTAGGACTACCTCCATAACATCCCTGATTTTCAGCATAGGATCCATCTGACATTTCTTCCTTCTTTCCATTCTTTCTCCACTTCCTGTTTTTGTCCACTTCTACTATTAGATTTTAAGTTCCATGAGAGTAAGAACCTTGAATTGTCCCATTTACTATGGTAGCTTCAGCACAGAGGAGAGTAAATGATTCTTAATACTCCTCAATAAATGTTTAAATTATAAATAGGTGGATATTTGCTGCATTAACAATTATTTCTTAAATGTACTTGTTTTGTTGCTGAGCTTTTTATGTTTCTTTTTTTTTGTTTTGTTTTGTTGCACTGTATTAAAGAGGAACCATTGAAGGATCCTGTTGCTGTATCCCAGAAAGAGCAAGCGGACAACAAGATATCCTAACTACTAGCCATCCAGTACCACTTAAAGGTATCTATATTTTATGGCACAGAAAATAGGATGTATTAATTATTCATTTCTTAGTAGTAAAAGACTGCATAAAAACCACTTGTAATTCTTCTTATTTATTCTAAACCAGAGGTCCCCAAACTGCTGGCTGTCTACCAGTACCAGTCTGTAGCCTGCTAGGAACCAGGCTGCACAGCAGGAGGTGAACGGTGGGCAAGCGAACATTATCACTCTCATGTCACGTCAGCAACAAATTGGATTTTTACAGAAGCGTGAACCCTATTGTGAGCTGTGCATATGAGGAATCTAGGTTGCATTCTCTTTATGAGAATCTAATGCCTGATGATCTGAGGTGAAACATCCCAAAACCATTGCTCTACCCACCCTGTCCATGGAAAAATTTTCTTCCACAGAACCAGTCCCAGGTGCCAAAAAAATTGAGGACTGCTGTTTAAACCACTAGCATTACATGCTTCTAAGATTTTCCCAGAAAAGGGTAAGTATTCAACAAATAGTATTATCAAAGCACCTCCTTTGGCCGGGTGCAGTGGCTCATGCCTGTAATCCCAGCATTTTGGGAGGCTGAGGTGGGTGGCTCACGAAGTCAGGAGTTCAAGACCAGCCTGACCAACATGGGGAAACCCTGTCTCTACTAAAAACACAAAAATTAGCAGGGCGTGGTGGTATCCACCTATAGTCCCAGCTATTCAGGAGGCTAAGGCAGGAGAATCACGGGGAGGTGGAGGTTGCAGTGAGCCAAGGTCATGCCTTGCACTCCAGCCTGGGCAACAGTGCAGACTCCATCAAAAAAAAAAAAAAAAAATCAACTCCTTCATCATGATCTTATATTTAAGTGGTTGATAGGAGGATTAGCAAAGAAAGAAAGGTTAGTTAGGACTAAATATTAATTTTGTTTCTAAGTAAAAATAATAGAAATCCTAAATAGAAATATTATGTGTCCCTGACCATTTAAAGAGTAAAAACCTAAGGTAAAAAATTATTAACATCTTTCACAGCCTCTGCTTTACCTGTTTTTCATTAGAATCACGTGGGGGGCCCTTTTAAATAATACAGGTACTAGGTTCCACGCTCAAAGATTGTGATTCCACTAGTATGGGTAGGACCAGAGCATTTATAGATAGCCTTAAGTTCCTAACACAGATACATTTTAGGAATGGTAATTAGAGTATTGTTTATAATGGAGAAAGATTGAAAGTGATTTAAATATCCTTAAAGTGTTATTGTCACAGCAGATTTAATAAGATGGGAAAATATTGACAACATAGTATAGCATGAAAAGCTTAGGTTTACATAAAAGAACAGAAAGCAAATGGTCCTGCTAAAAATAGATGTATTATTTTTAAAGTTTCAATGATACGTTCTTTGTCACTAAAAAATAAAATTAGTTAAATTAGGCTTTTCTGTGACTCCTAATTGGTTTTCCTTTTTAAAAAATTTTTAAATTTCTTTATTCACATAGTAATTGTACATCTTTATCGGGTACATAGTGATGTTATGATACAATGTATAGTGACCAGGTCAGTGTAATTAGTGTATCCATCATCTCAAACATTTGTCTTTCTCTTTGTTGGGAACATTCAATAATTGGTTTTACTTTGTGGAATGTGAGCTGTACTATTTAAAAAACAAACAAAAAAAGAAGCCAGCTGCAGTGGCACATACCTTTAGCCCCAGCTACTCAGGAGGTTGAGGCAGGAGGGTCACTTGAGCTCAGGAGTTCAGGACCGTAGTATGTAATGATCTTGTCTGTGACTTGCCACTGCACTACTGCCTGGGTGGCAGAAGGAGATCTTGTCTCAAAAACAAACAAGCAAAAGAGATAGAGATGTGTTCAGCACCATGCTGCTGTCTCTGATTCCTACCAGAGGATGCTGAATTTGACCTTGCCCCAATTCCTTGAGGTGTAGAATTCTCAGACCTGTCGAGTGGAAGTGAATGAACAGATCTTTGTCACCATTATCTTAGACTTTGGGGCACAACAATCTTTAAGTTCAGGGACTAAAATGCTACTAAAAATGGAGCAAATGATAACCTAGACTGTAGGCACCTCAGTAAAAGAATAACACTTAAATTTGTCAAAGAAAAATATAGTATCCTTTTTTCCATATTTAAAAGGGTTGAAGGAGAAAAAAACTTTTTTTCTCTTCGTGGGCCTGGGTCTGTCTCTGCAGGAAAGGAAGCCTTGATACTGCTTGTTAAGCCCTGTCATCACTGTGCTTTTAGAGAAAAGCAAAACATTACACCTGGAGGTTTAGGGATTATCAGCTCTGGTTGACCATGCTTTAAAGGTGAAGCAGCTCAGGCCGCCCAAAGGTCCTGCAGCCAGCAGCTGACCAAAACAGTTTCTGCTCAGTCCACCTCCAGCCTTGCCCTGCCTGCCTGACAAGGCTCAGAGTGATTGTCTCCCAAACAAGTCCAGAGAGGTAAGGTCAGAACAATGAGAAGGAAAGCAACCTGTAAAACACAGGACAAACACTTAAGTTATTTGAGCTGAAGAGACCTATAGTGAGAAGACTCTGCATGCCAGCTTTTGTGTTCTCAAGGATCATACAAACATAGATGTTATGGCCTGGCTAGTCCTACTGAGGTAGGAGGCAGTACCCAACTCCAGAGGTGGGGCCAGACACCAGACTAGATTGAGGACTAACTAAAACAAGGACAAGGTGGAAGCAGCTTTCTCTAAGACATGCCCACCAAACTACCGTCTCAGCTTACCATTGTCATGGCCACACCCAGATGTTACTATCCCTTTCCAGGGCAATAACTTGATAACCCAGAAGTTACTTTTCTTTTTCTAGAAATTTCTGCATAATCCTCCCTTAATTTACATGCAATTTAAAGTGGTTATAAATATGACTGCAGAACTGCCTCTGAGCTACTACTGAGCACACTATGGAGCCCTGGTCTGCAGGATCAGTCATGGAGTTGTAACACTGTTGCCTCAATAAAACTGTTTTCTTTTACCACTAGCTCAATGTTAAATTCTTTCCTGAGCAAAGCCAAAAACCCTCCCAGGCTAAAGCCCAAATTGAGACTGGCCTGCCCTGCATCACTAACTTACTAATGTACTAAGATTTTTACGAATCCAGAAAAAAAAGAAAAAAAACTTAACTAACCTAAAATACACAGAATGGATGAAGTTGAAGTTGAACTTTTATTATCTCAGTTAACATGTAGTGAGGACTCAGGATTTTAGTGTAATTGTCCCATAAAAATTGATGGAAAGAAAATACATGCAAAGGATGAATAAGAAGGGCAAAAAAGTTTAAGTTTTTCATTAAAAGGAGAAATAGGAACACTTTTACACTTTTGGTGGGAGTGCAAATTAGTGCAACCATTGTGGAAGACAGTGTGGCGATTCCTCAAGGACCTAGAAATAGAAATACCATTCGACCCAGCAATCCCATTACTGGGTATATACCCAAAGAATTATAAATTATTCTGTTTTAAAGACATGCACACATATGTTCACTGTGGCACTGTTTATAATAGCAAAGACCTGGAACCAATCCAAATGTCCATCAACGATAGACTGGATAAAGAAAATGTGGCACATATACACGATGGAATACTACACAGCCATAAAAAACGATGAGTTCCTGTCCTTCATAGGGACATGGATGAATCTGGAAACCATCATTCTCAGCAAACTGACACAAGAACAGAAAACCAAACACCACATGTTATCACTCATAGGTGAGTGTTGAACAATTAGAACATGTGCACACAAGGAGGGGGAGCATCACACACTGTGGTCAGTTGTGGGGGGGGCTAGGGGAGGGACAGCGGGGGGGGTGGGGAGGGTGGGGAGGGATAATCAGGGGAGAAATACCAGATAGAGGAGATGGGTAGATGAAGGCAGCAAACCACCTTGCCATGTGTGTACCTATGTAACAATCCTGCATGATTTGCACATGTACCCCAGAACCTACAGTACAATTAAAAAAAAAAAAGACACTCAACACAGTGCAAGGCTTCAGTACTGTGCAGTGGGGTGGTGTATTTTGGGAAAGTTTAGACCTTAGAAGAATAGGAATACATATGAAATAATCAACATGAGTTTTTCACATCTGCGTTTACCTTGGAGAATTTCTATTCAGTAATAAATCAGGTGTTTCATTGTACTTTATTTTATTTATTCCAACTTGTCAAAATTAACAAAGGCTGAAACTATGGTTGCAAATTTATTTTCCCAACAAGCAATATCATTCATAATACCACTGTCCTATAAGGAAAGGAACAAGGAAGTGACATGTTCACTTTAACCTTTTAAATTATAGTTGCTTTTTTTTAAAGAAAGAAAAGAAAAAAAGAAAGAAAGAAAAAAAGAGAATAAAAGAAAGGGAAAAAGAAAAAGGGAGAGAGAACGGGAATCTTGCTCTATTGCCCAGACTAGAATGCAGTCTAAAAATGGGTATTGAAAAGCTCTTTTATACTAATAATTGTGTTATACAATGGAGACAGGAAGGAATGAGGGAGGAAAATAGCAAACAAACAGCCAACCAATATTTCATTTAAACCTATGAAATGCTATGCAATTGCTGGGGAGTGATTTACTCCCAACGATGTAGTCACTTTTAGAATAAATGTGATGTGTTACTGAAGAAAATGTATGTTTTATGGATTTGGAGTAGAGAGTTCTGTAAATGTTTATTAAATTTACTTGTTCGAGGTCTAAGTTCAAGTCCCGGGTATCCTTGTTAACCTTCTGCCTCATTGATCTGTCCAATATTGACAATGTAGTGTTAAAGTCTTCCACTATTATTGTGTGGGAGTCCAAGTCTCTTTGTAAGTCACCAAGAAGTTGCCCTATGTATCTGGGTGCTCCTATATTGGGTGCACATAGACTTAGGATCGTTAGCTCTTCCCATTACATTGATCCCTCTACCATTATACAATGTCCTTCTTATCCTTTGGTTTCTATTACTTTAAAGTCTATTTTATCTGAGACGAGACTTGCAATTCTGCTTTTTTTTTTTTTCTCTCCATTTGGTTGGCAAATCTTTCTCCATCCCTTTGTTTTGAGTCTCTGTATATCCTTGCATGTGAGATGGGTCTGGATGCAGCTTACCGATGGGTTTTTTGGAATGGCTGATACTGGTTGTTCCTTCTTTCAGAAGCTCTTGTAAAGCAGGCCTGGTGGTAATGAAATCTCTGAGTACTTGCTTGTTCGTAAAAAATTTTATTTTTCCTTCACTTATGAAACTTAGTTTGGCTGGATATGAAATTCTGGGTTGAAAGTTCTTTTCTTTAAGGATGTTGAATATTGGCCCTCACTCTCTTCTGGCTTGTAGGGTTTCTGCTGAGAGATCTGCTGTGAGTCTGACAGGATTCCCCTTGTAGGTAACCTGACCTTTCTCTCTGGCTGCCCGTAGTATTTTCTCCTTCGTTTCAACCCTGGTGAATCTAATGATTATGTGCCTTGGGGTTGCTCTTTTTGAGGAATATCTTTGTGGTGTTCTCTGTATTACCTGGAGTTGAGTATTGTCCTGCCTTGCTAGGTTGGGAAAGTTTTCCTAGATAATATCCTGAAGAACATTTTCCAGCTTGGATTCATTCTCTTCATCACATTCAGGTACACCTATCAAACGTAGATTAGGTCTTTTCACATAGTCCCATATTTCTTGGAGACTTTGCTCATTCCTTTTTACCCTTTTTTCTCTAATCTTGTCTTCTCGTTTTATTTCGTTAAGTTGGTCTTCGACCTCTGAAATCCTTTCTTCTGCTTGATCAATTCGACTGTTAAAACTTGTGCATACTTCACGAAGTTCTCGTATTGTGTTTTTCAGCTCCATTAATTCACTTATATTCCTCTCTAAATTGTCCATTCTTGTTAACATTTCATCAAACATTTTTTCAAGGTTCTTAGTTTCCTTGCATTGGGTTAGAACATGTTCTTTTAGCTCACAGAAGTTTCTCATTATCCACCTTCTGAAGGCTGATTCTGTTGATTCCTCACATTCTTTCTTGATCAGGCCTTGTTCAATTGGTGATGAGGAACTGCAATCCTCTGCAGGAGGAAAGGCATTCTGATTTCGGGTGTTTTCAGCCTTTTTGCGCTGGTTTCTTCCCATCTTTGTGGATTTATTCACCTGTCATCTGTGTAATTGCTGACTTTCAGATTAGGTCTCTGAGCGGACGTCCAGCTTGTTGGTGGTAAAGTTTTTTCTGTTTCTTAGTTTTCCCTTCGGCGGACGCCCCACCCCCCACAGAGCTGGACCTTCCCGGGTTCAGCTGTACTTGCTGTGAAACTCTCAATCCTCAGCAGTTCAAATTGCTGTTTTTTCTTTTGTGGGGGGGAGGACAGCCTTCCCCCTGCGGCGACCCCGTACGCCAGCTGAAAAAGCGGCATTAAGATTCGTGGCGCTTTCTGCCCGGGAATCTCCTGGTCTGGTTCTCCGCTTCCGTCCCCTTTTCAATCAGCTGAATGGGAGACTCTGCCTTTGCGGAGCTCCAAACACCAACCAAAAGGGCACTCAGTCCTGCGTAGTCTGGACTGGGAACTGCCGCACTGGGGCGCCGGCAAAACGGCCACACCGGCCAAAAGCATCGCGCTGGCGACCCGTGGGGCTCCTCCGCCGGGAATCTCTTGGTCCATGGGCAATAAAAATTCGTCTGAAAATGTGGCGTCCACTCACTCTCTGTGCTTTCAGTGGGAGCTACAATCCTGAGCTGCTGCTAATCAGCCATCTTGGATCTCTCTCTTAAATTATTGTTTTAAAAAGAATAACACAAAGAAACAAGTGGGTGAAGCCTAAATATGGAGAAAACAGCTAATTGATAAGAAAGTAATTCTTATTTCCAGTTTTGAATGGGTAATAAAAACAACTGAGAGGTAGGAAAAATAATATACAATAGGTGGTGGCAGTTTCCTCTGAAGTAATCATGCATTAAAGTATAAATTTGTACATAGCTTGGAGAAGTGTGCTGCTTCTCAGATACTCAATTGGTTAAAGGCAAACAAGCTAGTATAAAGTGGTTGAGTACAAAGATGTCATTTTCTTCTCCCATCAAATTAAAGAGGGTTGTAAAGTTTTTCTGTGTGTGACATAAACAGTGGTGTGCTTTACCTACTGTCAGCTTGGATCACTGTGATAGGACTTACTGGTAAGTATCACTTGCATCATGGATTTAAAGAGGTATCACCTCTTTTTCATTTGGCTGGAATATAATAATCAGCAGACAAGTGTCTCCTGATACTCACAGGAGGGAGCAAAACAGGAGATCAAATGCTTCTTACTCTCTACAAATAACTGTCTGCAAATGCATGGGTCTGTCAGGATTCCAGAAGATAGTGAACATTTCTCAGCTGGTGAAGCGCTGCCTCTTTGACTCTGATGTCTGCATCTTATCATAGTGTGCAAATTATTTAGCAACTGCAGCATTATTTATAGGTATGAATTGAACAAATTAATCTCATAAATAATTCATTTGGGGTCTGTGAATTAGCAGGGCACCACAGTAGAATAAAAATCTACTTTTACAAAGCTGATATCAATTGTCATTGTGAGTTAGATTCAATCTTTTTTCAAACAATACTTTTAGCATACTGCATGGGGCCTTTTAAGGTTTAGAACCAAGACTGCACAGAGTGAGGTGAATACAAGTATCTAGACAACCTGTTGGAGTGCTCTAAAAATAATAAAAGGAATATAAGTGGGGAATTCTGGTGTGAATTATCCAGATAATTGCCGTACTTTTTCAATTCACTTTGGGTGTATAGCTTTTTTTAAAAAAATGTCTTTTTCCTTAATGAGAGTTCTGAAATATACAGACTCATAAGATGAAATAGTTTGATAGGGAAGAAAGTAGGTCTTGTCCTAACAGAGCAGCAGGCTGTCAAACTATTTCATCAATCAAAAAACCAAGAATCAGACTTAGATACCCCAAAATTCATTTTTAAAACTGGAAACAGAAGCAAGAATTTTACTTCCCTGCAGTGAGACATAAGAATGTCACTGTGGACCTGAGAGAAAGACAGTCGCAAGTTTGTTTGCTAGTAGACTCCTAGGGAGCTGAACACAAAAATCCAATAAATAATTAGCTCTCCTGTGACAGGCTTCTGAATTACTGTGATACATTAATTGGACAAAATTAGCATGAATTAAGGCAAATAACTATAACATGTAATTTATTACTTACTAAGCATGGTGCTGCAGTGGAAGCTTCGTATTTCCCTTAAGATTGCTTTAACAGCTATAATGCATTCCTTAATTTACTCTGTGGAAAATCAATTTTTTCAGAGTTCATTAAGCACCAATATGTTACAATGCAACTCTCTAGAGCATAGAGCCTCAATACATTATGCAAATCCATGCCAGTGTGGTACCAATATGTAAATAGCACTAATGTTATTGTCAGTTTCCTATTGATAAGTCTGACCAGAATGAGAATACCTAGAAATTCTTGAATCTGTTGACTTATTTTGTGTGGGTTGGGGCTATAGCATACTGTCCTTCACTGAATATAATGCCAATATTTCTTGCAAGGTATAGCAAGGCTTTCATCAATGACTGGAAGCAGTGTCATTTCCATTTAATTCCATGCCTTGTTGTCTATGCTAACCAACCAATCAACAAGTGTTTATTAAGTATATATTATGGGTGCACTGGAGTCCCTTCTGAATTTTAACTGATATACTAGGCATTATTTACCTAATTTGAGCCAGAGAAATAATTTAGGTCATCAAAGCTGCAATTTCATGGAAATACATCTCAATTCTCCATTTCACTTGGCATCAATTGACCTAGGTCATATTAACAAAAAATATAACATGTGGTTCAACTGAAAATAATTTTATAAAAAGTAATATGTTCAAGAAAAGTATAATTGAAGCAATTTGTCTGTAAGATTTGGTAGAAAGAATGATTATTATAAAAAATTAATATCCACAATATCTGATTTTTCAAAAGCTGATGATCTTGTTTTACTAATCAACAGCAATTCTGTAATCCTTTATGATTTTGTTAATGTTTCTTTTAAGTTCTAATTGATTTTCCACTATTTATTTTTTCTCTCAGTTATTTATAGCATTAAAAAATCAGTTAAATCTCAATATCCAGAAATAATATAATGTTATGGACTGAATTGTATCTCCCCCCAAATTCATACATTGAAGCTCTAATCCCCAGTGTGAGTGTATTTGGGATAAGGTCTTTGGGAGGTCATTAGGTTTAGATGAGAACATAAGGGTGAGGACATCATGATGGAATTAGTGCTTTTATGAGAAGAGACACCAGAAACATGCTCACACACACTCTCTCTCTCCACCACATGAAGACACTTATCTCGAAGTCAGGAAGTGAACCTTTGCCGGAACCCAACCATGCAGGCACCCTGATCTCAAACTTCCAGCCTCCAGAACTGTGAGGGAAACATTTGTGTTGTTTAAGCCATCCACTTTATGGTATTTTGTTAGGGCAGACCAAACTCGCTAAGACATTGGGTAACAGTTGGAATAATGTAATTGTGTCGAGTTTGGTTGGTTGAATACAAAATTATGTTTTATAAAATATTAGGTAGAATATGATTCATTTTTTTGGTTCCAAACTACTACATATATCTTTCTTTTTATGGAGGATGGAGGATATATATCTAGAAGTTGTCTGCAATAAATACTTTCATTTCCTATAATGAACCTGCATTGAAATAACAGCTGAATATTATTTAAATGAAAAGGCATTCTATAGGACCATATGGAATGCTTTTTCCCTACTGATTCTATTTCTTCTTCTTCCCTGCTTACTAGTTCTAGCCACACTCTCCTCTTTTGTCTTTCCTGGTATGTGGCATGCAAGCTCACAGATTGTGGACTCTGCACTTGCTGTTCTCTCCACCTGGAGCTTTGACTCCAGATAGACTCCTGCCAACTCCTTCACCTTGTCCAGGTACCTTCATTAAATGTCACCTTAAATGTGTGCCTACTCTTTCCCCTACCTAGAATTGCAAGCACCTCTCACAACTGTGTTCCCATTCTCCTTAACTTGAGCCACTTTTATTCTCATAACAAAGCCACATATTTTTTCTTATTATAACATAACCATACTATACAATTTATATGTTATTTTTGTTTGTTTACTTATTGTATGTTTCTGTTCACAAGGATGTAACTTCCATGAATACAGAGATCTTTCATTGTTTCATTCACTGACCTATACCAAATGTCTGGAACAATGCCTGGCACATAGTAGATGTTTGATAAATATTTTTTTCTGAATGAATAAATACATTTTAGCCAAATATATTTGTTTGGTTGTATTTATGTGTATGTGCAAGTATGTGCACAAAAAGAAATTAGTTAATACCAAATCTATAAAATGGGAAAATTAATGCTTACCTTATAGTGTTGTTATGAAACTCAACTAATATATATGAAGTGTTTAGCGTGAGATGTGCAGCATAGCAAGCGTTCAATAAAATGGCATTTTGTTTTATTTACCATCTGGTTGCCTATTGTTGAAGGTAGGCTCTTTAATGTACAAATTAAGATGTTTTATTTCTTCCATATATCAATTATAGTCTATTTGGTTCCTTCTAGATAAAACCCTTTGATGAACATTTAAGCTGTGCCAACTTTTTACTAATAAAAAATATTTACATTCTGTTGTTCCAGTTATTTTTTCATATGTTTGCTTGTTCTTTTCCTTTATAGCACTTAATTTGAAATTATGTACTTATTAAACTGCCAATTTTTTTTTAATGCTTGTTTTCACACTACACTACAATTTCAGTGAAGGCAGGTACTCATGTGACTTAGTCACCTTTTATATTTGGAACCTAGCACAGTGTGCTTGTCACATAGTAGGTAATATATATGAAATGAAAGAAACACCAAAGACATGAAAATGAATAGAAATGATAAAGCAAAAATGAAGGGCAGTCATGAATAAATTTGAAAATGGAAAAAATTGCTGAAAATTGTTTTTATGGAATGAAAATGTGATCAACTCCTCTCTCTGTCTATACACATACACACACATCAAATAGTTTGATGTATATGTATATACATAATATAGACATGTTATACATATATTTTTTATGTACATCAAATAGTTTTTCCACTAAAGAGTAGACTTTCTTGTTTTTAGCCAAACTCCTTTCACTCAATTTGTGTGACATAAAAAGACTCAAACTCAATATAGTCGATTGGAGTGCTATCAGTATTTTCTATACTGTAAATCACTACCTGACTATCAATTATACTGATGGTGATTAGCTACTTAATTATACAGAAATTGGTCATAATAATAGGCACAAAAAATTAAGGTTTATAGGCACCAAAAAAGATATTTTTTGTGGGGAAAATACCCTGGATTTTTTCATATTTTCTTTAATAAACAAGTCCTTTTGTCAGTTTTGGTAAATGAGTATGACAGTGAGCATGGGTAAGATGTTCTATATTTTTCTAATGAAAAATTGGGCTGAGGATTCCAACACTGCTGTTTCTCGGCTGGACAGGGTTTGTTAGTGTATGCCACAATTTTATCTAGAAATAAGAGTTTGGGAATGAGAGAAATTTTGATGCTTCAGCATTTATGTAATTTTTATTTTATTGGTTTTTAAAATGGAAATACAATGCAAATTATATGGAGAGTAAAACTGATGAGAATTAGAAGAAAAAAATTAACTCATAATTCAAAAAATTGGAAATGGAGGGAAAGAGTCCAATAAACTACTAAAGTAAATGTTAAAAAAAATTGCTTCTAAATTCTACATGATTTAATTGTCACGAAGAAATCACTAGAATGTTATTTCCATGCCTAGGAGACATTATGTTTTCATCACTGAATTCTTAGCACCTAGAGCAGAATGAAAAAGGAGTCAGTCAGGAAGTTGGCTAGAGAACTAGTCTTTCAAGTATGTCAAAACATTATCGAGGCATCAAATGTCTCTGGAAACATAACAAGATGGTGAAAATGGTGTTTCCTTATTTTCTCTCAGGAAGAATATTCTATGAAGCAGAGAGAAATATTTTGTTTTAGCCTGGAGGGTGTAATAAAATATGGCGGCTTCTCAGGTGGTGGGTGTAGTTCTCTGAGGGGCTTTGGTTTTGCTGAATACTGTTTGGATTTATAAGACCAAGCTGATTAACCTGGACTAAGAGGAGACACTAAGCTCTGTATTAGACTAACTAGCCAGAGCAGTGGTCCCTTTCTCCTTTCGTCATGAAATTCTTAGCCTCTATCCTAAATGCATCGAAATAAATATTTAGAGAGTATCACTTTTAAAGGATACCCTAGTGATCACGCCTTGCTCTAAGATCCTACTGTTTTCATAGTTCTTTGTCCCTATAACACATAAACATTGTTAAATTCTTTTCTGGTATAGTACCATCACACTGGAATGACTGAGAAAGAGTTCAAGCCTCTGGGAAAAAATCAGATGTAAAAGAGATTGGGGGGGGAAATACATTTGTTTGTGAAAGGCTTGATTCTGTGACTTCATGGCTTCATATGGCTTCACATAGATTGTGTGGGGGAAATTCTGACACCTCTGGAATGCTTAGAACACAGCTAATGAAAGTTTGACAACAAGTGTCCATCAATATGCATTTTACAAGTAGGTTTTGTGAATGTTTTCGATAAACACATACGATGGTAAGGTTGACAAAGCATGACTCAAAAAGTATTTATGGGGCACAGTGTTATGATATATTAGATTTCTGATTAATATGGAGTAGCTAGAAATGAATTTACATGATAAAACAGAGCATTTCTGCCTATAAAGGATATGAAATGGTAACCCAATTTGTACTGCAGAAGCTTATGTGACTTTTATTACAGGTACTTTGGTTGTTTCTATCTGCTTGATAGTTATTAGGATTTTTGTAATATTCATTTTAAACATCAATACTCCAAGATTAGATTAAAATCTAAGTATCTGGTAAATAACATATATTGTGAAAGATTACATTGTGAATGAGAACATTTTCTAGCAGTGAAATAGGTATGAAATCTTTTTATGATCTGTCATCCAAATAGTACTATTAGAATGAGAGCTTTTAAAGATGTCTAATTTCTCAAACACTTTCTTAGTAATTTTATCTTTTACATTATGTAACTATGTGTTCTGAAATTGCTTTGAATAATAGAATCTCTTGGTCTGAGGTTAATAACCACATATACTGTTTGTTTACTTATGTGTTTAATAATAATATCCTATTTTTATAGCAATTTTAATGTGCTTTGACATCCATTATGACATTCTAAGCTTACAGTAGTCATACAAATAAATCATCTTTTAGTTGGGACCACTTGATATAGGCCTTTTTTATGTAAACGTTGAGTCAAAAGTCTGGGTTCAAATCCAGTCTTTGCTTTCTGCCTATACATGAGACTTACGAGAGTAGCTAACATTTAATAAGCATATACAATTGTCAACCATTATGCTTTACATACTTTATTTAATGATCCTTGGCATGGGCACCTTTATAATTTCTTTTTTATAGGTTAGAACATTGAGGCTAAAGGAGATTAAGTAATTTGCTCAAGGTTACACAGCTTGTAAATGACAGAGCTGGAAATAGAACCCTTGCCTTTTTGAACCCAAAGCCTAACTTTAATTGCAACACTAGACTGCACCTCTTTAAACCATGGTGACTAGGGAAACAGCTTCCACAGAAGAATGCTTTGCTGTCAGTGATTCTGCCTACCTGAAATGTAAATTGTGCACTTTATGAAGCCACATTGGGAGCTTAACATGAAGTTTCTTTTTTATAGCCATCACTTACCTTTGCACGAAGATTTGCCACAGGATTTGTCACTGTTGCCATTCTAACACTTCCCAATCAAATAGAAAACAAAAGTCCTAAAAAGAGAATGTTGATCAAAACACTTTTCAGTTTCTCAGTCTTGATGTTACTGTTTTTTGTTTTTTTTTTTTTTTCCTTTCTGGAGGTTGTATTTTGTTCTAGTGAGAAAAGTCAGATTCAGAAGCATTTTCTCAAAGTGTGATAAGACAGAGGAGTTCTAGAGTTAACAAGGTAGGGCAGCTCAGGGAAGCATAGCATGAGGGAAACATTTGAAGAGGTTGAGTGAAAAGCCGTGAAGGGCCATGAAGACAGAGCCAACTGTCAATCTGAATGGAAAACAATAAAAAATACCAAGACTGGAGGAAGGCTGTGGAAGAAGGGCTTGGATGAGCAATTAGATCTAAGATAGTAGATGACACGTACATACATTTGTTTGCATTATAGGAGAAAACCCCTGAGCTTAGGGTACTTAGTATTTTATAATGATAGGTATGCCAGCCTTTGCTCTGGAGGGAGACATTATGTTAAATTTGCTGGACAATAGGTATTCCTGGAGGGAGATATCTGTATCTTCCAAGGCTGTTTGCTAAGCAAACATCTTTCAAAGAACTAAGGCAACAAGTGCCTTTACTTCCAGGATAAGCAGATGCTTGTGGGACTGATAAAGATTTGTATTCCATTAATATCCACACTTTATTTCTATACTGTCTTGACATCTGGTGAATTTTCCCAAGGGAATACACTCCATTGTCAACTCTAGTTGTGTCATTGATCACTTCAGCTAAACTCAAGGACAAGTTCTATACTACCTTTTCTAAGTGGATAAGTTCCATCTAGGGATAACAACCCATAGGATGTAAAACAGTCATTCCTCTTGGAAGCATCCCTAGCTTTAAAGAGATTCCTACAGTTATCTGAGGTTTTCTTGATCCACTGGTGGTATTTCCTTAAACACTTGAAGGTCTCTTATGAATACCTCTAAAGTATATGTCACTGTGTCTTCAGGAGGGAAATAAGTTCATGACTGATTTTACATACGATGTCCATTCCTGAAGGTGTCACACTGCCCTGGAGATAATGCTATTTACAATTATTGGGCCTCTCAAGTGGTACCTACACCAGTTGGAAGGTACAGGTTGACAAAGCCTCCAGGCCAGCTGGTCAGTATTAGTTGTCCCAGCTTAGTTCAAATGGTTGAGATTAGTCTTTGTGTTTGGAGAGGGGGCCAGTCTAATCTGTTCCGTTTGTCCTTGTCACCTGTCTGGTGACATTTTCCTGCTCCGTAAAATCATTAAGCTTTACAAATGGTAAATGGCAAATTGATAATTGAGGGTGTTGAAAGATGATTTGTATGTGAGGTGCAGAAGCTAGGACCCTGTATAATCTTTCTGATGAACTTCTCTGTAAGTTTGAGGGAATAATGTTCCAATGATGGTAGGAACAGTCTGGTAGGAATGACAGACCCAGAAAGTCAGTTTAATATAAGGCTCTTACAACAGTTTGGGAGATATGCATCAGGGTGTTTTCATTTAAGAGGATGCCTCCAGAGTGGCTCTGACAAACAGCATGTCTCAATGTCCCTATCTTTCCCCTAAGATTTTTATTTATTGCTAAGGTTGTTGCTCTTCCTTCACTGCCAAGAAATCAGCATTTCCCATTCACATAGCAATTATGCCATTTATTTTCAGTATTCTTTTATTTCCATCCAGATCCTTCATTTGGGAGTATCAAATACTATACAATAGTGCATTTTTATAAAACTCACAGAGACACATTATGTTGCCTACTTTTGCCCAGGTTGGCTACTATAGCAGATTTGGCTAAGAGTATGCTTCTGCAAACATTCGTTATTCTCATAATCTAGGACTACACACATATATCCAATAGATAATCCAGGTGACTGACCATAATTGAGTTTGAGTCCCCTAGGCCCCCTTTTAACCATGCTGATGCTCAGACAGTATAGCAACCAGTCCTGCCTGAGGTTATGGTCTGGGGAAAGAAAGATACACCATGTTCATGAAAGGGCGGAGCAAAATGCCAATTTTTCAAAATAAATCTATATAGCTCCCCAACCTCTTTGACCTGCACATTACCCATATAGCAGGTGAGAAAAACAGATCTCTTTGTGGAGACAATTGTCTTCAATAACTAAACTACTTTGCTAACATTGTGGACCAGAAGAAGGTATGGAAGGTAGAGTCAGAAATATTTTTGGCTTAATTTTTGAGGAAGTATTTCCAGTGCTAAATAATATCAGATACCTGTGGATGCATGGAAAGCCTATTAAATATCTAGACTATAAGCCCAGTATGGAGTGGCTTTTCCAATAAAAGCTGAAACACTGTCATAATGGAAATTTTTTGAAAAGCCAAATATATGACACAGAAAAATGTTAAGGACCATAATGTTAAAGCCAGAGTCAGCAGATGTGACAAGTATATCAACACTGTAACCTGTGAATAGCCCCAAAAAGGTAGGCAAAATTCTGATGTAGTTAATCTGCTAGGAGTGAGAGGGAGCAATGCCCCTTGTAATGTGTCCTTTCTCTATGAGATAAACAGGTCAACTTTTGGTGGGAGCCACAAGTCTGGCCTGTAGTAGGCAACATAGAGTCCTTTACTTTGTGGTTGGCTTGCAGTTGCAGGTGTGTTTCTATGTCCATTAAGATAAGGGGTTCAGGCAACAACCATGGCAATCTGAGTGGTTCTTACCTACATGGAGCAGGCTGTATCAGCTGCTTGACTCCAATTGGTCTCATCAAAAGCTAACACTTACTAAGGCATGTACATGAGTCACCAAGACAGTTTAATGAAAAGCCATGGTTGGTTTCTACAGTTTTCAATTCTGAAGAGCAGCATCTTAAATCTGCTAGTCTGCAGTTTTCCAAGTGGCAGACCAAATATCTAGCCTATTGGCAATAACCCAGGGGTTAGTAAAAATATACCAAGATTCATCAAGTAAAATACTGGCCAGAGCTTTGAGTTCTGCCCATTGAGCAGAAGGACAAAATCTATTTTGGTTCTGCTGTAGATGGTTCTGGGTTGGGCAGCCACAGCAGCCCAGTGGACAACATCATTATTCAGTTTGGTCAAACTATCAGTGAACCAGATGTCAACATTTAGGGTGATCTCTGTGAATCAAAAACCACATTGGGTCAGCAACTCTGCTTTAAATGGGTTGGAGTGTGGAAAAAGCTTCCCTCAAAGGCAAGGCTGCCTCTGTTTCATATAAAACTGAGATACCATGACTCTGTTCTTGGCTATTTCATTTCCATTTGACAAGGAAGGCCTGTTAGGTCCTTCCTGCCTTTTATTATTGAAGCCAAGTTATTGAGCCCAAGTTGATGCACCCCAATATTAGGTCAAAGAGTTGCAAGGCCTTCTTGTGTCAAGTGCTCCATGTAGTAAGAACATAGCATTAAGTATTATATAGTTTTCAACAGGATGTACTTGCTAGTCATATCAGAAAGGTGATGCATGTGGAGGTTGCTACCGTTTGCCAGAGGCTCCCATTGGCCAAATTATGGGCCACAGAAACTTAAAGCACAAAAGGATGAGGAGATCTGTGGGGCTTCAGAGATACCAGCACTTCTCTACATATAGCTCTTCCTAATCAGAAGAATCTCAACTGGCACTTCTGGGATGGAGAAATACAAGCATATAACATGCCAATTTCTACTGTGCATTCAGATGTTTAAAAAAAAAAAACATTGAATTGAACCAAATGGCTCCACCCACAGTGTCATATTAGCTTTCCTTCACCTCCATGAAGCTCATCCAAACCCCCTTAGCTCGTGAGACATGCAGAAAAGGGATGCTCATGAGAAACTTTCTCCTACTTCCTGGTATTTTCCAAATGCATTGTCAATCTTTATGCTTCTGTACTATTGTTCGTGAAATTCCCTCTGCCTGATATATCCCTCTCCTCTCTCTCTATCTGTCCATATTTGTCTCTTTTAGAGCACAGTATTCTCTGTAAAGCATTTGCTAACCATGCCCATTGGGCTGCACATATGTGCTTTTCCTTCAGGGTTTCCATTGCCTATTTCTATTATGGTAAGCATCTTACTGTGTTGTCATTGTTTGTTTACATGTCTCTTTATGCAGCTAGTCTGTGATGTTCTCAGGGCATGGGCCCTGTCTTGCTCATCTTTCTATCTTGGTGTCTGGTGCCATGCTTGTTTACTGAGCACTCACTCTTCTGAGTGATGTGCTGAGTATTGAGAAATAAGCTAGCTCCTATTGGAGTAGCATGTTATTTACTTTCCATTACTTTTTGACATTTAATAAATCTTACTTCTGTTATTAAAGTTAAATACATTTCCTTATTAGAGTTGAATATAATAAAATAATAGTACTAGGAAAACAGTTATGGCTTATAGATTCGATTGTTGATATGATATGGAAAGTTAACAGGATTCAATTTAGTTGGCTTAAAATGAAGTTTGGCTATTTCATTTCCATTTGACAAGGAAGGCCTGTTAGGTCCTTCCTGCCTTTTATTATTGAAGCCTACAAGAAGGTCTGATGGGCAAATTAATATCTATAATATTATATAAGCACTCAGAGCATTTACAGTATTGTAAGCAGCAAATATTAGTGCTTAGCTGAAAAAAAAATATCAGGCCAGCCTCAGTTTCCTGTTTCTATGAACTACTAGCTGTAGTTAAGCTATCTATATTTTTTCTGTCTAGTTTTTCCTCTGTATAGTAAAAACAGCTATTTCAGAACATCACTAGAAGAAATTAAATACGATAATGCTTGTAAAGAGCATAGAATAATGCCTGGTAACAATACCTGCCCAATAAACTACAAAGCAAGGGATTGATTTAGGATAGGACTCCTGGAAAAACGGATTCTAATTACATAACGTATTAATGGACACTAATGATTTTTGTATATTTGTATTTGTATATTTTGTACTTTATGTTTTATTGTATATTTTCTCTTTTGATTTTAAAACACAGCTGTGAGACGAGAAATGAAAGTATTGATATCTTAACAATGAGGCAACAAGGTCTCAGAAATAGTGACCTATTCATTGTCACACAACTTGTTATGGACTGAATCAAGACATTTGGCTAGAATATTTTATGTCATTGTCTGATATCTATCGCACATGAGCATGAAATCTTCATCTGTTCATGTTTCAACCAGAATAAGGCTCAGAACCTGCTCAAGGTAAGTACATTACCTACAAACAACTTATAAGACGTTAAGATAAAATGAATTACCAATAACTATCTCAATATATATAACAATGTCAACCAGATTTTTAGCTCAGTTTAAAATATACAGCAAATTACAAATAACTGCAGTAAAATTCATAAACATATGTTGAATTTTAATGGCACCAAATTATTTTTGGAAATTGGAAGATTGTACATTGTGAATGTAAAAATAATTTTTTTTAAATTAGCATTTTCTTACCAGGGGGCTTATAATGTTTTACTAACTTTGCTTGGTGTTTGTCTCAGTCTACCTTCAATCTCCCTTTGTTTGTGGTTTGTTGTCTTCTAAAGGGCTCTGTGCTGTCGTTTCTCCTTCTAACTTCACTGCTGCTCCTCTTGGGAAAGATTCAGTCTGTGTTGCTTTGCATGTTTCAGAGGCTTATAGACTTCCTTTAGCAGTAACTCAATATTTGCTTGTTATTACTAGGGTTTACTGTCCTTTCTGCAAATGCCTATACGCTCCTGAATCACTATTTTCTAGTGGGATTTGTTTTCACATTAAAATATGTTTTTTGCTTTCTTTCCAAACAGGATCCCATGGTAGATGCTTCTCCTTCACATGTTTAACTACTTTGGCTCTCTCAAGGCCACATATCCACTTGGTATTTGCATAGACTCCAATGGCTGACACAGCCTTCTTTTACTGTTTCTACAGCATGGGAGAGACTTTCATCCACCCTTCCCTCAGGAAATCCTCTATTTTGAGCTGGAAAAAAAATGCTGCTGTGCAGAACCACGAGAGTCAGTTCTTTTTAGGAAATAGCAAAACCGTGCTTGTCGGATACCTCCTTAAACTAAACAAGGCTATATATCAAAATTTGTGGCAATATGCCTAATTTCTTCTACTTTCACCTCTTCACCATACATTATTTGTGGTTTAAAATAAATATATAAATAAATAAATTCATTTTTTAAGAATTTTTGTTAGAGGTGAGACAGAACAAAATGAGAGACTTGTCATAAATAAAATGTCTTGTTAGGGTGGTATGGTAGCTCTGAGTTGGAAGATGCCATAAATATTAATATTTGTTATTGACATAAATATTCAATATGTTTTTGTTCAACAGTAGGTATATATTTGTGAAATACAGTGAGAGCCACTTTAGTCTTAAAAGTAGAGAAGGGAGATCACTTGATAGCTTCTCTGCAGTCCTCTTCAACCATTCCCCATTATATTAAGAGTAGAGAAAAGGAGAAATGCATAAATTGAGAAGGGAGCCTGGAATGTTTGCATCTTCTCAAAGAGTACGGTAATTAAGATCAACAAAGTATGTTTATTTTATTTGGCCTTCACAGGTTCCTTTTCAAAAATTTCGGCTTATCTTCAAAGGATTGTTTTAATAGTTTAAAAGTTCAAACTCTCACACCTTAAACAAATAAAACATTGAAGTTACTGTTTGCTACAAAAATGGTTTTAGGAAAAACTAATCTAACTAAAAATTGGCACTGAGTGCAGAAAGTTCCATTACCTCAAGCAAAGCGTGCAGAGGGACTGGGTGGTGTAGAGCAGGAAAGGGTGGAACTCTGACGACTACAGAAAATACAGTAGTCTCCATTATCTGTGGTTTTGCTTTCTGCAGTTTCAGTAACCTGTGATCAAAAGTGGTCTGAAAATAGGTAAGTATAGCACAGTAAAAGGTATTTTGAGAGAAAGACCATATGCACATAACTTTTACTAAAGTATATAGTTATAATTGCTCTATTTTATTATTATTGTTAATCTATTACTGTGCCTAATTTATGAAATAAACTTCATTATAGGTATGTGTGTATAGGAAAAAAACAGACTGTATATACGGTTTGGTATTATCTAGGGCTTCAGGCATCCATTGCGGGGGCTTGGAAAGTGTCTCCCATGGATAAGGAGAGAATACTGTATCTCTTCCTTATCTTCACAAGTGCTGGGCCAAAATCTGGTATACTACTTTCTCCAAGCATGCTCCTGAGTCTCCCCTATTTGAGAGCCTGGTATTCCACTAATCCCCTTTGCCATAACCACGCTCTGAATATACTTGATTAGGGTCAGTTTTCCCTCCCTCCCTCCCTCCCTCCTTTTTTCCCTTCCCTTCCCTTCCTTTCCCTTCCCTTCCTTTTTTCTTCCTCATCTCCCTCTCTTTATTCTTTGTCAATATCACATCCTTATCATCTCAAACATAAAATTCATGTGCCATTAGAATAAAGGAACTGTTGGGACAATGATTCCCTACTTCACGATATTTTTTTGTCTAATATTGCTTTTCATGATATTTCTGAATGATATGATATTCATTAGAAAAGCAGCTAAAACATGTACTTCTTTGTAAGTAGTATGGGGAATCATCTAGTGTCACCTGTCATGTCTTCTTGTCCAGTGGTAGTTCATAAGCCCAGGAACAAAGATTTTCCATTTATCATAATATTGGCAGAACAACTGTGTGAGAGATTGTGCAGATGGTTTTCAGGTAATTCACTGGCTGCATAACTGATTAGTGTCAGGGTATTGTCTATGACTTACCCTTTTTGCCACTTCACACTTGGTGACATACCACAGAGGCTGATTCTTAGTGCTGACAACACTGAGGTCAAGAGCAGCCAGCCTCTTTGTCCCTGGGTGCTCACCATACAAAATCTAAATTTGGGTCCTTTCTTGAAAGTCTAGCACCACAGGGCACTTGAGTCCCACATGACCACGAAGGATGGAGCTGAGCAATAGTGCTCCTTTAGATAGGACATTTGTTCATCCATTCATCGTAGGCCAGCCAGCCATATTCATTCACATGTTCTGACTAGCCCCTGTAGGCATTCGAGTTTGACACAATTGAAAGACAAGCCCATCTCATGTTAGTAATCATGTTTTTTAAAAAAATCATTAAGAATAACAGACATAAGGTGTGCGCACAGTGTACACCTCACTGAATTTTTATACACCCACATAATCAGCATCAGGATTAATAAATAAAATGCTATGAGCATCTCAGATCTTCTTGTGTGTCCTTCCAGTGACTACTCACCCCCAACAACAGCATCCTGATGTCTCATTGGGCCTGCTTTTGACTGCATTTCTGAAATGTTTACTAGCTCTTTAAGTATATGCTGCTTCATTCGATCCTTACAACACCACTGGGAGATTGGGAGGGCCAGGTAGTCAATCAGGCAAACAATATCACTTTATTCAATATCATCTTTCACTGCTTTCATGACGACATTTGGGCAAGGCATTTTGTGAATAACCTAGACAAAATCCACCTGAATGTCTCCTAACTTACTGAAATAACTAAACTTGAGACATTATATGACAAATAAAACCCAACCCACTGAGAGCACCTGTTATTTCCAGCAGTAGGAGACTCAACTGTTGCTGAACTTCTCTTTTTTCCCCTTGAGCCTTTATTCATGTCGCTTGTTTGAAGGGCTCCTGGGTGCCGTTCCTATTCGAAGTAAAGAATTCAGTTGTTAGAACATTTGCTGTGGCTTTATGCTTGACTCTCAAAGGTTCATATATTAGTGAGATATTGCAACGTCCATGAAAATACATAAAGCATTATTGTTAGGCTTAGCATGAGACATGTAATACTTCCATTTGGGGAATTTATTTTGAAGGAAATGGCTCATTAGACCAGAAAATGCCTATTTTGCTTTCATTTTATTTTTTAGAAAATGTCTGTGCATGTTTGCATAGCAGGTAGAGGCAAAAACCCAGTGTAGCAAGACTTCAGCTGTTTTCTTCTTCCCTTTCAAAAACAATAACAGAAAGGGAAATTTATATATAATATACTATAATTTACTCAAATTTAATGAATGCATACAATTTTGCATCCTCAAGTATTAATTATAGAGGAGTTTCTGTAATTTATGATGCATTAGAAGATTAATTTTTTTAAGAGACCTTAGCCAAAGCCAATGGCAACTGTAGCTCTCATTTATAATAATGGAGTAACTGCACTGCAACTTGACTTTTTAATTCTAATTACATAATTAGAAAATAACATTTAACATACCCCCAAACATAAAGAACTCATTAAAAGGCTTTTTACTTGTTATTTTACAATGGTTTAAAATAACTACAATGTTTTAAACAAAATTTTAGCCATGATTTTCTTAGTTTAACAAATAGTAGTAGAGTTGTTTCTTAAATTATGCCACTGTATATATCCAAAGTACCTGAAAATATGTTGAATTACAGTGCCCGTCTGTTTAAAAACTTTGTAAACTTGCCCTGGTATTGTGTCTCAATAATTAATAGATTTTAAGTTTTGTATTTTAACGTTTTTGGGCTACAGGTGGTTTTTGGTTACATGGATAAGTTTTTAGTGGCGATGTCTAAAATTTCGGTGCACTTGTCACCCAAGCAGTGTACACTGTGCCCAATATGTACTCTTTTATCCCTCAGTCCCCTTCCACCCTCCCTCTCAAGTCCCCCAGAATTCACTGTATTATTCTTAGGCCTTTGCATCCTTATAAGCTTAGCTCCCACTTATAAGTGAGAACATACAATATTTGGTTTTCCATTTCTGAGTTACTTCACTTAGAATAATGGCCCATTTTTCTCTTTTACAAAAAGGAAAACCAAGTTTTTTCAAGGTTGATTTAAAGAAATAGAACCAGTTACTGAATAGTGGAAGCTGGATTTTATGGTCTTCTTTTGGGGGACTTTTCCATATTTATCCCTACTGTACTCATAACTCTCTTATCCTAATTTTTTCCTGAGAAGAGGGTGTAGTGTTGTTCCAGGAATTCCACTCTGATCCAACTGCGAACGTGTAATCTTTACCTTTATAACCTGCAGTGCAGTTAAAATCAGGCAGTCAGAACTTAATTAAAGGATAACAAGGTGGAAATACAATTTTAAAAATAGCATAAACTAGACTATTTGGCTTCTGGGGCAGAACATAATTTCAGCTTGTATTTTCTGACAGGGATACCACAGCTCTTTTGTAGCTCCCTACATACCTGTCCTTAAATAACAGAAGACATATTTGATTACTGCTTCATGGAAACACCTTTAGGAACATCTAGAACTCTCAAAGTCAACAGAACAATCTAGAGGCAGAAATAAAGTTGCCTCTTTTTGCTTTCACATTTCTTGTGTAAAGACCTTTCTCTTGGTGATTGATTGACAAAGGACCCCTCAGGAGAGACCTCACCTTTCATAGACGCAGGCTCATAACTTGCAGCTGCCACAGGAGAACTATTTAGTAATCTCGTCCCTACCCTCCACAAGCATACAGAACGTGCACATATGTAGAAGAGGGTCCATGTTTTGTATTTTTGACCCATTTGGGAAATCCTTTCATTTCTATATCACAGTGACATACCCATATTTCTTGCTATCTGCTGGCAGAAAGGGGAGGGATTTTGCCATAGTGAGGAGGGAAATTTTTTTTTTTTTCATTCATGCATCAAGACAGATCAACTAAAGATCTTGACAAATGTTTGTATAGCTATGCAACATAGTGATCTTTTGTCCCTTTCAAACCACGGGACTTGACATGTTGCACCAATTTTCTCCCTTTTCTGAGGCTCTACTCTCTAATGAAGGTGCTTCCTGTGTACTCTCTGCCCCATGGGGGATGGGGGATTTTTCTGTGATCAGGTTTTTGGCAGCTTTGGAGTGGGTGCAGGGTAAGCTCTGTTTCTTTAAAGACAGTATTAATTAACTCTTTTAACTGCAGTTTATAGATACCAAACTTAACCATGTTAAGGAAGAAGGAATTGTTTTATGTAGCCAGGAAAATACTAAGATAGTTGTTCTTTTAAAGACTGATATAGTTACGATCATCTTTAATTGTCTCCATAGCCTCCACATGGCCAGGGACAGTGCAGGTGGAGGTAATTGAATCATACGGCGGTCTCTCCCCCGTGCTGTTCCGGGCTGTTCCCGAACAGCACGGGAGAAAACCGCCCCTATGATAATGAGTGAGCTCGCGAGAGTTCTGATGGGGCTCTTTTATAAGGGGCTCTTCCCCCTTCACTCGGCACTCCTTTTTCCTGCTGCTCTGTGAGGAGGGTGCCTTGCTTCCCCTTCTACTTTCGCTGTGGTTCTGCTTCCTGAGGCCTCCCCAGCCATGCTGAACAGTGAGTCAATTAAACCTCTTTTCTCTATAAATTGTCCAGTCGTGGATATTTCCTTATAACAACAGGAAAATGAACTAATACGAATAATATTCAATAAGGACAGGAACCAGGAATCCAGTACTACGTGATCTAACCTTGTTCTGTTCATCTCCCATTTCTGCAGCTCTCTGCTTGGTTGCGCTCTCTATATAGTCTCTCTCAGCTCTCCTGGTAAAAAGAGTTTGCCTCAGTTTTCACTTACTTATTCTAGAACAGTACTGTCAGTTTTGCCTGTCATGGCCTACGTCTTGGAACAATCACTGCTGAGGGTCAGTTCCAAATACTTGGGAGAGGTCTGGAACCAGAAAAAGAAGGGGCAGGTGAGGAATTATGCTGCCCTCCCCCCCGCAAAAAAAAAGGAAAGAAAGAAAAGAAAACCTATAATAACTTTTCAGAAAACAAAACCGAAATTCACTACAATGGAAACTAAATATTTATTCCACTGGAGACTGATTCCCGCTTTCACCTTTCCCCCAAGTACTTTAACTTCAGAAATTGATTAATTGCTTAAAATAGCTAGTTTACCAACACAATAGGAGCAAAACAAATGAATAAAAATGAACATAGACTGGCTATTTCTATCTGGGAGAAATGGAAGAAATCATTTATTTTGACCATCTTAATAATTGCTATAGATAGTAACATGATTCATTTGATGGTAATATTGAGTTAGGATTGAGTGAGAAGGTGGCCTAAATATAGAGAATAATC
Source organism: Ateles fusciceps (assembly GCA_036589455.1). Classification (NCBI taxonomy): domain Eukaryota; kingdom Metazoa; phylum Chordata; class Mammalia; order Primates; family Atelidae; genus Ateles; species Ateles fusciceps. Next base: position 4,394,711 of record JAZHEH010000251.1, on the reverse strand, counting down.
ATGCTGTGACCCAGCTCACCTGTGTTGTGGAGTGTATGCTACTTTATCTGGGGCAAGGGATCTTCAGGTGTTGTAGTTTTATGCATTTAATCTAGGAGAAAGGGACCTCCAGGTGGTATACTTTTATGCATTTAATCTAGGGGAAAGGGATCCACAGGTGGTATACTTTTCCATCAGGTTCAAGCATTCGAGCATGCAGGAGACAACCTTCCCCTCCAAATTTGTTGCTGATAATCAAAGGAAACAGATATACTTCTGGCTTCTTTTGTGATATCCCTAGAGAGCTGTCGCTATTGACATATACTATTTTTATTAAACCTCAACCGTTTGAGGCCACTGATTATTTCTTTTGTGAAAAGTAATGCCCGCTAATTTCAAACATTAGTTTAGAGAGGAAACAGACCAATTTACGTAAAATAATTCACAGAAAACCAATTAGCTGACAACTCTTTTGCTGAAAGCCAATTTGCCAAATGACCAATTTGCCTAAAGCTAATTTGTTAAAAGTCAATTTACTGAATGACCTATTCTCCAAATTATTGAGAATTAAAAATAATTTTTGGTTTCACTACTATTCCCACTTCTGCCAGTACCCTTTGCAGCTGCTTTTGCCCAGATGGGGTGTTTGTCTCTAGGGGTAAAACAGCTACAAACTGTGCCAAGGCCTGTTGCAAGGTATTTGTTGGCCCTAGGGTTTATGTTTTCAATTTTAAAGAAAAGGAAACTAAGGCTTACAAAATTTAATTAAGTTGCTTATTTAAGTCAATTACGAGTCTTAGACTATTAAGTACAGAGGTTTCTCTGGCTCCAAAGCATCTGCTGCTATCGGCCATTGTGTCATGCATTGCTTGATCATCTGTAGTGTGTTTCAAACTGTGACCATACTGGAGAAGAACTAGCCAGAGAAAAGTCCTTAAAAACTAAAAGCTTTACTGAAAAGAAATAAGATAAATCAGAAAATATAAAACCAATGGAACGCTCTGTGAGGGCATGGGATATTTGGATTGATAATATTCTGTTTAAAATAATTACATGTATTATACATTGGTAGAGATATCGAAACATAACATAAAAATATACAGTCCTACATTTTTATGGGAAAGAATGAAACTTCAGTATTTACGTTGATTTGAAAGACTGCTGAGCTTGAAGTCATTATTCAGATCAAGAGGAGGTCAGATTCAGAGTTTACTTTGAGCCAAGGTCCAGAATGTATTTAAAATATTGAGAGAAGAAAGTTATAAATTCATTTGAGAAATTTTATCAGCTGTCAAACAAAATTATTACTTGGGAATAACTCCTAGAAGCTGAGGTGGGAGGGTACCATTACTTTGAATCAGCCCATTGTCAGAATGGCATCTTCCAGTGGTTGGGAGTGGTTATTATCTTACCTCGCAGATTAACAGCCTAAGGTACTGTTCAATGACCTCAGACAACTGTGAAACTGAGGCTGAGGTGATACAGATCTGATGGGCTGAGGCATCCTTGAGCCTAGGAAAACTTGTGTCATTTTTTCAACAGTAACTATAGTAGGAAAAAAAGGCTATTCACATTCTCAGATTTAATACGTGTTCTTTGGTAAGGGAGGAGATTTTCTGGCTGTTTACTAGCCCTTTAAGAAAAAGAGAATTTTAGAAACTATCTTCTGGAATTCAAGTGGGAAACAGGACTACTGCACCATATATTGTACTATGTATATTGCTCTCTGCGATACTTTTGAATGAATTAGAAAATGAAGCACCTTTGAGGCATATGTACAATTTGGCCAAGGAAATCTGGGCTGTACTCAGCTCTCCTGTTGTCTTGGCCGAGAGTCTTTGTACAGAGAACTGCTCTATACGTGTTTTTGAGTGCTGCTCAACCATGTTTTTCCTTTCCTATGCCAAAACTGTAACCAACAAAATTACCACACTAATTACAATCTGGTTTGTAAAAGATTTCTTCTCCAAGTCAATTCCATATGCTTGCCAAACATTTTATGATATTATTAAGTTCTAATTGCTTTCAAATTGCTGATTGCCTATTTCTTTACTATTCACATTTATTTTTAATTAAATTTATTTTATAGTATATTGATGTAAAAATGACTCATGTTCACTATGTAAAAAAAAAAAGCACAGAAAGTTAGAAAATGTAATACCAATATATTATCTAACACACTGTGAGGGAATGAGATATTTGGATTCAACCACACTTACTACAATCTAGTTACAATCTAAAAGAAAAAAGAAGGGTGTCTCCCAGCCTGCATTTTCATCTTCTAGAAACAGCTACTGCAGGACTAGGCATTAGGGGTTGAATAATTTGCTGAAGTTTTAATCATCAGCAAACAAGGGGGGGGCAGGATGGGGTTGATCCTTTAACTTAGGGACCTGCTTTCTAAAACAGTTACTTATTACTGCTTTTATTAGCTTTATGTTTCCTCCACATACTTTTTCTTAAGCATTTTCAATCTCTCCATTTTTTTCCTTTGGAGTTTTCTGTTATTGCCACAGAAAAAATTCATCTTTTATTCTCTCTCCCTTTTGCTAGTTGGGAATCCCATATGATCCCAGTCAAGTGAGTACAAGAATAAAGCTAATGATATGTCTTCATTAAATAAAATGAAAATTTTACCTTTTGTAGTGAAATTAGACAGTATCGGGAAGCAATGACATCAACCCTTAAAATATCTTGAATCCTCTTCAGAATCTATAATGACATCTTCTACTGTCTCTCCCTTTTATAATTAAAAATTTAATTTAATTTACCTTAAGCGCCAATGTTCAAGGGAAATTGCTTATTAAATTTTATTGTACTTCTTATTTTTCAAATGTATAGCAACTTTTACCTCACTTTATATAAATGAATTTGAATATTGCTTCAAACTTTTTTCTTAAGCTCAAATACCTCTTTGGGGTTTATGTGCATAAAGTATGTGGTAGAATCATAAAAGCAGCTTTATTTCTATGTAGTTGATTGATTCCTAGTAGTTTATTGCATTGCAGTCAGCATTATATGCATTACTGGACTATATTGCACTTAAATGCTTTCTCTGTGTAGGCTCTCTTATGTCTTTATGTATTTAATTTTATTTATTGCATTTCAGCTTTCCACTCTATGGCATGTCTATTTACAATATAGACTGTTGGCTTGTTTTAACATAAATTTAATAAATTTTAAAATTTTGTTATATTTGGAAATTGGATGTGAAAATCTTTTGTAGTGACAAAAGCTATTTCTATTTTGTCAAAATAGGCATAGTTTTGATAAAGTGGTGTAACCCCTATTTTACAGACTTTATGATGGGTATTTAATAAATTTTACAAACTTCATCGAAAAATTTTCAGAATGATAATTTTTTACAGAAAGTGGGAGTAAAAGCTTCTATTCAACTCTGTCGCAGACTCGGATCACCTTTAGCTTTTGCTTTCCTATAGGAGAATTGAGAAAGGTGTGACCCAAGAAATACTGGTCTTGGAAGAGCTATTACTCCTCCTTAAAGAAAGAATGTGCTCTATAAACTAATACAGCTTAACCACCCTACATTTCCTTTATAGTAGAGAATATGAGAAAATGTAATTACATACTGCTTTAAGATTAAATGTGAGCTTAACCTTAATTCAAATTTGCAATATTTAAATCCTGCAGTTTTCTTAAAGCCATGCATTTATTGCCATAGATTTCACTTTTTTCTTTTATGTGCTATATTTTATGTGTTTATGCATTTTTGTATAAATGGATGATACTCTAGGTCTTTTCTTTTTCTTTTGCTTGAAACTATGTTTTTAAGATCTGTCCATGTTTATTTGTATTTCTAGTTCATTGCTTCTAAGCAAGGCATAATATTTTATGGTATGCATTTATCATACTTACGTGTTTTTAGGCAACTGTGTGAGTGATTCTTTCTGGATATACTCTGGAGACAAATTACTAGGTCATTGGTTACACCACTCTGATTTTCACTAACTACTGCCAGACTGTTCTCCACAATGACTGTGCTAGTTTCATTTCTACATTTTGGCTAACTCTTGGTGTTACCTAACTTCTAATTTTTGTTACTTTGGATGTAAAGGGATATTTTAATATGAACGTTTTTCTACTAATTAGGTTGAGCATTTCTTCAATATTTGTTCAGTTATATGCATTCCAATCTATAAATTCCTCTTCCTGTCTTTTGTTCATTTTCTTTTTTCTATCAGGCTTCCAGCCTTTTTCTGGACTTGTAAGAGTTTCTTTTAGGGTGCTAATATCAATTCCTAATTAACTCTTGATTTTAAAAAGTCTTCCACATTCCTGGTCTGTCAATCATTAGTCTATGGTAATTTTGACAAACAGAACTTCTAAATTTTGGTTTTATCTTTGCCCTACTGGCCTTTTTGGATCTTAAGAAGTCCTTCCTCATTGCAAAGTCACAAAGTTTTTTTTACCCATAATTGCTTTTATTAGCTTTATATTTCCTACACTAATGTTTCCCATGAAAACATTATTTTACTGAACTTCAGAGACTATTACATTCTATCCTCAGAGTTCAAGTCTTAATACCTACATGATGTAGTAAACCAGCACTTGGGCAGAAAGTATATTGTGAGAGTAAACCAGTTTTTCAGGTTTAACTTAGATTTAAAAAACCAAAGTCTGAGGGAGATTTTTTGACAATGTCTTCACTTTCTTTAAACAGGAAGGAAAAAATAAGTGTTCATACCTCTTAACCCGATCCTGTGCCAGTAGTCTGGAGGCAAAAGTTGGTATTTAGTGCATTCAAACAGGTAGCCTTAGAACAGAGATAGATGTTTGTGTTTTCTTGGATAGTAGAAATCCCTTTATGTAGCAAGAATTTAAGTGCATTCCCTGTTGTGTGAATCATAATTTAATTTTTAAACATTTCCATTCTATTCTAGTCCCCTTTCCTGTGTGTCTTTCACATAATAACTGTATATTTTTGAGTTGTTGCAGTGTTAAAGTTGTGGCTTCATGAAAACTGAGCACATTTTTTGTCCCACATTTTGATTTTTTTGTGCATTTGTTGTGTCTTTAAGTTATTAAATTAACCTAATTTATAAATTGAGCTCTATTAGTCCCCATCTATTTTCTATTGCCTGAAATTTGTGTCAAAAAACTCAGAGGATACAGCCCCAGAGGAAACAACCTATTTCCCAATTTTAGATGTTAATTCACTACTAAGTTGCTTGGATTTTAATTTTATATTGTATTTTATTTTTTGATCCTACATCTCACCTTCAAAATGTGACCTGGGAAGAGCAATTACTGGGGGATTAGCCTATGCCCTGAAGAAAGTATAGAGAATTTATATATATGTGGCAAACTTTCACAGTTGATTTGACCATTGTCTTCAGGGGAGTTTGATTCTTTCATGCACCTGCCATTCCTGTTACAGTCAGAGCTAAGTAAGCAGAGCCCAGGGAGAGGACTAGAGGGTACTGACACAGCAACCTCCCGAGCCAGCTGCATGATCACCCCCTTAATCTACAGTCATTTTCCAGCTGTGAGGAAGAAGCTCTACAGCAGCTGCTCAGCACAGAGTGCTCACGTCCAGACTGGCTCAGGCAGGTGGCCTCTTTACTCATCTTCCCTTTTATTTTTCCTTTTGGCACAGATGTGTGCTCAGATGTGAGGCAGCTGTTCAAAGAACATCCTGAGATGAAAAGCAACTTTTATACCGTTATTAGGACTGAATCTTCAGATTTCATTAATTTAGTAAATATTAATGGCATCACTCAAAAGAATTACCAATACTCACTTGTATATTTTCTCATAAGGTTACTGTTAGCAAGACCCAAAATCAAATTTTCAAAATATAGATATTCTTATTTTAAAATATACATTGTATGATAATCCACTTCCTGACAGGCTGGCCCTCTAACTTGTGTAATTTAAAGGATATAAAAAGACCATTCTGCTCCTAAATAGTTCACTAGCTTGTTATGAAACCTGACGTTCCTCTTGAGAGGCTTTCTTTTCATTAAGGCGTTTTCTCTACCCAATGCACAGGCACAGATTTTCTTGCAACATAGCCATTCTATTGCAGCCCTGCTATGGGAGAGCACCATGATGTGAATTGAGGATGTGAATGGGCATAGGATAAGGCTCCTGCCCTTGAGGGTTTTACAGTCTGTTTGGAAAGGTAGGGGACATATATTGAAGGTAAAATAATAAGGCAAGGAAGCAACTATGTAGATCACTACATTTATATGTGTAAGTTATTTACATGTATAGGGCTTTAAAAATTCTGAGGGCTGCTCTTCAGGGGGAAGGGCTTATGGGTGCGAGAGCCTGATCCTGAAAGAAGGTAGATTTTGGAAAAGCAGAGAGACAATAACAAGTATTCTAGACCAGCAATAAAGAAAGAGAGGATGTGTTCTGAAGCTAGGGAACAGACCATGTTGACTGGAATGAATGAGTTTATGTAAGAGGTTGAGGACAATGAGCTTGTGTGACAAGGAGCTGTTGATGACAAGAGCTTGTGTGACAAGGACCAGTGAGTGGCTATTTCTTGACATCAATTTTAGATCTAACCTATGAAAAGCCTGACTTAAAAAGTATACACAAGCCGGACACAGTGGTTCACACCTGCAATCCCAGCTCTTCGGGAGGTTGAGGCAGGTGGATCAACTGAGGTCAGGAGTTTAAGACCAGCCTAGCCAACATGGTGGTCTTGTCTCTACTAAAAACATAAAAATTAGCCAGGCATTGTGGTGGGCACCTGTAATCCCAGCTACTCAGGAGGCTGATGCAAAAGAATCACTTGAACCTGGGAGGCAGAGGTGGCAGTGAGCTGAGATCGCACCATTGCACTCCAGCCTGGGCAACAAAAGTGAAACTCCATCTCAAAAAAGAAGGAAAAAACCAACAAATCAGAGACAGTTATTTTGTTTATTATTTGAGCTCCCCCCAACAAAAAATAACAAAGGCTATGTATAGATGATAGCCAGGGATCCTCCTAAACCAAATGGTGAACTCATAAAATCTGTTTGATTCCCTGTCATCTTTTTTCTAGAAACCCAATTTATTTTTCTCCTTGATATCTGCTTTCCTTTCTACTGGAAATGATTTGAATGCCTTTGGGATTAGCCCACTGTCCAGCTATCTATGAGTACTTCATCAGAACATTTTAGGAAACAAACAAACCCACTATTTCTGCCATCACTGGTTACTCAAATCCCTTTACTCTGCCCTATACCTTCCTTCCCATACTGCCCCATGCTTCACCTCGCCTGACTCCTGTTTCCTCTGTACTTACCTCCCGAGACATTTTACTTGGCCATCTGAATCCTGTTGCTCCCGCATCATCAAACCCTTTGTGGAATGTTTCCTTTCCTTCCTAAGCATTGGAGAGACCTAGCAGTCCCTACAGTTAAAGGTTTGAAGGCTGCCCGTTTGAGTAAGATTACACATTCTTTCAACCACAAATGCCTTAGGTTGGGGTAAACATCATCTTCAGTTCCCAGTGTACCATCCAGATAATCCCCCCACCACAAAAATCAAAATCTTCAGTCCTTTAAAGCTGTTAGTTGCTTCAACCTATTTATGTATTTGAGATCGAGTTTCACTTTTGTCATCCAGGCTGGAGTGCAATGGTGTGATCTTGGCTCACTGCAACCTCTGCTTTATTGGTTCAAGTGATTCTTGTGCCTCTGCCTCCAGCATAGCTGGGATTACAGGTGCCTCACATCATGTCCGGCTAAATGTTGTATTTTTACTAGAGACAGATTTTCACCATGTTGGCCAGGCTGGTCTCAGACTCCTGACCTTGGGTGATCTGCTTGCTTTGGCCTTCCAAAGTGCTGGGATTGCAGGTGTGAGTCACCACCATGCCTGGCCTGCTTCAACCAGTTTATAGACTACCAGTCAGTCAGGTGTTTAGATACTATTTTCATTACCAATCCAACTAAGATACTATTTTCATTACCAATCCAACTCCTTCCATCATCTGGAATGATGTAAATTTGCACATCAATGTTTAAATACATTTTAGCACAATTCCTCTTTGTCTTCCTTCTAGTGACTTTTATATCCAGTTTATTTCAGGTACCTCTGTAACCACATTCTGGACATTGGAATACGTGTAATGGTTCCTCCCGTTCATGTGTTGAAACCCTGCCTACTGTAACAACTTTCTGTCTAACTTTTCATCAAATTACCCACTCTTTTTTTTTTCCCCCACTTTTTTAGAGACTGACTCTCACTCTGTCACCCAGGCTGGAGTGCAGTAGCACAATCATAGTTCACTGCAGCCTCAAAATGCTGGGCTCAAGTGACCCTCTTACCTGAGCCTTCATAGTGGCTAGGACTACAGTCATGCACTGTAATCCCTGGCTGGTTTTTGTTTTTAAGAGATGGGGTCTTGCTATGTTGCCCAGGCTTTGAACTTCTGGCTTCAGTGATCCATCTACCTCAACCTTCCAAAGTGCTGGACTTAGAAGTGTGAGCCATGCTGCCCAGCCCTAACTCTTTTCTTGACCTTCACTTAGGGATATCTTGTCTTTTTACTCTTCTACTTATTTCCCATGTATCAGTCTACATCTGTCTTTCATTTCTTCCTTATTCTGATTGAATGGGATACTCCATTATTGTAACCACCTTGTGTCTATATCCTCAGAACTCTTAAGCCATTGTCCTTCTGTCTCATCTACTAGGTATAATTTCAACCCTGGATCAATCCAGTTATATGCTTTCTTCATAACAACACATCACTTGATGAACTGTTGGAAACACACACACAGATATACAACTGCATGGATTGTTGCCAGCACAAATTCTTGGTTTCTTGCCTGCCCTTTCTTCTAGTGCCTTTGTTTAGCTTTTCCTTCATTTCCCCTCGTGCCTATTTCAAATCTTCTCCATTAGCCTCTGACTTCTGCCTCCACCCCTTCTACTTCATAGTCTCATTTTCAGCACATGACTTTGACTCTAGAGTCAGACAAAAGACAAAAAAAAAAAAGAAAAAAATTCTCTGATTTTTCCCTTCCCGACTGATTTAACTGCATGAGCAACTATCATTTCTTATCTTTCTTCTGTTGCATCAGAAAGGTCACCTTCTACTTGAGGACTACCCTACCCATGTGTTTTGAGTCCCATCATTTTATGTAGTTCTGCTGTTAAGATGATTAATCTTGCATGTATCTTCAATCTCTTCACCTAGTCATCATAATCTCCTCTTTAAATGCCCTCCTCAACCCCATGCTCTTCTCTAACTATGGTTCCATCACTCTTCTTTCCCTCACCAGTAGAAGTCTCCAAAGAGTTGGCTGAACTCGCTGCACATTGTTCACTTTCCCATCCACACACTCTCCCTTTCACTCTTACCACCACAAGAATCTGCTCTTTTACAAAGTTGTAGTGGTTCCTTCAGAAATGAGATGTTTCTATGCGCTCATCCTCCTTACCTTCTGTGCAACACGGATGTTTCTGCCTTCTCCCTCTTTGCTAAAATAGTGTCCTCTTGTACTGTAATTCCCTTCATAAAAGATTCACCATCGGATGTGGGAACCCTTCAACTTGCCAACAGAATTCACGCCCATCTATCTCTACTCAAGCTTTCCATCTTCCCTGTTGTAGAAGAAGAGGTGTTCCCCTCTTGCCTGAGGCTGATGCTGTCACCTATGTGTTTGAATCCACTCAGCCAGAAAACCTCCTTCTCTATCTTGACATCATGCAGCATCATGTCCTAGTGATTCTACCCCCTTACCATCTCTTGAATCTGTCCAGCCTCTCCATCCCTCCTTTATTCTGGATCAGTTTACCATGATCAGGTCCACACTGGTATTTAACGGCCTCTTCAGAGGCTAATTTATTGCTACGCTAATGAAGCTTTAGCTTTAGGGTTCTGCATTTTCAAAGGCCTTTGAAAATCCTCTGGTCTTAAATTTTATGTATTTCTTTAATTTTATGGAGAGCCTCCAAATTGTCTAAGTCTCAGTAGCTACCACCCCTGGATCTGCCCACAGGAGTACATGTTCTATAGTCTATGGTATTGTGCTACATTAATCCATTCTCCATACTGCTATTAAAGTATGTTTTCCTCATATGAACATCATATAATGCCACCTTCTTGCTTAAAAATTCTTCAGTGTCGTTTTATTGCTTTTAGACTTCTGGAACAAATTCCTAAATATAGCTCTTAAATCCGTTCTTACCTGATCTCTGCTTTTCTCTCTGGTGTCACCTTTGACTACACGTTTTACATGTGTTTCCATCATTCTCTCATCTCCAGTGAGGTAAGCAGAGCAGGTTTTCTCCTGTAAAGATGAGGGAAATAAATCTCAGAAGGTAAATCATGTACCTAAGCTTATGGAAAAAATGACTTATGTGGCTGAGATTGGGCTGTGCTCTTCCAATTCTTTTTTATATTTATTTATGCATTATAAATAACATGTGGCTTCTACATACAAATGTGCTCATTCTGAGATTATTTAAAAAAACAGAAGTCTTTGTAATTTTGGGGTCATATACTAGGATAAGGTTTTTATTATTTGTATGTAAACAAAATTAACTGTTTTTTGATGTATAAAACTGATCTAATTATATTTTAGTTCAGTAATTAGTATTTTCATAACTATTTGCAGACTGGCATATTTTAGGACTTGTATTTTTCAAAGAGATGCATTTATTAAGGGAATAGTTCAAGCGGTGTTGCTTCCATTTCCATGTGAGGCCAGACTGATTTCAGAGTAGTGGACCCACACTCTAAAACTTTAGACAGGTCTCTTTCTGACTGTGGCACCTGACTTTCCTCCTCTAAAGTATTTACTTTGGCAAAAAAACTTGCAATTGTAAATTCTTTTTCTGTTCCTTTGAAATGTAAATCCTCTCAAAAAATACAATTATCAAGAAAGATAGGGTCCCTCTCTCTGTCTCTGTGGGAAGGTAGAAGCTTAATTTTCATAAGTGCTGATCAGCAAATACCGATACCTAATCAAATTCACAAATCTCTCCTTTAAAGTCCTCCAGTACTTTTCCTGTGCTTAAAGACTCCCCTACCTTTGGTTTCAGTGGACTTGAGTTGAGGTCTCTCTCCCATATTGCCATCATATTAAAGTCTCCCTTGCCATTTTCAATAGCTATCAGTGTAATTTTGCTTTCATGGTGCCTACTTATAAGAGTCTTTCTAAAACTACAAAGAAATATATTTGTAGGCGCAGTTGTGATCTTGCTTTTTCTATTTCACTTCCAAAAAGCATTTATTCTGGGTATTTGCTACTGGCAAACAGAAAAAGAAAAAAAAAAGTATAATTCTCAAGGATCATGTGCACCCCCTCCAGAGTCCATTGATTTGTTTAGACCCTCCCATCTCTGAACAGATTCTGACACAGCTTATCACTTTAGCTCATGCTCCTCTTTATCCTCTGTGTAGTATAGATTATTTTCTAAACAATATTCTTAGTATATAAGAGCAGGCAGCATTGTTTTCCTTGATGGTAGTGCCTTGCGTTATTTTATGACATGATTTCATTTGTCTCCATAGGAGCAGGAGAATATTGAGAAAGATGAATATAAGGAGAGGCGGTTCAGCCCATCAAGCTCTTTTCCTTTTAATGTACCCTAGAGAACATTTAATTGCTTCTTGAATGACCCCCAAGGTCTTCCTAGAATGAGCTTGTTGTCTTCTTTGTGGAGGAGACCATCCCCATTTCATTCGAACTCATTGTGACTTAATTATAGGATACATATAATAAATTGGAGGCAATCAGTAATCCTTAATCAAACAGGGTAAATTTATTTCACATGCAAGACACAATGGGCCCTTGTGAAATAGATGGCACACTTTCATTTACTGAACGATACCCAGATTAATTAACTCACCTGATAGCTGTGGTTTCAATTTCCCAACTCAAGTCTGTCTTATGGTTGCCCTTCTTTCTTTTTCTTATTCCATGAAACTGATCTTTAATAGACTTTCAGATTCAATGATTATGATTTCTCTCCACATATATTATCGTGTCAGCATATAAAATAAAGCATATGTTTGTCTACAAACAGCACATAGTATGTATATGTATTTTATATTATGTATTATACATGTGCACACACACATACATGCACACAGATACACATACCCTGGCGTGGTGACACATTCAGTGGAAAAGATGCCAGACTTTTTTTTTTTTTTTTTTTTGACATGGCATTTCTTTAGTTACATCTCTATTACAGATCTGCATTCACTGGGTCTGTTTCCAGAATTTTACAATAATTTCTTTAAGCCTCCAGCAGTGCCTAATCACTTTCTAGAGCAGAGATTTTAGCTGTTTGGTTTCTGCTGGCTGTTTTCCCTGAAAATTACTGTAAGAGATTTAATTGATTTTTATTTCATTTATCTTCTAAAAAGTTGAGGTTTTTATTAAATTTAAGTGTCTGTTTAGTGCCTCTCATTGTGTATCCTGATTACTTTTGGTGACTCAGTGTAACATTTAATAACTATTAGTTTTCTTTTGAAGAGTTCTTAACCAGGAAACAAGAGTTCTTACAGCTACATAGATAATTAACTTGAAGCTTGTCTGTCTCCTGAGAGACATCAAATATGTAAATGAGGAACTTAAGCCTTAACAAGACATGGTAAGAAAATCACTAAAAGTTTTATCGCATGAAAGCTAAAATCCGTGTTTTTTAAAAAAAAACCAATATGCTTTGAAGAACTAATATATGCTTCTTGCTTAGGATTTGTGAAATTTATGGGCTTTAAATTCTTTTTCAAAGCTGCAGGAGCTAGCCAGATCTGTTAACAAAAAACTAGAGTAGTTTAAAAAAAAATAAAACCAGGGAGAGGAACCACATTTAAATGCTTCACAGTGCCTACCATATTATTGAAACTCAACAAATATTTGATAAACTTGTACCAAATTTTTCTTTTTTACTTTACAAATGTTATTAGTTATGCCTGACATTCTTTCAAACTACTAATCACACTGTCTTTTAGAGTTAACCAATAATTTATCTTTGGTCTGTTTTTATTATTAAAGACTTCAAGAGGGAAGAGCTATTTGTGTTTAATGTTTTATACCTGATTAACCAATTCTCTTTATTTTTCTGTACATGTATTATAAAATGTAACTCAAAAATATGGACAAAAAGACCCTTTACATTTCCGTTCTCATTTTTTTTTTTTTTTGTTTGCTTGTTTCTTTGTTTTGAGATACGGTCTTGCTCTGTTGCCCAGACTACAGTACAGTGGTGCTATCATGACTCACAGCAGTCTTGACCTCCCAGTCTCAAGCAGTCCTCCCACATCAGCCTCCGAGTAGCTCGGACTACAGGTGTGCACACCCAGCTAATGTTTTGTACCTTTTGTAGAAACAATTTTGCCATGTCCAGGCTGGTCTTGAACTCCTGAGCTCAAGAAATCTGCCTGCCTCGGCTTCCTAGAGTGCTGGGACTACAGGCGTGAGCCATTGCACTCAGCCTATGATCACTTTTTAATCTGAAAAGAAAGCATTCTATCATTACTAAAAGTTTTAAATACCTGGATAACATTTTTTATTGTAATTGATGGATTATATTTCCTGGAGACACAGTGGAACTAGTGAATGGAAAGGCTGGAGGTGAGAGACTATTTGTAAATTCTCCACACAAATGGTTTCTTTGAAGATAGATTTTTATTTTTAGGAAAGATAAAAATCATTTGAAGATTCTAAAGACAATTTACTGGGCTCTCAGTGGGTTATGCACTTCTAACTATACTTGCGATTCTTTCCTTGAGTCTTTAGGTGGGTACAGGTGGAATGTTTGGTATTCTAGAGCTGTAGTTAGGAATAACATTGAACATAGATACAAACATATCCCCCACCGCAGACTGGTTAGAAGTTCCTGTGGTTGGTGTCGTGCTATCTGTATACCAGGGGCTAGCATCGCTTTGTGTTTTCACTAGGCCACTGCTGTGCTGGTTTTTCCTTTTGCAAGTCTGGGCCACATAATCTAGGCCTAACGTGGGCTGGACCAGGATTAGTATGGAATGTGCATGATTTCCTTAAGGAAATTGTCTGACTCTTAAATAAACTCATTAAATAGCACCTGGACAGGAACAAAGGGCATTTGTGTGCTTGATCAGTTTTCTTCTATCAGAATTTAGTGAGTGCCTCTCATGTCAACAGTGGCAAATCTGATCAACGGCAAAATGCCCAAATGAGAAAAGGCAGGGGCAACAATGTTTTCTTTACCATACCAAAGCAAAATTCACTTCCATTTTTCCTGTTACACTAGTTATTGCCAGGATATGCTTCTCTACATTATAGCATTTCTCAGTTTTCCACAGGATAAGCTGTTTCCAAAATTCTGGTCATAACATCAATACAACTTTTAATGACAATTACTTTTTTTCTTTAAGTTTGTCTCAGGAGTCTTATAAGCATGAGGCTCTGAAGAGCTCCAAGTGGCCCAGGACCACGGGGAGGTTATCATAGCCATGTATGCTTAAATCACTGTAGGAGGTATGAGATATTTCTCAGCTCACAACAACTTTATAGTCTCACAGGGAAATGAAGTTCAAATTATGCAGATTCACTAGCTTGTATGGCATGCATCTGGTTCCCTCTTGACTTCCAACCTCTTCTCAACATCTTTTAGATCTCTTAAATTTACAATAAAATCATCTTATGTTGGTGTTGTACTTGCCTATTCATAAAGCTTAGTCACATTCAATGTCTCACCTGATCCTTGTAGCATTGCTCTATCACTGACTACTTATTCATTGGCCTTGTTAACAGAAATCAAATTTTAAACCCATTGAACACATCATCTAGATAGAAATAAGTTGAACCAAGTTGTCCTAAAAATAAGAACAACAAAAAGAACAAGAGAAAAAAGAACTGGCTTGATCTTCAAGCAGCACTTGTGTGGTAGCTATATTTTGGCTGCAAGAATTAATCTAAGAAAGCTTTAACCATCTATTTATTATTTGATTTATAAAGAGCTGGACCAATTCTTTAATTCTTCCTTCTTTGGAGTCCCCCTCTTCAGAGCCATTCTAGAAAACACATGATGAATTGGCTCACTCTATCAGAAGGGGAAAAAAAAGTTAAATGAAGAATATAAAGACTTGTCTGGCTTACTATTTAATTCATTATGTAAAATGTTCCTTTTCATCACATGAATAATTTCAAATTTTCTTATAAATATTTCCAATTAAAACTAAACAAGGAATACTTTTAGGGATAAAAAGGAGTTTATGGTTCAACACTTGGCCTTTTAAAAGATAACTTAATTTTGCTTCCCTTCGAAGTAAAGGAAAGATTTCAAACCTTTAAATTATTAGAACACTTGGCGTTGGGAATATAGTAAGAGGATTATTTTTAGTTAAATTACTGGGACCACCCTTAATAATTCATGATAGCTACATCATTCATGACTTAAGATTGCCTTAATTAGAGAATTCTATCTCACTTTTTGCTATTAGCACATATTACCGTTTTCAGTTTTCTCTTTGGCATTATTGACATCATAGCCATCTTTTTGACAGGCCAGATACATACATATTATTTATATTTAAGTTTATGACATTAAGAAAAAAACACACAATGCAGATATATAAGATGTATCAGAAAAAGTTACTTTTTTTCCCCTGAAATCCACAGAAATGCATCAATTCTAGGATGTTTGGTGTTCTGATAACTTTAGTTTTATTTAGTTATGAAAACAGAAAGGTGCTTTGTGACTATTTTCTTCAGTTAAGAGATGCTTTGGAGAGAATCATGGATTTGGAAAAGCACAAATTTTAGAATATTTCTGAGAATTTTAATTTGTTCTTCACTGGTTTAAAATTGCTATATGTGAGAATACTTAGAAAATAAAAGCTAACTCTATGCTTAATAAAAGTTGTAGCTGTCATTGACTGTTCATAGTCTTTTTCCTTGTATTTCTTGTTCAGTGTAATTTGCAACAATTCTTATATTTTGATCAATGGACAAATAAAATATATTTTCAAATTGCTTTTAATATGATCAAGTTAAAGTTTAAAAAGTGACTCAATTATTTATTGACAGAAAAATATAAAGTGGTATATATTTCAAATTTTAAAAAGATTGCAAAATTTAAAATGCAATAAAACAAATTTGGCAAATATTCATTATTATCATAGTCATTAAGTATCAGGTGGCAACTTTGTTTCAGGATTCTAAAAATGGTGTAAGGCAAACCTGAACTAGGTAATTAAGTACTGAACCTGTATTTTTAAATGTATTTTGTTACAGAGAGCCAAAACAGCTATATAAGCATAACCCAGTTTCTTCAGTTTGGTTTCTCATGGATTCTTTTATATACACTCAACATTGAGTGTTAGTCAGATGGTATTTTTAATGCACTATGATTTTAACCAGGAATTTGTTTAATAAGTTTGGATTTGGATCTTGTTTTGTATGCAAACATATTATTTTAATTTTTTCTGACATGGTGCCCACTGCACAGTATTAAAAAAGTGTAACTGTAGTTTTGTCCTTTATAGCACAGGACAAATAAATGTCAAAATCAAATGGTGGTGTCACCCAAGGGAAAACACACTTCAGTGATGAAGATTCTTCCTCACTTCCCATTGCTATTCTCCTGAACACGCAGGTGAAGCCGCCTCAGGACCTAATCAAATACTGCTAATTTGCATATAATAAAACCCTGCCATGAGATTTTAGAACATTAGGAGGAAAAGTGAATAGTCGCTAAAATGGCAAATTATGAAAATATATATACATCTATGAATCAATAGCTTATAAACAAAATAGTTTGACTAGACCCAAACGGTTATGAGCATCAGCTTATGTTGATGTGTTGATTGTCAGTTTAATTCTCTGTTTAATAAAAATCTTTGGAAGTGGCACACGGCTATTTTCTATGTTCCTTTAAAATGCTGTGATATTGATAAAATGTCAGACCTCCTCTTGGACATGACGATAACAATCACCTTCACAAGTCAATCGTTAAGGTACCTTAATAAAGAGAGCTGAATGAGGAAAAAGATTTTTCCTGTTAACTATTTGTGCTTATAATTGTCCTTTTGTTTTTCAAAAATAATAATTCATACAGTCAATGTAATATTTTTTTTAACCAAAATTATCTCCACCAAAAATGATTTTAAAGAATATATTTTTAAGTCACATAATGTATGGTTTGAATGAAGTTTTTGAACCAGATTCCTGGTTGTCTTGATAATTTCTTCATTTATCATGTGGTTAAAAGAAACTCATTTTGTAATATTCTTTTTGAATCTATAGAGTTAAACCCTTTTTAAAAATTAGTTATCTTCAAATTCACAAATACAAGATTTGCTAAATTTCAGTTCCCTAATCCTAACATTCTACGCATAATTTTGAAAAAATCTCACCTAGAAATTATAGAAAACTACCTAGCTTTTGGAGTTAAGGCAAAATCCCCCTTCTCTAAAATTGAAATACTCAACTGTAAAGAAATGTACCTGAATTCTGAGATATCTCTGAATGTTATTCAGTATTGAGATGCTAATTATCATTGCATTTGTGTGGGACATAGTAAATATGATTACATTTTATGCTTTTAAAGACATAAATTACAGAGAGTGATTTGCCATTTGAAAGCCATATGGTCAGAAGGAAAAAGGCATAACTTAAACATGAGAAGTTAAAGATAGAAATTTCCTGCCTGGGGTAGAATTGGAGGAGTTACTCGGGGACATTTTGAATTTTTTTGAATTAGAGTTTTTTGAAGTACAATTGATTCTCATTTGCCAATGACATTCTATCTGGAGGGAGAAGGATAGACTAATATTTAGCAGTGTGTCGGTGGGCTTCCATGTAACAAATATCATCATTATAGGAATGTTAGTGTTCTGCAGTTCAAATCATGTTTTCTGAAATGTATGTAGAATATCATCTTGTGCAAAAGCAAAAATAACAATCACAATGAGAAGAAAGATTTGTCTCTGTTACCCAGTAGCAAACTGGTAAGGACTATTGCATTCTTTTCTTTTTTTTTTTTTTTTCAATTTATTTTACTTTTGGTGCATACTATTATATCTGGCATTTCTCATATTGCATTATTTTCATTTAATGAAATCATGAGATTACTCGTCCTTAGACATAAGATATAGAATTTATGGGCCGGGCGCAGTGGCTCACGCCTGCAATCCCAGCACTTTAGGAGGCCAAAGTGGGTGGATCACAAGGTCAGGAGTTCAAGACCAGCCTGGCCAAAATGGTGAAACCCCTTCTCTACTACAAAAACAAAAAAAATTACCTGGGCATGGTGGTGGGCTCCTGTAATCCCAGCTACTCAGGAAGCTGAGGCAGATAATTGCTTGAACCCAGGAGGCAGAGATTGCAGTGAGCTGAGATTGCACCACTGTACTCTAGCCTGGGCAACAGAGCAAGACTCTATCTCAAAAAAAGAAAAGAAAAAAAAAAAGAGAAAAAGAAATAGAATTTATCTACCTGGGGAATGAAGACTCTGTCTTTGTCTTTAGAGAAGAAATGGAGGGAGAAAGAAGTATAGTATGTTGAGACTTTAATTCTTCACTGGCAGAAACATGCTCAGGGGCCTATCAGCAGACTAGAGTTCCCAGGTGGCAGGGATTGTATCCAATTCATCTTTTTGTTACAGGCCCAATAGTTTAATATACCCTCCACCAGTGAATGTGGTAAACATCAATTGGTCAGGCATCCTTCTTTTTATGAGACTGAATACCTCTTTCACATGAATTTAAATTATATTGTGACTTACTCAGCTACAGAAATAACTTAGTGTATGCAAGGATTTAAGTATTTCTTATTATAATCCTATAGCCATCTAGTTTCCTGGATGGACATCGCTCCCTCAGGTGATCAGTGTTCTGATAGTATTTGTGTGGTTGCCATCTCTTTATAACCTTTGTACTGCAAATGTGGAGCTTAAAGGGCATTCTGAAAAGATGGGTACCTTTTTCCTTCTCTTCTCCAAATGAAATGGTGGAGTGTAGCTGTTGACATCTGACTCACTTTCCAAGAATGAATTTATCCAGTGACATCAATGGTCTCCCTTCCACTTTAGGCTGCAAGTAGGCATTCTTTTGTTCTATGCTTCCATAAATTGAAGAAAAGTTTGCAATTAATGAGGGTGCAATTCTTTGGAACAAGGATCCCCTGCTGGCCATGTACCAGTTCGTGGCCTGTTAGGAACCAGGCTGCACGACAGGGAAGCAAGTGAAAGACCAGCAACCATTACTGCCTGAGCTCTGCCTCCTGTCAGGTCAGTGAGGCATTAGATTCTTATAGAAGCACAAACCCTATTGTGAACTGTGCATGTTGAGGGATCTACATTGTGTATTCCTTATGAGAATCTAATACATGATGATCTGAGGTGGAACAGTTTCATCCTGAAAACCTCCCCCATCCCCTCCACAGAAAAATTCTCTTCAACGAAACTGGTCCCTGGTGCCAAAAAGGCTCAGGACTGCTGACTTAGAGGCTAAAAATTAGACAGCTTCTTTGTTTACAAGTTAAGAAACAAAATGAGTGAATAATTTTAGGCCAATTTTAATGAACAAGTGATTACAAATTAAAAAAATAAATTTGAATTTGAGTTTATGCCTGTCTTTCTGCTTCCTTATTACTTTCAATTCTTTAGGTCACCTTCTTTCTCATTCCATTTCTACTGTTACCTTGTTGAAGTAATTCTTTCATATAAGTAATCTGCTTTGAAAATATATTTTGGATTTGCCATGATTGACTAATATAAATCCATGAAAAACATAGTGAGATGTACACAACTTATTTTGATGACACACTGCCTCTGTATATTGTAAACATCTGTAGAGTACACTCTTGGTGCTTGCATAGTTTCCACCATAGTTTAGGCTTTTATTTTCACTCAGCTGGTTTCTTATTTATATTATTCATCTAAGTTTTTGATGGAATTGTCTCCAAATTTATGAAGGAAATTTTCTTGGATATTCTTAATAGTTTCCATTTTGTCCTATTCATGAACAGTTCTATACTTGTTAAAATAATTTAAATTCTTGACAACTTGAAAACTTATGGCCTTACAATCATTCTTGAGCATATTTTTTCCTTGGCACATTTCCTCATATATAGCAAAAGTAGGGCAGTACATCTAACCGTTTATAAAAATAAATGGGGAAAGCATAACTTCAAACATGCAAGATTTTATTTTTGGTGTTCAAGGCCTATAATAGATTTCTAAATTAGTATTTTTGGCTAATGCATATTTTGATTGTTTAATTGATGAATAAATTATTCCGTAAAATGCTTAAACCCTTTTAACCTAATCTCCTTATTTAAATGCCATATTTTTTCCCAAAGATTACAAGATAATCTGTATCTCATAGCATTTATGCCAAATTAGCCAGGACTCAGTTAAGAATGGTTAGCATATATTTGTTTCCAACCAAAGGTACCATTTGTACATGGCATTTATTTAGCATTTTCTAAAATCTTAATACAGCTTCACATATAATAAGGTCTAAACCATGCAGCTTAAATGAATCTGGTCATGTGCTTTGCCCACTTTTTAATGAAATTGTTTGTTTTTCCTTGTTGGGTTGTTGGAGTTTCTTGTAGATTCTGGGTATTAGTCCATTGTTTGATGTCTACTTTGCAAATATTTTTTCCCACTCTGTGGGTTGTTTACTCTGTTAATAATACCTTTTGCTGTGCAGAAGCTTTTTAGTTTAAGTTCCATTTGTCTATTTTTATTTTTGTTGCATTTGCCTTTAAGGTCTTAGTCATAAAATGTTTTTGTCAAGGCCAATGTCCAGAAGAGATTTTCCTAGGTTTTCTTCTAGAATTTTTATAGTTTCTGATCTTAACCTTAGGTCTTTAATCAATAGTATTATTTCATTTTCATGCTGCTAATAAAGACATAGCTGAGACTGGGAAATATACAAAAGAAAGAGGCTTAATGGACTTATAGTTCCACATGGCTGGGGAGGCTTTACAATCATGGCAGAAGGCAAGGAGGAGCAAGTCACATCTTACATGGATGGCAGCAGGCAAGAGAGCTTGTGCAGGGAAACTCCCATTTTTAAAACGATCAAATGTTGGGAGACCCATTCACTATCAGGAGAACAGGACTGGAAATATAAGTTCCCATAATTCAATCACCTCCCACCTGGTTCCTCCCATGACATGTGAGAATTGTGAAAGTTACAATTCAGCCTGAGATTTGGTAGAGACATGACCAAACCATATCATTCTGCCCCTGGCCCCTCCCAAATCTCCTGTCCTCACATTTTAAAACCAATCATGCCTTCCCAACAGTTCCCCAAAGTCTTAACTCATTCCAGCAGTAACTCAAAAGTCTACAGTTCAAAGCCTCATCTGAGACAAGGCAAGTCCCTTCTGCCTATAAGCCTGTATAATCAAAAGCAAGTTAGCTATTTCCTAGATACAATGGGGGGTACAGGCATTAGGTAAATACAACTATTCCAAATGGGAGAAAATGGCCTAAACAAAGCGGCTACAGGCCCCATGCAAGTCCAAAATCTAGCAGGGCAGTCAAATCTTAAAGGTCCCAAATGATCTCCTTTGATTCCATGTTTTGCATTCAGTTCACACTGATGCAAGGGGTAGGTTTCATGGTCTTGGGCAACTCCAGTCCTGTGGCTCTGCAGGGTACAGCCTCCCTACTGGCTGCTTTCACGGGCTGGTGTTGAGTGTCTGCAGCTTTTCCAGGTACATGATGCAAACTGTTGATGGATCTACCATTCTGAGGTCTAGAGGACAGTGGCTCTCTTCTCACAGCTCCACTAGGTGGTCACCACACAGTGGAGACTCTCTGTATGCGTGCTCCAATCTCACAGTTCCCTTTCACATTGCCCTAGCAGAGGTTCTCCATGACAACCTCACCCCTGCAGCAAACTGCCTGGACATCCAGGCATTTTGCAATCTAGGCGGCGGTTACCAAACCTCAATTCTTGATTTCTGTGTACCCATAGACTTCAACACCATGTGGCAACTGCCAAGGCTTGGGAATTGCACCCTCTGAAGCTATGGCCTGAGCTGCACTTTGGCCACTTTTAGTCATGGCTAGAGCAGCTTGGATGCAGGGCACCAAGTCCCTAGGCTGCACACAGCATGGAGACTCTGGGCCCAGGCTATAAAACCGTGTTTACCTCCTAGGCCACCGGTCCTATCTATTGCTAAAGATTTCAACTGTATATTATCATTCTTTTAATTAAGTTTTTATTTCTAGCAGTTCTGTATCTGATATACACATAGGTATTTCTGTTTGGTATAATACATGTCTCTTTGATAATTTTTTGATTCATATCCTGCATTGGTTTTCTGGCTTTGTCTTGGTTTTCAACTTTCTCTTGGATCTCACTGACCTTCTTTGAAATTAATATTTTGCATTCTTCATCTGGTATTTCTAAGATTTCATTTGGGTGAGGATCAATAGCTAGAGACTTAAGTGTGATTTTTGGGGGGTGTCATAACACTTTTTTTTTTTCATCCGGAATTGTTTTGCCAATTCTTTCTCGTATGGCAAAACTATCTCTTCTTGTTGTTTTTAAATTTACTTTCATTTGGATAGGATTTTTTCCCTTCAAGTTGTAATTATAATGTATGTTATGTAGAGTCATTTGGTTTTGCCTCTAAGTGTGTTCAGTGGTGAAGACATTGCATAAGTTTCTGGGTTATAGATAGGCTTAGTGTTGTTTGTCTCAAATGCTGGGTATAGTAGTGATCTACTAGATGAATGAGCAGGCTCACTTCCTTCTGCAGGGCCGGGATAGCAGAGGCCAGGATAGCAGAGGTCTCAAGAGGTTATCTCATTCTCCACCACAGTGCACTTGTGTTAGCAAAGTTTGTATTGGATTGTGCAGTTGACCTCCAAGTCAGTAGCAGGTAAAAGGCAGCTGCAAGAGTGACAGATGGGTATATGCTTCACTTTTATTTGCTGGAAGAATGTATCTTTTGCCTCAAACAGTGGGTTGGTCTATGGAATGCACAGTGGCCTGAGCTTTTTGCCTCAGCCCTGAAGGTGGGGGACAAAGCTGGGCAGAGGTGGACAACCAATTCATCCTCAGAATCCCCCAGTGGAGAACACAGTCAACAGCCCTGAGAGGTGGTGGTGGAGCTCCTGGTGAAATGCACTGAGGTATCCACAGGTAATGGACGGGGCTGCCCAGCTCCATGGCCTGGGCAGGGAGGAAGTGATCTGTTTCTTTCGTGCCCGCCATCTGGCACTTGGAATATTCAGATCAATTAGACACTATCTCCAGACTACAATGTAACCAAGACCCAAAAGGATTCTTACCCAGTGGCTCACTGCTGAAATGGCTTCAGTGTGGTAATTTTTGCTCAATTATGCCTATATATTTGAAAACATATATATGCAATTATTTTGTTATTCTGTGTGTCAACTTAGAAGACCTTTGGCTTAACAAATCTCTTGTAGTCATTTCAAAGCTTCCCCTACTCTGGGAGAATTTGGTTTATTGGATGGGCATAAAAGACTATAGAAGCCAATTCACCTCATTGGTCAAAAGAATAGGCCACTGGGTATTTGTTTTAATGCTCATTCATGAAAACAAATCCTACAGTAAAAAAGCAAAACAAAAAAAATTAAAAGCAGTGGCCTAGAGAAAATATAGATGTAAGGGAAGATGGTAGCCAGAATGCCTAGACATTGTGAAAGATGATTTTCACAATCTCCAGAGGACTGTTTTTCTCTGCAGAAAATAATCTTACTCATTCTTTGACATAGACCAGCCTAATTCTGGTATGCAGAATAAAAAAGTTTGTGGCACTTTATTTTCTGGGTCAGTACTTATTTAGGAGCTAAACATGTGTTTTCTTTATTTAGCAATCATGGCAACAGCTATTTCTGAACTCTAGATTACTACTTTTTCTTGGGTTATCACTCAGTGGTTGGGACTGATACAACTTAGTACAGCTTGGAGGGAGAAAGAGAAAGTTGAAAGTGTCAGTTGATTGTTGCCATATGCACTGACAATACAGAATAAGAGTCTTTTAATTCGTTCACTAAACCCTTGAGTAATTACTAGTGTCAAGCATTGTGTTAGATTGTGGAGATACAAAGTTCAAAGAAGCAAGGTGTCTGCCCCAGGAAATACAAGAACAGTGGGACTATAGATGTGGAAACAAGCTATCACAATCCCACAAAAGCTTTTAATAGAGGTATATAGAAAATTTGATGGGAAAATTTAAAAACCTTACAACTTATTTCATCTGATTATTATATTGACCAACTTAAAAATTAAAGATGGAGTAGTTATCAGCTATTTCAGGTCTCTTTTTCAGGATATGTAGGTGGCAGGAAGTGGTTTTTTGCTCAATTATTGGGTTCCTTTTATTGAAATTTGACTTTACTCTCCTGCCAAAGACTAAAATTTAAAACCATTCCCAGATTACCTTGTCATGGTGTGGGGCTAAAGTTATCTTCATTACCACAGAGTAGAAGAAAATGTTAACAAGTCATATCTTTGATAAAAACACTTGTATCCAGAATATAGAAAGGACTTTTAAAGGTAGTGAGAAAACAACCCCATAAAAAATGGGCAAAAGATTGGAACATACATTTTACCAAAGAAATATGGATGGCAAATAAACAGATGGAAAATGCCCAGAATCGATAGGGAAATACCATACCACTAATACTTGATATGGTCATACCAAGTATTAGTGATGCTATAAAGAAACTGAATCTCTCATACATTTCTTGGAGGGATGTAAAATGTTGCAATTACTTTGGAAAATAGCTTGGCATTTTCTTCAAGTTAGATGTACATTTAACATATGATCCAGCTACTTCATGTTTAGGCAATTACCACCCCCCCAAAAAAAAATGAAAGCACAAGTCTATACAAAGACTTATACATGAATGCTCATAACACCTTCATTTAGCAACTCCGGAGTGGAAGCAACCCACTATCCTTCAACAGGTTAATGGATAAACAGACCATGGTAATTCTATAAAATGGAATCCTGCACAAAAATAAGAAAAATGAACTATTGATATGTGCTCCTATTTCCATTCCATAGGAATGAATCTCAACATTATGGAAAGTGAAATAAATCAGACAAAATTGTACATACTCTATTTCATTTATATAAAATTCTGGAAAATACATTTAGTATTGGAAAACTGGTATCTGTGCAATTCGTTGTCTACATGCCATGTAAGAGACACGTTTGTGAAAGATTTGCTACTTAGACTCCTGGGGACAAAGTGGGGGCTGTAGGGTGGACAGGAAGAAAGAAATTATAAAGTGATACAATGAAACTCTTGGAGATGTAGAATATGTTCACTATCTTTATTGTGATGATTTTACCAATGTACACTTATGTCAAAACTTACCAAATTGTGCCCTTTAAGCATATACATTGTATTTGATGTCAGTTATAACTCACTAAATCTATTTTCTTGAAAAAAGCAGTTGGAACATCACTGTTACATCGATTACTAATGTTTGAAAAATAGAAGCAAGCGAAAATGATTTCATAGGAAAAAATAAGTGCCCTACTTTATCCTGCTCCTCTGTTTTTAGTCTAGTTTGTTAATGGCATCACATCATTGGTTAAATTGGTCAGATTTATTGAAATGCATGAGGGTAAATCATAATGTATTTCTTAAGGGGAGCCTCTGTGGTCTTTGGCTGCCCAGGAAATCCATTTTTATGGAAGCTTTCATTGCACTCAATACATCAGAGATTAGAAGCCTTAGCTACCTTTTATTTAAAACATGTTTGCTTAAATTACAACAAGTTATTTTACAGCTAGACATATGAATGCCACGTGCTAAGTAAATTGTACATTATGTAGAAAGAATGTTTAAAAATACCCTGAAGTTGTAGAAATATGAGATGCATATAGAGAATGATAATTTAAGCAGTTTCAATCATCTCACTGATGTTAAACTGAGCTTTCTGTAGTTCTTCCAGCAGAAGAGACATATGTCTTGAATGTATTTTAAATATATGCCAAAGCTAACCCTTTTAAGGGCATCATTGAATTGATAATTTCAAACAGTTTGTCAAACTTAGATATGTTCCAGAGAGGGAAGGGAAATCTTGAATGCATCATTTAGTATATTTTATAATGTCATTTTTGAGGATTCATGTTTACTTTGACTGCCTGTCCCACTGTACCCAAAATATGAATAAATAAAGATGGAATACTTAGTTTCTATGTCCTTTCAATACACAGTGTTGAATGACTGTTAAAGCTAATATAGTTGGATACAAGTCATATCCTCCAGTCATCACTTTGTTAATTTGATAATTGCTAAATACTGATCTTAATGAAGTTAACGTGCCTGTTATTCATAACCATAAAACAGTCCTGATATAAAACAGTTCCACTGTAAATCAAAGAAAAATGAAATGGTCACACATATTAACATGTAAGGTGGTGAACAAATTTAGTTGAATTACATGACAGTGTCAGCTCTGTGCAAAAAAAAACCTGTATTTTTTTTAATAAAAACGTCTTGATTTCCAAGCTCTTTACTTGAACAAGAAGATTTAATTTATCTGTTATTTTATGAAGCATTTTTATGTGTAGAAAAAGTGCTACTTGTTTGCACATGCTGGTTATGTGGCATTCTTACATGATTTCATGCTTTGCTGATGGAAAATTAGACCCTTGTGTATTATAAAAGAATAGAAGATAGCTATAGAATCAGGATGCAATTGCCTCACGACATTCTGTTGACAGCTAGGAATATATACAGACAAAGCAATGTCGCTGGATGCTAATGTGAACTCTATCCACTGATGAGCACTGTAAATCCCTCTAAAATGAAAGCCAACACCTTTTTACTGAACTGAGGGTATTACCTTAAAGTTTAAGTATGGAGATAATTTTACCACTTTTGTACAATGAAACCATAATGAATATTATCTAATTATATTATGTACATGAACTCATAAATATCGCAGGAGCTGATATATCCAGATAAAGCTACATGTAGATATGAGATAATTCATTTCTGTTATGTATGTATTAGACTAATAATATGTCTTTAATGCATACTGAAAATGAATCATTCATTTCTTGGATTAGTTTTTAACATGCAAGTCCTTACACAATAATTTCCTTGTCTGTTAGAAGTTTTCAAATTTCTCCAGTGTAAAATTGAATGAGAGGTATACTGTAATTTAACTAAAATAATATGTACGAGTAATAATATATTTAATACTACCTTATAGGAAACTCTAGTAAGGAATGTCAAAACAGCCCTAGAAGCTACAGTGTCTCTGTTGGTCTTTTTAACCCTCCAAGTCATCTTTAATAACCGTTACAAATATTCTGTAGAGGAAACCTCAGTGCAAAGGTGTGGATCTCAGGCCAGTCAGCCAAATTTTGAAAGGATTTCCTTGCTTTATTTCCCTGTGAAACTATTTACCTTACATTTCGAAAAGCATCTTGCTGCTTATCAACAGAGTAGGGATAAATTGAAGTTGTCTGCTTTAGTCCTACTTCCAGAGGCCTGTTACACTTTATAACTTGTGGCTGAAAAATTGTAAGGAAAAACGTACAGTAGTCAAGTGCAGAGGTCGTCTTTGCTGATGTTAATGTTCTTGATGGGTTTGGCACCCGGAGCAATTTTCCATTACAATGCAGCTGGAGTATGAGTGGAAACATTTTCTTTAACCAAACAACCATGTAGGCAGGCTGTGTGTAGTGTTCCTTGAAATGAACCTGGAAAAACAAAACAAAGCCCTTCCTTGTTGCTTCTAATTGTCACAGTCTGAAATGAACTGTAAGTGAAACATGGTAAGTAGAAATGTCAGGACTATTTGGTTTTCCTATAGCAACTGCTTCTTGGTATTTGGTATCAAAGAACAGTATTTTGCCAGGTTTAAGAATTGACTGAAAAGAATATAGAACAGTCCTTGAAAATCATGGCAATTATTCACAGCAAAGAGACTCTGGCCTAGAAATCCTGATGCCAGTGGATGGTTTTGGAATTTTTGTTTGGGGTGTGAGTAAAACAGATGAGCTAAGAGCAGCCCTTCACAAGAAAAGCCCTTTGTTGCTATCCCAGGCTGACCCCCACTTTATAAGACTGCCATATACAACTGCAGGAGCACATATTGAGCAAAATGAACAATGAACCACAAAACCTCCTGGGATAGAAGATCAGGGACCCCAGTGAGCATTATTTCCCATTTTAAATCAAATGATACACTAAAATAGAATAAGCCCTAAACGTATAAAACATTCTCAGTATGACACAGTGGAGTGCCTAGAAGTAAATAAGGTTCATATGATTGGCTTCTATTTCAAATAAATATTCTTTTCTAGGTCAATTCAACTAATATCGCCTGTTCTAAAGTAGAGAAACAAGTTTATTAACACAAAATGACTTTGAGTACAACTTAACTGGAAGAAATTAGCCTCATTAACAGGTAGAATGAGTCTACCTGTTAAAATTTCTTAACACCAGAGGGACATATTTGCAAAGAAAAATAAAAGAAATGTGACTCTGAGTTAAAAATTATTTCACAGATTCATCAGCACTATTGCTTTTAACTGATGAGACAGGTAAGCAGGTGTAGCTGAAGAAGGCTCAACTTTCAGGTTTTCTTTAAGCTGAGTTTTCTTTCTATGATGACTACCACCACCACCATCTAGGTCTTCTCATATTACAGCAATATTATCACAATTATTATTCCCAACTGCTATCCTGGTTCTGCTTCAGTTCTCCAGCCCTCACCCTAATTTGTTATATTATTCCCTCTTATTTTTTTAAAACAGTATGTTATGTCAACCTTGTTAAAAGCATGCCTATTACCTTCAAGCTAAAGTAAAAGCACGCCTATTACCTTCAAGCTAAAGTAAAAGCACGTAGTTTAGAGGTTCAAAGCTCTCCACAATCAAGCACAATTTTCCCATTAAAATCTCTTTTCTTTCTTATACTGCTTTGTTCACTGGAGCTCAAAGCATTATTCTTGCCTTCAAGCTTTTGATTAAGCCATGGTCTCTTCAAATTGCCTTCTGTCTTCTTTGCCTTAAACTGTATTCATTCATCCATTCACACATTTGACAGAAAGATAGCACCCACTGTGTGTCAGGCTCTGTGCTAAGAGGAAGGGATTTAGTAGTGAATAGAAACAACATAGTCCTTACTCTTAAAGACATCAGGTTCTAGTGAACAATTTTGGGGGGACAGCAGATATGCTATTTATAATAAAGGAGATAGTGTTAAGTACTATAAATGTAAGTACAATTAATAAGATAGGTTGATGTTAGAGTGAGTGATAGGGTTACTTAGATTGGATAACCAGAAAGGACTTCATTGAAGAAGTGTCATTTGAATTGACAACTGAATATAAGGAGAGCCAACCACATAGCGTCTGGGAGTGAAGTTTTCTAGGGGTTAACAAATACAAATGCACTAAGGCAGAAAACAATCTGGTATGTTCATGAAAGGAATAAAAGGCAGTGCAACCAAAGAGGAAAGAAGTGAAGTTTGAA
Organism: Ateles fusciceps; assembly: GCA_036589455.1. Lineage (NCBI taxonomy): Eukaryota > Metazoa > Chordata > Mammalia > Primates > Atelidae > Ateles > Ateles fusciceps. The sequence goes on along the minus strand of JAZHEH010000251.1, from coordinate 4,365,318 downwards.
AGACTCTATTTTCTGTATCAAGCATCTGGAACTTACCTTGTGCTCTTGAGATATTCTGGCATACTGCTAACTACTATCTTGTTTTTATTTGGGTATGTCATGGCCTGATTAGATTTTGAGTTTACTGTATAATTAAAATGAAGTTATATTACAAATGCAGGCTCACAGGATATTATAGTGTGTTATGTGTAAAGTACATTTTTAAACACAGTAAATGTTTAAAGTCTCCCCAAATTGATATACAGGTTTAACATAATTCTTGTCAAAATCCAAGTAATATTTTTTTGTAGAAATAAGATTATTCTAAAATTTGTAAAGAAAAACAAAATAGCTTAAAACAGAAGTTAGGTGGAATCAGTCTACCCATTTTAAAGATTTACATGTCTGCAGTAATCAATACTATGTAATATTGGCGTGAGAATAGGCAAAGATTAATGGGACAGAATAGAGAACACAGAAATAGCCCCACACGAGTTTGGCCAACTAATTTTTTGATAAAGGTTGAAAAGCAATTCATTATAGCAGGAAGTCTTTTCAGCAAATAGTGCTGAAACAATTTAGATATCCCAGGCAATTAAAAAAAAAAACCCTGACCATTACTTCATATAAAAAAAATTAACTCAAAATGAATCAACAGACTTAATTGTAAAACCTAAAACTATTTAGGATAAAATAGTAGAAGACAATCTTTACAATTTAGGGCTAGGCAAACAGTTCCTAGACTTGACACCAAAAGTTTAATCTATTAAATAAAAGTAATATATTTTACTTCATCAAAATCTGAAAACTTTGCTCTATAAGAGACTACGGACAGAGAAAAATATTTGCAAACTACTTATCCAGTTAAGAATTAATATCTAGAATATATAAAGAATACTCTAAACTCAACAGTGAAAAACAACTACCCAATTAGAATGGACAAGAAACATGAACAGACATTTCACTGAAACAGACATGCAGATAACAAACACATGAAAAGGCATTCATCATCGTTAATCATGAAGGAAATTCAAATTAAAACCACAATGAGATATCACTGAAATATCCATCAGAATGGCTAAAATAATAGTGATAACACAATGTTGACAAGTACATAAGAAAGCTTAATCACTCATATATTGTTGCAGTGCAAATGGTTTGCCATTTTAAAAACTGTTCGACAGCTTTTTAAAAAAATGAAGCGTGCAACTACCATATGACCCAGTACCATAAAATTCTGTTATAGACACAAATCCCAGAGAAAAGAAAATTTATATTTGCACAAAAACCTGTGCAAATATATATATTTTAAAGGACAGCTTTATTTGTAATAGCCAAAACCAGGAATCAAACCAGATGTCCTTCAACAGGTGAATGGTTAAAGAAAAAATTGTGATATATCCATATCGTGGACTACTCAGCAAGAAGAAAAGGGGAACAAACTATACATGTGACAACTTGGATAAATCTCAAGAGAATTAAATGATAAAAGCCAATTTCAAAAGGTTATATAACTGTATTAGTCCATTTATATAACCTTTTTAAAATGATACATATTTTTTAAAAAATGGGACTAGTAAGTGGTGTCCATAGAATAAGAAGTTAAGGGTAGGAAGAAAATGCATTTACAAAAGGGATCCTTATAGTGGTAAAAATGTTCTGAATTTTGACTTTATCAATGTCAAGATCTTGATTATGAAATTGTGCTATAATTTTGCAAGATGTTATCATCGGGGGAAACTGGGTAAAGAGTCCATGGAATCTCTTAGTATTATTTCTTACAATTGCATGTTGATCTACAATTACTTCAAAATAAAAACTTTAATAAAAACTAAATATTGGTTCAATGAATTATGAGGATAAATAGCCACAGTAATAATAACTAACACATATATAGACATTTCTTTTTTATTGTGTTTTGCAGATTTTTTTTTCTTTTTTTACACATTAAAGGTTTGTGACAACCCTGCTTTAAGCACGTTTGTGTCACATATTGGTTATTCTTGCAATATTTCTAATTTCTATATTATGGTGGTCTGTGATCACTGATATTTAATGTTACTATTGTAATTGTTTTGGGGTACTACAAAACAAGATGGTGAACATAATAAATATTATGTGTATTTGTAATGCTCTACTCACTGGCCATTCCCTCATCTCTGCCTTCCTTCAGGCCTTTCTATTCCTTGAGACACAAAAATACTGGTTCAAGTGAATGAAAGAGTCGCATGTCTCTCACTTTAAATTGAAAGCTAGAAAGTATTAACTGTAAGTAACTAGCTTAGCTAACTCCTGTGTAAAACAGTTAACCAAGTTGTGAGTGCAAAATAAAAATAAAGTTCTTAAAGGAATGAAAGTGCTTCTCCAGTGACCACATGAATGATAGGAAAACACAAAAGACTTATTGCTGTTATGGAGAAGTGCTAGGGATCTGGACAGAAGATCAAACTAGCCCCAGCATTCCCTTAAGCCAAAGCCTAATCCAAAGAAAGGCCTTAACTCTTCTCAATTGTATTGGGCTGAGAGAGGTAAGGATGCAGTGGATGAGCAGTTGGAAGCTAGTGGAAATTCATGCATGGGATTTAAGGGAAGAAGCCATTTCCATAACATAAAAGTGCAAGGCGAAGCAGGAAGTGCTAATGTAGAAGCTGCAGCAAGTTATCCAGAATATCTAGCTGAAATCACTGATGAAGATGGCAACAATATACAGACACTCAAAGTAGACAAAACAGCCTTCATCTGGAAGAAGATGGCATCTAGGACTTTCATAGCTGTAGAGGAGAAGTCAATGCCTGGTTTCAAAACTTCACAGGACAGTCTGAATTTCTTATTGGGCATTAATGCAGCTTGTGGCTTTAAATTGAAGCCATGCTCATTGACCATTCCAAAAACTAACTTTAGGACCACTTAGAATTATGCTAAATTTACTCTGCCTTTACTATATAAACAACAAAGCCTGAGTGATAGCACATATGTTTATGACATGGTTTACTGAATATTTTAAGCCCACTGTTGAGATTTACTTCTCAAAGATTCCTTTCAAACTATTTCTGTTCTGTGACAATGTACTTGGTAATCCAAGAGATCTGAAGGAGATGTACAAAGAGACTGATGTTTCTTTCATGTCTACTGAACAAAGTATCCATTCTGCAGCCCATGGATCAAGAAGAAATTTTGACTTTCAACTGTTATTACCTGAGAAATACATTTTATAAGGCTCTAGCTGACATAGTGATTTATCTGCTGGTTCTTGGCAAAGTCAATTAAAAACCTGAAAAGAGTTCACCATTCTAGATGGCATTATTACAAACAGTTATACTTCCTGGGAGGAGGTCAAAATATCAACATGAACAGGAGTTTGAAAGAAGTTGATCCCAAAGCTCACGGATGACTCATGGGTTGAAGACTTCCACAGATAAAGATGTGGTAGAAATAGTAAGATAACTAGAATTTAAAGTGGGGCCTGAAAATGTGACTAGATTGCTGCAATGTCATGATAAAACTTTAACATATAAGTTGCTTCCTATGGATTAGTAAAGGGTGGTTTCTTGAGATGGAATCTATACCTGATGAAGATAGTGTGAACATTGTTAAAATGACAAAGGATTTAGAGTATTATACAAACTTAGTTGATAAAGCAGCAACAGGGTTTGAGAAGATTGGCTCCTATTTTTAAAGGAATTTACTATCAGTAAAATGCTACCAAACAGCATCTCATGCCATAGAGATGTCTTTCATGAAATAAAAAGCAACAAATGCAGCAAATTTTATTGTTACATTATTACAAGAAATTGCCACATCCACCCCAATCTTTAGCAACTACTACCATGACCAGTCGGCAGCCATCAACATCCAGGCTAGACCTTCCACCAACAAAAAGGTTATGATGCACCAAACACTCAGATGATCATTAGCATTTTTTAGCAATGAAGTACTTTTTTTTTTTTTTTTTTTTTTGAGATGGAGTCTTGCTCTGTTGCCAGGCGCCAGGCTGGAGTGCAGTGGCACGATCTCGGCTCACTGCAACCTCCGCCTCCTGGGTTCAAGCAATTCTCCTGCCTCAGCCTCCCAGGTAGCTGGGACTACAGACACACGCCACCATGCCCAGTTAATTGTTTTTTGTATTTTTTAGTAGAGACGGGGTTTCACCATGTTGGCTAGGATGGTCTCAATCTCTTGACCTTGTGATCCGCCCGCCTCGGCCTCCCAAAGTGCTGGAATTACAGGCTTGAGCCACTGCGCCAGGCCACAATGAAGTATTTTTAAAGTAAGGTATGTACATTGTTTTTTTTTTTTTTTTTTTTTTTTAGATATAATGCTATTGCACATTTCTTAGACTGCAGTCTAAACAACTTTTATGTGCACTGGGAAACCAAAATTTCATGTGACTACCTTTATTGCAATATTCAATATTTGCTTTATTGCAGTGGTCTGTAATTCTCAGTATGTCAGATTTGTCTGTACTGAATACTGGGCAGTTTTTATCACTCTTATATATATCAAATCACTTAAACCTCACACCAACCCTGTAAAATAGCTATTCTTTCCCCTAAAGAGACTGAGACACAAAAAGGCTAAATAACTGCCCTAGTCATAGGGCAGCAGCTTCTGCATTCAAAGAATCCATGCTCTTAATTCTTAAACTATGGTGCCTCTACAAGTTAAGGTAATCGTATTATTATGAAGGGTAGATTGATCTTCATTATTCTAAAAATACTAAAGTAGTCTATTGAAGGTAGAGTGTTAGCATGTCCTCAGTGTTAGCAGAAATAGTGTGTTTCCAAGAAGAAATCAAATAGAAATATATATAAATGTCGAAATGAAAATTATGTAAATCATATAGCTTTTTCAAATTAATATTTATGTTAATTTATGTTAAACATTACTTTGAAAAAGTTGGTAAAGACATACTATTCAATAGAATTTTAAGAATTACATGGATTAATAGACACTTTTTAATGAGAAATATTTAATATACAAGGAAGATTAACAATTCTAAATCTATAGGTCCTAAAAACATATTCAATTTTTTTATAGAACAAAATTGTAGATAAATAAAGGAAAAAATAGACAAATCCATAATTTTTTTATTTTTATTTTTTATTTTAAGTCATGGGGATACCTATGCAGGATGTGCAAGTTTGTTACATAGGCAAACATGTGCCATGGTGGTTTGCTGCACCTATCAACCCATCACCTAGGTATTAAGCCCAGCGTGCATTAGCTGTTTTTCCTGATGCTTTCCCTCCTCCTCCCCATCACCCCTGACAGGCCTGAGTGTGTGGTGTTTCCCTCCCTGTGTCCATGTGTGCTCATTTTTCAGTTCCCACTTACAAGTGAGAACATGCAGTTTTTGGTTTTCTGTTTCTGTGATGGTTTGGTGAGGATAATACAGTGTCAGATTTTATCATACTCTCTCTAGCAGCAGCAGGTGGAACACGTGATCAAAACAAATGAAAACAGTAGCATAGGTAAGATAGACTTAACATGATTTTTAAACACCCCCAAAGCTAAATAACATATATTAATAGAATACTGTAATCAACAGCTTCAGAATAGACATTTTTTAATGCACATAGATTTTAATTGAAATTGATTATATGCTAGGCCATAAAGCAAGTTTCAACAAATTTCAAAGCATTAATATAACAAGTATATTCTCCAACTACAGTGGAATTAAGCTTGAAATTAATAAGAAAAGATAACTACAGAACTGTCCTATAAACACAAATCACAAAACATAAACAACCTAAGTTTCAAAGAAGAAATCAAATAGAAATTAAATTGTTTCAAGTGAATAAAAATATTACTTACAAAAACTTGTGGTATAGAGACAAAACTATGTCAACAGAAAATTTTAGCCTTAAATGCATGTAATAGAAAAAAAGGAAAGACTGCAAATCAAAGATTTAAACCTTCATCTGAAGAAGTTAGAAGTTAATAACAGATTAAGTCTAAAGAAATTAGAAGGAAATAAATGATAGAGATGAAAACAATAGATTCAACAAAAGCAAACATTGTGTGTGTATGTACATAATCAAGACCAAGTAGAGTTTACTCTGGAAATTTAGAATTGTGTAAAAATTAAATAATTTCATGTACCTTATTTGTAGACTAAAGGAGAAAATAATGTGATTATATTAATGAAGAAGTATTTGATAAAATGTAATACTGATTTAGTGGTTAAAAATCATGAAAGTAAGAACAAAACATTTCATATTAATGTTTTAAAAGCTATTGAAGTATATTGTGTAGTTCATTTTGATTATCTTGGTAAATGTTTCATATATACTTCAAAAGCATGTATAACGTGCTGTTTTTGGGTGTTGTGGTACATTAATGTCAGTAAGATCAGTTTTGTTGAGAGAGGTTAGTCATTTATATCTGTGCTGATTTTTTATCTGATTATTCTTTAAATCTCCTGTTTGTTTTAATTCATATATTTAAAAGCCATATTATTAGGGACATACAAATAAAGAATTTTTGTTTTCTTGATACACAGATCTTATCACTGTGAAATATCAATTTTTGTCTCTGGAATTTTTAAAATTTATGAATTCTATATTATGAATTCTATATGAATTCTATATTTTCTGATATGAAGTGTTTATATAAACACAGCCACTTTCTTATTAGTATTTGATGGCATATTCTTTTCCACTCTTGACATTTACTTATCTTTGCTTTATATTTCAAGTTATTTTCTTGTAAAAATCTCATAGTAAGATTTTAAATATTTATCCAACATGACGATCTCTGCCTTTTAGATAAGGCATGTAAGCCATTTATATTTAATATAATTGGCTATTACTGAGTTCAAATCTGTTATCTTGCCATTTTTTTCCTACTCGATGTTTTATTCATCTTTTCTTTTCCTACTTCATTTTCGATTAATTGCATATATTTTAAAATATTTTCTCTGTTGACTTATTAGCTATATCTTTTTGTATTATTTTTTGATTAATTGCTTTGGAAGAGACAAAATGCATCTTGGATATATCATAGACTTCCTTTGAATTATATATTTTTATAATGTAAAAACTTAAAACAGTATACTTTCATTACTCTTCTTCTGTCCTTTGTGTTATTGTTTTACTTCTATTTACTGTTTTTTTTTTTTACTTTATATATTTTACTTCTACCTTTTCCATAAACCACAAAATATATTGTCATTATTCTTGCCAAAAGCAGAAATTTAAAATAAGAAAATTAACTCTTATATTTACCTACATACTTCCTCTGTCTGATGCTCTTTATCTCTTTGTGTAAATCCAAGTTTCTATGCAGTATCACTTTCTTTCTACTTTAAGAACTTTCATTCATATTTTTTCGAGTACAGATCTGATGGTAATGAAATCTCTCTGCCTTTATTTGTCTGAAAAATATCGTTATTCAACCTTTACTTTTGAGATGTATTTTCATTTTATTTAGAATTCTAGGTTGATAGCTTTACTCTTTGGAATTTTAAAGATATTATTTCATTGCATTATGTGTTTATAGTTTCTGCCAAGAAGTCTGCTGTAATTCTTATCTGTGTTTTATTGTGTATGCAATGTGACTTTCTTTGGCAATTTTAAAGATTTTCTCTTTCTAGATTTTCTAACCACTTTGATTATGATAGTCCTTGATGTAATTTTTCATTCTCATTTTTCTTGAGATTCACTGAGTTTATTGGACTTAATGTGCTTATTATTTTAATCAAATTTGGAAAATTTTCAGTCATTATTCAATAAAATATTTTTCTTGATCTTCCTCTTCCACTGAGCTTCTTGGTACTACCAGTATGCATATGTTAGTCTACTTGAATTTATCCCACAGACCACTAAAACCGTATAATTTTTCTAGCATAATTTCACTTGTTGGTTCATTTTTATGTTTTTCCTTTGTATGTTGTCAAGTGCACTGATCATTTCTGTGGTGACTATTCTGTTCTTAATCATATCCAGCAAAAATTTCAATTCTGATATTTTATTACCTCTAGAATTTCAGTTTGTTTTCTTCTTTTATATTTTACATCTTCCTCCTCATCACACTCATGCTTACCTTAAATATTTGGGCAAATTGAGTACATAAAACATATCATAAAACATCCAATGTCCTTTTCTTAGAATCCATAATCTCAGTCTTTTCTGGTTCTGATTTTAGTGACTGAATTTACTCCTTATTGGGATAATTTATTTTAATTCTGTATATATAGAATATTTTTTAACTAGATAGAGTACATTGTGTATTTTATGGTGAAGGATGCCTGGTTTTTTTTACATTTATTTAAAAAGGAATATCTTTGTTCTGGCTGCACACTAACATGCTTGCAGATTAATTTGATTCTTTCCAAGTCTATGTTAAAGCCTTATAAGAACAGATAAAGAGTTATATTTTATCTACAGTTAGTTTATATTCATCTTGAATTTCTACTGAAGGCTCCATACTTTCATTCTGGCTTGTTGGAAATCAAATAATTCCTTTGTTGTGGGATTTGTTTGGCTTCCTCTAGGAATTGTTTGACTTTTAGTAAACTAGAAATTGTGCTTCCCCAGATTTTGTATTTTGCTTGGCCTTGTCAAATTTTACCAAATTCATGTACAGATTGATATTCAGACAAAGACTCAATGGGATCTATTTTCTTGCTCTATCTTTGCATACCTCTATCCTGTATAATACAATGTTCCGCCATCTTACTTTTCCTAAAATCCAATCTGTTTTCTGAATTCAGAGAAAGCGCTGAACTTTGTTTGGCTTACCTTCCTTTGCAAAGGGATTTGAAAATTACCTCTAGGTAGAAAGCTGGGATGATCATAGACTTCATTCATTTATATCTTTTCCAGGAATCTTGGTTCTTCACTGTCTGCTTGTCTGAAATACATGTTTTATATGTGTTTTTTCAATATTATATTTTTTTGTTATGAGAAAATAAAACAGAATTATGTTACTTTCTCAGGCTTGGAAGTAGAAGTACAGATGTTCATTTTAGGGGTTATTTTTATGTATGATCAAATTTATTTCCAAAAGTGTCGAACCAATGTATATTACCAATACAATGACTACTTTCTTTACTAAAACAGTTTCGGTGAATTTTTATTTCACTAAAACTTTTTATAAACTTTTATTTTAATAGCATACTTTTTATGTGAAAATATTTACATATGTGTTGTATATGTGTTTTTCTTATTACTCATTTCTCATGAGTAAGTGTTGAGTATATGCTTCTGTGGATTGGCATCAAAGTTCTTATGGTTGTATCTGTAAAAATTTTAGATATGGGTTTTGTGATCTCTGGAAAAAATTGCAAAATCATACATTGTCTTTGAAATCGTAAAATATCTTACTGATGTAAATCAATACAAAATGAAGAAAGCATTATTACAGATTTATGGACTATGGTAATATAGTTAAAATATATGGTTTATTCAATGTTCTATGTTTTTGTAGTAATAAAATGTAAAATCATATCTCTATCTTGCTAATTTTTTCTCCTACTCATCACAAATAAATTTTAAATTAGCATTTAAAAATAAATTAAAAAAATATGGAAAGTAGAAAAAGAAAAAGAATATAGGGAAAATGTATTATATCCTCATGTCTTAGTTCATTTTGTGCTACTACAACAGAATAACCAAGACTGAGTAACTTATAATAAACAGAAATTTATTGGCTCACAGTTCTAGAGGCTGGAAAGTAGACTATTAAAGTGCCAATCTCTGACCAGAGCCTTCTTTCTGCATAATTACGTGGTGGAAGGTGAGAGGGTGAGAGATGGCAAGATGGAGCCAAACTAGGTATTTTGTAATAGTACCAATTCCATCTATGAGAGTGGAGCCTTCATGGTCTAATCACGTTTTAATGGTCTCACCTCTCAATACTGTTAAAATGACAATTAAATTTCAACATGAATTTTGGTGAGAATAAAAATTCAAATCATAGCACATTAATATCTGTAATTTTATTAGTAGTCATACAAAAGATAACTACTTTCAAACTTAGGATTATTGACATTTACATTTTTATATATAATCAAACTTTATAGATAATTTTGTATTCAACTTTTTTAAATTTATTTTTTATGTTATTTGTTACTTTAAGTTCCATGATACATGTGTAGAAAATGCAGATTTGTTACAAAGGTACACATGCGTCATGGTGGTTTGCTGCACCTATTGACCCCGTCCTCTAAGTTTCCTCACCTCACCTCCTGCCCCTCAACAGACTCTGGTGTGTGTTGTTCCCTTCACTGTGTCCATGTGTTCTCATTATTCAACTCCCACTTATGAGTGTAAACATAAAGTGTTTGGTTTTCTGTTCCTGTGTTAGTTTGCTGAGAATGATGGCTTCCAGCTTTATCCATGTCCCTGCAAAGGACATGATCTCGTTCCTTTTTATGGCTGCGTAGTATTCCATGGTATATATGTACCACATTTTCTTTATCCAGTCTATCGTTGATGGGCATTTGGGTTGGTTCTATGGCTTTGCTATTGTAAACAGTGCTGCAATAATGATATGTGTGCATGCGTCTTTATAGTAGAATGATTTATATTTTTTTGGGTATATACCCAGCAATGGGATTACCGAGTCAAATGCTATCTCTGGTTCTAGATCCTTGAGGAATTGCCATACTGTCTTCCACAATGGTTGATCTAATTTACATTCCCACCAAGAGTATAAAAGTGTTCCTATTTCTTCACAGCCTCTCCAGCATTGATTGTTTCTTGACTTTTTAATAATCATCATTGTGACTGGATTGAGATAGTATCTCATTGTGGTTTTGATTTGCATTTCTCTAATGATGAGTAATGTTGAGCTTTTTTTCATGTTTGTTGGCTGTGTAAATGTCTTCTTTTGAAAAGTGCTCATAAACTTTGCCCACTTTTTGGTGTTTTTTTTTTCTTATAAATTTATCTAAGTTCCTCATAGATTCTGGATATTAGGTCTTGTCAGATGGGTAGATTGCAAAAATTTTCTCCCATTCTGTAGGTTGCCTGTTCACTGTGATGGTAGTTTCTTTTGCTATGTGTAAGTGCTTTAGTTTAATTAGATCCCGCTTGTCAATTTTGGCTTTTGTTGCAATTGCTTTTGGCGTTTTCATCATGAAGTCTTTGCCCATGCTTATGTCCTGAATGGTATTGCCTAGGTTTTCTTCTAGGGATTTTATGGCTTTGGATTTAAGTTGCTAATCCAGCTTGAGTTAATTTTTGTGTAAGGTATAAGGAAGGGGTCCAGTTTCAGTTTTCTGCATATGGCTAGCCAGTTTTCCCAGCACCATTTATTGAACAGGAGATCCTTTCCCCATTGCTTGTTTTTGTTTTGGTTTGTCGAAGATCGGTTGGTTGTAGACATACTTTTCAGTTAATAATGTAATTTAAACAGTTGTAAGACATTTGTAATCACAAAATATTTGGTACAAATGTAATATTATATGAATTGTTTGTTTTTTATGCTATTTTCAAATAATTTTAAAATAAAACATTTTTGTGAGTCAAATCCTTACTAAGTTTTGTTTATGATTTTAGATTATTTCTACAGGAAACATAATTAGATGCTAAGAGTGCATAAACTTTAAAAAAGACATTTCATACACAATGCCAAATTTCTTTCTTAAGGTGATATAGTAATACATATTTCCACAAAAAGTCCATGATATTGATTGTTTGCCTGCAGTAAGATTAGCTTCCACTGTTACCATTTAAAAACAAATTCAGGTTGAAATTGTATTTCTCACCTGATTCTGGTAAGTTTCCATTTTTAGTGCTGTGTATTGGTATTCTGAATTCCTAGGAATTAGAGACTGTTCAGGGCAAGGACCACAATCAGGAAAGGTCTGGATGTTTCCTTTTGCCAGTGCAATTAATGCAGGCCCCTTTTAGCCTACTTTGTTCAAGGAGCTCAAGATGTAAACTGATAGAAGCCATCTGGGTGAAGGGCAATGGTACTCTAGTATCTCACATAAGATTTCTGTGTTTCCAGATCTAGAGTTGTTTCAATTTTACATGCAAAAATAGCCTCTTGTAGGCTGCCCATCCATTTCAGTCTGAGGAACCCAATGATTCATGAACTAATTCTTACATGATTACTATGTAGGCTTTATTTCCTATTATGTAGAAACATGGAAAATAAAGCCTGTGAAGAACTTTTTCCTTATCCAAAAGTTACCCACTGACTGAATAGATTAAGTGGAAGTAAGTGGACATTATTCACAGCTGAAAAAATATTTCACTTGTTTCTATTTCTAATTTTAGAGAAACGTGAGAGAATTTATTTCTAGTTTTAGGGAAATACCCACTACCATGCAAAATATCCCATCAGAGTATTAGTAGAGTAACAGTGTTGCCATTGAATTAGGTAGAGTAATTCTTTCCCATTTTTATTATGAAGCAGGTTAGAGAGATAACAAAAGGGTTGTGTCTTCAACGAGGGAAAGGTATTTGTGTCAGATTTTGGTGGGGCGGCGGGGGGGGGAGTGTATCTATTCTTTTTTGTTTTTCTTTCCTCATTAAGTGATAGAAAATCTTCAACTCAGAGGTATAAAGATAGATAGGTTTGTGCAATTGGGGTGTGCTTCTGGAGAGGGTGGCAAAGGCCACCTCTGATTTGGGGTGGGGAAGAAAGGAATGCACAAAAGTGTACTGTGACAAACTAGGATCCAAAAGTAAAACAAAAAGAAAAAAAAAAGAACAACAACAACATGATGTGAAAAACCTAGCAGTGGAGAGGGTAGATGAAGAGCCCCAATCAAGGACCACTTACCTATAGGCATAAATGGTGTTTTAGAAGATTTTTAATATTCTCCTTAATGGAAAGATATTTTATGCTAGTGGTGGCTCAGAAGAAAAGTAGCAGGTCTTAGTAAAGTTTACAAATGCCTTGAAGTCAGGTAAAAAGGGGCACTGCCATGAACTCATATTGTTTACACCAAGGTGATGACTAATTAATTATCTCTATCATTTTATGCAGAAGCAAAAATGACCAACATAGAAGGGACCTCCCAATTTCCTTTCTCCAAAATGTGTACACGATGTTTTTTTCTTGAGAATAATCAGGAGTGATCTTAGCATAAAGAGCATCCTTTCCTTCAAATCCAACAACAACAGCAATGATCTAAATTTTATCTGTGGAAATAGAAAAAACTGAAGTCAGATTGCTCTCAGTTTCAATGTTTTATGTTCCCACCTATTTCCTTATTTCATTAGCAACATGTCTTTTTTCCCCAAACTACTGACTATATGTTGACTTAGTCTTTGAGGATAGAGGCAACTGCCTAATGTTAATTATCCCATAATAGTTACTAATATTGTTCAAAGAAATAATTCTCAAAATATCAGGTTTGAGATGCATTATAAAGACCATCTACTTTCACATTCTTATTTTATGAATGAGGAAACTTATGCTAAAAGTAGTTGAGATATTTGTTGAAGGTAATTTTCTGTAAATGCTCTTATTTTTTAGGGAGGGGACAACATGGGGAGAAATGCCAGATATAGGTGATGGGGGGGATGGAGGCAGCAAACCACATTGCCATGTATGTACCTATGCAACAATCATGCATGATCTACACATGTACCCCAGAACCTAAAGTACAATTCAAAAAAAGAAAATTATAAACAAATTAAAAAAAATTTTTTTTAAAGTATTTATTATTGGAAGTAGGATGTGAACTTTGGGACTAACTGAATTCACCATATAACTTAGTTTTTTAATGCTTTGCCTTATTCTTCTATAAAATGTGAGTAAAGTCATCTACATATAATCTCCTTCACAAAAATGTTATGAAAATAAATGTTCCAAATATATACAGAAAATCGAATGTTATAATGTAATTATTGTTTGGATTATATATGATGACCGTTAATTGAGGTTTGCCTTCAGATGGGTAGAATATTGGATAAAGCAAAGAGGACTAATGTTAAGTAGTAGAAAACACATTATATAAGACAAGAGTTCATCAATTTGTAAGATCACAATAGAGCCCTTAGGATATAATGTGAATGACAGCAGTGAGGTGTGGAAATGTATCTAGTACCTCAAATTGAGTTGTCCTCTGAATTTTGGGAGAAAGAAACTAAATGGAGAACATTAGAAATTATAAATATCTTACTGCCCAATGCTTGGATATCAACTACTTTATGTTGCATTTGACTTAATCCAATCTGTACACCTTTTCTGAGAGCATAGTTTGGAAAAAAATAACAATTTAAAACAATTTTTTTTCAACTGTTGTTTCTACATATTAGACATTTTGTGATAATGGCACACTTCTAAGGTGAATCATTTGAACACACAATTACATAATGAGCTCTGTCTTAGAGTGAATTCTGAGTGGCTTTGGCAGCTGTACATTTTAAAGGAGCAGATTGATACAAGTAAACTATCTGTCTTAGCTGAAGCTACTGTTAACATTGTAAACTGCCAACTTTATCTTAAGTGAAAAACAATTTAGAATTTTTCTTCCTAACAAAGACTTTTTATAAAAGCAATAAGGTGATGGCGTGAAGTGTGCTTATCATGCTATAATCACACCCCAGGGGGAATGAGAGGTGTGCCACTGCACCTCTTGCTTTGTAATGACCCAGGGGTGTGATTATCTTATGATAACCACACTCCCTGTCATGCCTTATTGCTGATACATTCCACATGTCATAATGAATCCTGAAGCACTTTCTAAGTCTCATAGCAAAGGCAATGACTTTGAAGTATAGGAAGTTGCCAGATTTTCTAGGTACACATAGATTAATATTGTATACATTATGAGGAATTATGAATAACTACTTTTAAGTGGCAACCAAGCCAGGGATATTGGGGAATTTTGGCTTTGTGCCTTAAAAAAAAAAACAAAAAAAACAAAAAGAAAACTTCTTGTTTGGCTACATTTTAAAGTTTTTATCCCCCTGCTCTAATTTTGATGACTGTTAAATTATTCTGTTTCTACAGAGTACATTATTCTCCTCTAAAACCATCAGGGAAACAACATCTGTGACATAATTATCTCGTAGTTACTTGATACGATGTTTTACTATGAAAATTGGGGAGTGATGAGCTCGCCAACACAAAAATTAGTTTCATTTGATTTTAAATGCCGATTATTCAAGTATTACTGTAACTACAGATTTCTAGATCTTCAGGTGTGCTATTTGAGGGAGGGGCTTTAAGGAAGCCTTTTAATTTATTCCATATGATTAAGAATCTTTCTTTCCTCACATGTTAGAGTTGCTCTATTAGCTCTAGTTGTAATGTAGATTTTATGTTATTGAGAGATAGCAATTTAACTTTGAGATTCTTCATTGCAACTGTTAATATATTCAAATTAAAGTAAGTAGGGTTAATAGTAGACTTATAGAAAACAAGAAAGATTAGTAATAGATTTCTGAATGCAGCATGAAGCTTTTATATAATACGACAACAAGGTAATAAACTAAGCAATTATTTTTATGCAACCTGCGTGATTATCAAACCACAGAGTGAATTTGCGTCTCAGAGAGGGGTTTCTAAGTAATTTTTTAACCTTCGAAATATACAGAACAGTCAACATTTAAGTCCTACTGTCTCTTGCATGGAAAAATCTACAACACTCTTCATCCTGTCATTGTAACCTAGGTGATGAAGATGGTGGCCTTTCACTGTGACCGCTGATGAGTTGATTCAATGTCTGTGTCAGCTTCAAGATCAACTATGTTAACCTTAGGTCACTTCAAGGAAAACTGTGTGTCGAAAGTGATGATTATTTAGCCGCCTACTGCATTGGCAGAGATTCTTCTGATTACCATAAAGGTCAAATATGCACATTTTGACTGGTGGTAATGAGTAGTTTTAAAGATGTTTTAGCCTTTTCTTAATCTTGCAGTGTCACTAAGGCTTCTATTGTTATGCACCAAAGAATGTGCCTATAATTGTACCATTTGCCCTATTGTAGCTTGTACATAGAGCTAATAGTGTGATGTTCCTTGTGATAACTGCCTGCCACATGTCCTAATAATTATTAGCCTTCAATAAATTGTATAATAAGGTAACCCAAGTATGGAAAAACTGAAGGTTCTTAAAAAGTTGGAAGCAGTATTTAAGAGGCTCATGTGTCAAATTCTGATAATAGGTAGAACAAAATAGGATATTAAAATACTTTTCAAGATATGAAAATCTTTTAAGAATTAGGAAGTATCTTAAAAGACTTCAAATGCTAAATGTGTATATGTGTATATATGATATATAATGTATGTGTGTATATGTGTATATATACACATGTATGTATATTTTTGTTAATATATTTTAAAGGTTCATAAAAAGGCTTATTTATCTAAAAATTAATATTTGTGGCAAATTTTCTTATTAACAAACAGTATGAATGGATACTGCATGTAGAAATTTTCTAGAGAAGAATTGATAGTGGCATTTAACATGTATAAGAAATATGCAGTATGGTTCCATATTTAACACATCCAAGCAATTAGTTTTTCGGGTATTTTCAAAGAAACCAGCTTTAAAATAGACAGTTTCAAAGGATCCAAAATGCCATTATACACACACACACAAAAGGAATAAATATGTAAAATGCTATTTAACATATAAATCCCAACCGAGTCCTGATGCTTCTCAATAAATTCAGTAGGAATGAAACAGTTCCAATTTCTTCTTTGTATTTCAATGACTTCTTGGATTTTAATAGGGGCACTAACTAACCCCTTTGATATTCTCTAATAGGTGTCAAACTTTTCAAAATCCACTGTAGGTGAGTAAATACAATAGAAAAATTAAAAGTAGCTGGAGAAAACACTAATTGGAATGTATGACAAATAGGGTTGAAAACATAAAAATGTAGGTTAATGCTTCAATCCTTTTAGATATAGTAAATGTAGGTTAATGTTTCCATCCTTTTTAGATATAGTAAAATGTGTGCATATAAGAATATAAGAAAAATAGATTCCATTTAAGTATGAGGTTAAAAAGTAGATTTACTTTTGACTACTTTTGAACTTCCAGTCTTATTTCCCTAAATTAAGATGTTATGCTGCAGCTAGTGGTAGAGTGACACCAAAGCCAGACAGTAAAATTTAAATTTTAGTACCATTAGAAAAGATATTTAGCATTTACATATTTTATGGCCTTATTGAACTCTTAAAAATGAACATAATTATGGAAATAACAAGTAAATATTTTCAGTATAATATTCATAATAATTTGAATACTTTGAATTTATCATACATATAAAATATGTTAGACATTAATTTTCACATAATTCCTGCTGTGTCTATTACATAAATCTATAGGATTCAATCTGAATTAATATATTTTGGTCTAAGTCTGCATTATACCAAAATCATAGGTTAAAATTGAGCACATTTATTCTACAGATAACCAAAACATTCATGAGCAAATTTACATTTGTGCCTGGGATATATACATAAATCTTATTTGAATTATAGGAGTACCAGTTACATTTGAAATATAAAATTCTTAATCATTGGGAGTAAAAAATGGCAAAAGCAGGGCTTTTATTTAAAATTTTTTTTATTAGATTGTTTTTTAATGCTTTGTAAATTTGAGGGCAGAGAAAACTATCAAATTTGAAAATGTAGTTGACTTCCAGTTATGAACTGGGTTTTTTTCCCCTCTTTTATTATGTTGTTTGGAAATAACGAAACCGTATATGTGGGTATACTGAACTAAAGAATGTGGCGTTCTTAAATTGCCTATTATACATTTCAGATTAGTAGTTCAGATAGTCTCCTTTTTGGTACTGTTGCTCTATTTAGAAAATTTACTGGGAAATATTGATGATGATTCTTTTTAAACAGTATTTAAAATCTGCAAATCTCCACTTGGAATCCTTTTTCTACACCTTAATCCAAAGAATAGAAATTAATAAGGCTAGTGAAGAAATCTACTAATAGAGATTTTCAAATATAGAAAGGAATAAATTATAACTGATTTTCCTACACTCAAATAGATACGTTGCTTCTCTTAAATTTTTCTTCCACTGTGTTTTCCACTGAAGTCTGTGTTTTGGTCTGTGTGTGATAAAGTTTCATGTATAAAAAGTACCACTATCCTATTGGTATGCTGGAGTCAGCTTGTTCTGGTCCCTAAAGCAGATTGTTAATTTTTCAGAATTTCTTTTTAGCCAGTTGTTAAAAACACTTTTTCTTATAACCTTATCTTAGAAGTGAAAAAATATTGTTATTGGAAATTAAATTTTATAAGCTCATAATTAAAGAAATTAAAACTAAAAGTAGTAGATACTCATAAGTCATTACATCCTAATTATGATATTACATTTTACTATTATCTGTGCTCTTGACATTATTTAAATATCTTGTATCTGTATGGTGAAAACACTTTATAATGTACTACTGCATGTTCCTCTCTCTTTTTTTCTCCCTATTTTTAATGATATTATAACTTGAAATTGGCCGTGGTAGGAGTATTCAAACCTTGTAAATTGGTAAACACAACATATCAGGGATTTGTTAATTGTTTTGTGGATTGCCTGGACTTAAAGTGATGGAGAAAATGTTGATAATGCAATCTACATTTATGAAGTGCCATATTTAGCTGTTACATTGACTGGCACCAAAAATTGAGAGAATATTCTTTTAGTATTCAAAAACTATTGTATGATTCAGTGAGGTAGTCATTAACATCGTTGATAAATGAGTAAAGTTCTGAATCAATCAACACAATGAATATGTGTTTATTGTTTCACTTTTGTCTTAATATAAATGAAATTATCAACTAACATTGAAGTTGGAACTGTACCCATTCAATAATTGCAACCATGGGTTGGCTATAGATACATTTGGCAAAAATGTAAAGACATCCTGGAAAATCAATTGGCTACATGGAATTTACCAAAAAAGAGTTTTATTTATTATATTCTAGTATTATAAATTAGGTTCTACACATCCTTTTATCAGAAAAAAATAGTAAACTTATGTAGTGTACATGTGTATATAAATATATACATATGCACATATGGGTGTGTGTGTCTGTATATATGCATACCTTTATTTCCCTGAGAGCCACTGTGCAAGAGAGATGCAGAGAAATACTAACTTAGCAATAGGTCATTCTACTTTTTAGGATCTCCGATTAATAGAAAGTTCTTTTACATTAAGAAAATACTGTTTGGTTACATTGCTACCCACTGATCTTTGGGAGTTACATTAAGTAAATTATTTTAAATTGCAGCTTGCCCTGCATATCTTTATCCTGAGGTTCCCAAACCTTTTTTCCTCTGGGAGAAATAGCCCTTATTCTTCAACCATATACTCATAAATTGATTTCTAAGATGTTCCAATGCAAGCCCTTTTGCATGCATTTCCATTTTCAACAATATGCTTAAATTTTAATGTAAAAAATGAAACATAAATGTTTGAAATTTTTAAAGAGAATAGTGAGAACTTTACATCTTTTTCCAGGGCACCATGTTTCTATCCGTCCCATAAGACATTGATTAAATTGGCATGCATTTAACCCATTTATATCTTGTTCATCCAAAGTCTCTAGGTTTTTTAATACACAAACTCTTATTGAGTAAGGACGCATCTATTCTGATTTTAGTGTTTTATTATTTTGATATTTTGAAGCTGATGTTTAAAATTCAGTGAGAGAGATTACATTTATCCCATCACTTCAATAGTTTGTCTGTACTGTTAGGTTTTAAGAGTAATATTTTGAAAGTATTTTGAAAGTACTGTAAGTTGGGACCCGGGGAAAAGTCAAGTTTTGTCCTTCCAATACTACTTCACAGACTTCCTGAGGAAACTACATGCAATAGAAAAATGAGAATCACTGTTACACATTATTAGTAGTTGCATAGTCCTGTGTAGCCTAGGCTGTAGACCTAAGCAAGACTATCTGTTCTCATTTTCATTGCTGCAAATTAAAAACAGGATCTCCACTCTATATTTGCCTATCTAGTTGAGAAAGGAGAGTCAGGATGGCATCTGCAGTGTGGAATCTTGTCTGACTTACCTATCCAGTTGATTGCTTGGAGGAGGTAAGGAAGGAGCTACCTGGCTGAGCCTTCTTCACAGAGAATGCCCCCACCCAGGGTCAACTCGGCAGGAAAAGGGAAGAAAGAGTTCTGGGGTGAGTCAACTTTTGGAGCATAGCAGCCCTTGTAAACTCAGGGTTGATAAACATTCTGGACTCTTAGATCAGATTGGCAAATTTTCTACCTTGAAATGTCAATAGACGTCAAGTAAGAGGAAATAGGTTTGTAGAAAGAGAACAGAAGAGTCCCTTCTCCCTGTCTTGGGCTAGTGTTCTCATTTAACCCATTAGACTGTGTTGCGTACCTTGAGGCAGGATTCCAAAACTACATAAGTGTATTCGTCTGTTTTCATGCTGTTGATAAAGACATACCCAAGACTGGTAATTTCATGCTGCTGATAAGGACATACCCAAGACAAAGTAAAAGAGGTTTAATGGACTCACAGTTCCATGTGGCTAAGGAGGCCTCACAATCATGGCAGCAGACAGAGAGAATGAGAGCCAAGGAAAAGGGGAAATTCCTTATAAAACCATCAAAACTTATGAGAAGTATTCACTACCATGAGAATAGTATGAGGAAAACTGCCCCCATGATTCAGTTATCTCCCACTGAGTCCCACAAGTGGGAATTATGGGAACTACAAGATGAGATTTGTGTGGGGGACACAGCCAAACCATATCAGCAAGGGAGTCCTGCTGTCCTGCTTTGACTTTTATGAGGCTGCCCAATCTCCCCCACCTCCCTGAAACCCACCATTATTGGCAATGTAATACTTATCCCCTTGCCAATGGAATCTGCGTCTTTATTGTTGCTCCAAAGTATTTGAAATGTGTCTGCACAAAACACAGAGTTAAGTCTAAAGGCATAATGTATATCACAAACACCATTCACCCTCTCTCCACATTTCTACCTAGGGTATATCTAACCCCTTTTCTGACATAGCTTAACAGAAGTTGTTATTCAATGAATTTAAATGATACAATGAAGAATAAATCATGTTTGAATAATATAATTCCCTTCTCAGCCTTAAATTCATACTGAAATGTTAAATTGTATATAATTAAAAGTTGAGAAATACATATAAATACTTCTGTGTGAATTTAAGGCTGGGAAGGGGATGGACACACACACACACACACACGCACACAGACACATACACACATCTATATCCACAGCTGGTACTAGTTCTCTTCCTCTACTTGTTTGTACCCTGAGTCTTACAGGGAAGGCTTTTGCCTCATTCCACAGACATTCAAAATATATGTATATTGTAAAAAAAAAAAAAAAAAAAATCAAATAGTATTCAGAAGTATATGGGAGAAAGTAAAGATTGCTTGAAATCCTACCACCCTTAGATGCCACCATTAATGTTTTGTGAGGATAATTTTCAAGAATTTCTTTCAAATATACACAATCATTACCATTTCACAAAATGGGGACACATCATACATTCTCTTCTATTCTTGATTTTTATTTTTAAAAGTATAGCATTTTAAAATTTTTATCTTCTCTCTCAAGTTCTTTATTCTCGTATCTTTTCTTTGAACTGTTCATCCCTGGTCTGTGGTCATATTACCATCTATAAGTATTTGTATATGGCCCTTTGATGGAAGTTGAACAATCTTCTTTCACTGTCTAGGTTCTAAACAAATTGAGAAATATAAGTAGCAAAGGGAGGCCAACAATATAGTACAGTTTACACAAGGCTAAGTTGGAAGATGTGAAAGCCAATGGGTCTGCAAATTTAATTTCAGATTCAGGCTGACTTAACCTCCCAGTAGCAGGAACTGCTCAGCTGGAAAACGTTCTTCATTCTGTGTATCTATGTGGGAGGCAAAAGGCCTGCTCTGAAAGATGTAGAACAGAGGAAGAGAGAAGACCAGGAGTGCCTGTAAGCAGGACCTCTCCAAGAGGAGAGTGCTGTGACGGATTAGCACAGAGTTCCTCCAGGGGGTACAGCTGCACCAGGAGTTGCAGAGAACTTTTCTCCAAAGATCCTCAAATCCCAAATAAACAAAATGGTGCAGATGAGTCAAACATATCCGGTATATTCTATCCAAATGTACTGTGAATATCACTCTACCTCCCCAGTATTTATAATTTAAGATCGTTCAACATGAGAAAAAGTGCTAATACTAAACAAAGGTTCTTCCCAGGGCATGACTATGGATTTCTTTTTTTGTCATTTAAAGAGAATCATATATATATACACCTCTTTGATTCTTTTCTTCATTTATGAATACATAAAAGAAATCTGTCAATATGAACAAGTATAGACCTAACTTATTTTTTGTAATTGGTGCAGGCTCTTCTATGGGAGAGATATGCCACAATTTATTCAACTATTTAGTTTTTTACTTTCTTTATGAAAACTGTGCCTTACATAATTTTAATTTTTATGCAGTTAACATGTCTTTCTAAATGTATTGAGTATTCTGTTTTAACAAAAAAGGTCAACCCAAACTTATATGTACATCCTTTCAGAATTTTTGAGGCTTTATTTATTTTAAATATAAGACTTTTACTGTCTTAGAATGGAGTGAACTATAAACAATAAACTATATGAAACTATGACTAATATTTTATTAAACATTTCTGTACATAGGTCTTTAATGTGCTGATCTTGTTACTTCTCTGGGATAGATTTCCTGGAGAAAAGACTATTGAGTTGAAGGATGTGAAATTTTAATAGATATTGCTAGGCTTTCACATGAATTGTAACAGTTCACATTTTTACCAGTAATGTGTAACAGGACATATTTACTTGAATGCCCCAGCATTAAATATTCCCAGTTACTTTTTCACATTGGCCAATCTAATAAGTGTAATTTGATAGCTTCCAGTTATGTGCTGGCCTCCTTTATTACTTCATTGAGGATTCTGATAAAAATTCACTTTACTAAGGTAATTCCAGACTAATATGTCTATAATAGCCAAGCTCCCTCATCATTATTCCTTATCCAGATTTTACATTTTTAAAATTTTGTACTACTTATCATCAGGTTATATATTTTCATTGTGTCTACCATCAACTAAAACATAAGCTTCATAAGAGCAGTAACTTTCTACATTTTTGCTTGATGTTGAATCCCTAGCACTGCACCTAAAATTTAATAAACAATTAATTTGCATTTTCCTGTATGTACATAGAATGTTTTTATTGTCCATTGGGCATTTGGATTTGCTTTTCTTTGAATTGCTTATTCATATCATTTAAGTATATTTATAATCACTTTATAAATTTTGAGGTGTTTCTGGTATACTATAGATACTATCTAACATGTTGCAAACAATTCTCTTATTTTTTACTTTATAATCACCTGCCTTTTATGATTTTAATTTTTATATAGCAAATATATCCTTTATATTTTCTGGCTGTCTTAATTTTAAAAATTCATCTAAATGTATACATATTTTTGGTATTTATGTTTACATTTAAGGTTTTACCTTATCTAGAATGAGAATGAGCTCAACATTATTTTCTACAAAATGGATGTCTACTACACCAGTAATACTTTAAAGTTAATCATAATTCCCCCACTCAATAGAATTATCACCTTTGTCATATATTAAATTCCTTATATGCTTGGATCTGTTTCTCAGTCCCGATGCTTCAATAATCTATTTCTATTTTGATTATTTTAAAATATTTTGGGTTATTCTGAACTTAATATTCCTAGAAAATTTGATATTATCTCAGTACAACATAAAGCACAATACTATTAGGTGTTTAGGCAAATTGCATTTAAGTCTAATATATATTTGGCATAATATATATATTTATATGTATTTGGCATAATAGTAAATCTTTCAATCCAAAAACACATGTATTAGTTATATTTTGTTATATAATAAGCCATTCTAAAATGTTGTGGCTTAAAATACAATGAGTAGTTATTATCCTTTCAATTTCTGTGGTTCAGAAATTTGGGAGTGACTTGGTTTGAAGACCTTGGCTTGGGGGTCTCATGACGTGGCACTCAGATGATGGATGGGGTTAGAGTCACTCCAAGTCTTCTTGCTTACACGCCTGGGCTGGAAAGGAGTGCCAATGTCACATTGTGAGATGGGATATAGATTGTTGCAGCTGTTATTTGAAATTACCATCTCCCACATGATATACCTTCTTCTCATTTATTCTGTTCTTAGTTTATAGGCTTTCAGAGAACTTTATCATTTCATTTTTAGAGATCCTGTACACTCCATGTTAAATTTGTTCTTGAATACATTATAATTTTTGTTTCTATTGCAAATGGAATATTTTCCTTTTTATTTCTATCTTCTTTTAGCTAGAATAAAGGAAAGTTACTGATATTTGAATATTTGTCTTTATCTAGCCACTTACCACATTTCCTCATACATTCAAGTAGTTTTTAATAGAATCTTTTGAGTTTTCTTAGATATTCAATAATATTATTAGCAAAAGAGATAATTTTCCAAAATGATACTGATTAATTTTTCTTCTCTATTCTAGACAGAAAAATCTCTGAAGAGATGTTGAATAATAATAGATAGCAAGCATCTTGTTCTTGTTCCTTCTTTTAAAATAAATGGCTTTGTATTATCAGACAGGTTGATGCTTGCTATTGCCTTTGCTAAATAATCTTTATCAAATTTAATTAACTTCTTTCTATTTTGCTGCTACTTGGATTGCCTCAAAACATTGGCATTATCTGCATTTTACAAGTTAGATGGAACTGTGAACCATGTAAGTCTTGATGTCTTTTTAAATAATCAAATTTTAAAACCATTATTTTGATCTCTTCTGTGATACTTATTTCATGAACTTCCTCCAAAGTTCCCACTTTATTTATAGAGTTATACTTCTCATTTATTTATCTACCCAATTGATTATTTATTTTCTGAATCTCAGCTTCAGAGGGTTACGTTAATCATATTCTTTCTGCAGTTAACTACACACCCTTTCTTATTTTTTTAACTCTAGTTCTTGGCTCTTTACATTTTTTCTAATATTACCAGTGACTTAATTCATGATGATTTTGTTATCCCTTTAGAGGATCCTCTCAATACTCTACCTTCCAGTTCCTATTAACATTGAAGTCAGCTCATGTTGCTCCTCATCTCAAACCCATCCAATGGATATCCATTAACTCTCTGACCCTATCTCCTACTATTCCTTTCATTCTTTCTATTCTATCATGGCCACAGTGGCCTGCTTGTGGTTCCTCAGATATGCCATGTGATTCCCTCCTTAGCTGAAGAACTTCAACCCACGTAATCTCATGGTTCGTCCCTGATCTACTTCAGGTACTGGCTAAAATTCACTTCATAGAGAAGCCTTCCCTAACACCCTATTTGAAACTCCAACTCCTCTCTGGTACTCTCTAAGCTCTTTCCTGTTTGTTTTTCTCCTAGGACTTGTCACTTTCGGACATATTAGATTCTTTTATTTGTTTATCATCTCATACTCAAAAAAGGGCAGAGTCTTTACCGTTTTGTCATACTGTTTACCCATAATATTAAGGAAGCTATAACTAAACATCCAGGATAGCCAGACTTTTTACAAGGCAAATTAGATATCTAAAGCTATGTGGAGAAAGAGGAGGGAGGGAGAGAGAGAGGAAGAAAGAATGTCAGACAGAAGCTGTTTTACCTTTTGTGACCTAACTTCAGAAGCCACTTAGAGTCACCCCCCACCATGTACTACTGGTCAAGACAATTACAAAGATTGATGCGGATTAAAAGAAATAAAGGTATCTGAAAATTATTTTCTTTTTTCTTCTTTGGTTTTCTTTTCAGTTTTGTTTTTGAGATGGAGTCTCGCTCTATCACCCAACCTGGAGTGGGTGTGTGAGTATGATCTTGGCTCATTGCAACCTCTGACTCTCGGGCTCAAGCAATTCTCCTGCCTCAGCTTCCTGAGTAGCTGGGACCACAGGCACCTGCCACCACACCTGTCTAACTTTTTTTATTTTTAGTAGAAACAGAGTTTCACCATATTGGCCAGGCTGGTCTTGAATTCCTGACCTTGTGGTCTGCCTGCTTCAGCTTCCCAAAGTGCTGGGATTATAGGTGTGAGCCATCACTCCTGGCCTGAAATTTTCAAAATTTTCCTTTTTGTCTTTAAGAGACTTACTAGAGTTTATATGATTTTCTGATCCTTAAAACAACCAACTTTTAGAACATTTATCCTGTTATTTTATTTTTCAAATTTTATTATTTTAGTATCTTCCCTTTAGTTTTTGTTCCTTTTATAATTTATTGAGATGAGGTATAATCCCATTTATCTTTCATCTTTCCTTTTAATAAGAAGATATTTCAAAATCTGTTTTTGGATAGTTTTAGCAATGTGATAAAACTAGGTTTTGGTAGAAAATGTTTTATGTTTTTCGAAATTAAAACATTTAATTTTAATATTCTCTTTGGACTAAGCATATTTTTAGGATAAAGTTTATTTTCTAATAAGTCAAGATAGCCTAGTAATTTTTACAGTGTTTTTAAATATTTATTTTCATCAAATAAAATGTTATAAATATTAATTTTGGTCAGAGAAAATAAATGTTCTACATTATAAGCTTTAAGATTTTATTTTGTAGCCAATTGAATAATAGATTTTTGAAGTGATTCATGGACATTTGCAATATGTTTTCTATTTATTATATTTCATTATTTTATTGAATTTAATTCATCTGTATATTTTTAAAAATGTTTTTTGTGAATTTTTAATAATACTTGCTTTAAATATTTACCTTCTTTACCTAATCTTAAATTCTAATTTACCTTCTGTACCTAATCTTAAATTCTAACTTGGTTATTAGTAATATCACTACACATATTTTATTTGTGTCTTCTTATATTTTATAGCTAGTCCTACCATCTGTAAGCTTGCATGGTAAGATATAAAACTTTTTTATACCTTCGAATTTGATGGCATCTGCTGTCAGAAAACAGATTTTATCTTGTTTACATTAATGTAACAACCAATATTTTATTCTTTTAATCTTAATTTATGTTCATTTTTAAATGCAGTTTTTTCAAATTAAGGTTTACTGTACTTTTCCCATCCTTCTAGTTACTCCTGTTTACCTTACTGTTTCTTAGTCTTTTAGTATATTACTTTCTCCTATCACATTCTTTTTTCTTTCATCCACTGAAAAATGAAGAGACAACATTATCTTCGTTACCCTTTACAATACCTTTTTCTATTTATTTTTATCTAGACCAATAAAGGATAACCGAAATAAAGGTAGCTTTCTCTTACCATTAAATTATGACCCAATGATCCAAAGGCTATTAATAGGGTACCTTAGAATATTACAATACCAGCTCAACACCCACATTTAAAGCCAAATGTTATTGTTACTTAGTTATTTCTCTGAGAAGGAATTGTAGACAGAGAAAAACTAAATAAAAAGAAAGAAAGAAAATCTTCCAGATTTTACATAGCAAGAATCCCTGTCAGTGCATGCCAGTTACACAAATTTTATGTGCACAATTTCAGTTCAGTGAATAGAAATCTGTTATCAAGGAGTTAGTGTGTTCTTCCAAGGCTTTTATAGCTGGCAATTCCGGGAGCTCTTCTAGGTCTCTCTCCTCAGATTCTTCAAAGGAAGAAAGGACTTTAGACAGATGCTTCTCCTCAATATCTTATAGAAATTTCAGAGTTATTGCTCCTATTTCCCACTACTAACTTAAATCTATATATTGAGACAAGAATGATCAAGGTTGCTTAGAAAGAAATATTATATTACAATATCTTTCTGAAAATGAAAATAAGCCAATGAGAGAGTGCTCATGTACCAGAAAGAGAGCCCTGGCTCTCCAGGACATCAACGGGTACTTAGACCTTCAGATTAGCCACTCCTCCCTCTCTTTCAGTAGATTCAGTAAGAATAGGCAGATAGAAAATGTGCAGTGATGGGTCGGAAGAGTTGCCTTCTTTTTAAAGCATTATTCACTTTTTGTAATTAATTGCAGTTGTTTTTCTGAATCTTAGTTTCCCTACCAAATTATAAACATGGGGGGAGGTGTATTACTCTGTTCTCATGCTGCTAATAGACATACCAGAGGTTGAGTAATTTATAAAGGAAAGAGGTTTAATTAACTCACAGTTCAGCATGGATGTGGAGACCTCAGAAAATTTACAATCTGGGGAAGCAAACACATCCTTCTTCACATGGTGGCAGCTAGGAGGAGAATGAGTGCCCAGTGAAGGGGGGAAGCCCCTTGTAAAACCATCAGATCATGTGAGAACTCACTATCACAAGAACAGGATGGGGGATAGTGAGTTTCATGTTTCAGTGATCTCCACCTGGCCCCCTCCTACAATATGTTGGGACCATGGGAACTAAAATCCAAGATGAGATTTGGGTATGGACACAGCCAAACCATATCATTGTGTCCCTGGCCCCTCCCAAATCTCATGTGGTCACAATCAAAACACAACCATGCCCTTCCAACAGTTCCCCAAAGTCTTAACTCATTCCAGTATTAACTCAAAAGTCCACAGTCCAAAGTCTCATCTGAGATAGGGCAAGTCCCTTCCACCTATGTTAATCAAAAGCAAGTTAGTTACTTCTAGGTACAATGGGGATACAGGAATTGGGTATATATACTCATTCTAAGTGGAAGAAATTGTCCAAAACAAAGGGGCTACAGGCCCCATACAAGTCTGAAATCTAATAGGCCAGACATTAAACCTTAAAATTTGAAAATGATCTCCTTTGACTCCATGTCTCACATCTAGGTCACTTTGATGCAAGAGGTGGGCCCCCACAGCCTTGGACAGCTCCACCCCTGTGGCTTGGCAGGGTACAACTCTCTGCTCTAGCTGCTTTCACAGCTGTTGTTGAGTGTCTGAAGCTTTTCCAGGCACACAATTCAAGCTGCCTGTGGATCTACCATCTGAGGTCTGAAGGATGGTGGCCCTCTTTTCACAGCTCCACTAGGTAGTGCCCCAGTGAGTACTGTGGGTGGGGGTTGACCCCCACATATCCCTTCCCCCACTGTCCTGGCAGAGGTTCTCCATGAGGGTTCCACTCTTGCAGCAGACTTCTGCCTGGGCATCCTGGCATTTCCACACATCCTCTGAAATCTAGGCAGAGGTTCCCAAACCTCAATTTTTGACTTTTATGCACCCGCAGGCTCAACACCAAGTGGAAAGCACCAAGTCTTGGTGTTTGCACCCTCTGAAGAAATGGCCTGAGCTTAAAGTTGACCCATTTTAGCCATGGCTAGAGCTGAAGCAGCTGGGACTCAGGGTACCATGTCTTGAGGTTACATAGAGCAGGGGGGCCCTTGACCTAGCCCTGGAGATACTTTCTCCATCTTCTTGCTGATTAACATTTGGCTCCTAATTACTGATGCAAATTTCTGCAGCAGGATTGAATTTCTCCCCCAGAAATTGGGATTTTCTTTTCAATTGCATTGTCAGGCTACAAATTTTCCAAACTTTGATGTTCTGCTTCTTCTGGAACATTTCGAAATTTCTTCTGCCAGATACCTTAAAATCTCTCTCCAAGTTCAAAGTTCCACAAATCTCTAGGGCAGGGGAAAAATGCTGCCAGTTATCTTTGCATAACAAGAGTTACCTTTCCTCCAGTTTCCAACAAGTTCCCCATCTCCATGTGAGACCACCTCAGCCTGGACTTTATTGTGCATATCCCTATCATATCCCTATCAGCATTTTGGTCAACAAGTCTCTAGGAAGTTCTGAACTTTCCCACATCTTCCTGTCTTCTGAGCCCTCTAAGTCTCTTGGAAGTTCCAAACTTTCTCACATATTCCTGTCTTCTGAGCTCTCCAAGCTGTTCCAGGCTCTTCCTGTTACCTAGTTCCAAAGTCGCTTCCACATTTTTGAGTATCTTTACAGCAGTGCTGCAATGCCCTGTACCAATTTACTATATTTGTCTGTCCTCATGCTGCTATAAGGACGTATCCAAGACTGGGTAATTTATAAAGGAAAGAGGTTTAATTGACTCACAGTTCTGCATTGCTGAGGAGGCCTCAGAAAACTTTCAATCATGGCAGAAGGGGAAGCAAACACATCTTCCTTCACATGATGGCAGCAAGGAGAAATGCCGAGCAAAATGAGGAAAAGCTCCTTTTAAAACCATCAGCTTTCATGAGAACTCACTATCATAAGAACAGGATGGGGGACTGCCCCCATGATTCAGTTATCTTCACCTGGTCCGTCCCACGACACGTGGAGATAGAGAACTAGAATTCAAAATGAGATTTGAGTTGGGACATAGCCAAACCATATCAGTGGGAAAAGTGTACTTGATTCTTTTTGAAATTATAATAACTATTATTTCTTACCATACTGAGCTGGTATCTTAATGACTGACTGAATTCATCACAGACTAATGCACCTTAAAAAAAAATTAGTCAAATGAAACAGTGGAAGTGGAAAAGGAACAAGGAAATCTGTAACTGCTTGTGATCAATTTAGTTGTAAACACTATTGCCCTTGGACCTTTCTTAATAGTTTCTGCTTACTTTTCTAATCTTTCAAGTTAGTTTTTGAATTTTTCTATAATCATCCAAGAGCCAGCTAGTTATTTAATGAAATAAAAGTTGTATGGATGGTGTTACTTTGTGTCTGGTCCTTGGTAAGGGCTGAATAAATGTTGGATCTTACTATTAATAATAGTGTTTCCGTATTGTACATAAAGATGATGAATATGCAGGAAAAGTGATCTATGATATATCATTAATACATTATGACCAAATTTATAAAATTATTATTTTTAGATATAATTTTAAAAACTGAGGTTAACTGTGCCAACACGTCCACATTCTCTGCCTTTAAAAAAAAAATAGAAGTTACAGTATGTTAGGAGATATTATTATATTATGCCACAATTAAAAATATACTGTGTTTGTTTCATTTCCCAAATTCTTTTAAGTATGTAAGAAACATCCATTTTATAACATATACCAGAATTTTATGGAGAATTAAAGTCATATTCACTAGTTTGTGTAATGTATGTAACATTTTAAAAATAACCTCATGATTCCTTATTAACAAGCCAATTTTTCTTTCTACACCCTGCCCACTATTAAAGTTAATCCACTAGAATAAGGAAGAAAGAAGATATTACTAAGGTAAAGCCCTCACTAGTGAGATGAGTAAAAAAAAAAAAAATGTTTTTTAAAGTAGAAGTGAGGGACAGCAATATTTTAAAGATTGAGGGAAGAAGAAAAAAAGCAAGTGGTGAGATACTTGTGTTCTGACCTCCCTTTTCCAGCATGAAATGAAGAAGGCTGCAAAGGTTGAGGTGAGAGTTGACAGCAAAGTGTGTTTTGCTTCATGTCCTGTTGGGAGTCAGCAAGGGTCTGCCCTGTGGGTGGAAGCATCAGATAGGAAGAAGTGGCAGGGCATCATTGAATAACTATCCCCTCCCCCCAGTTTGATTTCCCTGTGGTATGGAAATGATCTAGAGGCATCTGTGTGCCCTGGGGGAAAGCTGAATACAGCAGGCCAGTGAGATTGTCAGCAGAGGTGGCAGAAAATAGGAGTAAAGGTGACCCTGTAGCCAAGCACCATGGGACAGGCTGCCTGGGCAAAGATCAGTGCCATTTTAGGAATTTATAGTCACGTGATAGCTGAGGTAAACTGAGTCAGCAATAAGGGCAACCAGTTCTTGATGCATCCAAGAAAAACAGACGACCAGATCACAGACCTTCAGATTTCCTGGTGCCTAAAGGTCTGGAATTTCCTTCAAACCTCCACGTTATGTCTCCCTTATATCATAAAGCAGTAAGCCCTAGAGCCATATGTCACGGTCTGGAGGGGTATGCTTTTTACATGATGTGAGAACTCCATGTGACAAAAGCTATAGGTTGAGCCCTTATCATGATAAATGGTAGCTGATAGGATTTAGTAAATCCTTTCTTAAGATAATAGCATGGCTTGCTGCTATGTTGCCTTGCTGAAAAATCTCATTTCAAACATCAAAAGTGAAAGATTAACCATTTTCATACAAATCCTAATATCCCACTAAGCAAATGGATGCTTTAGACCAAAAAGGCCAAGTATTTACTTGGAAGGAGAAAAGAGATTCATTAACAAGTTTGAAAATAACACCTCTGTTATAGTTATTTTAAAAACTAGTCAGAACATCACCTAAATACTATGGATGTATATACTCTTTATTGTACATAGAAGCAAAGTTGGTTAGAGCTAAAAGAGATCATATAAATTATCTATTCCAACCTCAGAAATGAGGCATCTGAGATCCAAAAAGGTTTAGATAACTTGCCTTGGGCATATTGAGTATAGGATAAAGCCAGACAAGAATCCATTCTTGATTCTCATTCTAGTGCCTCCTCTCTTACCCTTCATCTCCACATACTTGACGATTCCTTATCCTTGAACACTTATTCATCTGTAAGTATTTGAAGACAATGCTTCATTGGTCTTCCTGTTGCAGTTTCAATTTCATGCTTAAATTCTGTCTCTAAAAGGAGCTTGCTCAAATAATGACTGCTGGGCAAATTATATGATGATCTTAGTAATTTAGAGACATCATGCCAATGTTAGACTTCTTAATTCTATTTTTTAAATTGTGGATATCTAGAGAATTCTTCATTCTGGTCAAGAAATTTTCATGGTAATGGTTTTGATTTTTAAAGAGACTTAAATGTTTCTTTTAAAAGGGAGACCTAGAAAATTCTTCCACTATTATTAATTCTCAGAAAATAATTTAATTGAACCTCACTGAAGCTAATTAAAAGGATAATTTCTCATTTTGCTTTGTGGTCCCATGGACTTAATTCAACGGAAGAGGTGTATTTCTTTTTATTTTTTTGGAGGTAACTGTGCTAAGAGTCAGCATCAGGGGAACAAAATGAGAAATGCCCTCATATTTCTATTCTTCTTATCTCATGACAAAAACATCTTGTACCAGTTTACACTTTCTGAATAATTTTACCCTTTCTCATGCATAAATTATTTCATCTTTATGCTATTAAGTAAGCTTCTTATGAATTTGTTTTAAATTTTGTTTTATATGTAATAATTATGTAATTCAGCAAACATTTACTGTTTAAAGATTAACCATTCAATTTTTGCTTTTAACTGTTATTTTTTTAGTCACAAGTTCTCTTTACATTGCCCAGACTAAAGTGCAGTGGCTATTTACAGTGTTGATTATAGCTCACGCAGCCTCAAACTCCTGGCCTCAACTGATCCTCCTGTCTCAGCCTCCCCAACTAGCTGGGACTATAGGTATCCACAGCTACACCCAGCTTTTATTTATTGTTTAACAATTTATACTCCTTATTATATGGCAGGCATTACTCTAAATGTTTCATAAGAATTAATGCAGGAACAATAGGTACCCACAGCTGCACACAACTTTTATTTATTATTTAACACTTTATACTCCTTATTATATGGCAGGCATTACTCTAAATGCTTCATAAGAATTAATGCAGGCATGTACTGTTATACACCTCCCCATTTTATAAGTAAAGATATTTAGACACGGAAAACTTAAACAACAGTCAAACTCAGAAATTTGTTACATAGATGCATATTCTTAATGTTGATTATAGGAGCCATGCTTGCTACTAGGGATACTAAGAAGAATGGAAGACTATGGCTAAAGAAACTTAGCTTACAACATACTGTTTTGTAGATACAAATGTATAAAAACAGCAGTGTTTATTATTATGAATATACGTAAAAAGTGCTATGGGAAAATAGAAAAGGGATTTCAGAGGAAGGAACATTGAAGTTGTGCCTTAAAAATGAGGAGAGTTTCATCTTAGCAGAATGTTATTTAGGAAAAGGTAGAAAAAAAAGGAAATACCAGCCAGTCTAAAAGTGCAAGATGTTTCCTGGAAATAGATTCATCTAGTGTGGCTGGGAGTTTAAAAGAAGTGATAATAAAAGAACATGAAGAGTTAGAGCAGGGCCAGATTAAAAATGACATTCAATGTGAGGGGTCAAAATTCTAAATTTATCTTTGGGGATGGAGGTGGTTATCTAATTTTTATTTTTTTAGATGGAGTTTTGCTCTTGTTGCCCAGGCTGGAGTGCAATGGTGTGATCTCAGCTCACCACAACCTCTGCCTCCCAGGTTCAAGCGATTCTCTTGCCTCAGTCTCCCCAGTAGCTGGAATTACAGGCATGCACCACCACACTCAGCTAATTTTGCATTTTTAGTAGAGACAGGGTTTCTCCATTTTGGTCAGGCTGGTCTTAAACTCCTGACCTCAGGTGATCCACCCGCCTCGACCTTCCAAAGTACTGGGATTACAGGCATGAGCCACTGCACCCAACCTCTGAGATTTTATTATTGTTGTCATTTTATGCATGTAGAATTATATGACTACTTTTGAGTTTTAAAAATGTTAATCTAAGTCTGGCATGGTGGCTCATGCTTGTAATCCTGGCACTTTGGAAGGCTGAGGAGGATGGATCACTTGAAGTTAGGGGTTCAAAACCAGCCTGGCCAACTTGGCGAAACCCTGTCTCTACTAAAAATACAAAAATTAGTGGAGGTGGTGGCCCACGCCTGTAATCCCAGCTACTTGGGAGGCTGAGGCAGGAGAATCCCTTGAACTCTGGAGGTGAAGTTTGCAATGTGCCAAGATCACACCACTCCACTCCAAAAAAAGAAATGTTAATCTAGCCATGATGTGAAAAATGGATTTGAGTGAGAAAAGACTGAGGGTGGGGCCACCAATTAAGGGCTGCTACACCAGTTCAGACATAAAAGAAAATTAAGGCCTTAAACAATGATAGTGCCAATGAGAATAAAATGAAAGAAAACAAACAAAAAATATGAGAAGTTTGCCTGACAAGATAATGGGTTTGTTTTTGGAAACAATGAGTTTCAGAGGACTGTGCCCCAAATGTAGTTGCAAATACTAGTGAAAAAGAGACTGGAGCTTGAAATAATAGATTTGTGACTCATTAGGAGTTATGACAGTGGGAGACATGGGCGTAGAGAAATGGGAGTGGGGATGAATGCAGAGTCAAAAAGTTGGGTGAAAGAGAATGGAATCTAGCAGAAGAGGTAGAAAAGAAAGACAGCATCTGAAATCCAATGGAAAAAAATGTTTAAAGAAGGAACAAGTGGTTAGCCATCTTAAATGCAACAGAGAATGGTAATAGGAAGAGGACCATAAAACTTCGTAGTTAGAATTCCAATTAGTGTAAAATCTTTTTGTTGCCGTGGCTTTAATTCTGTAGGCTGAATGTAGTTTGCTGGATTGTGACCCTCAAGGATGTCCATGTCTTAATTCCTAGTACCTATAAATGCTACTTTATATGGCAAGGATTTTGCAGATGTGATCAAGTTAAGGATTTTGAGATGAGAGTAGCTGAGATTATCCAGGTGGGCCAAATAACGTAATCACAAGTGTCCCTGTAAGAGGGAAGCAGAAGGAGATATGGCTAAAGAAGATAGACAGTGTTAGGAACGAAACTGTGCTAAGCTGCTGGCTTAGAAGGGGGTTCAGGAAAGGACCATGAGCTGATGAATGCAAGGAATGCAGCTCTACAACCTGGAAAAGGAAGGAAATGACTTTTCCCAGAGCCTCTGGAAGATCAGTTTACTTTGTCTCTCATATACACTCCTTTTCCTCACTGCAGCTTAGAGCCCACCAAAGTTGAGGGGGAATGGGAAAGTTTAATATTAACCTGCACTGGACTTTTTAATACCTGGGATATGAAACTATTTGTCAGTATGCGAGAGTGCCCAATATGCCTGAGATTTTATGAAGGAATAGCAGACGAGATATAACTAGTAGTGAAAAAGAACACACTGATTGCATCCGGATACTCCTGAATCCCACTCATTCAGTACACTACTTATGCTACAAATAATGTAATTATGGCTCACCAACAGTAGAAAATCTTCAAAAAGTTTAAAGAAAGACAGAAGTGAATGATGTAAAACAAGTAAATGAGAATAAAAATTCTCAAGATCAATAGTGATACAGTTTGGATATGTGTTGTGGCCCAAATCTCATATTGAATTGTAATCTCCAATGTTGGAGGGAGGTAGTTGAATTATGAGTTTATATTTCTCTTGAGTGGTTTGGCATCATCCCCTTGGTGCTGTTTTTGTGATAGTGACTGAGCTCTCATGAGATCTAGTTATTGAAAAGTGTATGGCACCTTCCTGCTTCCTCCCTCACTCTTGCTCTGGCCATGTGATGTTTTCTGCTCCCCTCTTTGCTTTCCACCATGATTGTAAGTTTCCTGAGGCCTCCCCAGAAGCCAGGAAGAGGCCAGCACCATGCATCTTGTACAGCCTTCAGAAGTGTGAGCCAACTAAACCTTTTGTCTTTGTAAATCACCCAGTCTTTGGTATTTCTTTATAGCAATGTGAGAATGGCCTAATACAAATAGTTTAATAGAATGCCATTTGTAAAAATTGGATAATTAGATATAATTCTTTAAAAAGCTAAGTATGAGATGAATATTAAGTAAATTGCAAAATATAAGACCACATAGCAGGGGTCAAAAATTCAAATGTCTACCAGAGGTTTCAAAGAAAAAAAATATAATCCGAAAGCGTTGGTAGACTAGAGAACACATAACCTCTAAAGGGAACAGCTTTAACCAGTCATTGACAGGAGGAGGTGGTGACACTCAGCCCTCGCTAGATTTTCCAGTTCTCAACAGAAGCAAAAATAAAGAAGTCTGAATCTGTATGTGAAATCTTCTAAGTTTGATGAATTATAGGCAACTGTATTAGTTTGCTACTGATGCTATAACAAATTCCACATTTTAGCAACTGAATACAACACAAATATATTCTCTTACAGTTCTAGAGGTCAGAAGTCTAAAATGAGTATGCAGTATAGTTCCTTCCAGAGGATCCAGGGAAGAATCCATTTTCTTGTCTTTGCCATATTCCAAAGGCTACCTACATCCTTTGGATCGTGGGTCCCTTCTTGTATCTTCAAAGCCAGGAGGATAACTTCTTCAAAGTTTTCTCCATCCCTCTGCCTCTGTTTTCATGTTTCCTTCTGACTCTGACTCCTCCGGCTTCTCTCATAAGGACCATTATGATTACTTCAGACCCACCATGATAATCCAGGATAATCTTCCTATCTCAAAATCCTTAACTCAATCATATCTGCAAAATCCCTATTGCCATATAAGGCAACATTTTCAGGTGTTTGCAATTAGGATACAGACATCTTGGGGACCATAATTCACCACAGTAACCCATTCCCAAATTGCAGTATGTTAGTCAACATCAAAA
This sequence comes from Ateles fusciceps, assembly GCA_036589455.1. Classification (NCBI taxonomy): domain Eukaryota; kingdom Metazoa; phylum Chordata; class Mammalia; order Primates; family Atelidae; genus Ateles; species Ateles fusciceps. The sequence goes on along the minus strand of JAZHEH010000251.1, from coordinate 4,328,169 downwards.
AGCTAATTAAATATGTTAATGAGGCAAACTCTTCTTGCACTCTATCAGTTTTCAATTTTTGGAACTTTTCCTTGGGTTTTTTACCTTTTACTCCTCTCATTTCTTGCGGCACGTCTTGTATAACAAAGGGTTTCACAACTGGGAATAGGATGTACTGTGAAGTGAAAAATGTGATGGTGAAGTTTGTTTTAATATAATTCTGTGAGCTAAGGATTGTGGGGACGATACTCTTAAAAATTACACCTTTTTGGGGGGGGTGGTTAAGGACTTTTAAAAGGCATTTTAATTAAATATATTTTGAGTTGTTTGCATATGATTTTCTAAGGCATTTGTCTGCAATATAATTTGTAGTTCTTACCTAACATAGATATCAGTCAAAATAGACGTTAATGATTTTTAGTTGTAGAAATATTATGATTTATCAAAGTCTATCACCTTGGCAAATCCAAAATATTTATAAAAGCAACATAACATATAGCACATTTTATCTCTGTTGTCCTATTAATGTTTTGTCAGGATATTTTGGTATTGCAGAAAATGGTAAAAACATTTCTGATAGCAAAATCACCATCCAGGACAAGGGTGATGGTCCTAAAAATAATGCGTGTGTAGCTTGTGTCTTAGAAGCAAGTTTTGTCTGAAACAGAAGAAAAACCTTTTGTTCTCTAATTACCTCATGTTGTAGGTACATAATTCTTTCTGAAGAAACGAACCCATTTTAAGGGAAATCACAAAATATTACAGATTATATATGCAAACCATTCAAAAGTATTAAAGATGTTGACTTTACATAATAAAGGATTTATGCTAATGTGAAATAATTTAAGATTAGGCAACCAGTACTTCAGTAATGTTTTAATTTCTGCCCACATAAAAACCCTCTTTTGTTTGTAAACAAAAAGGGAAAATATTTCACTGTGGCATGTTCATCTATTACTTGAACAATCAGTGAGGTCCTGCAGTTAATCACAGTGTTTCCTAACGGGATTTAAAGTTAGAGCTGTACTCAGTTTCCTTGTGTGCAGATATAAAACATTTGCTCCCCAAAACCAGCTCATTCTCTTAGCTTTGTGTTTTGCTTCCAGTGTGGGCCAGCTCAGCACTCAGAGATACAGATTTCCTACTATGTTGTATTTCCAGAAATGCCTGTCTTCCATACGGGTGTACAACTTTTAGCAGTAAAAATTTGAGATGGAAGAGGATTCAAAAGCAAAATCTGTCTGCTTGCAAGATACTCAGGGAAATATCTGCATTTATTAAATTTGACTGCACTATCGTATATTAAGTGATGGGAGGGGAAAAATCTCTTGAAGCTAGCTTGATAGCTGAGTCAACTCCAGCTTTCTCCTTTGTAATGCCTGTGGTTGTCTCTTCTGAGCAGTGTGATTCAAAGCCATTTTGAGTGTTTCGCATTCCTTAGCAGAACCTTCTGTGCAAGGCCAGCTACTTCAGAGCTAGGTGACTTGCTAAAAAAGTATTAGAAAAAAAAATGCTAGGATCCTCCTGAGATGACAATTTCAGGAACTACTCTTATGCAGTAGGGAAATTCAGAGCCAAACTCTTAAGGAAATGAACTATTTCTTGAAAACTGGCCATTTATCATTGAGAAGAGGTTACACATTTTCATCCACTCTTAGCATGGCCAATGAAGTTGTGAATGCTCTCACACTATGCTTCTGTTATGGAGAATTTTCTCGAAGGAAGCTTTTTATTTTCTTCACAAACACACATGCGCACACACAACTTACAGTTTTTGTGAATGTCAACAACACGTCTTTTATATTCCCAGAACAGAAGAAGTACTGTTAAACAAAAATGTCCCTACATTGAATATACCTGGAACTTTTGAGTAGGGATCATAACTTCTAGTGGAGAAGAAAAATAGGACAGAAAACATTTCAAAGGTATACATACACTGTTGTTATATAATTGCTGGTTAAAACATGTGATGCTGCTAGAAGATGATTATGCTTAGGAAACTTCTGAAAATATATAAAACTGCAAGGGGATTTGATGTAATCAATCACTGGAGGTGAAATATAAAAAGATTTTAACTTTTTGCCTATCATATTTAATTCTAATCCAACCCTAAAAGGGAAGCACCCTCTGCTGGATTATGTAAGATATAACTGTGACCCAAAAGTGAAAAAGAGTGAGTCTAGCTACAGTCAGAGAAAGGAAGTATTACTGTATATTCACATGTATCAGGGTATTCACCACCTGACCTAGATCCAAGACAGTCTTTTGGAGATTTAATAAATATAGCATTTATTTTTTGTATTTTAGTATCAAGATTTAATATTGGGGACTAGAATGTGTATGAAGACCTAAAAAGTCAGAGAAGCTCATCTTAGCCTAGGTTACTTAAAACAATACATAAAGTATGCAGTCTAATATATATTCCAGTGATTAAATATGTCAAACTCTAATTATATTCAATGGTTAAAGATTTTAAAAGTTTCAAACTAATCTTGTAATTTTTCTGAATGTGGTAGTAAAATGCTAAGTATTTTTCTGATATTTTTTCTTTAAAATATTAAGTGAATACACTACCAGTTTATATTAGACAATATTCATTTACTTAACAAAAATTACTAAGCAAATGTTCTATTTCTTTCTATATTATCACTCAGGTATTCCATTGATATTTTTCCAGTTTACTTGTTAATTAGCATTTACTATCGGTCGATGATATCTGGAAGTTTATGGCACCTTAAGTCTTGTTGAATGAGTGAATAACTCAGAGTCATAAACACAGACATAAATCTCCAACACTTACACTCAAGTTAAAGTATGGAAACAAGCAAAGGCTGTTCTACATCTTTGCAGCTTCTAATTTAAGCAGAATTTGTTGTCTGGTTGAGTCAGATTACCCTTAGTGTAACACAGAGAATCTACTCTGTGCTGATTGTCAATTTATTGAAGATTTTAAATGCTATAATATTCCAGAAATTTTCCTCTAGTTAGAAAAATCAGGATTCTTGAAAAAAAAAAATTCTAGCTTGATATGTTTCTTATAGTACTTTTGAAGCATATCAATCAGTTTCTGTACTTTTTTGTTTGTAAAAAAATGAAATATTCATCTTGACAATACAGGCTATAATTCCTTATGCATTTATTTAAAAAGTAGGCATAATAGTATTTAAATAAGTCAACCTTAGGCTGATTCAAAGTGGGTAGCAAAATCAAATTAGAATACAGGCCTCCCTTATTATTTTCCAGAATTCTGTTGTAGAAGACTTGAACTTATATGAGGTTAGGACTATGTGTGACTTTTTGTCACAGATAGTAGAAAAATATCCTAGGAAAGTTGCTAGAATCTTATAAGCACTAAATAATTATTTGCATCAAAATCTAGAATCTAAAGTTAATTTGCCTTTCTGAAGCATAGGACAATTTTCTTCTTTTTAATTGTTATTGGCATACGGAGATCCTACTGGGACCTTGCTCACCATTGCTCTCTCGCTCTCTCTCTCTCTGTTACAAGGTTAAATACATACAGCTGCATGCTCACGACATATTAGTGGGCTGGACAACAAAATCAGTGCAGAAATGGAGACCAACGGGCTGGAATTCCAGTTCTACCTCTGTTTATTATCAAACCTATTACTCTTCTGAGCCTCACTTCCTTCATCTGTAAAACTGGATTAATATATTATTTAGGGCCACTTTGAGCATCAGAAAAAATGCCCACCAAGTGCTTGAAAACTTAGGAAGCTCTCAATTAATATTAAACTTATTACTCATCCAGCATCATTTCTTCCATTGCCTGGTGATTCCTCTAAGCTCCCCCATACTATTTCACAGCTCTGAACCCATAAGCATATTTTTTTCTCTTTATTTATCCTACTACTCTCCATAAATTTGGAAACCTCCTAGTTATCCTTCAATATTCCATTGAAGAATATACTTTGCACTGTTTTTTCTGGCTCTTGCAAGCAAAGTTATGGCTGCTTCCTTCTGCCAATATAATTCCTCATGATTTTATGGTAGCTTTTGTCATGGTGTATTGCAGTTATTTTACCTGATGCCTGTTATGCAATGGGTACTCATAATGTGTTGAATAAATAAAAAACAGAATTCTGGTTAAATATTGATGACATATTATTATATACCACACATTATCAATATTAAGTGCAGAAAAGAATACAAAGAAGGATAAGAAAAGATCTCAAGGGGAAACCAAAAAATGAAAACATGAAAGAAAAGAATCAGCAGTGAGCAATACAAAGGAGTGTTGTATATAATAAATTCCACTAGAATGATACAGACAGTAAGAACTATACAAGACAGCTGGAGTATAAAGAAAGGGCTGCATTAACAAGATATTGTTGAGGTGGAACTGCAAAGACATGTTGAGTTTTAGATGTGAGAGCATGTGAGGATGACAGCACTGGTAACTGGAACAATAGAAAAATATTCAATATAGAAAACATTAATAATAAAAGCTAACAAAGCCTGTTCTAAACAGCATACAAAACTAAATCCTTTAATCTTTACAACAGCCCTGTGAGGTGGATTCAAATATCACAATTTTGCATATGCAGAGATGAATTTCCCAGAAGGTCATGCAATTTGCTTCCAAGGACACTCAACTAGTGGCTGATTTGGGATTTAAGCAGAGGCAGTTCACCCTGAGAGGCTAAACCCTAATCACTATGCCACACTGCTGTAAATATAAGTGTATCATGAGTTTGAGAGGTGTTTGTATGAAATAGAATGACGCTGATAGGAAGAATTATTCTTAGAATGCAGTGGTTGGACTGCTGACTGTCTCCATATGTGTCTGTCCCTCTGTTAATCTCCAAGCTGACAGTCTCTGTCAACTGACTGTCAACTTGGAGACTGGATCAGGCACTTGAAGAAGGCGGCTCTGGGCATGGTGGGCTGGTGCCACAAGAGACCTGATGTTCCTCCCTACATACTTGGAAAAAAGGAGACCCACTATTGCCCATAAGACAAGCTGGATGGCATATGGCTCAGGCTGCATTGAAGACAGTTTCCACTTTCAAGGTTGTGTCTCATGTTCACTAACAAATTTTTGATTTGGTAACAATATAAAACAGGGCTTCAATATGCTAGCCTGCAAAGTGTCCCCTGATCTGAGCCCAGAAACACGCTGAGATGTCTAAAAGCCTTGCATTCTACTAGATTTGTACTTGAAGGGTTGGGATGTATGAGTGATATCTAAATGTTGTTTGCAAAACAAATAGGGGAAAGAAAATATGAATTGTACATAGCTTAACTTAGTATTAGTTTAGCTTTTGAATTTTTAGATGTAATATGCAATATTTGCCATTTAATTAGTAGAGCTCATGTATAACTATTCAAGCTAAGTCACAGAGCTGGACATGACCTTTTATAAATATAGAACAGCATTTTTAGAATTAAAAAATTATTATTATTTTTAATTTAGAAACTTAGTGTATTATGATCCAAAGGACAGGAAAGGAGGAGTAACCAGAAAAATTCCACCTTCTGGAGTGTAGCCTTGGCTGTGCCATTAATTAGCTAGGTAACTTTTGACAAGTTACCAGCCCAGAACTGTGGAATATTACAGCTTGGAGTTGCATGAGATGTCATCCTTTTCACCTTTCTCATCCAACCAACCGAGAAACTGAGGCCTGGAAAGTTTAAATAATTTGACAAAGAGGTTATGTTTTTGGTCCACAAATTTCTCATAACATTTTTTGAATAAATGAGTAATAAATAAATAGTCTGTAAAACTCTCACAGTTTCAAAATTCTATGATCCTATGAGACTTTAAGTTTTTAAAAAGAATTTTCCTATCTGTATTAGAAATATAAAAATGTGGATTTTTATGAAAACCCACATTTTCATATGATGGTGTAGATGTATTTAATAATTTCTAAAAATTGACAGTCTGCCTTAAGTGATTAGGCAGATAGTCTCTAATTCATCTTGCCTGAGGTAATTCCCACTGACTTCAAGCCTTAAATGAGGTATGGAGGAAAATGAGAAATGAGTCCATAGAGTTATAATATTAAAGAATCACAGAGACTGTAACCATAGAGGATTTTGATTAACTCACATTAATTATCCAATTTGTGAAAGAAATAAAAGAATTATGGAGAGCTAAATTTCTGAAAATGAGTACTTCCAGTACTCTTTAATAAAGTCATATCTTTCTATTTACAATATTTCCTTAAAAGTTACATCATTTCTGAGAGTGTTTTATGTGTGCGTGATTGTTGATCTATGTTCTATAGCTTCACACTCTCAAAAGATGCTTATTCCTTGAAGGAGAGTTTTATTGCCAGTGGAAACTATACAATATTGAGGTAGAAACTGAATTTCTAGGGCAAACTAAACAAAACAAAATCAAGAAACGAAAGAAAGGCTGTCCACATACTGGGGTAGTGAGAAATGCCCACTCCACTGACACACACAAACACACACGCACGCACACGCACGCACACGCACACACACGCACACACTCATGCACAGCAGGAAGTATGAAGGGTAAGAGAGATGGGAACATGATTTGCTGTTGCCTCATGTTCTGTAGGCACTGTGAAAAACACTTTATAAACTGTGAGCACTCACAAGTTTTAACAAATTTGGATGGTGATCCAGTGCTTCTGATCTAAGAGCTGATTTAAGGAACTCTTCACTACTGGACACCTATTTGCCTTTTTGACACTTTCTGAAATTTAGTTAGAAATCCAGATAAACTGATGTCACTGCTTCTATGACCGTAAATATTTTAGTTTTAATTCAGCTAAATGATGCTGGAAACTCTCCCCACCCTGTCTTCGTAATTGAAAAGCATTATTAATTCATGCAATCATTTTGATCACTGTTTTCCTTGTATTCTATACATTTTTCTTTTCTAAGAATATTTTGTGCTTTTCCAAGCCAAAGTTTATAATTCCTGCAATAGTGGAGGACTTATTAATCATTTTAATCCAAGTCACAAATTATCTTATAGCTTTTATGAAATCTTTAATTAGCCAAAGGAAAAAGAAAAAAGAGTGAGGAGTTTGAGGAATTTAGAATACAGATCCTAATTCACTTGTTTTCAAATTCTTGCCCAATTGATAATTAATTATTTCAGAGGTTGTAAAATCTAAGTTATTTTTAGAAAATTTTGTATGAATTTATAAAAACTGAAAAAATGATTAAATTCTGGTAGTGATTAAAACATACCAGGAAATAATTTTTAATAAATGAAAATTATTAATCTATCAAATATATTAATAGCCTAAGAAAAATTGTGCTATAGTATATGAGGGCTGGAGACAGAGAAAGCGCCTGGGCCAAAAAAAAAAAAAAAATACTTGTTGAAGTCAATGTAGGTGGTAGACAATCATTTTCACAGGACTTGCATTGGAGAGATCAATTTTTGACCTTCCAGTGTCATAAGTACCTGTGACATTGGGCAAACTCAAATCCAGAATAAGTTAATTTCAGCATTTGGGATGTCTGGTATGTGGTAAGTCAAGTTAGTTTATCTGCAAAACATAATTCTAAAAGTTGCCAAGTTTTGATTTCCATGTGAGAATGTGGATCATGAATCGGAATATCATAGGTGATCACAGGAGATCTTGAAAGTACAAGTCAAGGGAAAGAATGGCAAGAGCCAGAGGGATGATCTCTCTTGCAGAGAGGGAGTCATAAGGAAAGAATGGTCACCCAGAAAGAAGGGGCTATGAAAAAATGCTTGTTACACCTGGTGGCCATACGTTAAACAAACTGTAATCTAGTAGTTTTATGAACTCTTGGGGGATAAGGGGACTGGGTAAGTTAGCAGCACATTGTTTTTGGACCTTTCTCTGAATAATATTCCAAAAGTCAATCACATGTTGCTTTCAAGGAGCCAGGGGCTGTTTGAGATACACAGAAAGGGGTAAAAGGCCTAGGCAAGCCTACCATAGCATTGACATCTCCAGGTTTTCAGAGAAGAAGTAACAGTGTTAAGTAAATAACTTGACCATTGTTTCCTGGCTCTCATAGGCTGGACTTGTCCTGAGTTCATCCTAACCAACGCTGGTATCTTACAAAGTCCAAGAAGAACAAGACAGTTGTCCTATCTTTGATACTTCCTAGTGTGTTATTTTTTTCTAAAACTTTTTTGGATGTATCTCCATTTTACATCTATAAGAATTGGAGAGCTTTAAATGACAGCAGCAGGTTCACATCTTATCTTGAAAATAATCCTTTAGTACCTTGATGAATTATCATTATGACAGCAAAATAGATTTGAAAAGGCATAAAAATCTGGAGTCAGGAAAACCTGACTGAGTTCGAGTTCAGATTTATTGTCTACCCATTAGTTTGCTCTGTAAGCCTCAGTTCCCACAAAAATAAAATGGAGATAATTATACTTACTTTGCTGTGCTGTTGTAAAAATAAACACAAATGTAGATAAAGCATCTGGCCCATGGTGGGTGTTCAATAAAAAGAAGCTATTATTAACTACATCCTGTTTCTTTAGGAAGAGTATTATTTGGTTTAGTGCTGCACTTTTACTTGGGCAAGAATTATAATTATCAGCTTCTAAGATTAACTGGTACTTATAGCTACATTTTTCCCAAAAGGAAAGACAATCTGTGGCTCTTAAAGTGTGCTATTTTTGAGGCAAGTTTCCTGCATCGGCAATGGTAGAGGCTTTGGGGGCCACTTTAGATTATAATATTTCATGATAATTCATCTCATGTTTTCCAGTGGCTGGTGATGGTCCAGTCAGGCTGGAATAAACCTTCCAAAACCACCTTGAATGTTGGTCAGGTTTGCTCATATTTGAGAGGAGATACTTCTGTGACATTACTTTGCTAATTTTCTTCTCGGCCACATATTTCTAAATGAAAAGTTGAATCTACTAAGAGCCAGCTGGGTAAAGCATTTATGAATACATTTTGGTTACGTTGGGTACATCTTTTAAATGGCTTTTGATGACCAATCTTCAAATGCTGGGCATTTTCCTTTGACCAGGAGAGATTGCAGAGTGCTTTTCTCACCTTCTCTCTCTTAGAGATTTACAACCTGAAACATGAAATACTAAGTTACTACTGTTAGCAGAATAAAAACAGTTCAAAATATTAGAAAATGTACTGATATATAGTTATCAGTCCCCAAATCCCACCCAGTCAATAGACCTGGTGGATGTGTTAAATTTTCAACTCTCTAGTATCTGCAGACAACTTATATAGGCCTTCATGAGGGATTCAGAACAGATTCAAATTGCCTATGGAAAATGCACTATTATTTCATTTAACACACATGCCCTGAAGACCCACTCTGTGAAAGACAACTGTGAGGATAGAAACAAGAGTAGAATGTACACTCTGCTATCGAGGAATTTTTCATTTGGTGAAAGAGGTAGCCATGTATATAAAAAAAACTAACACAAAGAAAAATGTTGTTATAATGGATAGAAGCAATGTTGTGCTGAGTAGAAATTAATTATAATCAGAGAAATTGGGAAGCAACTTACATCCCTGGACCAGGAATAAGCTGTAGCATTTCAATACCTGGGTGTAAGAAACACCATGGAAGAAACGTCAAGAGTGTGAAAGGAGAGCACACATTACGATTGGAACACGGACAATCATCTGGCAGGGATGGAGCTGTTCAGCTGGGGTGAAAGTAGAAGGACCCGTGAAGACCTATCAGAGAAACTTCAGTAGAACGTTACATGTAGACTGGAGAATATGAGGTGTGAGGCAGGTGTGAAGGGGTGAAAATGGTCTAATTGAGTTTTGTACATGTTCAGTTTGAAATGTGAGCAGAATTTTAGGTCCTCTTCGTCTAAAAAACACCTAGAGTGTTTAGCCTAGAGCTGAGGGAGAAAGAAACAAGACAGTTTGACTTGCAACACCATAGAAGTGGTAGTTTCAGTCATCAGCATGAAAATGGTAGTTAGTCATCAGCAGAAAGGTTGTAGTTGAAACTATGGAAGTGGACAAACTAACTCAACAAGAAGGTGTAGATCAAGACCACAGAAAGGTGAAGACAGATCCTTGGAGTATTCCTACCTTTAGGGCATAAACCTAGAAAGTAGGGCCCATGACAGACATAGAAAAGAAAACATTAGGGAAGCAGGAAGAGAATCAGAAAAGCACATTATCATAGAATCCAAGGGGGAGAAAAAACCTCAAAGCAGAACTGGTTGCTAAACAGGTGGTGAATTTTGTACAAAGGCTAAGGGTGACAATATCAAAACAAAAACTAGTTATGAAGTTGCTGAAGGTACTTGATGCTTTTTAATATAGGTGTCCGTAGAGCTGGTAGATCGAGTAAAATTGTAAGCAGTTGAATTCTGCATTGCAAAAAAGGAAACAGAGGCCTCAGATTTAGAGGTGATAGAGTGGAAGGGGGCTGATGGATTTTCAGGGATATTAGTTCGAAGTGTCTCTTGAGAGTTGTACAGTTTTAAGTGTGCTGACTCCCAAACATTTTTTAGCTCAGGCTCTGTGGGGTGTCTTTGTGTCAGGTCCCTGGGAGAGGATATAAACCAAAAGAGCTTCATTGTTTTTGGTGAAGAATAATAAAGCACAGGTGAGGTCAGCATCATACAGGGTGGGATTGCAAGAGACATAAGCAGAAATTGCCATTTGAAATGAACAAGTGTTACAGCAGAAGCAAGCAAAATCTCAAAGTACTCCTTGTGTTCTAAGCCTGCTAGAGAAAGGAAGGAAACTTGTGGGCTTGAGGGACCTAAGAATACAAATGGATAGAAATTTGAAAATCTTTTAAGATTGGCTATTGGATCTTTGATTTTCTTCCCTCCAGATTAGTATGGCTTTTGACAAACTTATTACCATCTTTGCAAAACAGGCAATACATTTTACTTCTGACCAAGTAGGCCTTAACTTTCCCTTCGGCTTGACTACACCTCAGACAAATTTCTTCCTACCTATAAGACCCTGATCTCCCTTTCTTAGAGTATTTACTTTAGATAGTTTGTAGTTGCAAATTCTTTCTCCGTCCCTTTGAGATGTAAATCTTCTCTCAGCCTCTAGCCAGTTTTACCAGGTAAGGAAGTCTTTCTCAAAGACCTGAGAGCCATCCCTTTGAAATGGAATCGTCAAGAAAGATAAGGTCCCTATCCCCATTCTCTGTAAGATAGCAGGAAGGTAACTTTCCTAAGTAATAAGCCCCATTAACAAACACAAAAGGCCTAATTACATTGATAAACCTCTGCTCACTTCCCCCCCAGGTACTTTCCTGCTACATTGCCACAAAGCTTAAAAACCTTCCCTTCTTGTTTCGGTGGAGTTGAGTTTAGTCTCTCCAATTGCAATATTCTTGACACGTTTTGCAATAGTCTTGAATACAGCCTTCTTCTCTGTTTAATTCTGGCTGGTGCAATTTTTCTTTGATACTTTCGGAAAGCATATTTTATTATTGGAGTTTTGATTCTCATTCTTATTTTTAATTTTTTTATATTTTAACCTTTATTTTGGAATAATTTCAAGCTTACAGAAATATTGCAAGAATAGCACAAATAACCACTGTGTATACTCTTTAGTCAGAAACACTAAAATTTAACATTTCGCTATATTTGCTTTGTCTATCTCTTTTTATTTTTTATTTATTTATTTATTTATTTTTTGAGACAGAGTCTCACTCAGTCACCAGGCGCCAGGCTGGAGTGCAGTGGCGCGACCTTGGCTCACTGCAACCTCCGCTGCCCGGGTTCAAGCATTCTCCTGCCTCAGCCTCCCGAGTAGCTGGGACTACAGGCGCGCGCCACCACGCCCAGCTAATTTTTTTGTATTTTTAGTAGAGACGGGGTTTCACCATGTTGACCAGGACGGTCTCGATCTCTTGACCTCGTGATCCGCCCGCCTCGGCCTCCCAAAGTGCTGGGATTACAGGCGTGAGCCACCGCGCCCGGCCTGTCTATCTCTTTTTATATATGCACACACATACATTTTTTTTTTAAACAAACAAACATCTTCTGTCCATGCCCACTATCTTCCCACTTTGGCTCAATCTAGAAAGATAAGAATGATGTGCTTTACTGCCAGGTGGATGGACTGGTCCAATAATTTAGAAATATGGCTTAGTGAAATGGAAACTGAGAGACATATCCCAGCCAGCCAAACAGAAGCATTTCAGCCTTTCCCTGAAGCGTGATATATAGAATACACAATAATTTAATTTTTTAAATTTAAAATGTCTATTAGTAATTTCTGATTTTAGGGGATTGCCATGCCTATCTCTTTATTGAGCTACTTCAGAAAAGTAGATCTGGGTCCTGAGCAATGGAATCTGAGCTCTAGAATATCTACTTGGTTTAGATTCAGCTGCCTCCCATATGTGCTAAAGGATAAGGCCATGTTTTTAAAAGTTATGAAATATTTATTGAAAAAAATACAGCAAATGTGCAGAAGCTGCTTTTCCAAACAAAATAACTTGGTTATTTTATTTTTATCCCTGAACTGCCTAAAGGCACCAGCCAACATCATGGGCTAACGGTTAAAAATGAAGCTGTTCTTGAGTTATATGAGGCCAAAAATATAAAATAAAATAGCAAAAACCCCACTTTTGTGTGGTTGAAATACTATAATTTAAAAACAACTAAGAGGACTTTTCAGCAATAAATATAGTTGCAAGGCTATGTGCTAACTTTTCAATATCTCCAAATTTTATTGGACATTAATACATCCTACAAGGGGAAAAAGGTCTTTTAATGGAAATGCTGATATTGTCACAATATAGTGTTAAAATAAAAAGCTTAAATTTAAAAGAGTCTAATTGAGCAAAGAATGATTCACAAATCGGACAGCCTCCTGAATCAGAATAGCCTCAGAGATACCAATGCAGCCACATGGTTGAAGATTTATGGACAGAAATAGGAAATTGATGCACAGAAAATGGAAGTGAGGTACAGAAACAGTGGATTGGTTACAGCTCAGCATTTGCTGTATTTGAACATGGTTTGAACAGTTGGCCACCTTTAATTGGCCAAAATTCAGAGATTGACATAAAGGTAGGTTAGTTGGATTACATATCCAGTTAGCTATCAGTTCACAACATATGGAGAAACTTTTAGGCTGAACTTAAAATATAAAAGGAGGCAGCTTTAGGCTAATGTAGGTTATATATATGTCATGTATATATCTATATGTCATATATATGTCATGTCATGTATATATATATGTGACTTATATATACACACACATGACATGACATGTTTTTTCAGTTCAATATCCAAATCTATTAGGCTGTGGGATAAACATTTTGTTCAGAATATTTTTACTTACTTTCAAGATATGAGAGGCCAGGTCAGAACCACATGACATACATATATATATATATATATATATATATATATATATATATATGTTATATATCTATATGTTATATATCTATATGTTATATATGTCATGTCATATATCTATATGTCATGTCATATATGTCATGACATGTTTTTTCAGTTCATCCGAATTCATATATATGACATAATATATATAGTCATAGATATATATGACATGACAGATATATATAATCAGATATATATGACATGACTATAACATGACATATATATGACATAGATATATACATGACATATATATAACCTATATATATATTGTATGTCATGCGGTTCTGACCTGGCCTCTCATATCTTGAAAGTAAGTAAAAATATTCTGAAAAAAATGCTTATCCCACAGCCTAATAGATTTGGATGTTGAACTGAAAAACACCATCCCTATTTGCCACTTGAACTTCTCAGTATAGCATTGTCATTTTATAAAATTCCTGATTTTGCAGTGGCAAATTTCTGTGGACAACACTTTTACTGGCTGCCATGGTACTATGTTTTATAATAAAAATAACTCCATGCTTTTATTTTTACTGAAGAAGGTGGTGTGTCCATATAATCCAAGTTCATGTGGTACAGAGGACAGAATTGAGTAAGAAATAAGAACGAAACCCATACAGCCCTTTCCTCTGATTCGATCATTAAGGCATCAAGGGAAACAGTTGAATGTGTTCTCTATATATACTCCTGAAGTATTATATGAGAACGACAGAACCTTTCACAAAAGTTTATGAAAGCAAATTTCACACTGAATTCTTTTATCATTTGAAGAGGAAGGTGTAACTTGAACATTCAAAAAAATCTACAGAGGCTGTGTTTGGGTTAAGAAAAAAAAAGAACACACTCCTGACAATCTTCTCACACCATGTTATTGAGCCCACATTTCTTCCTATTAAATGTGCCCATGAGTTTTTGTGACCATTCACCCAAAAAGGTCACTTGGCATTTTAGCTCCTGAGATGGGGACACACTAGGTGGGTGATAATGACCAGAGAAGTCAAAGGGATAAACTTAGAAGCCACTGTGTCTACAACTTTAAAAACTCAAACTCTACCTCCTGTTGGGGCATAAAATTTTGAAAACCATTTGTAGAGGTATCAGTGAGAGCCTGGGTATAAAGAGGAATGATGCTTTGCAAAATCCCCCCAAGACTGCCTGAGTTTTTTCATGGTAATGAAGAAATGTCAGTGGAAGTTGATGGGGCGTGTGTGCATGTATATGGATGTGGGGGGTGGATGGGGCGAGAGGGAGGGAAAGGCTGGCAGACTGAAATTTTACATCTGAAATGTCATTTGGAAATCACTTGTGTACTCCAAGTCCAAGTCCTAAACTCTTCTTCTGCTATTAAAAATGGTCTGCAAACAGGTCAGTCTGCTGTAAAAAATTGATTTGACAACAGCATTTTTAAGTTGTTGATGGCTTGAAGTTGGCAGCATTTTCTTCCGCTCTGATGTGGTGTGAACAGAAGCATGTTTATCTGTTATTTATGTAACAGCCTGATGTAAAAGTGGAGCATGTGCTTCCCTTCTATTTGTCTTCTGCATTAACCTTATCTTCAGGTCAGGTGAAAATGCTATAGTACTGATCGCTGCACGTTATCAGCATTATTGCTTAATGTGCCGTCAACCACAAGTGCAAGTGGGCTCAGGATCACTGCTACAGTCTTCCTAGAAACCGTTTTTCTGGGGCTAACTCTGAAAAATTCATTTAGAATTGTGACATTTAAAAACAAGGATTAAAAGTTCTGAAAGGAACAGAAGTCTTCCACACAGGGCCCTCTTGACACCATAAGTCAAAGTTTGTTAGAGCTGCAAATTGGAAGAGCATAACACGGAGGTGCAACCCTTTAATGTAGTTATCCAACTCGCTGGTACCGCCCTGTCTCCACCGCTTACTAGACTGCTTCTATTTTTGACTGCTCTTCTCAGGACATAGACTGTGACTTTTCGGCAAACAAACACCAAATCCAGGTTTAAAAAGATGAAATGTATCTGGCATAAAGCATCTTTTAAATGGGAAAGCCAAGTTCTTTATAAATTTGAAAAACGTATTCATTACCCAGCTTCTGGGGGGAGCCCCTTGTTTCCTTTTTTTGCTGGGGCTATTTCATCCCACTAGGTTTTCCAAATGGCTATCCACAGATGCTGAGCCTTTGGTCACCTCTGAGTGGTGTTTGGAAAGAGTATTGGGGTGCTGGGCTGCTTTTTGGCCTCCATGTACACAATTCAAGTCAGAGCTTTTGATCTTAAAGGAAATAGAGCTTGGAAACAATAAAATCTACATTGAGTTTGAAATATCTGAAAATGATAGTTGTTAGGAAAAAGGATGTTAAGCATGGTTTATATGCAAGCTATGATAGATACTTCCTCTCCAAAAAGGTGATACTTAGTGCTACAAGTTGGTTATCATATCTAGTATTAGAAGTATTAGAAGCTTTGTTAGGAATTCCAAATAATACACAATGCTGATTATACACAAGGTGTTTACAAGTCCCATCTTGTAGGTATGAAGCCATAGAATATTTTCGAAATTTTAATAATTAATAGTCAAACGCCTTGCTCAATACTCCTTTTGCAGAGAAGTAGTAGAGTAAGAATACTATTGGCTGTTTATATTTGTATCTTATTAATAAAGAGCATAAAATTATGTACAAAGTATTTAAAGAAATTTATCATCCCAAATGCACTGTAATAATTTTAGATAAGTAATTCTGTTTTGAGAAGGCTTCAGAGCTGTAATAGAAAGTGAAATAAAGGGCTCATGTGGAAAGAACTTTGCAGCATGCTGCAACTTGATTGTTCACACTTCAAAGCAATCCTAAGAAAAACTAAATAAGGACTAGGCATAAAACTCTACTGGCACCTGGGAATACTCAGCCTATTGCACAACAGAACAGAGTTTGAATTCTGGCAAACAGCCAGCCTCTGTGGATAAATCTGGAGAGGCTTAATGTACACTGAAGAACTGATGTACTCAGAACTATGTGGATGTACTTAGCTTCGTGCCACTTAAAATAACTCATTGACTTCTCTGAATACAAAATAGATCTGGTCATCGTGTATTACACCAGATTCTAGTACTGCTTGCAAGCCCGTAATGAAACCCAGAGTTTATAGGAAGGACTCACCTTTCTCAAGAGATACTTCTCCCCTCTCTCTCTCCTTTTTAATGCTCATTTGGACTTATTAGAATCTCCAAAGCAGTTCTCAAACACTTTAACAAGATGAAGATATACTAGTAAAGGTAATTGGGTGAGCATTACTAAGTGTGAGTCATAAATAGTATAACAAAGGCTTTGAGTGAGTCATCTGCCCAAGTTACCATAGCTATGCACAACATAACACTGCCTTTCTCTTTGTTAAGTGGACAAACTACCATGACGTCTAACAGTATCAATAGCGTGTCTTTTTGAATAGCTCATTTTAAAATATTCTCAGTTGTTTATGTCATATATTTTCCAGATTAAGACTCTTTGGAACAGAAACCACTGTTATAAAGATAGGCAACAGATCACTTGTGTATTTTAAAACAAGAAATGCACAGACATTGTAGGGATTTGTTTTTTCATGATAGCCAGGTAATAAAAAATTTTAATACAAAATCTTTCATCTTCAAAGGGATCTGAAAAAAGTAAATATTCAATGCAATAGCAAATGTTAGATTTCTATTAAGTTAGCTGAATTTTCTAGTTTCTTTCCTTCCCTCAGCATACATTTTCCTATTGCTGGCTTCCCCAGAAAAATAACAGCTTCAAATTTATCCCTAAGCTAAAACCCATCAAATGATTGACAAAATCTTAGCTAACTTGAAAAGTGACTTATATAAAACCTGGTTTGCTATTTGGGGGCATATTCTGCTCAGAGCAAATGAATGCACTTTTTTTCTCCATTGATCAGTGGCAAGAAGTGAATATTCTTCAAACATGAAACTTTCTTATATAGCTAAATATCTTTTGTGCTACTATGAGTCATTCCCGAGCATGTCTTTTATTCCTTTGTGATTATATCAAAGTTCAGATATTTTTAAAAGATCTTGGAATTTTCCAAATAGGGTTCATGTAATATATTCTCCAGCTATATACTTTTTTTAAAGGTATTAGAATGAATGCAGATCGTGGCATACCATCTTGTGTTTCACATATGATCAGTCACCTTCTTAAGATGACAACAACTTTGACATTGCAAATGAACACATTCTCATGTGCTTGAGGCCAAAAAGAGGCAGTCAGTGAAACTAAAAGGTATTGCCTGAATTTGACTGTTGCTTCTATTTGTTGCTAGATTCTTATTAGAATCTGTGTTGATAAATTAATTTGTGGTGCACATATCATAGGGTTGATATTCACTTTGTACCACCAATATGGCTCTATCTCTTATTAAAATACTGAGAAATTTCTGTATAGATTTGAAGGTAGCTGTTGCTGCATACCCTGCCAAATGTGTCTCTGTCTGCTCCTGTTGCTCTGGTCCCACACCAGGACTGCCGTTTCTTCTCCCTACTTCGGCAACTGTTAAAACCCTTGCACGAGGAGCTTCTTGGGCTCTATTCCTGAGCCAAGATTGGCATCAATTCTGGTTGGTTGTTGTCTATGCTACAAATATATTTTAAAACTCACCTCAGCTTCTGTGCGTGGGAAGCAATGGAGTCCGAGTGTCCTGGTTGAATCCTGGGTTCTGCTACTTAGTAATGCTTGATTTTGGGTGGGTTGTTTACTTGCTCTGTGTCCCAGTTACTTCCTGTGTAAAATGGGAATAATAAGATGACTTAGCTCACAGGGATTTTGTGCACATTAAATAATACATGTGAAGTACTTAGAACAGTGTCTTTCAGTAAATGTCCCATAGTGTCGTCATCTTTGCTGTCTGGTGTAGGAATAGAACACAGATTTCTTGAGTGTGAGCTTGAAATTTTTCCACTAGATGATACCCCTCTGGCTCCAGTAATTCTGGTGATATAATAAGGTACCAGAGTACAGCAACCATTTGAGGGAGAAATGAAATCTATTTTCAATTTTCATTTATTTAAAAACATGGTTCACCTGAGAGTATTACATGCTGATTTTCATTATTTACAAGGATGTTATATAAATATAAAGACTAGAGTTATTACTTGCATGCTATGAGCCAAGTAAAATTTAAATATGACTAAAGGGGAAAGCCAGGGAGTACTCACTGCTACCTAGCACTGACCTTTCAGAAGGGCAACTTGAACAATTCTGCCTGCAAAAAGTGCCTCATTAGCTGACCCTACAGCATCTCCAGGGTCCAGGCAGAAACAGGGTGGAGCAGTTGGTGAAGGGATCACATTGTTTTTGCTTTATCTTATTGGTGGCATTTATATCTGTCGAAACTGTCCTTCCTCCTTGAGAATGGAAGCATTGTAGATCACACTCCTCTTCAGTCAAACTGATCAGGTCATTTAAAAATTAGCTCCTGTGGGCTGGGCGCAGTGGCTCACACCTGTAATCCCAGCACTTTGTGGGGTGGATCACCTGAGGTCGGGAGTTCAAGACCAGCCTAACATGGAGAAACCCCATCTCTACTAAAAATACAATTAGCCAGGCATTGTGGCACATGCCTGTAATTCCAGCTACTTGGGAGGCTGAGGCAGGATAATTGCTTGAACCTAGGAGGTAGAGGTTGCTGTGAGCCCAGATTGCACCATTGCACTCTAGCTGGGGCAACAAGAATGAAACTCTGTCTCGGAAAAAAAATAGCTTCTGTATTCAGCATAATTGCCAAGCCCTGTCACTTCTGGGGTGTGTGTGTGTGTGTGTGTGTCTGTGTGTGTTGTGGGAGGCGCTGGGGGTTATTGAGAAGTGAGGATAAGAGGAAGAGGATGAAAGGGAGATGCTAGCTAATCTTATTAAATGGCTCTTCCTCTTGCTGTGAATTAAGTATTACCTTCCTTTTGTCTCTACTTTGTGGAGAGGGCATGACATGAATTAGCCACATGAGTAATTGATTACTCTGTTGACACCTACTACACCGCCAGATGTCACAGGCTGTGATGTACCCCTTCATTAATGGACTGTGAATCATATAAATAATTTAAATTGGATGGTGTAAAATAAACTGGGTGGTTAAAACTGGCATGGTATCAGTCATACAAGCAGCCACACTTGTACATTTTGTGAGTGAAGAAGAGACAGATTAGGCAAATTGCTGTTGGTTACATTTTGAAACATTGTTGAAATAGAAAATGTATTTATTTATTTTTTAGGAATAGCTGAATTCAAACTCTGTTCCTCCAAGTTAGCTGAGTGTAATATTTACTTTTATTATATATTTATTTATTTTTGAGACACAGTCTTGCTTGGTCACCCAGGCTGGAGTGCAGTGGCGTGGTCTTGGTTCACTGCAACCTCTACTTCCCAGGTTCAAGCAATTCTCCAGCCTCAGCTTCCTGAGTAGCTGGGATTACAGGTATGTGCCACCATGCCCAGCTTATTTTTATATTTTTAGTAGAGATGGAGTTTCACCATGTTGGTCAGGCTGATCTTGAACTCCTAACTTCATAATCCACCCATCTCAGCCTCCCAAAGTGCTGGGATTACAGGCGTGAGACACTGTGCCCAGCCAACTTATTAATTTGTGCAAATGAATTATCCTTTCAAGCAACTCTTAGATGAAAACATAATTACTTCAACAGATGTTATGGTTTGATTGTGTCCCCCTCCAAAACTCAGATGTATCCAATATTTTTATGGGGCCTTTAAGAGGTGATTAGACCATGACAGCTCCTCCATCATTCATAGGATTGTGGCCCTTATAAAGGAAGCTTCCCAGAGCATTTGGCTCACTTGCTCTTCTGCTCTTCTGTCACATGAGGACACAGCATTAGCCTCTCCTTGTTTCACCTTCCACTGTGTGAGGATATAACAAGAAGGCCTTCAGCAGATGCCAGTGCCTTGACCTTGGACTTCCCAGCCTCCAGAACTGAGAGAAACAAACTTCTGTTAATTTTTAATAGATCACCCAGTTTCAGGTATTCTGTTAGAACAGTACAAGTAGACTAAAACAATAGAGAAAATGTGATTAAATAACCATCATTCTCAGCAAACTAACACAAGAACAGAAAACCAAACATTGCATGTTCTCACTCGTAAGTGGGAGTTGAACAATGGGAACACATGGACACAGGGAAGGGAATATCACACACATTGGGGCCTGTTGGTGGGTGGGGACTGGGGGGAGGGGATAGCATTAGGAGAAATACCTAATGTAGATGCCGGGGTGATGGATGCAGCCAACCACCATAGCACATGTATACCTATGTAACCTGCATGTTCTGCACATGTACCCCAGAACTTAAAGTATAACAAAAATAAAAAAAATAATAAAAAAATAACATCATGAACAAAATTGCCTACATAGTGAGTTTTTAATTATTAAGGAAGGAAAAAAGTGAATGATGGGTGGATACTCGATAGTTGCAACTGTCAGCTAATACTTTTCTTCCCTATGATTCAGGAAGGTCCATGCACAGCAATGGGTGTGATATACTTTAAATGAGAAAATATGTGATGGACTTTTATTTTTCCTCAGCAGGGGTCACAGGATAACTTCAGAACTAGGGTTGGATTAAAACCTTCAGTGGCCAAAGCAATAAAAATCATGGAGATATTCTGTCTCCACCTTCCCATGTGTAATAAAATTAAATTGTAAGATGTGTGTAAGAAAGTTGAATGACAGTTTGTTTTTCCACCATGTTGTAGTTCTTTTGCTGTAATATCAAATAATAAAGCATTCCTGTTTGTCTTATATTTTGTGCCCCTGTTTTTCCAGAACATTAGTCTCTCCATTGGATGACTCAGGATTTTCATTTGTAAAAATATGATTTTTTTTTTAACTTCATTTTGTTTTACTGCTCTTGTAACAATCAAATTTAGACTTCTGCTTTATAACACTCAGGTGATGCAGATTCATTTAAAAGTGCTGATCCCTAACTGTACTTTGTTTATACTTTGTCTTACCCTCTTTACAAACAGATACAATGTGCTCCCTAGCAGTCAGTGTCTCCCTTGCTTAAAACTCCTGAATAGTTTTCCCATCGTAAGGGTTACAATGATGAGAATGAAGGTGACAGCAAATACTTAGAGCATTTGCTATTTGTCAGGCTCCATTTAAGTGTTTCTGATATATTAACTGATTCAATCCAGAAAGCGAATCTACAAGGTACTATTATCTTTGATTTACAGATGCAAAAATTGGGAAACAGAGGAGTTGAAAAACTAAAGTAAAATCACACAGATACCAAAATGGGAGAGTTAGCATTTGAACTCAGGTTTTAGTTTTAAACTGTATGTAAAATAAAAGCTAAGTTTTAAATGTGTTAATAGAAGAGAATGAAAATAATGACTTGAACACCATATCTCTCTTCATATATTAATGATTTTTTCACCAGTTTTGTATTTTTCATATATCTTATATACATTTAAAAATCAGATTTATATGTAAGTATTGATTATTTAAAATTTTCAAGTTCCAGTTCTTTGCCAGCCATTTCATATATGAAATTTATATCCTGAGACTTAGTTATACTCAGTTATTGGTTCAGGAGTTTTTGGTTATTGTTGGTTTTGGGATTTTTACCATAGATAATCCTGTCATCTGTGAATAGACACAGTCCTCTTTGTTCCTTTCCAATCTATAAACTTATGTTTTTTTTTTCTTGCTTTGTTGCATTAGCTAAGATTTCAAACATAGTGTTGAATAGGACTAATGAGCAGGGACATATTTGCCTTGTTCCTGATCTGAGGGAGGGTACCTAGTTTCTTACCCTTAAATAGAGCATTAATTGTAGGTTATTGGTGGATGTTATCATATTAAGGAAGTTCTCTGCATTCTTTGTAAGCCGAGAGTTTTCATCCTGAATAGTGTTGTATTTTGTGAAATCCTTTTTCTGTGTTAATTGATGTGATTATATGAATTTTTCTTTCTAATCTATTGATATGGTACATTACATCATTGATTTTCTAATGCTGAACTAGCCTTGCATACCTGGGATAAATCCTGTTTAGTATATAATTGTTTTGATTGGTACCTTGTTATCCCAAGGGGATTGATTCCAGGACTACCCTTGGATACCAAAAGCCATGCATACTCAAGTCCACAGTCAGACCTGTGGAACTGCTGATATAAAAAGTCGGTCCTCCATATTGGTAAGTTTTCAATACCTCAAATACTCTATTTTCTATCCACATTTAGTTGTGGAACCCATGAATATGTAGGGCCAACTCTATTTATTGCAAAAATCTCCATGTAAGTGAATCTGTTTAGTTCAAAGACTTGTTGTTCAATGGTCAACAATTTTGAAGAATCATTCCTGAGGTAATTTAAAAAGGTATAAATTGATTGTTAAGCATAGTAAGGAGGCCTATTTCAGTGAATCTCTGCAAATCTTGGAGGAGTGACATTTATGCAGCGTTGATGTCTGCCATAGCTCTTATGGAGCTGACATGGTTCCATCAATGATGTAAGGTCTCTGCTGCTTTCTTTAGAAATTTGAACTTCAGATCACTGTCAAATTATACAATATGGAATTATACAAATTTCAGGGAAATTTAATAATCCATTACCTCTTGGTTACGTATGACAATATATTCCAAAAACTATTCTCAGGGTAAAGGAGATAATGTTCAAGAAAAACATCTCTCAGATTTTGGGAGTTTTACCTGCAAGAACATAGTCAAATCTGTAGAGAAGACATCAAATACAATATAGATAAAGAGACTCCAGTGACAGTTATAGTGGAGAAAGTATGGTACTCAACTTTTTTTTTTCTTTGGATAGGAGGAATAATCATGAAATAATGTGAGACGAGGTGTGTCCCTGAGTCAGACAGTGACCTGGCCTTACCAAGCTTTTGGGCTGGGCAGATACAGACATTTTCTCTCACACTTACCTCCTCTATGTCCATATATGCCTGCTAGACAGGGGAGAATTTGAATTGATATCCACTATTCTGCTTATGCACAAGTGTCTGTAGACAAATGGAAAAATCACCAACTAACCTCCCTGACAGGAAAATTTTACCCCAAGGCTATAAAAAGCTTATAATTTATAAAGTTGCACCAGTTATTCTTGTGATTTATTTTAAGTGTATCTATATCCAGATAGAAAATAGCTGTGGTTAGATGCAACAACTATGTAGTGATATTGTGTGAATAAACACTCTACCTAGGCTGTGCTTATATATGTGCTTATGTATGTATATCTACTGAAACAGTACTTTTATTGCTTATTGGTGGTTACGTACATAAAACATCTTGTATTAGGAGATGGTCACTTTGTGTATAAGGCACAATGTAGAAATTAAATGAGTCATTCAATTTAAAGCTCACATTAAAATATTACCAGACTTACACATAAAAATAAAATTTTCAAACAAAATATAAAAACAATATTGCTCATATAAGTTACCTCTATTTTGATATTATGCCCTCAGCCTTAGACATAATGTCAGTATCATAACTTTATGCCTTAGGCATTATTTTATAATTATTGGCCTCAGAACCAAGGTATTATTTAAAATATCCTGAGTGCATCATATATATTATTTTTAACACAGAGACAGCTGCAAATTGAGATAATGTTCAAGAGATGAAATATCCAAATTTATTATCATTGACTGATTTACTTCAGTTATTGGTGTAGAATAACATTGTTTCTGAATTCTTATGTAATTGGGTTTTAAAGAAGCTTCTTATACTGTGTTATATTTCCCTGGTAATGTGCATAATTAAAGCATCTATGTTGAAATATAGAATAAATATGATTGTAATGAGCACCATTTAAACATCCAAGTTTTAGTTAATTTAGAATACAAGAAATATAGTTGTAGGTTTCAGGAGGTAGACTGAGTTATAATATTTTCCCTTCCTTTACTTTATTCACAGTTTTTGCACATGCACAAGTTCCCTGACAGTTTTTTCCTCCTTAATGAGGCTTAACAGTGGGGCTAAAGGATTATCAGATGTCTCTCTGAGCTGATCATATTGCATATTACTAAAAAATAAAAGGTTGAATATGCTGCCATTTTGACACTGTCAGTAAAAAAATGCCAATGCAATTCAAATATCTTTTGAAATAATTCTAGAGGATTTATTCATGTTTCACAAACACCATTCATATCAACAGATAAGAACTGCCCCCAATGATTTAATATCATACTAACAAAAAAAGATAGGAATCTGTATTTCTGAGTTTGGAATTCAAACTTTGTTTCTTTTTAGTGCAGATGAAATAGAATTTTTTCCTTATATCTAGTCTAGTTTCTAAAAGATCCATCTGAAATATATTTGTAAGACTAAGGTAATATAAAGCAGCTCATTCACCACAGAGTTTTGTTCAGTGGGAATGAATACATTTTGTTATTGACCTCTCATTTTTGGCATTACATTTGATTTTAAAAATATAGTTGTCTGTCGGTGTTCATGGGGGATAGATTCCAGGACCCCTGTGATACCAAAAACTGTGGATGCTCAAGTCCCTTATATAAAATGTGAATAGTATTTGCACATAACCTAAGCACATCTTCCTTTATACTTTTAATGATCTCTAGATTATTTATAATTTTTATTACAATATAAATGCTATGTAAATAGTTATGATATGTATTTTTAAAGTGGTGTATTATGGTTGAGTACACAGATGCAGAACCTGCAGATACAGAGTACTGTATAAAATATTACTTATCTTGATTATGAGATTTGGCACCTCCTGTACTAAGGCACCTAAGGTGAGTGCCTCACTTGCCTCCTCTTGGCACCTGTCCTAATTCAAACAATTTTGAACACAGACTCCACCAGATAGTGGGTTAGGCTCTTTACAGATTAAAACTGTCTCGTATGGTACAGTTGTATAACAAAGAGAGGGAAACGTTTCAAAACTATTCAATATTAGGGTTCATCTGAAGTATATTATAATTAGAACATTTCAATTCCTTAAAACATATACTAGAATCATGTAAGTTCTTAAATTAGCAAAAAAAGAGTGGAGCAGTACCTGGAGTTAATCCAGGTCCTAGTGATGTACGACAGAAAGAGAATCATATAGAGAGTGCACTGCACAGTTTGAGTAGCTTTTATTATGGTTGTTGGAAATTCAGGGGTGAATTTGATTATACAATCACATTATAGATTACATTTCAAGCACAATAATCAGGCCAGGGACTCTATTTTGCTTTTAAATAGAAGTTTCTGTGTCCTTAGAAGAACTTAATAATTTAATTGTCACATTTTAAAAAATCTGGTAATGATTAGTTTTGGTGACTAAAAATCAGGAAGAGAGAGTAAGATTTTATTCATCTTTAAGATCCCTGGTGAATAACCTAAAAGTGAGAGTGTAGTATCTGATTCCCTTGCTTAAGGCACTGGAACCCTAAGCCATGTTTGCTCTTTTTTCTGAGGTTTCCTCCTGTCCTTTCAGGTAACATTATTCAGTGTTGGAAAAAAATCTTCCAGCATTGAATTCTCAGTCACATAAATGCATTTTAAGAATTATATGTTATTTATCTTTTATTAAAGCAGAGATAAAATAAAGATAACATTTTAATGACCCTATTAAGGTTTCAATTATATATTCTTTCACTCTAGATTTTTCAGAGGTGGATGGACCTTGGGGATTGTTTAGTCTAGTTCTCTCATTTAATGAGGAAGAAGCTAAGAGAAGTGAGTGACTTATCTGAGGTCACAAAGCTAATTAATTGTGGAATCTAGATTAAAATATAGGTCCTCTGGGCATGAGTCAGTAAAATCCAGCGTTGGGGTAAATGAGGGACAATGTTAAAGAACACCTCCAATCTGAAATCACTCATTCATTCTCTCTCTGTTTTCAATTCTTTTTTCAGGTATAATTTACTCATAATAAATTGGACCATCAATATTTGATATATTCATACGCTTAAATTTAGAACAGTTCCAACTCTAAAAAAAATTATCTGTGCCCCTTTGAGGTCAATTCTGGTCCCCTATTTCTGAGTGCAGGCAACTGCTAATAATTTTTTTTGTCAGTATAGATTAGATCTGTTTGTTACAGAATTTCACATAAATTGGTTTATATTGAATGTATCCTTTTGTGTCTGAATTCATTAGTTCATAATATTTTTTAGATTCATTCATGCTTTTAGCTGAGCTGGGCTAAGTAGAATTATATCACTGTATACAGTCTGTCTATTCACTTCTTATAATTTGAGGTCTTCCTTTTTTTGGCTATTATAAATAAAGCTTCTATAAGCATGTGTTTACTAATGAAGAAATATATAGTTTCATTTCTCTGGTGTAAATAAATTAGAGTGGAATTGCTGAGTCATATGATGAATTTACGTTTGTAAGAAAATGCTAAACAGTACTCTAAAATACCATTTCACATTCTCACTATTATTACAGGAGAGTTTTCATTGCTTCATATGCATTATTAATTAGTATCCTTTAATTAATTAAAATTGCCACATATTTTAATTTTCATTTTAGTGAGTGTAGACTTTTATTTATCCTTTTTCAAAATTGTTTTTAATTTTCTAAATATTTTGCAATTCCATATGAACTTTAGAATTGGATTGTCAATGTCCACAAAAAAGCATCCTGGGATTTTTAAAGAGATAGCATGGAAATCTATAGATAATTTTAGAGAAAATAAAATTTCATATATTTAAAACAATTTATTCCTAAGAATAGATTTTAATTTTAATTTTTAACAATTTTATCTTTTTAACAAGTCTTTATTTTTTAGACTAGTTCACAGCAAAAAGAAGGTACAGACATTTCATGTATTTCCCTTACCCCTACACATGCATGGTCTCCTCCATTATCAACGTCTCCCACCAGTGTGGTACACCTGTTGCAACCGATGAATCTGCATTGACGCAACATTATCATCCGAAGTCCATACTTAACATCAGGGTTCACCCTTAGTGTTGTACCTTCTGTGGGTTTGGACAAATGTATAATGACATGTATCCATCATCATTTTATTACACAGAGTAGTTCATTGTTGTAAAAATCCTCCTCCCTATTCATCCCTCCCTTCCTCTTAGTCCCTGGCAACCACTGATCTTTTCACTGTCACCATAGTTTTGTCTTTTCCACAATGTCTTGTAATTGGAATCATATGTAGTAAGTAGCCTTTTCAGATTGGTCAGCTTTTTTAAAAATTTTTCTTTCTAATGTTTCATGGCTAGTATGTAGAAATACAATTGATTTATCTAACTTGGTCTGTATCTAATGTAACCTTATGAAACTCCCTTATTAGTTTCAGTAGCTTTTCTGTACATTTTTACATATATAATCATGTTCTTCTGAATAGAGGGTGTTTAATTTCTTCTTTCCAATGTATATTTCTTTGATTAATTTTCCTTCCTTATTTCAATAGCTAGGATGTATAGTATCTCATTGAACAGAAGTGGTGGGAGTAGCCATCTTTACCTTGTTTGAATACTTAGAGAAATAGTGTTTGGTTGATCACAATTAATTTGGATGTCAGCTGCAGTTTCTATAGCCACTCTTCAAAAATTGAGAATTTTAATTTTATTCCTAGTTTGTGAGAGTTTTTGTCATAAATAGGTTTTGCATTTTTGTCATTTTTTTCCTGAATCTTATGAGATGATTCTATATATTCCTTTAATTTTTCAGTATGGAGAATAATACTAATTGACTTTCAAATGCTAAACCTCTCTTGAATTCCTGGTATCTCATTTAGTCAGTAGGTATTACAATTTTTGTATATTACAGATTTTATTTTTAGACATTGGATTTAGGACTTACACGATTTCATTCCTAATTGTTATTACTCTGTAATTGTCTTTTCCTGTTATTTCTTTGTATCATTTTGATATTAGAATATGAATGGCCTCAAAAATGAATTGGGAAGTATTTCCTCTATCTCTATTTTCTAAAAGAGGTTATATAAAATTGGTATCAATTATTCCTTAAATATTTTGTAAAGTTTGTCAGTTACCACATGTGCATCTAGAACTTACATTTTGGAAGGCTTTTAGTAATAAGTTTAGCTTCTTTAAGAGAGATAAAGGAATTCAGATTTTCTAAAGCAATATATATTTTCTTTTGATTTTTGTAATATGTATCTTTTAAGAAATTTATTCCATTTTTATAAATTATTAAAAATATCCCCTTCATGTCCAATAAAGGTTTAAAGACCCTATATTCTTGATATTAGTAATTTGTGTTTTTTATAATCATTATTATAGCTAGATGTTTATCAATTTTGTTAATTTTTTTAAGGAACAAGTTTTGGGTTTACATTTTTTGGATTAAAAAATTTTTTTTTATCCATCTCAAACATTCTGTTTTTTCTTTCATTCAATTTTGTTTTAATTTGCTTTTTTCCTTAAAATTTTTTACAGTGGAAACATCAAGTTTACTTTGAGATCTCCTTTCATTTTTAATATAAGCACTTAAAGCTATAAGATGTGCTCTATTCAGCCTTCTCTGAATCCCACAAATATTGATTCGTGGTATGTTTCATTTTCATTTAGTTAAAAATACTTTCTAATTTTCTTTATGGTTTCTTCTTTAATCCATGGGCATATTGTTTATATTTCAAGGTTGTTAATAATTTTCTAGATGTTTTATCTTGTTATGGATTCCTGATTTAGTTTAACTTTGATCAGAGAATAACCTCTATATAACTCCAGAATCTTATAAAATGACCAAACATTTGATTTCTCTTCATGAATAATCTATATGCACTTGAAAATAATGTGCCGCCAATACATGAAAAAAAGCTCATCATCATTGGTCATTAAAGAAATGAAAATCAAAACCATCAAAATACCATATCAAGCCAGTTAGAATGGCAATTATTAAGTCAGGAAACAAAAGATGCTGGCAAGGCTGTGAAGAAATAGGAACACCTTTACACTGTTGGTGGGAGTGTAAATTAGTTCAACCATTGTGGAAGAAGACAGTGTGGAGATTTCTCAAGGATCTAGAACCAGAAATATAATTGGACCTAGCAATCCCATTACTGGGTATATACCAAAAGGATTATAAATCATTCTACTATAAACACACATGCACACTTATATTTATTGCAGCACTATTTGCAATAGAAAAGACTTTGAGCCAACCCAAGTGCCCATCAATGATAGATTGGATAAAGAAAATTTGGCACATATACACTGTGGAATACCATGCAGCCATACAAAAGAATGAGTTCATGTCCATTGCAGGGACATGGATGAAGCTGGAAGCCATTATTTTCAGCAAACTAACACAAGAACAGAAAAACAACACTGCATGTTCTCACTCATAAGTGAGAGTTGAACACATGGACATGGGGAGGGGAACATCACACACCAGGGACTCTCGAGGGGTGAGGGGGAAGGGGAGGGAGGGCATGAGGACAAATACCTAATGCATACAGGGCTTAAAACCTAGATGATGGGTTGATAGATGCAGAAAACCACCATGGCACCTGTATACCTATGTAACAAACCTGCATGTTCTGCACATGTATCCCAGAACTTAAAAAAGCAAAATAATGTGCCTCTGCCATTGTTCATTGTAATTTTCTATATACATCAATTAACTAAATTTGTTTCATAATATTGTTCAAATTTCTATATTTTTATTTAAATTTACCCTACTATTTAATGGTCAAGTAGTAGTGAAGTTTCCAATCTAATGGTGGATTTGTTCACATCTCTGTTAAGTTTTGTCAGTTTTTTGCCTTACGAATTTTGAAGCTTGGTTATTAAGTGTATGTTTATTTTGATTACTAAGTTTCTTTGATAAATTGACACTTTAATCATTGGTAAGATCTCTTATTATCTTTGATAATATTCCTTGCCCCTGAAGTCTGTATTAACATTAGAAAAGCCACTCTAGCATTCTTATGCAGTATGTACATGCTGTATCTTTTTTCGTCCTTTTACTTTTGACTTACATGTGTCTTTATATTTAAGTATATTTTTGCAGACAACATGTTGTTAAATCTTTATCTGGTATGGTGACTTCTGCCCTTTGATGGAAATATTTAGACCATGTATGTACGTTTAATCTAATTTTCTTTTTGGTGGTATTTAATTCTTCCTTTATGCTGTTAGGTTTATATTCCCTCCCTCCCTCCCTCCCTCCCTCCCTTCCTTCCTCCTTCCCTTCCTTCCTTCCTTCCTTTGGATGGAATCTTGCTCTGTCACTCAGGCTGGAGTGCATAATCTTGGCTCACTGCAACCTCTGCCTCTCAGGTTCAAGTGATTCTTCTGCCTCAGCCTCCTAGGTAGCTGGGACTATAAGCATCACCACCATGCCCAGCTAATTTGTTTCGATTTTTAGTGGAGACGGGCTTTCACCATGTTGGCCAGGCTGGTCTCGAACTCCTGATCTCAAGTGATCTGGCTGCCTTGGCCTCCCAAAGTGTTGGGATTATAGGCATGAGAAATAGCATCCAACCTGTTATCTGTTTCATTTTCCTCTTTTATATTTTCTTTTGAATTGAATATACTATTTATGTGTTTGTTTGTTTGTTTGTTTATTTTTGAGGTGGAATTTTGTTCTTGTCCCCCAGGTTGGAGTGCAATGGTGCAATCTTGGCTCCCTGCAACCTCTGCCTCCCAAGTTCAAGTGATTCTCCTTCCTCAGCCTTCCCGAGTAGCTGGAATTACACCACCACACCCAGCTAATGTTTGTATTTTTAGTAGAGACGGGGTTTTGCTATGTAAGCCAGGCTGGTCTCTAACTCCTGACCTCAAGTGATCTGCCCACCTTGGCCTCAAGTGTTTGGATTACAGGTATGAGCCACTGTGCCCAGCCTGAATATATTTTAATATTCTATCTCCTTAAATAGCTTACAGGCTTTTCATTTTTATTTTGGTTGTTCCAGAATATCAGTTCCATCAGTATCTACCTTTAGTTTATCATAATCTGCTTTCAAATAATATAAGTTTTATGTCATATAAGAATCTTAATGAAGTAAACATCTATTTCCCCTGCTCCTGCTGTTTATGCTTTTGTTATCACACTTTTAAAATCTACATATGTCTTATGACTTTAAAATACTTTGTTGTCTATTTTTTAGAAATTGTGAGTTATAAAAAATTTAAAAGAAATATATTGTAAATTTAATCACATATTTAAATTTTCTTGTGCTCTTCCTATAATGTACATCTGAGTTTCCTTTTAGGTAGTATTTTCATTCAGCCTGAAGAACTTCCTTTAATAAGTCTTGCAGCAAAGCTTTGGTAGTACTATATTTGCTTCATTTTGTTTGTGTGAAAAGGTCTTCATTTTTCTTTAATTTTTGATGGATATATCCTTTCATCAGTGCTTTAAAAAGGTCATTACATTGTGCTATGTTTTGCATTGCCTCTTATGTTCTTAATTGTTACTTTTTTAAGTTCTGCAAGTAATGTGTCTTTTTTTCTCTATTTGTTTGTCTATTCATTAGTTTTAAGCAATTTGGTTATGGTGTGACTTTTATAATTTTCTTTATGTCTTTCTGTCTTGAAAATAAATGGGCTTTTGGGATCTCTAAGTTTTAGTTTCATCAAATTTGAAAAATGTTTGGCTATTATTTCTTCAGGCAAATATTTTCTTCCTTATTTCTTTCCTCTCTATTGGAGGCTACAGACATGTTAAAAAACGTAATGCTATTATGAAACACATTCACTGTGCACTGGTTGCCAGCTTGTCTGAGTGTAGTAAGACAGATACACACGCATGCAACAAGTTACTCGAAATAGTTTACTACTTACAAATATGCACCAAGGGGCAACAAAAATCTATGATTCATTGTGAGCCAATCCCTCCCATCTCAAAAAAGCTCCCCAGGGTGAAGGAGACTCAATTGCATGTGATCAATTTGCAGGAACTTCAGAAAGCAGCTTACCTTAGATTTTAAACTTCAATGTAATGTGAACTGCTGGAAAAAGTGTTGAAGGACCTAAGTATGAAACTGGAATAGAGCCCAGGCTGTTTCAGCCAGTCCTTTCTTAAGTCAAGATGTAGCATTCTCAGTAAATTCTGCAGGTATTATTGAGAACTACAAGTAAGAAAGGGGAGAGAACTGGGTCAATCTAAGGCTACCTGAAGAACTGTTGTGCAGTTCTCCCACAGATCGCTAAGGTTCTGTTTTTCCCCTATTAATTGAGTTCCAGACTTTATTTTGATTTCATCAGTTTTTCCATTAATATATTTATCCTTTCCCATGATCCAATCCAGGTGTATTCATTTGTTTTTCTGTTGCTATCATAGAATGTTCCAGACTAGGTAATTTATAAAGAAATCGAGTTTATTTAGCTCACAGTTCTAGAGGCTGGGAAGTCCAAGAGCATGACACTAGCATTTGGTGAGAGAGTAACACCATGGCAGAAAGGTGAAAGGTGAGAGTAAGCACATAAGACAGAAGAAAAATGGGCTGAATTAACACAAAAACTAATCACTCCATCAATAGTGGTATTAAACTATTATTAGGGCAGAGACCTCATGACCCGTTTCCTCCTAAAGCACCGACTTATTAACACTGCCACAATGGCAGTCAAGTTTACAACATATGAACTTTACGGGGACACACTCAAACCACAGCATTCCACTTCTGGACCCCAAAATTTATGTATTTCTCACATGAAAAATACTTTTATTTCACCCCAATAATCCCAAAAGTCTTGACTCACTTCAACACCAATGAAAAAGTCAAAAGTCTAATTTAAATCAAATAAGAACATGATTCAAAACACAATTCACCCCTGGACAAATTTCTGTGTCTGTGAGCTTGTGAAAACCAAGTTCCCCTAATTCCACAATACAATTATGGGACAAGTGGAAGATAGTCATTTTCATTTCAGAAAAGAGAAATATGCAAGAAAAGAGGGGTAATTAATCCCAAGTAAGTTCAAAACCTGACAAAACATTAAGTCTTAAAGCTGGAGAATAATCTCCTTTCACTCCTGTCCCACTTGCTGGATATATTTGGGGTAAGGGTTGGGCCACTATGACCTCAGACATCCCAGCTTCTGTGGCTTTTCTGGGCTCAGCCAGTGTAGTTCTGCCACACTGGCATTGCATGCTGGTGGCCCTATAGTTCTGGGGTCTCATCAGGGCCAGGCTCCATGGCTCAACTAGCCACTGCCTCACACCTCTTAATACTCTTACACTGGCAATTAAGTTTTCAACACATAATTTTAGAAAGACATATTCCAACCATTGCTCCAGTATATCATAATGCATTCAATTGTTATTATCTTGTCTTTATAGTCGCCCCTGGTCTGTGACAGTTCCTCAAGCCCTTTAAATTGTTTATGACTTTAACAGTTTTGAAGGGTATAGGTAAGGTTTTTATAGAATATTCCTCAATTTTTGTTTGTTTTCCTCTTTTCATTATGCTGGGGTTATAAATTTGAGAAAAGAAAACCTTAAAAGTGGAGCATGCTGCTCATCATATCCTATTGGGTGTACATGCTATTCACATGACATTCTTAATGATGTATTAAGCTAGTGTTTGCTGGGTTTCTCCCATTGAAAAACTTGTTTTTCTCTTTTCCTTCCTTGTCTTTTTTTTTTCACTCAAAAATTTTTCATTTAAAAGTCTATAATTTCCCCAATGAAGGGCATTGGTGTCTTTTTTTCTTTTTTTTTAATTTTACTTTAAGTTCTGGGATACATGTGCTGAATGTGCAGGTTTGTTACATAGGTATACATGTGCCATGGTGGTTTGCTGCATCTATCAACCCATCATCTAAGTTTTAAGCCTCATATGCATTAGGTATTTGTTCTAATGCTCTCCTTCCCCCTCTCCCCCACCATCCCGCAACAGGCCCTGGTGTGTGATGTTCCCCTCCCTGTGTCCATGTGTTCTCATTGTTCAACTCCCATTTATGAGTGAGAACACAGAGCATTTGATTTTCTGTTCTTGTGTTAGTTTGCTGAGAATAATGGTTTCCAGCTTCACATCCCTGCAAAGGACATGAACTCTTTCTTTTTTATGGCTGCATAACATTCTGTGGTGTATATGTGTCACATTTTCTTTATCCAATCTATCATTGATGGGCATTTGGGTTGGTTCCAAGTCTTTGCTATTTGCAAATAGTGCTGTGATAACATACATGTGCATGTGTCTTGAGTATATGCCCAGTAATGGGATTGCTGGGTCAAAACGTATTTCTGGTTGTAGATCTCTGAGGAATCACCACACTGTCTTCTACATGGTTGAACTAATTTACACTCTCACAAACAGTGTAAAAGCATTCCATTCCTCCAAATTCTCTCCAGCATCTGTTGTTTCCTGACTTTTTAATGATCATCATTCTAACTGGTGTGAGATAGTATCTCATTATGGTTTTGATTTACATTTATCTAATGACCAGTGATAATGAGCTTTTTTCTCCTGTTTTTTGGCTGCATAAATGTGTTCTTTAGAGAAGTGTCTGTTCATAACCTTTCCCAATATTTGATAGGATTGTTTGTTTTTTTCTTGTTAATTTGTTTAAGTTCCTTGTAGATTCTGGGTATTAGACCTTTGTCAGATGGATAGATCGCAAAAATTTTTTCCCATTCTTCTGGTTGCTGGTTCACTCTAATGATGGTCTCTCTTGCTGTGCAGAAGCTCTTTAGTTTAATTAGATCCAGTTTATCTATTTTGGCTTTTGTTGCTCTTGCTTTTGGTGTTTGAGTCATGAGGTCTTTAACCATCCCTATGTCCCGAATGGTATTGCCTAGGTTTTCTTCTAGTGTTTTTATGGTTTTGGGTTTTATGTTTAAGTCTTTAATCCATCTTGAGTTGATTTTTATGGGAAGTGTAAGGAGGGGACCAGTTTTTGTTTTCTGCATATGGCTAGCCAGTTTTCCCAGCACCATTTATTAACTAGGGGATATTTTCCCCATTGCCTTTTTTTGTCAGGTTTGTCAAATATAAGATGTTTATAGCTGTATAGTGTTAATTCTGAGGCCTCTGTTATATTCCATTGGTCTATATATCTGTTTTGGTACCAGCACCATACTGTTTTGGTTACTGTAGCCTTGTAGTACAGTTTGAAGTCAGGTAGCATGATGCCTCCAGCTTTGTTCTTTTTTCTTAGGATTGTCTCGGCTATATGGCCTCTTTTTGGTTCCATATGAAATTTAAAGTGTTTTTTTTATAGTTCTCTTAAGAAAGTCACTGGTAGCTTGATGTGAATAGCATTAAATCTATAAATTACTTTGGGCAGTATGGCCATCTTCCTTCCTTCCTTGTTTCTTTAGAGTCTCTAAGTCCAACCCAAATTCATTTAATAAGGGTGGGAAGAACTACATACATTATTTGGAATTTTTATATAAGAAAGGTTTTTCTTCTATCCCTATTTATTATTTATTCATATCAATATGGTTCTCATGTATATATTTACATTTTTGGCTATGAACAAAATAATATTTTATTGCCAAAATTGTTCCAATTGTAGCCATAAGGAATCCTTTCAGGTTGGTTCCTGTGTCACTTTAACAAAATTTATCCCTTTAAGTTTTGAGAATTATTTTACTTTTTGATACTGCAAGATACTTGAAGCTCATTTTGTATTTTTCTTCCCCTAACCGTAGGAACAGCCATCTCTCCAAGAAACTCTGGTTTTCTAAGGAAAACAATATTTAGGTTCTAGAATATTCATTTTTGTCACTTTTTTTCTTCCTGTATGCTTCAGTATACATAGTTTCCACTGCTATGTTTCCAATGTGATTGATATTTTTTTCTTAGGGTTAAATATGCAAAGATATCAAGGACATAAGTGAGATTTTTCTTTCATATATTATAGTATCATCACTAATAGATTCACCTTTTCCTCCTTAACGTGTTCATATTGTCCTTTAAATCCTTGAACATTGTATGGTAGTTGTTTTAAACCCCTTTTTGCTAATTCCATTATATCTGTCATTCCTAGATCTGTTTCTACTGACTTTACCCCTTCTATTTTTGCATGTATTTCCTCCTTACACTTTTGTCACTAGTTTGTCATCAGCTGTTGTATATTATGAATGCTTTATTGAATATCTGAATTTTGCAGGCTTCCTCTAAAAAGATAAATGTTGTTTTGCCAGGCAGTTAAGTGAGGTGCAGATGTGCTGGATCTCTTCCTGTGTTTAAGCTCTGTAACATCAGTCTACTGTAACGTTTACTTTAGAGTTTATTTACAACTAAGCCATTCTTTTATGGCTACTCTAATAAATGCTATAAGTGTTCAAAAACATCTTCACATTGCCTGGTCAGACTTGAATAGTTCCCAGTCTTGTGTATTCTGAAAATTGGTTGGCTTATACTTACTTGCCCCTGCCTGGCTTTGTGTACTCTCTGGTCATATGAATATTTTTGTATTCAGATGAAGACTCAAACACACTCCTCGAGAGATTTCTGGAATATTTTTTCTATGTAGTTTTCTCTGGTAATTCTGCCCCGCAAATTCTAACCTCTCCAGACTCTCCAAGTTCAAATCTGTTTCTTCAATTTAGCAAGATTACTGTACTCTGTCTGGGGCTTCCTTCTCTACATTCTTATTCGCAAAATGCTTTCAGGTAGAAAGTTAGGATATCCATAGGTTCACTTCATTTATATTCTTTATTTCATAATTAATAGTCCTGCATAGCCTATTGTGTAATTTCTGATACTACCTATTTTAATATCTGCTTTTTAGTTATTTATAGCAGGAGAAAACCTTATTTCAGATACACCATCAAGGCCAGAAGGGAAAGATATTTTCAGGAAAAAAAAAATCCTGCAGTTGTATTTTCGAGATTTTTATTTTGCTTTTAGGAATTTCTCATTCTTATATGTGCCATTTATCTATATTTAGGCAAGTAGATGAATGCAATGAATGTGAGAATAAGTCTGTATTTAAAAATTAGAAAAGCAACCACTAATGTATATTTAACTGAGTTAGGTTTCCCTTTCAAATAAATAGTTTCAAAAGGATAAATTTTACCTAGAATTCTTTAATTATTTGCTGTAAAACCCTTAACAGAAGCAGCAGTCTATAATTCATATAAGGTCTTTTTTTTTTTAATTTGTTTAAATAAGTCAGTGGTTTAAAGCAAAATAATCAGCCCAGTCCTTACACAGATGTGTGTGTGTGTGTGTGTGTGTGTGTGCAGGCACACACACACACGCACAGACACAGACTTTTTTTCTTGTTAAACTGTCAGATATTTTTCTTTTTAAAGATCCGGCTATTTGTTAGGTAAAACTGAATGCCAACACCTTTTAAAACATGATATTTTAAGCCGAAAAGTTAAGCTGTGGGAGTTTGGGAAACTTGCTTTAGAAATATAATTGCTTTCAAAAACATTTTCTAGGACTTGAATGTCACCAACGGAATAAAAAATGAGGGGAAAAAAGGTAGACTATAATTCTGAAAGCAGTTGGGGGAAGAAACATTGTTTAGTTTCACTATATCAAGTACATTTTTTACTTTGCTTTGGCTGTAGCATTTTTTATTTTTCCTTTTGTTTGTTCACTACCATTAGATAAGAATCAAAATTTTAACTATTGGCATTAAAGACAAGAAGAAAATACTTGGATTCTGTTTGGTGATGGTTTAATTGATTCTATGCCTGTCCTTTAAGCGTACACTGGAATGGCAGGTAAGTCTGGCCTGTTAAATGCTGATGTGGTGTCAGGGGATTCTTGATCCAATTTTTCACTAGAACATAGTCTCTCATCTTAGTCTGACATTCTACTCCACTCGCCACTGTCAGTGTCAGAGGAAGTGTCATTATTTGAACAATAGCATCTTCCAGAAGAAAAGACACCATGTTTACTTTTAAGAATGTCAGCTGTTGTACATTTAGAAGCATTTTCTGGGGTTAGCAGAAACATATTTGACTGGACTAAAAGCAAAACTCCTCTTCCATGCTGAGAATCACAGACTCAAGACTGGAAGGACTTTTAAGAGGTTAACTAGCCTCATCTCCTGCCTTCAGGTAAAAGATAAGAGATTTATTTTTCTTTTTGTTTTTTTACTGGATTTTTAAAGTTCTCCATGACACACGTTCTGCAATTACTTTAATTATTTCTTGGGGATTCAATAATTCCAATTTTGTTTCTCATGGTTTTGGTTTGCCTTCTTGTGATATGCATTACATCAAAAGAATATTTGTTGGCAAATACATATTCAACTGCTTTGATCTCTAACCAGCAAAATTACATGCACAAATCCTACGACAGTCTCTGTTGTACTGCTGGCCATGAGGTCTCTGTTGTAACTTCATTACTCTACCCAGTGGCATGACAGCAGCCATAGAAAATATGGAAAAGAGTGGGCATGAGTATGCTCCAATGAAAGTTTATTTACAAAAGCAGGCTATGAGCCCAGGGCCAGAGGGTAATAGTTTGCTGATTCCTGTTCTACTATTTGGTCAAATCTGCTGTTAGGAAAGAAAGTCATTTGTGTGTAATCTTTTAACCTCTGCACTGTGCCACAAGAAAGAGCCTTGGGTTTGGATGTTTTTCCCCTCCAAATCTCATGTTGCAATGTAATCCTCAAAGTCAGAGATACGGCCTGGTAGGAGGTGATTGGATCATGGGGTGGATCTCTCATGAATGGCTTGGACCATCCCCTTGGTGATGAGTGAGTTCTCTTTAAATTAGTTCACATGAAATCTGGTTGTTTGAAATATCTGGGCCTAGCGGTGGCCCTCCTGGCACTTTGGGAGGCCTGAGGCAGATGGATTACTTGAAGTTAGGAGTTCAAGATCATCCTGGCCAACATGGTGAAACCCCATCTCTAATAAAAATACAAAAATTAGCCCAGCGTTGTGGTGGGTGCCTGTAATCCCAGCTACTCAGGAGGCTGAGGCAGGAGAATCACTTGAATCTGGGAGGCAGAGGTTGCAATAAGCTGAGGTTGTGCCACTGCACTCTAGTCTGCGACACAGAGTGAGACTCTGTTTCAAAATAAATAAGTAATAAAATAAAATACTTGGTTGTTTAAAACAATCTGGTTGCTTAAGAGTCTGGGGCCTCCCCCTCGTCGCTCTTGCCATGTGACATTCCTGTGCCTGCTTTGCCTTCTGCCGTGATTGTACACTTCCTGAGGCCCTCAGCAGGAGCAGATAGTGCCGGAGCCATGCTGGTACAGCTTGCTAAACCATCCGCCAATTAAAACTCCTTTATTTAAAAATTACCTAACCTCAGGTATTTTTTAATACCCACACAAATGGCCTAACATTTCCTTACAAAGAGATGAAGATGGCTGACTATGCTGGACATAGCTCTTTGTTTTGGAATATATTTTCCTGTTCCAGACTTGGTGTCTGCTTCTTTGTTCTGCCTAAGTGTGCATCATACGGCATCTAGCCAGCCCCACGGCTAGATGTATGTGCTATATCTGTTCTAGTGGAGATGGAACTGTCCTTTGCCTGTAGCAAAAGTGAGATGAGTACAAACCATCTCATTTTGGTGGCTCCTGGGCAAGATCTGTTGGCCATGGGAGGCTTACATTCAGTATTGAAGCTGATTTTGCTCTGTTTGTTCTCTGTGTAAATAAAGCATTGTTCCAACCGGTACCTGTGTGAGTCACATCTTTCTTGGTGGCCCTGACATCTGAAAACCATGAAATAGGTAAACATCTCAGGACTAATGCTCCTGGTGATAGGCATTGTTATGCTCTTTGTTATCCTCTGTGCTATGGGACTCTGTCTCCCTGGAAGTGGTAATAGTTACAACTCGGTCAACACCTACATTTTGTTTGTTTTTTTGCTACTATTTGGAAGATCCATTGTTTTCTATAAAAATGTATTTTCTAACTGTGGGGATCAGGTCAAGTATTTGCTTTTGGCTAAACCTATTACTAAACCGTCCTACAACAAGCTAAGAGTTGCCAATGTCTATTCAGGGGAGTCTTATTTTTCCTTGAGAATCCTTGGTAATTAGGTCAAAAAACCTATTACATGTTGGTTATAAAATAATTGAGTTATTTTACTGTGTCCCAGTACAATATTCTGCTGTTAATGAGGCATTCTATTATTACAAACATGTAAAAATAAATATGCATAATGTTCAAAATTATTAGAATAACATTTTTAACTAATGATATTTATTAAAGTATTTATTGAGGAGTAGACTTTCTTTTATTCTGGCCTGTGAAAATTTAGCTTTTATGTCCTTAATTTCTGCTATTATGAGAATATTTAAGCCAAGCAAAGTTTTGTTTAAGAATGTTAGCAAAAATTTCTACTTTTATATAAATAATGGTTTGGAAGGAAATTTGTGAAATTGTTTACATTTAGATTTTTTCCATGTATGTTTTATCAGAGTAATGGTAAAATTAAATTGAAAAATAAGCACGGTATAGTTTAGATTTTGCAGTTTTGGAGATTTTTGTTAAGATTTAGATTCTTCTAGTAAGTTTTTACATAGTTATCTTGATGTAGATTTTCTATTTGAGTCAACTAGTGAATTGATTAAATATTTTGAAAAAATAAAATAGTGTATTATTTAGAAATAGGGGAAATCATTTTGGAAGTTTGTTTAGCAATGTGAATACATGAAAAAGATAATCATCTATGTAACTTTTCATTCCACTTCAAGTTCTCTCCCTGAATTTCCAAGATACTTTTCATATCATGACAGGTAGAAATGAGCATAATTCTGATAATGCCTGTATTTTTAGGTGCAGAATAGAAATAGACACTTAGATTTCTTTTCATTGAATGGAACAATAGTAATCACTTCTTTTTGGACATGGTGAATATTCTTAGTTGAATGAGGATTAAATTCACTCTGTTTGGTTCCCTATGACAACTCTAGGTAAACCTTAATAAATCAGAGAGTTAAAACTTTGTGGCTCTAATGAAATAAAGTATCTGCATTGCAAGAAATTAAGGATCTGTCATACAGAGATTTTATTTATTTATTTAGAGACAGAGTTTTGCTCTTTGTTGCCCAGGCTGGAGTGCAGTGGCACAATCTCGGCTCACCACAACCTCCACCTCTGGGTTCAAGAGAGTCTAGTGTCTCAGCCTCCCAAGTAGCTGTGATTACAGGTGCCTGCCACTATACCCAGCACAATTTTTTTTTTTTTTTTTTTTTTTTTGTATTTTAAGTAGAGACAGGATTTTACCATGTTGGCCAGGCTCGTCTCAAACTCCTGACCTCAGGTGATCTGCCTACCTCTCGGCCTCCCAAAGTGCTGGGATTACAGATGTGAGCCACTGCACCTGGCCATACAGAAATTGTATTCAACAATTTTGATGGATAAACATAGCCAATCAATAATTTTTAAAATGAAAGAATAACATTAGTGTTTTCTTGCTCATTAAACAAAAAGCAAATTATAGACCTGATCCTTTTGGTGGAAAAGGAATATCTTTATTTGTAGTTGCATTAGCTTAAGCCATCAAAGGATTACTTAGAATACTGGATGAGGTAATTTACTCAATAGATCCTTTACTCCAAAGGATCTATTGGCAGTATGAGAGAATAACAAGACTAGACTTTGTAAAATTAACAATGTATAATCTCATTATATTGGTAAGACAAGAACACATGCGTGATATCATATTTGGAATACCTAGCCTTGCCAAAATCCTGACAAAAAGCATTCATTATAATAGTAAAGATAATTTACTTAAAATGTAAAACTTAATTACTTCTGTTTTCATTATATATTGGCAGTTGTTGATAGCTTTTTTGTATTTCCAATATATGGAAATATTTTTATCTTATGAAAAATGTCACCATGATAAATGAATTAGAAAAGAACTGTTTTCTTTGTGAAAATAAATACATTGTTACAATAAATTCTGAACATATACAACAAACAATCTCAACACACTGAATCAGAGGAATATAATCCTACTTCTCATTTAAAAGATTTGGTGCTTCATAAAAAAAGAAGTGTTCTGTTTTTCATTAGGATTTCATCATTAGTTACTTTGTCTTACTTTCACCTTGATAAAGTGGATATAAATAGATCTCCTTAAATACAATATAAAATAAGAATACTCTATTTTAATAGTATTAATCAAATCTGAATCACAAGGAATTAAAGCAATGGTTATATAGATATTTCATTCCACAAAAACAAAAATTAATTACAGTGGATCATCTGAATGACAGGAAGTGTCTTCCTGTTTCTTGGACTTATCACATATCTGACCACAGTAACCATATGAAAAAAAAGACTTCATTTATCTAGAGATTTCAGCTGGAAAAGTCGAATACATTTAATTAGATCTGTTTTTATTTATTTATAAAGGAGAGAAATTTCTTATTTCTTCTTCTAATGAATATTGCATGCTATAAACTAACAATCCCAAAATATATTTGAAGGAATTTGGCTTCTTAAAATATAAAAGTTATTATTCTCCTTATAGTTATTACAAAAATCATAATTTTGTCAATAATGAGGGAAATTTTTAAAGAATCTATAACCATTCTGAACAACATATCCTTTGTTTTCATTTTTTAGTTTGTCTAGTGATTCCCTATATATAAAATATACTCTAACTTATATTAATATTTAGTTAAATGTTTTTATTTTTTCAATGAATTTCTAAGTATTTTACTTCTAGATACCTTATCATTTTAAATAATTTTATAATTTATTTTGCTATTGAACTAAATTTCTGTTGCCTTTATCATATTATAAAATGTTTACAAATTTTATTAATATAATTAATGTTGCATTTAACATTCTTGTCAATGCATTATTTAAAGTTTTTGAGTTATTTAGAACTTGCCTAAACTTCTAGAAAAATTACCAAGAGTAGTGTAGTTGAATGAATTATTATCTACAACTATCTGCTGCTGCTTTGTTGAAGGAATCTATGTCCATACTCTTTTCCACATGACCTGAGAGAGCTTCCTAATATGTAGAATAAAATTTTTTGCATCACTGTCAGAATTGTTTATATGATTTGGGCAATAAAACATGAGCTGAAGTAACAGTGTGATAGGTCTGAGCAGAAGTTTTTTTTTTTTTAATTGTACTTTGGGCTCTGGGTTACATGTGCACATCCTGCATCCTGCAGGATTGTTGCTTAGGTACATATATGCCATGGTGGTTTGCTGTCTCCATGCCCCAACCCCTCCCCCACTGCCTACATCAGGCATTTCTCCTGGTGTTATTTCTCCCCTTCCTCCCTGCCCCTCCCCGCCAGTCCCCCATCTACCCCAGTGAGTGTTGTTCTCTTCCCTGTACCCAAGTGGTTCTCATTGTTCATCACCCACCTATGAGTGAAAACATGCGATGTTTGGTTTTCTGTTCTTGTGTCAGTTTGCTGAGAATGATGGTTTCTAGATTCATCCGTGTTTCTGCAAAGGACACGAACTTATTGTTTTCTATGGCTGCATAGTATTCCATGGTGTGTATGTGCCACATTTTCTTTGTCCAGTCTATCATTGATGGGCATTTGGGTTGGTTCCAGGTCTTTGCTATTGTAAACAGTACCACAATGAACATACATGTGCATGTGTCTTTATAATAGAATGATTTATAATCCTTTGGGTATATACCCAGTAATGGGATTGCTGGGTCAAATGGAATTTCTGTTTCTAGATCCTTGAGGAATTGCCACACTGTCTTCCATAATGGTTGAACTAATTTACACTCACACCAGCAATGTAAAAATGTTCCTTTTTCTCCACATCCTCTCCAGCAACTGTTGTCTTCAGATTTTTTAATGATCGCCATTGTAACTGGCCTGAGATGGTATCTCAATGTGGTTTTGATTTGCATATCTCTAATGACCAATGATGATGAGCATTTTTTCATATGTTTGTTGGCTGCATATATGTCTTCTTTTGAAAAGTATCTGTTGATATCCTTTGCCCACTTTTGCATGAGTTTTTTTTTTTTTTCTTGTAAATCTGCTTTATTTTTTGTAGATTCTGGATATTAGCTCTTTGTCAGATGGGTAGATTGCAAAAATTTTTTTCACATTTTGTTGCCTGTTCACTCTAATGATTGTTTCTTTTGCTATGTGGAAGCTCTTAAGTTTAATTAGATTCCATTTGTCTATTTTGGCTTTTGTTACCGTTGCTTTTGGTGTTTTAGTCATGAAGTCCTTGTCTGTGCCTATATCCTGAATGGTGTTGCCTAGGTTTTCTTCTAGGGTTTTTATGGTGTTAATTCTTATATTTAAATCTTTAACCCATCTGGAGCTAATTTTAGTATAAGATGTAAAGAAGTGATCTAGTTTCAGCTTCCTGCATATGGCTAGCCAGTTTTCCCAACGCCATTTATTAAACAGGGGAATCCTTTCACCATTGCTTGTTTTGTCCAGTTTGTCAAAGATCAGATCATTGAAGATGTGTGGTATTGTTTCTGAGGCCTCTGTCCTGTTCCATTAGTCTCTATCTCTGTTTTGGTACCAGTACCATGCTGTTTTGATTACTGTAGCCTTGTAGTACAGTTTGAAGTCAGGTAGCGTGATGCCTCCGGCTTTGTTCTTTTTGCTTAGGATTGTCTTGGCTATGCGGGCTCTCTTTGGTTCCATATGAAGTTTAAAGTGGTTTTTTTTCCAGTTCTGTGAAGAAGGTCAATGGTAGCTTGATGGGGATAGTATTGAATCTATAAATTACTTTGGGCAGTATGGCCATTTTCACAATATTAATTCTTCCTACCCATGAGCATGGAATGTTTTTCCATCTGTTTGTGTTCTCTCTTATT
The DNA here is from genome assembly GCA_036589455.1 of Ateles fusciceps. Classification (NCBI taxonomy): domain Eukaryota; kingdom Metazoa; phylum Chordata; class Mammalia; order Primates; family Atelidae; genus Ateles; species Ateles fusciceps. Next base: position 4,283,285 of record JAZHEH010000251.1, on the reverse strand, counting down.
TCCTTGAGCAGGGGTTTGTAGTTCTCCTTGAAGAGATATTTTACATCCGTTGTTAATTATATTCCTAAGTACTGTATTCTCTTTGTAGCAGTTGTGAACGGGAGTTTGCTCTTGATTTGGCTCTCTGTTTGTCTGTTACTGGTGTGTAGAAATGCTTGTGATTTCTGCACATTGATTTTGTTTCCTGAGACTTTGCCAAAGTTGCTTATCAGCTTAAGGAGATTTTGGGCGAGACGATGGGATCTTCTAAATATACAATCATGTCATCTGCAAATAGGGACAATTTGACTTCTTCTTTTCCTAATTGAAGGCCCTTTATTTCTTTTTCTTGCTTAATTGCTCTGGCTAGAACTTCCAATACTATATTGAGTAGGAGTGGTGAGAGAGGGGCATCCTTGTCTAGTGCCAGTTTTTAAAAGGAATGTTTCTACTTTTTGCCCATTCAGTATGATACTGGCTGTGGGTTTGTCATAAATAGCTTTTATTATTTTGAGATGTTCCATGGATACCTAGTTTATTGAGAGTTTTTAGCACACAGGGCTGCTGAATTTTATCAAAGGCCTTCTCTGCATCTATTGAGATAATCATGTGTTTTTTGTCTTTTGTTCTGTTTATGTGGTGGATTACATTTATAGATTTGCATATGTTGAACCAGCCTTAATCAAAACCTGGCAGACACACAACTAAAAAAGAAAACTACAGGCCAGTATCCATGATGAACATTGATACAAAAATCTTCAATAAAATACTGGCAAACTGAATCCAACAGTACATCAAAAAGCTTATTCACCACAATCAAATAGGCTTCATCCTGGGGGATGAGCAGAAGTTTTAAAAGAGATTATGTGCTTTGGGTTGGCACTCCAGTCATGAGAACAATGCTCCTCTTTCAGCTTGTGTCATAGATTAAGAATACATGTGGAGCAGTTCTACAGGTGAAAGCAAAGCTGCAATCTACACTGCAATCATATGTGTTGAGAAAGAAATGCCATATTGTAGGTCACTGTGATTTGGGGTTTGCTTGTTACTATAGCTGATTGATAGATATAGGATTAGTAAATCAAAGTTTTTGATCATTGTGTTGGCACCTGACAGGTTTTGCTGATCTGCCTTCCAAAATATTTTGCACAAATGTATACTGACACCAACAACATGTGAGCATATCAGTTATATCACTCCTACCTTGTATCAGTTAGGGTTCAGTCAATAAACAAAAGGCAAACTAAGTATCTTATTTTATTTTTTTGAGACAGAGTCTCAGTCTGTCACCCAGGCTGGAGTGCAGTGGTGTGATCATTTGCTGCAACCTCTGCTTTCCAGGTTCAGGCGATTCTCATGCCTCACCCTTCCTAGTAGCTGAGACTACAGGCATGTACCACTATGCCCAGGTAACTTTTTTTTTTTTTTTTTTTTTTCAGTAGAGACAGGGTTTCACTGTGTTGGCCAGGCTGGTCTCAAACTCCTGGCCTCAAGGAATCCACCCGTGTTGGCCTTCCAAAGTCCTGGGATTACAGTTGTGAGCCAATGCACCCAGTCCAAACTAGGTATTTTAAAAGGAGGCAGCTTAATATTGACAACTAATTACAGAGATGTTAGAGGTGTGAAAAACTGAATGGGAAAGCTGAGATAACACAATTAAAAACTATAACTGCCACTTCCAGCTCCCAATTCATAAATTGAAGTCCTATTCCTCAGTACCTCAGAATGGGCAGGAATAGAGATAAAGCTTATTTTTTAATTTTTATTTTATTTTATTGTTTGAGACAGAGTTTCATTCTTGTTGCCCAGGCTGGAGTGCAGTGGCACAATCTCAGCTCATTGCAACCTCCACCTCTGGGGTTCAAGCAGTTATCTTGCTTCAGTCTCCCAAGTAGCTGGGATTAGAGGTGCACACCACCACACCCAGCTAATTTTTGTACTTTTAGTAGAGACAGGGTTTCACCATGTTGGACAATCTGGTCTCAAACTCATGACCTCAGGTGATCCACATACCTTGGCCTCCCAAAGTGTTGGGATTACAGTTGTAAGCTACCATGTCCAGCAAAGATAAATCTTTTGAAGAGGTGATTAATTTCAAATGACTTCTTTAGGGTGGGCCATAATATAATCTTACTGATACCCTTATAAAAAGAAGAGATTACGACATAGATACAGCCATACTCATGTGAGTATACAGAAGAAAGAGGCAGGGTTTATCTAAACTTTGGAGTCAGAAAGGCTCTGCAGACCTTCAGATTGACAGTGAGTTTTTGAAGGTCTTTCTAAGGAGGTGTGATGAGGCCAATCAGGAAGTACTGAAAAACACTGAAGCAAACAAATGAGCATCTTTAGCTAATTCCAGTGGGAAGTGCAGGATTACATCAGCAATGAACAAGACAAGAATAGATTTTTTTTTAAAAAGTGTAAGCTTTGTTCATGTGGGGGTTTTGCCCTCACTTTAAAATATGGAACAAGGATCTTAGAGATGACAGGTGTCAAGCTTTTAAAATTATATTTATGGGTCACTCAGCTCTTATATGAACTTCTCTAATATGTGGTGACAGCCATTATCCTGCATTTTCCGTTGAATTTTCTTCCTTCGTGATCTGTTTCTTTGAGGATGCTTTATTATGTCGTTGGGTGTCTCCATCTTGTTAGAGACTTTTCTCAGTTGTCTGGTAACCTTAGATTGTCTGTTTCTGATTATGAACGTGAGTCTAAGGAGGTGATAGAAAGATAATAGTATTTGTATGTATATGGGTAGTGAAAGTTGAAAGTATTTTCTAAAGGGTGATCTAAGGTGGAGGGTTTACGGGTAAACCTTCATTACCCTTAGGTATTTCCTTTTGGGATGGTTTGTTTCCCAGAGAGGAGTCCTCAAGCTCCTCCTTGGAGGATAAGGGTTGGGCTAGTAGCATTCTGGAACTTGAATGGGGGAAGGGTACTGGAAGGTTTTGCATTTAGCACTCCCTAGGTAAATGGTCACCCTATGCCTTCAATGGTTGCAACTGCCTATGCTTTACTGTCTTCTGAGAATAGACACCAGGTCTTCTAGGTTAGAAGGGGAGGGAATCATGGAGTCTCCAACTACTTTCGAAGAGTCTTCTTATTGTAACTACTCCCTTCAAAATCATTTGAAATTCCTAAGCTCACTGCTCATTATCAGGTATATCCAATCAGTTTTCTTCAGTGCTGGCATAGGATTTGATTTTCTTTGTTTTATTAATTCAGTTAACAATTCTCCATCTGCTTTTTAGTTTCTAAAATCATGTTACTGTTGTCTTCTCTCATGTTGACCCAATCGTTATGGTTTTATAGTTTTAAAAAATCCTTTTTGTGAAGTTGTACTAGAGTTTTGGGAGGGATTGAGTTGACTACAGTTTCTTTAGAACCAATTCCAGTCAGGTTTTCATTCCAGATACTCCATGAAATTTCTCTTGTCAAAGTCAATGATGACCTTGACCTGGCAAAATCAATAGGTCAATTTTTAAATTATATTTTATCTGACCACTTAGTACTTGGTAGAGTGGAACACTCCCTCTTTGAAACTCATGTTTTTCACTGGGCTTCAAGGACTCCACTCTTTTAATTTTTATTTTTGTATAATTGATAAGTTACTCATTCTGTCTCTATTTTATCTTCTTTTCCTTTCCAATCTGTAATGATTGGAATGCACTAAGGTTCAGCCCTTGGAACTCTACTTTTTTCTGTCAACACTTGTTTCCTAGGTGATCTTATTCTATGCAGTGCCTTTCAGCCATATCCATGTATTAGTCTGCTAGGGTTGCTGTAACAAAACACAATCTCTCACCTGTGATGATTGAACTTAGATTTTTTGTTTTTATGGTGGTGTGCAATACACATTTAGTAGAAACTGTACTTCAGTGACCAATAAAACCATTCTATTTTTCACTTTCAGTAGAGTATTTAATACATTATAAGAGATATTCAATACTTTATTATAAAATAGGCTTGGTGTTAGGTGACTTTGATTACAGGCTAATGTAAGTGTTCTGAGCATGTTTCAGGTAGGCTAGGCTAAGTTATGGTGTTCAGTAGGTTAGTTGAATTAAGTGGATTTTCAACTTATGATATTTTCAGATTATGGTGGTGTTAATGGGAATAGCCTCATCATAAAGTGAGGAGCATCTGTACCACAGACTAGGTGGCTTAAATAATGGAAATTTATTTCTCAGAGTTCTGAAGCTTAGAAGTCTAATATCAAGGAATTACAGGTTTGTTTTTTTTCTATAATATATCTTACTCTCAGATGGCCACTGTCTGCCTCTGTATACTCACATGAGTATAGCTGTGTCTGTGTCCTAATATCCTCTTGTTATAAGGGTACCAGTCAGATTGGATTATGGCCTACCCTAAATAACTGATACCTCTTCAAAAGCTTTATCTCTATTTATGCTCATTCTGAGGTACTGAGAGATAAGACTTCAATTTACGAATTGGGAGCTGGGATGGGAGGTACTATTGAGTTGACAGTCTACCTAGAAGCCGAAAACTTTTAAACTTATATATCCAGGTGCCATCTTTCTCCTAAACAGCAGGCGTTATTTTTTCAGTAGCTTTTGTGTCTCTCCACTTGCAAATCTAGTAAGTACCTCAAATTTAAGATGTCGAAATAAGAACTCTTGACTTACCTTCCCCAAATTTTCTGTCATTTTCTTCCAATTCAGAAAATGGAACCACATTTACCCAGTTCTTCAGCCACACCCATATGTAAGCCATCAGCAAGTTCTGCGAACTCTGCATTAAAATCTGTCTGGAATCTGTCCTCTCATATTAGTCTAAGGCAAGTCAACATCAGCTGACACCTGGACTCTTTTAAAACTACCTAAGTAAACTCTGCTCCCAATCTTAAAGTGATCAAAGCATTCATACACTTTAAAAATGAATGTTGCTAAGGTGAAAAGTTTTTGGATAGGATTTTTCAGATGATAACTTTTATTTCTATATTTAAATATGAAAATATTTTCAACCCTGTGTTTGTATGTGATAGTCAAATTTTCAACCAAACTTTATTAATTGACTCTGTCATGATTGTTACTTACTACCCTTAGAAAGTAGGTAAGACTGAGGCAAAAACAAAGATAGATTAGCTTTCTATTTTAGCTTTGGAATCCTCTATTAGATTTAAATATATATATTATATATATATGTATATATTCTTCATTTACATAAAGCCCATTCATAGCTTAGCAACCTCAGTATACATTGAGGAAAAGAAATCATTCTGTATTAAGATTATATCCATATCCACAAATTTGTTTGAACAGTTTGATGAACAGTCAAATCAGTCAAAAAATTAGGTATCCCTCAAAAGTTGCCAGTTAAAAAAAAAGTTAAGTGTTTTCTTAAACGTAGAACTGTTATTTGAACTACAACTTTTTCAACTGGTGGCCTTTTTATTAAAAAAAAAATCAGTTTTACAAAGGTATATTTTACATACAGAAATTCACCAATTGTAAGGTACAATTTGATTTGTGAGTATTGGTAGATAGCCACTGCTATAATCATGACAATATAACCTTTCCACCATCCTTACCCCTTGTATCCCTCTGCAGTCAATCCACTACCCAAGGCCCATCTCTGGCCACCACTGATCTGTTTCCTTTACTCTTGCCTTGCATTTTCTAGTAGTTAATAAAAACTGAATGATGCAATATATAATCTGTTACTTCTGTTTGCTTTCATGTAGCATGATTCTTTTGAGACTCATCCATGTTGATGAATGCTCTAAAACCCACATTATATTGCTATTATTCCTGATTTAAATAGTTAATTGTCTTTTAACAAAATAATTAAATGAAAAAGTAAGATTTTATTTAGTTATATATTTACCATTTTTTGGTGCTCTTCATGCTTTGTGTGGATTGAAATTTCATTCTGCTACAATGTTTCTCCTCCCTGAAGAATTACTATGATTTTCTTATAATATGGGTCTGTTTGTGATTAATTCTCCCGGTTTATTGACCTGAAAGTGTTTTTATTTTGCTTTCATTTTTGAATGATATTTTCACTCCTTAAGACTTCTTAACAGATTTTGTTTTTGCCCCAGTTCTTTGTTACTTCATTGTCTTTTGTACTGCATAGTTTCCAGCAAACAATCTGCTATAAATCTTTCTCTTACCTCCGAACATTGATGTCTTTTTTCATTTGGTTGCTTTAAAAATTTACAACTTAGAACTGGTTTCAGCAATTTAACTAAAATGTGTTTAGGAGTAGTTTATGTTTATTCTGACTGGGGCTTGTTGAGTTTTTAGATGTATGAATTTATAGTTTCATCAGATTTGGAAAATATTTAGCTATTATTTATTTAAATATTTTTATTACCTTCACCACTTCTTCCTCAAGAACTCTAATTACGAGAAACAGATAACTAATATTTTCCCACTGAATAGTAATGCTTGGTTCATTTTGTAGTGATTTTTTTCTCTGTATTTCATTTTGGATTGTTTATAATGCTATGTGTAGAAATACATTGATCTTTGTAATGTCTCATATTCTGTTAATTCCATCCACTGTGTTTTTATTTCATACATTATACATTTTTAAGTCTCAAGATAGTCTATTTTTGCTTTTTTCATATATTTCATTTTTCTTCATTACGTACGTTTTCTTCCACCTAGCTGAACATATGTAGCATGTTTATAGTAGCTCTTTCAATGTCCTCTTTTTTTTTTTTTTTTTTTTTGCTATTTCCACCATCTCATTTTTGCACTGGTTTTTATTTTAGCTAATTATAGATCATATTTTCATGCTTCTTTGTATGTCTATTTGTGTTTTTCTTTTGTTGTTAGACATTGTGAATTTCACCTTGTCATATTTCCTAAAATAGAGTTGGATTTTGTTCTGGCATAAGACTAAATACCTTGGAATCAGATGGATGCTATCAAAGTTTCTTTTTAAGTTTGTTAGGTCAGGTCCAGAGTTGTCTGTAGTCTTGGGCTAGTTCAATTCCACTGTGAAGGAGGTATCATTTTGAGAAGTTTAATACTCCATATTTTCCTATTTCTTTCCAATCAGGCCAGTGAGAATATGAACTATTCCCATCAGATATCAGCCTCTGGAATAGTTCTGCAAGCTCTTTTCCATTGGTTCTTTGCCCAGCCTAAGGTAGTTTCTCTGACACATTTGCATCTTAGCATAAAGCCAAAAACTAGAAAGTATCCCTCCGCAGAATTTAGAGCTCTCTTTCTGTGTATCTTCCACATCTTCAGTAGTTTCTCCTGCAATGTTTAGCTGTCTTCTTCTCCCAGAGCTTCAATCTCTGATTCCTCAAAGTAGTGAGACATCTGAATACTGTTTGAGGTACTCCTGCCTGTGCTGCTGCTTGGAAATTTCCTCTAGTGAAATAGAGGAATCGATTAATTTATTTTTTTTTCTGTTCTATTCAGGCATCACATTCATCAATCATCTGCTGCTGAAAGCTTAAAAAAAGTTTTTATTTATTTTGTCCAACCCTCTAGTTTCATGATGCAGGAGCATAAATTTGGTCTCTGTTCCTTTACTTTGTTCATAAGTGGAAGTCCTGATTTACTCATTTATTTATTTAGCTATTTGTTTGCTTGTTCTACTAGTAATCTATTAGATTTAATAGAAAACGCGTTTTGATAGTGTGGCACACATTACACAAACCATACAATGTTTAAATGAATAATTAATATATCATGAATTTAAAGGCACATTATTCCTAAATATTTTTAAAACAACGGTGGTAGATGAAAGTTAATTACAGAAACACATCAATTTTCCTTCTGGTTCCATGGAGGATGGATTCCCCCAGGCATGAAAGTTTGTAGAAACTCCTGTCTATAAGTTTCCAGATTCACAATAAGTTTATAAGTCAGCTTTGGAATAATTGTTAGCTTGGAGTCCACATTTTACACCATTGGCACCTTCATCGTATCTTAGGATATCTGAGAATCTAAAACATGGTAAAATATGTCAGTGTTTGCTTTTTGAAAACTGTAGTACTTAAAAATTTTTATTTGACAACAAACATTTATTTTGAAAAGCATAGTATATTGTATAGTATAAGCTCATTGAATTCAGGCATGTGTTTTCTTTCTTTTTTTCCTTCCTTTAGTTCTTCCTTCATTTTTTCACTCATTCCTCTTTTTCTTTAACAATAGCCTTGTGAAAACTTTGAGATGTTTGGAGATAATGAGCTTGAAAAAATCAGTCTTTGTATTCATAATCTAGATCACTATACAGAGGTTATTTCAGTGGGGGGGCACAGTGGCCTATGCTATCTTCGTCCTCAGCCCACATAATAAAAGGAAATGTTCTCTAAATATTCACTCTACCTTCATTTAAGAGCTTTAAATATTTTCCCCAAACACATAACATGTTTATGTAGTGTATTTCTGAAAACACATTCTCTGAAATATGCATTAGACAGACTTCCTGAAAGATTCTCGAGAGATTCTGAGGTCTTCTCACACTAATCACTAATATGTGTAGCCTTTTAGCAACTGTGGAAGTGGCAACAAGTAGTAGCTTGAATATGATAGAATACTAAGGTCTGTTGAACTTTAAACAAAAATATTGACAGGAACGTCAAGTAAAAATGTTTCTCATTTTCACTGTTGCTTCAGCAATTCTAACTCTGATTATAAATAACCTGGGTGTTGGCTACACCCTCCTGCCTCTGGAGATCTGAAAATCTTGTTCCAACTTCTATTCCAAGAGTTATGATAGTTCATAACCCTTCCAATGCTGCTGTTTTTGATTTACTTATATCTTATTTCCATTGCCTTTCTCTGACTATATGTTTCTGTATCTAAGTATGCTGTCTAGTTTTTACTCTGGAGCAAACATAGAAATATGCAGCTCAGCCTCTTCCCCATTTTGTATGAGAGGTTCAATGACAGACATTGTCTCATGGTTCTAGTAACTTTACTGAAGTGTTATGAAGTTACAGGGAGTCACTGCATTAAAAACATTGCCTTCCAAACTCCACTGTACTTCCAAATGAGCCACTGACATGTCTGTCCTTGGGGGAGTAGTCCAGTTCCTGCGCTTAATACTTCTTTCATAGCTGCACTAACTGCTTAAGCACACTTTAGATTTCAGTAGTGTCTCTTCATTGTTATGTAATACTAGAGGCTTTATTGTTTACTTCATAATTTTCCTGGAATCATGAGTAGGAGATTTAAAATATAATGCTAGTGTTTTTGTTCACTACAGAAGAGACTGCCATAGCAATTCCACAGGCACTCCTCACTATTGTCATCCTTCAACTTCCTCCCGATATTCATAGATGGCCAGTGGGCTCTGCTTCTCTGTATCCATTTGTAATTCAACTGATTTAGCTAATCAGTTTATAGATTGGCCAGTTCAGTCAAAATAGGTGTCCCTTGATGCATTCATTTTCTATGGGAGGCCTGGTAGTTTATTCCATTGTGTATGAAAAGCACTCAGATTACCATTTTTCTGTTCAGTTCTTCCTTGTATTCTACCAGTCATACAGAAAATTAAGAATGTAAGATAGGAGAATATGGACTACACATTGAAATAATAATTACATTCTTCCGGAAGTGCTCTCTACTCCTCTAACGCACCTGAAAATATGATACTCATTCTTTAATGCCCAGTTTTTGGTGTAGATATTTTCGTAAATAATTCTATGATCCCCAATAAGTAGAATTGGCTTTATTATATATTTCAGGTATTAAATAGTCATAGACATTTTTTCTATCTATGATTTATCATCAAGGATATGGTTAACCCCTTAACAATAAGGATTATATCTTTGATTATATAGACTCATAATCTTGTACCCTATTTCTTAGTAAATGTCCATTGATTTACTAAATAAATAATGACAATATTTAATACGTGACATAAATCAATATAGTGGAACACGTAAAGATTAATGTTGGACAAAACACCTAAGGAAAGGTTTATTAGGAAAGATACTCTAGAATTGGACTTTGAGAAATAAATAGGATATTTGCAGATGGAGAAAAATGTCAGAGCATTCTGCAGAAAGAAGTATAAAGAGATGCAAAGATGGAAATTGGGTTATGCAGGGCATTAGGAGACTAAGTTGATTTGGTGGAAGGTACATTTTGGAAAGTTTCAAGAGACAGGTTTGGACATATCTAGATGAGCTAGATTATGCAGAGCTGTGAATTGATGGCAACAATATTTAGAGTTAATGTAGTAAGCAGTAAACAACTACCAGTAATATAATTTGATTATTACATCTCTGTCCTTTCCTCTACCAGGAATAGGACTGCCTTGAAAAATCTTGCTTTATTCCTTATTTTGACCACAGGTAGCTAGGAATGGCTAAAGCTGCTAGATGGTATAAAATTTGGAAGAATGCAAATGGCCTTATAATATGCTAATTCAATTTTGCTCACTAGTGCTGTTTTCTTGCCCTCTGACTATGTGAATACCAGGCCTCTGAACCTGCCTGCCTAAACTGACAGTACCACCAGCTTCTTCCACTTTTGGCTACGTTGGCTGAGAACTCAGAAAGAATGCGTCTCCAAAAGACATTTTTTTTCTTATTGCCAAGGAACTAAAGTTTGCATAGCAGAGGGAAAAGTATAGACAGCCGGGAGTTAATCTGTATCATTTTGTAGGACCAAGAAACCTGCAGGCTGGAGCCACAGACAATTTGTTATCCCAGAAATCTGTGGGCAAGATCTCTCTGCTAAACCAGGCAGCAGGAGAGCTTTGGCGGGCTTTGCAGGAGATTGTAGTTTAAAGAAAAAAAACAAAAGCATATTGACAATTCCTGAGGCAAAGAAGCAGGACCTCTGCACTTCAGGTACTCTCATGTGGTCTATGTAAGCCACCAGGGGAAGTAGAAAGTGTGCCAATTCATGTGACCCAAATGATTTGTAATTGAAGGATGCTTGTGGGCTGTTTGTATTCACAGAGAGCTGGAAAAGAAATTTGATAGGATGTCTTCTAATAAAGAAATTAACTGATCAAAGATCTAGAAATACCCAAATGTTGGAACTTCACTTACTCAGATAGATGCAATATTCATTTCATTTCACAGGCATGCAATTCTCTTAAAATATAAAGTTTTACCTCAAATAAATTGTATTGGAGAGACATACAAACTCCCATACAAATCACAGCTTTTATTTTCTTTTTCAAAACCAGGATAGATAAGCTGGACTTTATTTCCAGTCACAATTGTTAGGAAGCTAAGGAGTAGATTTCCCAAAGAGGGGAATTTTAAAAAGAGAATTTGAGAGATCGAGAGGAGCAATTACCCTTCAAGATGGCCACATTCTTTGCGAGTTAGGCAGTAAAGAGGAGTAGCGAAGGTAAGGAAATTGCTCTGAACACATGTAATTTGTATTTGCGTTTAATGAACAATCATTGCCATCTGACTGAATTTTAAATTCAAAAGACAACTTCTATTTCACAAGTTTTGCAGAATCCTGAAAGGCAGGGGTATTATGTTAAGTGACCTCTAGACTCATGCTTTTCAGAATTGAAAACTGAATTGGAAAGGTTAAAAGAAAAGTATATGTGATGAGACTTGGGCTTTACAATGTTTTTTTTTCTTTTGAGGCAGAGTCGTACTCTGTGTTCCAGGCTGTTGTATAATCACAGCTCACCGCAACCTCCACCTCCAGGGCTCAAACCATCCCCCATCTCAGACTCCCAAGTATTAATATCTGGGACTATGGGTGCATGCAAGCATGCATAGCTCATTTTTGTATTTTTTGTAGATGGGGTTTTGCCATGGTGCCCAAGCTGGCCTCTAACTCCTTGGCTCAAGCTATTCACTCACCTCAGCCTCTCAAAGTGCTTGGATTATAGACATGAGCCACCACATCTGGCTCAGGCTTTACTATTAAGGTAAAAATGTTGGTGAAGGGTGTGATGGCTTATGCCTATAATCCCAGAAATTTAGGAAGCTGAGGTGGGTGGACCATTTGGGGTCAGGAGTTTGAGACAAGCCTGGCCAACATGGTAAAACCCTGCCTCTACTAAAAATATGAAAATTAGCCAGGCGTGGTGCTGTGCACCTGTAGTCCCAGATACTCAGGAGGCTGAGGCAGGAGAATCACTTGAATCCAGGAGGTGGAGGTTGCAGTGAGCTGAGATCCTGCCAGGGCACTCCAGCCTGGGCGACAAGAGCAAGCCTCTGTCTAAAAAAAAAAAAAGTTGGTGAAAGGTTGAAGAGTGATACAATGAGAAAATGTTGCTTAAAATACCATTGATGACTTTAATTTTTATCCAATAAAGATTCTTCTTAGAATCATCTGTTGATAACATTGTGAAATATATCATACATAACCAGAGTTTATAAAATAAGAACAATCTTCAAAATAATAATGCAATTAACTTTGGTGTAACTACCCCTTGGGTTAAAAAACAGAACATGATCAGTGTCCTAGAAGCCTTTCAGATCAAATCTACCCCCATCCCAATTGCAGATAGTAACCACAACTTGAATTTTGTGTTAATCCTTTACCTTGCTTTTTTTTTTATAGTTTTGTTACCCATGTATATTTATCTAAATAATGTATTTTTTGTTGTTCACCAGGATTTGAACTTTATGTAAATAAAATTATTGTGTAAAAATACTTCTGTAGCAACATTATTTAAAATTGTATTTCTGAGAGTCATTTTTTTGTATCGTACATTTTCATGGTGTATTCTACTGCATAAATAAAGTGTATCCATTCTAGTCTTGGATATTTGGGCTGTTTCTAGTTTTTGAATGTTATTAAAAATGCTGCCACAAACATATTTGTCCATATATTCTGGTATACAGGAACATGGTTTTTACTAGGGTATATATCTAGGCATGAGAATGCTGGGTTGTAGTGTATGTCTATTGCCAACTTGATTAGGTAATGCCAAACTATTTTCTAAAGCGTTTTTAATGATTCATATTTCAGTTAGCAGTGGATGATAATATCCATTGTTCCACATCCTGATTAACATTCAGTACTGAGAATCATTTTATAATTTGCCAATCTGATAGAAGTAAAATGGTCTCTTGTTGTGATTTTTATTGTGTTTTTCTGACTGGTAAGGCTATCATATGGTTGTAGAAAATTTAGTGTTTCACCGACATATGGTCCTTTACTCATTTTCCTGTTAGAAGTTCTTTATTGTGAATACTCATTTATAAATTTTTCATTAACAAGTTGTTGTTGTAGTTTTTGTAGAGACAGGGTCTCTTTATGCTACCCAGGATGGTTTTGAATTCCTGGCCTCAAGTAATCCTACCACCTGGGGCTCCCAGAGTGTTGGAATTGCACATGTGAGCTACTGCACCTAGCCTATTAATCACACACACACACACACACACACATATATATATATGATTTATATATTTTTTATAATTTTTAAATTTATATATTCTGTTTTTATAAAATCATACAATTTACATATAATTATATTTTAATATATTTTATAATTTGATAAAAATTATATAAATCACACCAGCAATGAAATATTTTAATATTTAAAAAATAAATGTATGTGTGTCTTAATGGTATATAATAACTGATTTATGGCTTTAACTATGAGGAACATACTTTTACATACTACCTATGCTAGAATTTTTTGATAGATAAAACCTGGAGTGAAATGACTTTCAGTGTTTAAGGTATGCTTGCACCAGTTGACACTCCTGCTGATGGTGGAGTGGGTTATATCCCTACAACTCTTTCAGCAGTTGTGAATCTAAAAGTGGCAAGTGTTATCTTAGTTTCAGTTAACATGTCTTTGATTCCTAACAATCTTGAGAATCTTTTGGATCTCATCTTCTTCATCTTCTGTAAATTGTTCCTTTATGTTGTTCATTTTTCTTTCCTTTTTTTAAAAAATCACTTTATTTTGAGACAGGATCTTGCTCTGTCACTCAGGCTGGAGTGCAGTGGCACAATCTCGGGTCACTATAACCTCCGCCACCCAGGCTCATGTGATCCTCCTGCCTCAGCCTCCCAAGTAGCTGGGACTACAGGCACAGGCATGTTATTGCTCTAGTTTTCAGTTTAGCTCCTATCATGCCAAAGGGTGTCTCTTCCAAATACATAGAACTAGTGGGCTTCACCAGAATGCTTGTATACCAGAGCAAAGGCTGGCTTGGCTTTCTTAGTGCCCCTCACACATGTTTATCCATGACATACTGTTCTAAGGCTGAAAGCTTTTCACTCAACTTTTCTTCCTTCAATCTCGGATTTCCTCTTTAATTCTGAGTTTTTGTAGAGGTGGGGGTTTGCCATGTTGCTTAGCCTGGTTTACTCATTTTCCTATAAAATTTTTGTCTGCTTTGTTGATTGTCAGGAACTCCTTATAATTGGGATATTAATACTTTGTTGTTTTTAATATTGCAAATATTTTCTCTAACATCTTTTTATTTATGATCTGCTTCATTGAAAAACAATTTCAATTTTTATTATTCAGACAATGAGTTCCTTTAAAAACTCATTAGACCAGGTGCAGTGGCTAATGCCTATAATTCCAGCACTTTTGGGAGGTGGAGGTGGGCGGATCACCCGAGGCTGGGAGTTCAAGACCAGCCTGACCAACATGGAGAAATCCCATCTCTACTAAAAACACAAAATTAGCCAGGTGTGGTGGTGCATGCCTGTAATACCATCTACTTGGGAGGCTGAGGCAGAGAATTGCTTGAACCCAGGAGGTGGAGGTTGCAGTGAGCCGAGATGGTGCCATCGAACTCCAGCCTGGGCAACAAGAGGGAAACTCTGTCTCAAAAAAATAAACAAAAAATCTATTATCCATATATTTTTAAAGTTTACTTAAGGCCTTTAGTATATTCAGGATATGGAGAAGTCTCCCAGACTTTTTTTTCTTCTAGCTTTTGAAGCATGTGATATAAGAACACTTTATCCTACTTTGTAAAAATATCTACTTTGGAACAAAGTAATAACCCACAAAATGTCTCGAAGCTTCTTGGCTTAGTTAATGCTCATGGTGTGTTTTCAATATTTGGTTAGAAAACATTTCAAATATACAGAAAAACTGAAAGTATTGCTGTGAATATCCACATAACCACAGGCCATATTCAATAATCATAAAAATTTTTCTGTATTTGTTTTAACTATATATTTTCACTTCAGAGTAAAGCTGACAATGCATTTGAATTCTCTTTTCTCCATAGAATATATCCCACTAAGGTTATACAGTCACAGCATTCTGTTTAGGTAACACTTACAGAATCATTTTTTCCTTCTCTCTCTCCTTGTTGTCATGTTACCAGTTTGGTAAATAATTAAGTTTATTTGCTTCTGCTTGCTTTCAATTTTTAGACTTGTGTATGTTTCAAAAGTCAAAATAATACATAATATAAATAATAAAATAAGCAAATTCTGCTATTATTTCAGTCATTTCTACTCTGTCAACTCCTTTCCTCATAAGTGACCATTTTTGTTATTTTTTGTTCTATCATTCAGTTGTTTTCTTACAAAAGTAAGCAAATACATATATTTCTATTTTCTTTCTTATACAAAAGTGTCATAAACTATTCATTGCTCTGTACTTTTAATTTTTTCCATTCTAACAATAATGCCCAATATCACTCCATATCAGTACACTGAAATCTTTTAAATTCTTTTTTATGATCACATAATACCACATTATGCCCATGCACCATAGTTTATTTAACTAAATGGCTGTTAATGAACATTTGGATTATTTTGAATTTTTTTCATACATGTAGAGGTACATCTTCACTGTAGATTTCTTAGAGGCAGAATTTCTGGATCTAATGGCGTAGATTTCTTTAAGATAATGACAATCCCATGAGTGTTGTAACTATTTGCACACTATTCAGCAGTGTCGGATAGTTTCTAAGTTTCTGCAGCCCCACTGTCAAGACTGTGTTTTCAAACTTTTGGAGTTTTGCCAATCTGATAGGTGAGAAATTATATCTCATTGTAGTTTTAATTGGTGTTTCTCTTATTACAAATGAGGGTGATTATCTTTTTATATATTTGACAGTTCATATCTTTTGGGAACCGCCTCTCCCATTCGTTTATATGGTTGGGGAGGACCTCATTAGGTTAAGTTAATATGCATATCTTATTCCCTTCACTACAATGATTGGTTCAGAGACGGACAATTGGCATGTTTTGAGCAGGTGAAGTCAATTCTAGAGCAGGATTGTGCTTTCTCTTGCAGACTACAGGACTAATTCAGTTTATTCACATTCCATATACCTCATGAGAACAAAGTCATTATTTCCTCTTTTTGCATCGCCAAATTTTTAATACAGTAAGCAAATTATTATTACTTATTGTATTTTTTAGTAAATTTGAACTGTATGGAAACCAAACAAGTATATTAAATATAAAGATTGATCAAGGCAAGAAGATAATTTAACACTTTTGTGTGTGTTTTTGCTTATGTTTTTTATTTTGAAGGATAGTTTCTGTTACAGTGATTTAGATTACTATACCTTTTTAAATAGATGTCTTATAAAAATTATTTCAGTTGAATTTCTCTTATAAAATCCAAAATAAGATATCCAGAAATGGTTTAATTGACCCTTCAGTGGTAATCATTTTAAAGAATATTGAATATTTTACTCACAGCAAATAAAATGTGGTTTTAAAAATAGAAACTCTTACAAAATTCTTAATATATTTGTTGTAAGTATTAACTTGTAGATCATTGTCCTTTATGTCTTTCATCTGTAACGTATAGATGAAACAATGCATGCGGTAAAGGCATTGTGATTAAAAGTGATTTAGGTATTCAGGAAAAACCTTGAATTTAGTAAAATTGGACTTAGAGAAAAAGAGGAATGGGGCGAACCACGGAAACTCTATGCAACTGTGTTTCCCTATCACTAACAAAATTAACAACTCTGGTAACACACTAATATACCCTAAAAGGTATGTCACACCCAGATAAATTAAATAGCTTGGCAATGTAGAACTTTATATTTAGAAACAGATGAAGGGAGCTTGTTGGAAGGAAATTTAAGAAAGCCTTGAAGTTGTTATAGAGATAAATAAAGAATGCACAAAATCAGGAAAAATTGAAATACCAGTTTCTCCAAGACAAATCATGTGACCAAACTGAGTAGAGAGAAAGAATGCTAAATGTCCAGGCTTTGAGTCCACCATTGTATTTAGTTTTGCTGGTAGTTGCACTGAGAACACTTCGCCTTTTGCTAATGCTATATGTGGTGTGAAATAGTAATGTGACAGGAAAACTATTCTTTATACTAACATCATTTTTCTGTTTACTGAGTCACCTGTGAGCTAAATCCTGTTAGAGACTATTACTTGAGAAGAGAATTACTTAATAGTCTACCTTGAACAAAATAATTTAAGCTTTTTCCTCATTTGAAATATGCATCATTTTGATAGTTTGTTGATCACTAAGTTTTAAATTTTGTATAACTAAGAGATTTTCAGTACACAGTGCCAATTGGTCAATGAAAATTCATACAAGACAAGAGAGTGTTCATTAAAATATTTACATTATTATTGTTATTAAATATTTACATTATTATTGTTATTAAATATTTAGGAATCTAAAAAAATGTCATTTACTAAATAAAAAATAAAATAGATGTGAATACAGATCATTTTATTCAACTTCACAAAACTTTTCAAAAGTTTCACAGATGTTCTTCATAGTCATATTTCTAGACATAGGATATTTATCTTTATGCCAACATTTTCAAACCAAATCTTGTAAGAAATCACTTAAGCATATTAAATTTAGCCTTCTTAGATATGCTTTAACGTGTGTTTAGTTCTGATAACTCAAGTTAAATTATATACCACTTTGCACCTAAAAAACTGTATGTGTAAAAAACATATTCACTCTCCCCCTCCATGTTATTTTAAAGATTGTAAGCAATTTTTTACATAAATAAAAGAATAATCCTTGTCCATTGGGAGCTTACTGTCTAGAATGGAAGATAAAATTTTTGTACCATGTGAGGGGTGCTGTGGTAGAGACAATACAAGCTGTCTCAATAGAGGTGGTGAGAATCTGTGCTTGCCTGAGTGGTACAAAGCAAAAGACTTTCCAGAAAAGATCACGCTGAGGCTAAATGTTAAGAGAGGAAATAATAGAGGTTGACAAGAGTAGAGGAGAACATCTAGACAGAAGGAGATCAGTAAGAACCTGACAGAATGCAGGTGAACAATATTTCTGCAAGGTTGCAATGTAAATTAATGGAATAGTGAAAGTAGAGGAGGAAGCAGGAGACATAAAATCAGATCACAAAATACCTAGTGTGCTAAACAATTGAACTTACCATAATAGTTTTTGGGCAGTGGATAGTGTGTCAATTGGATGCCTCTGGCAGGAAAGTGGAAAATGGATTATGAGTATGGGACGGACCTTGAGAACTTCAGCACTTTTTAAATATTGCTATTATATAGTTGCGACTGATAGCCTACATAAACCAATATGATTTTATGTTGTTTTTATCAGATATATTCATTATAAATTAAGCATATTCATTATCTCTTCCCAAACTGGTCTTCCTGAGGAAGAGTATACCTTGCTTGTATGTATGTATGTATGTATTTTTATAGAGACAGATTCTCCCTCCATCTCTTAGGCTGGAGAGCAGTGGTGGCAAGATCATAGCTCAATGCAGCCTTGGACTCTGGGATCAAGTGATCCTCTCACCTCAGCCTCCTGAGTAGCTAGGACTGCAGATGCGTGATACCACACCTGACTAACTTTATATTTTTGTAGAGATTGGGGCACCCTATGTTGCCCAGATTCGTCTGGAACTTCTAGCCCAAAGCTATCCTCCCACCTTGGTCTCCAAAGCACTGGGATTATAGCACAGTGCCCAGGCTCCTTATTCATTTTTATGGGTAATAATAATGGTTACCATTCAGAGACTGCATTCCATTTTCTAGATAAAGTGGAAAGGACGTTGAATATTTCATCTCACTGAATTCTTGCGGTAAGATTCTAACTCTTAGCTGTTAATGAACTCAGTCTTTAAACCTTCCCATCTGAGACTCTTGTCATTGTGGGGCAGAAAATATTCATTCTTTCTGATTGTTCAAATTCCAGACCTACACAATCCATGAGCATAGTAAAGTAGATGTTTTGTGATACTAAGTGCTGGGGTAGTTTGTTACACAGCAGTAGTAGCAGGAAAAAAAAAAGGAACTTTCATGCTTTGCACTTAAAAATTTTGAAGGATAATGTATCTGTGTAGCATGGTTATCAAGGTTGGACTATTTGCACCTAGTCTTTCCCCCTCATTCAGCTAAGTGTCAAGTTTCTCAGAGGAGATATACGGCTACTGTGTTCATACCCCATCTGACCAGCTCTGGTCAGTGGAGTGTCATCTTACATCAAAGGCTACTTTTCTCAGAAGAGGACTGGAAAAATAATTATGTGACAGTTAAATGTTCACGAACAGCCCAGTAGCAAACATACACCTTTGTTAATTAAAAAGTAAAAGCTTACTGGAAGATTTTAAAATAGCATTCAAATCTTTAGGTTACAGGTAGCCTAACTCCTGTCACTAGAAGATATTGACAGATTAATGGTAGATTACATATTATAATAACTAGAACCCAAAATGTATAGTGGTGCAAACACAATATAAGTCTATTTCAAGCTCATGTAACAATTTTGATAGGTAAGTAAGCCAACCGAATGGTCTCTTCCATGCAGTCATTCAGGGACCCAGATTGCCAGAGACTGTAATTTTCAACACAAAGCTTTCAAGCTGGAATAGAAAATTTGAGGAAGCAAGCCAAGGGAGGATTTTGTGGGCCCACGTATGGGTCTAAAACTAGAAAACAGGACTTCTGATTATACTTCAATGGGTGGAACTAAATAATACCACTACAATTAATTGAAAGGAGACTGTAATATGGTCGTGTACCCAGGAAGAAACGAAGAATCTGAATTTCTTCCTGGGTACACAAAGGATTTTGGCGAATGGTAACAGACTCTGTAACAAACACAAATGATACATTTAAATTATATTTAGTATATTTACTGATAGTAACTTCAGAAAATTAAAATAAAATTGAAGTGTCATTTTGTAACTCTTCTGGTGTTTCCCTTCCTTCTTTGCTCTGCTATAACCTTAGATAATGTCTGAACTGATTCTCCTCCTAGCCATACCCTTTACAAGATGTAAAACTGAGAACATTTCTGTAATCAGAGGTTTTTTTTTTATAGCATAGAAAGATAATTCAAAATGTGACTGCAATAAAGAAAGGCATAGGTGCTTTGGACTTGAGTGGCCATTCTCTGGTTGACTGGTTAGCTAAGGGATTACACTGACATGACATTTTATCTCTATCTTTCTCAACTGCATTCTTGTGGTGAATTGAAAAAAAAAAATCTGTGCATATTTTTTCTTCTGTCCTTGTGCTTTATTTAAACTCTTTACCACAGAGACATTTGAACTGATTGATATGTGTGACCACAAATCAGCACAGGGCATATCTGGGTTGGATGAGAAAAACATGAGCAGGAATTCCTAAATACCGATGCAAGACAAACTGAAACAATCTAGTGACTTCAGTGTTTTTAGATTTTTTTTTGTATAGAAATGTCCTTCCTTTTATATATAATGATTACAGGAAACTATATGTATTTAAAAATATACATATAATTTTTGGATTTAAAATATACATGTATGTATTTAAAAATACACATATAGTTTGTCACAAACTAATCTAATTGTTGTTCTAGCAATGCTTCTCCACCCATACCCAAAGAGATTTAAATATGGCAAACAGAAATTTACAAATATCCTCCCAAAGTTTTGAAATATTTCTGTCCTATAAAAGCTAAAATTTAAAAACTAGTGGGATATTTTTTAAAAATATCAACAAAGGTTTATCCTAGGGCAAGTCCAGGTTTCTGCCTTGTTTTTACTCTCATTCATTTACTTTTCTGTTGAGTTTAATTACTGGGGGAGTGAGAGTCCAAATTTTAAGCTTTTATTTAGAAAACCACAGACATAAAAACGTAATTTTTATGTTCACATCTCTTTAATAATATTGTTTGTATGCTGTTACAAGTAATAATATTGCTTAACAAGAGTAATGTCAAATTACTTTGCTTAGTAAAAACTGAAAATATTGCTGTTATTGTTTTCCAAAAGATATGCATAGTTTTATTTATGGTAACTTTAACATGTAAGTAGAGTTATTTTTTAGAAATATATAATTTTAAAACACTCTATGCATTTATTTTGAATGAAATAATCTCTTAAATTGATGTCAAGGACATCTATTAAAGTTGGAAGTATTAGAAGATTCTCTTTTGGTTTGAGAATGTTCAAAGTGCTTTTACCTTTGAGCAAAATAACTGCGTATTGAATAAAAATCACATTTTGAATGTCTGAATGATGCTGAATTCTTTGCAGCTCAGTTCAAATCTGAAGCAACTACACAAATTACCTTCAATTTAAAAGTTAGCTAAATTCAGAGCTTCCGATGCATATTTTAATAGTACAATGTTGTGACCTTAACGAGGACTGCATTTGTCTTTAAGTCCACATGATAGTGAAAGCTTAATATTAGGAAAAAAAAAAAAAAAACTTTTGTCTAGCAAAAGTGATTTGAAGATGTTTTGCTCCATGCATGTGAACTCAGCAGGTGATTCTTGCCTATCTTTGATGTCAAACAGCACAAAACTTCAGTGAGTAGTAGCTTCAGAAATGCAATAGACATAGCTGAGTCTTCATATGAAGCTTATGCTTGAACTACATCAGAAGAACTGACATCTATTATGGTGAGCAAAGACAAGTGTTTGAAAAGAGATTCAAACAGAAGTGTCAGAATTTACAGTGCATAGTTTTATATAAGTTGATTTTAACCAAGCATATCTCTATGAACTCTGCAGGATAGAAAAGAAATTTCAAAAGGCAGAGAAATTGTTGTCATCTAAGGGCATGGAATGTTTTAATAGCTTAAGGAAGAACATTTCTGAAAGGTTATGTGGTGATCCATTTACTTTGACTGAGTAATAAGACTTGTCATTGTGATAGTGCAGTTTTTAACCCTTAGAACAATAGAAATGCATGTGAACCAGAGAGCATAAAGGGACACCTAAAAACTCAGAAGAAACTTGAGGTTCATTTTAAGTTTCAGTTTTTAGTTACAGACAGTTACTGTACATTTTCTGAATATAATCTAGCCACTAAGGAGAAAACAAACAAGAAGCAACAAAGTCCATTTTTAGACCTAGTGGATCTTAGTGACCTGCACATAAGTAAGGCAGAGAAAATTCAGTTGTGTTGCTAAATTAGTGCTTTTCAAAAGAAAACAAGCAGTAGTGCTGTTATTTGTGTGTGTGTGTATGTGCTCACTTTTATTCCCAACACTGCACAGGCTTTGTGAACATTTTGAAAATAATAAGTGTGTGCTTGTGAGTATGAGTATAGTGTGCGGTGCTGCAGGGCAAGGTGGGTGTAAGTGTTAGAGACCTCGATTGGGTAGTTTTGTTTGAAATTTTGTCCTAAGGGTTTAATCACAGCAGTTTCCCAAATCACTCTCTAGGGGGTCTAATGTCACAAACTAATCTTACTGTTTTTCTAGCAATGCTTCTCCCCCATACCCAAACAGAATTAAACAAAAGTAAAACTCCTTGGCTAAAGCCACAGAAGCTCAATTCCTCTGCAGCGTTTTCCAGCTTGTAATCAACATTTAGCAGTGTGAGATCTACCTCTTCTTAACCTACAATTAGTACAATTAATGCACCACATGTCAAACCACTTGTTTGGTTATTATATTCTAATGTTTGCTTTTAACAACAAATTTCCCTCCCTAGATTAGCTGCTAAAGCTTCCTTCTAGGAAAAACAGCCAGGCTAGTCAGATTCAAATTTGTCACTCCCTTAAGTGCCGCATCTCAGTTCTTTTAGATTTAATTAACAAATGTATTATATGACATTTAAACAAATACTTTCTCCTTCTAAAGTAGTTTAGATCTTTAGAAGGGAAAGAGAAGCACATGGCGTCTGTTGTGGGCTGGGCCAGCCTGATTATGAACATACCACGTAGCACATGATTCTTTCTTTCATGTTACCCAGTACAATAAGTCACAGGAAATTAAATTTAACAAATACCTGTTAAGAATATACGTTTTACAAATACAGGTACAGTACTATGAAGAATTTTAAAAATGATATAATAATAGTAAAATAACCACCATTCATTAAACTATTACCGAATTAGCTCCTCCTATCCAGTTGGTGTCTACTTCCTTCATAACACTTATGATATCAAGTGATTTTATTTCTTTTCATGTTTAATGTCTTTCTACCTTTTCTTACTTATAAGCTCTAAGAAGGTAGGAATCTTACAAGTCTTCCTTATTGCTGTATCTCCAATGTCTAGCACAATTCCTGACACAGGAATTCTGTATGAGCAATAACATTTTTGTAGAATACATTAATAAATATGTTAAATGCTCTGTATGCATTATCTCATTTAAGCATCACAATAGGTTCATATTACTATTGCGACTTTGTAGATGTGGAAACTGAGCGTTAGGCAGCATTGTGTGATTGTTGGAGGTATCATTTAAACACAGGTATGTCTGACTTCAGTACCCAAGATGGTAACTTTTTCACAATGCCAATTCAGAGGTTTCATAGTAGGTTTTTGTTGCTGAAACAGACTCCTCAATAAATGATGCCAGGAATTCAAAATCAGGAAGATAAAGATGTACATAAATAAATCATGGAAGAGAGACTGCAGATTGGTATAATAGAAATATAAAAATCTATGAATGAGGATAGGGTTAATTTTAATTAAACGAGGGAATCTAGGAATGTTTTCTGGAAGTGCATGATGGATTTCATATATTTCATAGTTTAAAAACTTTCATTTTTTTTATTACTAATAACATCTCTCTGTTTATATTTTAATTCATACAGACATATTTTTCTTTGTGTTACTGAACAGTGCAGTGATAACTGATTTAAAATCCTGTCTGGTAATTCCAAATATGCGTTATCTCAGGATCAGTCTTTAGGAAATGTCTTTTCTTTGGAAAATGGGTCATATTTTCCTACTTATATGCAAGTAATTTTGAGTTATATTGTGGATACTATGAAGGTTATATTTTAGAGACTCTGGGTTTGTTTGTATTCCTCTAAAAAATCAATAATTTTTGTCTGCTTTTGCAAGCAATGAACTTTTTTGGACTCAAACTACGAACTCAGTCTCTTGGGCATCAGCTTGAATCTCAGCTCTGTTTCTTTAGCCTTAGCTAGACTGCTTGATTTTGCCCAGTGAATAATTTGTTTATAATTTAGCCAGACAGATTTGCTCAGCATATACACAGAGAATTAGGGTCCCCCTTTCTCTGGCTTGGCTTTTTTCTTGAATTCCCTCTAATTTTTGAATGGGCGTGACTACCATGAACTCTACACTGTGGTTCTGAACCATACTTCCTGTGTATTTTTCTATTAGAGTTTTAGTGTCTACATGCTACAGACTGGAGCCTATCATCTGGCTGGCAGCTAAAAAAAATAAGAAACTCATCAGCTGCTGTTCTTTTCCCCCCAAGTGTCAATCCCCTTTAGACTCTGCCTGCTTTTGGTTGCTCTTTCATGCCTTTGGGTAGTTAGCTGTATTTTTGTGTGTGCCTAAAGTTTTGCTGTCTGTGAGAGGGTTAATTTGAGAAC
The DNA here is from genome assembly GCA_036589455.1 of Ateles fusciceps. Lineage (NCBI taxonomy): Eukaryota > Metazoa > Chordata > Mammalia > Primates > Atelidae > Ateles > Ateles fusciceps. The sequence goes on along the minus strand of JAZHEH010000251.1, from coordinate 4,258,682 downwards.
TTGCTTGGTCTTCAGTGGGCACAGAACCTTATTTAAACCTATAAAATTTAAATAACATTAATAAGCTTCCCATGGAAAGAAATTGAGCTGGCTGATGATGGCGGTGGGTGTATATGCAAAAGAGAACTTTTATATAATAGGAACTGCTTGTACAATGGTTTTAGAAATAAGGATCACAGTATATTGAGTTTGCAGTATTGTGAGTAGGTCAATGTAGGTATTCTGTTGTTTATGTTGCTGAAACTGTTTAGGAGAATGTGAGTACACAGGAGGGGTGGGTCAGTTAGGAAGGGAAAGGTGAAAAGTCACTTTTTGAAATGCCAGGTTTGGACTCTAATCTTTGGGGAGTGTGTAGCCATAGAAGATTTTTGTGCACAGTAGAGAGGTGATCATATGTCTAAGGACAATCACTGGCTATAGTATAGAGGATGAATCAAGGAAACCTTTCCTGAGGTTTTTATGTAATCCAGAGGAAAGGCCAAAATTGAAGCAGTTATAGCATAAATTCAACTAAACTAAGCAAATACAATTAAAGTTTAGGAATATTTTTCCATACATATGCTCTGTAATAGTTAAAAAGACATCTAAAAATCTTGTCACCATGGGAATCTAATTGTTAGAATATTTTGATTGATATTAAATTAGTCATAAAACATTTATGCATCTTGATTTCAACTTGTGACTGAAAAATATTAAACTTTGCAAATGTAAACATTCGATGTACTCAATTGTCAATTAATTAGCATTAGACTTGAGAGGATGTCAATGAGAACAAACTGACATTTATGAATTGCTTATGACATACCAGGCATAGTATCATCATAGTGCCTATTGGAACCCCTGATAGTTATTTTTATTCCTATTTTATAGATGTGGAAATTAAGAAAGCATAGACGTTAAACATACCCTTTGCAAGTCACAAAATTAGTAGGTAGAAAATTTATTACAGTTCTTGACGAGGTGATTCTAATGTTTATTCTGTTTTCAGCATAACTTTACTTTTAAAAGTGAGATACTTAATGTACAGAGAAGTTATAACTCCTTTCTTGGAAGCAACTTCCATAACCCTTCTTCTTCAGTGTCCAATTCCTTAGAAGTACAATAAAAAGAGATGGTTCTTAGGAAATAGTTTTTCAAGCCTTTTTGTGTAGAAGAAAATTGGTAGACAATTTTTTTGTTTTTGACAAGGTCTTGCTATGTTGCCCAGGCTGGAGTGCAATGGTGCAATCACAGCTTACTGCAGCCTGGATCTCTTGGGCTCAAGCTATTCTCCCGCCTCCAGCTGGGACTACAAGTGTGGGCCACTATGCCTGGCTTTTTTTTTTTTTTGTTTGTTTGTTTGTTTGTAGAAATGGGATCTCACTATGTAGCCCAGGCTTGTCTCAAATTCCTGCCCCCCCGGCAATTTTGCAGCTTCAGCTTTCCAGAGTGCTGGGCTTACAATTATGAGCCACTGCACTTGGCAGAATTAACTCTTAATAGAGTAAAAATCTGAAAGATCATCTTAATTAATAGTAAAAATACATGAGATAAAATAAGTGATCTTGATTCAGGTAACTCAATTTTTTTATTTTTTCATGAGTTGACAGAAACAACTAAAGACTGGAGAAAAGGGCAATTTTTAGGCTGTTTTTAAGGTTGTATTTGCATGTGGGGGAAATGTAAAGTGACAAACCATTTAGTTTTTCATAAAGCCTTTAACTGTACAAATATCTAAATGATCCTTGAAGATATATCTCTAATTTATTCTCCTTGTTAGGCTTTCAGTATTTGACTGGTCGTCTTCCTCTTTTTATCTGGCACTTTCCCAGATGACTAGTCCTATTTAAGAAATGTAGGAGGCTAGAGGAAAAAGAGTGTCCTGTGATTCTTTTTTTTTTTTTAATTTTTATTTTTTTTCAACTTTTATTTTAAGTTCTGGGGTACATGTTTAGGATGTGTGTGGGTTTGTTACATAGGTAAATATATGCCATGGCGTTTACTGCACAGATCAACCCATCATCCAGTTATTAAGCCCAGCTTCCATTAACTATTCTTCCTGATGCTCTCCCTCCCCCTGGCCCCGCCCCAACAGGCTCCAGTGTGTATTTTTCCCCACTATGTGTCCATGTGTTCTCATCGTTCAGCTCCCACTTATAAGTGAGAATATGTGGTGTTTGGTTTTCCGTTCCTGTGCTAGTTTGCTGAGAAGAACATCTTCCAGTTTCATCCATGTCCCTGCAAAGAACATGGTATCATTCCTTTATATGGCTGCATAGTGTTCCATGGTGTATATATACCATGTTTTCTTATCCAGTCTATCACTGATGGACATTTGCATTGATTCCATGTCTTTGCTATTGTGAATGGTGATGCAATGAACATACACATGCATGTACATTTGTAATGGAATTATTTATATTTTTTTGAGTATATACCCAGTAATGGGATTGCTGGTTCAAGTGTACAATAGAAGATACTGGGAGCATGGGAGAAGTTTCACCTGAGTCTTATTAAAGATCTGATTTGAATCAGCAAAAAGTGGCTTTGTTATTATTGAAGACTTCTCACAGTTTTTGCTTGCTCTAAACTATTTTAACAATGAAACTTTAATAAAGACTAATGCTGAAAACACTGGCCATTTCCAGATTCAGTGTGCTGTGCTGTGTGGGAAAAGAATCACATAAACAAATTCAGATTTTAGTTAGTTATTACTGGTAACTTACACAATCCTTATTAAAAAAAATGAGTCTCAGGAGAATTAGGTTGTGATTGAGAGGAGAAGAAAGTGTAGGTGGTTGTGGAATAGCACATTAAATAGAGTTTGTTAAGAAAATATTCTTGAGGATCACTTTGGTGTGGGTCCTGGATACCTGAGCAGAATCATTGGATTTGGAAAGATTGATCACCTCTCTCAAGAACTAGCACAACCTCTAGCTGATTGTTGTGATTTCCTTTTCATTCCAAAGTGGTCTTGCTTATCAGTAAGATTTTGAGGGTATGTTTGTTTTAAAAACTAAGTATCACAGATCAACTAGGGATTGGGCTCAAAATTTAGGAAAAAACTGGAGATTTCAAATGCATCATCAGAAATATAAATATGCTGTCTTAGTTTTAGAGTGGTGCCTCTAGTCTCACACTGGAAAGATCATGTTAGTGTTTCAGTTTCAACAAGATTTCACGAAATTAAACCACTTCATGAAGGTTGTTCTGTGAGTTTTATGCAAAATTATATATTGAAAAGCATATAAAATATTTTTAATTGGCCTTTTGACAATAGCTAGTAAAAAGATGTATCTGTACTTTTTAGATATATATATCTGTATATATATATATTTTAGACATATATATACAGATAATATATATCTGTATATATATTTAGATACATATACAGATAAATATATACAGATAATATATATCTGTATATATATTTAGATACATATACAGATAAATATATTATCTGTATATATAAATTTTAGATATATATACACACACAGATATATATACATATATATATCTCACAGATATATCTGTCATGGTTTAAAGAAATAAATATGCAATTTGAATATTCTATATTCAGAAAAAACATTTTGGGGTATTTTAACACTAAGTTTCTCTTGAAACTGTATGATTTTCTACTTTTGGCTTAATAGGATGCTTAATACTTTGATCAACAAATTGCAAATTTACATGTTCTTGTCAAGCCAGGTTTCAGTTAAACAACTTCTCTTCATAAATAATGTGGCACCACAATTACTAACCAACTCCACAAACTTCACCAAACTTATTTAGCACTAAATTCATACCCAGACCATAACAGAGTCTTTAAATAGATTAATTTATTGCATGTTCGCAAGAATGCTTTATTGTCTATTTTTTCGTTGATAAGGAAACCAGTGCTCAGAGAGTTAAAGAAGCTGTTCAAAGTCACATAAAAATATATCATCAGAAGTAAGTCTGTCCAAATTCAGCACCTTTATTCTTTCTGCTGTGCTATTCACCACTTCATCAGGTATAGTTATTAAATAGACCCCCTGAAACATATAATGAGGACATCTTTCATTCTGTATAATCTATATATAGATAATAGTAAGTAGATTGATAAATTATCTCTATCATCTATCAATTTATCTATAAAATCAGTTTTCCTAATGTTTAAACTCATCTCGTAGTGAGTGCTTCTTATAAAGCATTAGCAACTGAAACTACTCAAACTAGTCAACAAAGTATGTAAGGATTATGGAATGGAGAAGAGTGATTCTGTCAAATGGTACACACATACTCCTTTCACAGTAACGTCAGTCTCAGCCATTGTGAGCCAGTGTCAGTGGGGCATACATGAAAGAAATAAAAAGCAGACTTTTTGACCCTGTGATGCAATGGGGATTTACTTCTTTACATACAGATTTTGCTGATGGTTTAATATATTTTTTTTTCTGAAATTAAATGTGGAATGTACTCAATAATTGTGATTTCTTTTTTATTCTCTAAGAATAAGCTTTACACTAAAACTTCTCAATCCAGCAATTGAAGAAACTGGTTAGATAACTTCCTTTTCTTAAAGAAAGGAAAGGGCTACATTTGGACTCTAGCAAGCCCTGTGTTTGTGTCGTTTCTACAAAAGTGATGATTATATTGACTAAACAATCTAAAATAAAAGATAAAAACATCTTCATTAAAGAGGAGTTTATTATAAGAAATGCATCTTCATAACAAGTCAATATACTCCTTCCAAAATTTTGTGAAGTGATGAGTATCAAACAATAGGGCAATAGTTTGGGAACTTCATTTAGTTACAGAATCCTTCTCTCTTTTATATCCAAAAAAACCCTTTAAATCTATTCTCTAGATATAAAGCAGACACAAATGAAGGCTCTGTGGCTGAAATCTGAAATCTGAAATACCTCTATGGGATCTTAGGCCAATCTGAGATATCGTTAGAAAACCTTGAAATAGAGCATATGAATAATTTTTTTTAACAAATATCAAATTAGTCTCCCTGGTAGCAATAAGATAACATAAAAGAAAAATCTATACACATACAAAAAATTCAAAGGGTCAAGTTGGAAATAAAATTTACTTGACAGTGGAGTAACAAATTATTTTTAGTTACTAATTTATGTTTTCTGATAGCAATTTAACACAATTTTAAAATGTGCCCAGGCAATAACTCAACAATTAATCTAGTTAGGCTGCCCTTAGCACTACACTTAAACCTGCCCATGACAATAGATATGACTTTTATATGTAAAGAGAGTCTGTGCAATGCATTTGGTACTCAACCAACTGGAAAAAGGCCTTGATTTAAAAACTTGAAAGCCAAATGTGTTCTCTATCAAAATTACAAACTACTGTTCTGATATATTATTGGATCATTTCACCAGCAGTGGACCACAGATATAAGCTTTATTAAAAAAGGGTGGCATGTTTTAAATGTCCATTAATGTATGTTTAATTATAATGGAATGACTGTAAAAGTCCATGTGACATCTACATGAGGATCAAAACAATTAATTATAATAAGCATTAACTCAATGAATACAGAATGAAAGAGAAAGGGATGTTCAAAAGAAAAAAATGAAATGTAGAAACTTAAATATGAATAATTATATTGGATTTATTTTTATCAAAGAAATCAAGAAAAATTTAATACTCAGATTTTATGCTTATGTGATTTAAGTAATATGTATTTTTTAAATGTATATTTTTATCAGTTGCCAAAAATTCCAAACTCACTAAAGTGCATGAAACAGAATATACATTTTTCCACTCACTTATTAACCCAGCAAATATTTATTCAACACTTGTTAAAGAGGTACATAATTACATAATTATAATCAGTGTAATCTGAACAATTATAATAAGAGTAATGTACTCAAAGAAGAGAATAGTCCATTCTGTGGGGCAGGGAATGGACTGGGGACACACTGAGAAATGCAGAAATGTACTTCAAAGAGACAAAATCCTTAAAGGGTGTTCTGAAGAATTAGTGGTATTAGAGACATTAAAAGGGAAAGATTACTTCAGGAAGGAAGGAAAACATGCACGGTGGCATAGGGTGTAGAAGAGCAGTGTCTTCAGAAAACTACATTGTCCACTTAAGTTTTAGGGGATACAGTGGGAGATGTAGTTAGAGGTAGGGAACAGAGGCCGTTAAGACCTAGCTGAGTAATTCTGACTTCTGGACCCTGGGAAAGACTGAAGTATTCGAAGTAGGTAGGTAATGCAATCAGCTTTACATTTTTAAGACTACTATGTTTACAGATAGAGTAAATATTAGAAAGTATTAGTGCATATCAGAAAGGATAGAAAGATAACAAAGCTACATTACCCTAGACCATGAGGTCCTCAGCTGAGATAGTGGCAGGAGAGCTCAAGAGAAGGGTGGAAACTCCAGAATGAACGGCTTGAGATTGGGGCTGGGGGAGATAAATGGAGGGAATGAATAGTAGGATGATCACCATGTTTTATACTTGAAGACTTATTGGACTGTGGTATCTTTTACTAAAATGAAAAAAATGCAAGGGAATAAAGGTCTGGGAGGAAATAATGAATTCAGTTTTGGATATGATGGAATTGATGTGCCTCCAAGATATACATGAAAAGATTTCAGACATCAGTTGCATATATAATTATTGAGCTCAGGGGGAAAAATCAAAAATCAGAATTTTGGCATTAATTACAGTTTGCTCATGCTCTGAAATGTTCAGTTCCTACATGTATATCTCCAATAGACTGTAGTAGCATTTTCAGTGTGTAAAATATTGCCAGTATGTATGAAGTTGAAAAAAGCACCTGCAGTAAGCATCATAGGTACAGCAGAGAGCTACAAATGTGGCAATCAAAAGTTTGAGTTGATATACTAGTGTTCATGGGCATGGACAGATTATTTTTTAAACATGGATCCAGTATAAACTAACTGAAAATGGATGAAAAATATATCCAAGATCAGCCATTTACCCTCCTTACATTTATCCACATATCCATACCTTTATCTTCATTGTTCAGGTACTATTTAGATGCTGGGAAATCGCAACAAACAAGACAGAAAACATCAAGGCATCATGGAGCTTACAGTAGTCAAAATTCAGCATAAACACAAATGCAATAAACATGTTAATTTTAGATAGCAGTAAACACAACAAAGAAAAAGAATAAGGAGACAGAATGTGAAGAGTAACTATTTTGGAAAAGGTAGAGAATAATTTCTTGAAGGGAAGAGAAAGGAGTCATGGAAAAAATACAAGACAAAAAGACTCAAGTGAGAAGGATCAGCCAGTTCATAGTCCCCAAGGCAAGAATCCCTTCCTTTATTGAAGGAAATAAATGCTGCACAGGCTGGAGCAAAGGGAAAGAATGAAAGATGGTGGGAGTTGATGTTGAAGAATATACTAGAGATGAATATTAGAGGAGTTTAGTGGCTGGAGAGAATAGTGTGGGTTTTATTCCAGTCTAAGTCTAGCCTGAATCCATTGGATGGCTGTGAGTAGGGAAGGAAAATATCTGGTTTCTATTTTTTAAGGAATTAATCCAGGCTCCTGTGCAAAACTGTGACTGTAATGGAGCAAGATTGGAAACAGGAAGAACAATGAGGAAGCTACAGCTGTAGTCCAGGTGATAAACAGTCAAGGCTGGACCAGGATGGTAATGGTGCAGCTGATGAGCGACAGACAGACTTGAGAAATGTGGGAGAGTAGAGCACAGAGACTTGTTGATGGATTGGAAAGTTTCAACCATAACAAAGTATTGGTTAAAATCACATCAGAGAAAGCCAGATGTCAAATAAAGTTTGGCTGTTAAAAAATTGACAAACAGTATTTCTACTAGGCTATTTTTGGTCTGACTATACCAAAACATTTTAATGAGCCAACACATTAGAAACGTTCTTGAATCTGAACACATTCTTATTGCAGAATTTTATTTCCTAGTGTATGCCTATGGTTGCTAAGTTATGAGTGGGATATATTTAGAAGAAGAGCACAATTTTTTTAAGGAACCCCAATGGAGGACACGAAAGACAAGACATAATGCTGATTTCTGTGTCTGTTCCTTGATTTATTCCCATGTTTCTAAATATATGAAAAAGATACATGATAGTACCCACTAATGGCATTTGGTATGAAACTGTGATACCATACAGAGACAGAAGCCCAACAAATATTTCAGTCTGTAAATAGCAATAGTTCCTTGTCATGTAAAATATTATGCAACATGAAAAATGACTGTGATAAGGATTTTCACACATCTACAAACAAGATTTTATTAGGTTCTTTCGTTTTTAGAATGAAGAAATTTTTGGTTTACTAAAAAATTGTATGTGTAAAACACACATTTGAAGGCCAGTGAGTTTCATTTGGTAGCTTAGATCACATGGGTTTAAAGAAAAGTTCTAAATTCACGAAAACCGGAGTTTACTCAGGAAATACCAGTAGCACCTTAATGAAAGTGCCATGCATGCCCATTCTAAAATTTAACACATGCAGCGAACCTTCACACATCTGTGGCAAATGCAGGCTTTGCTGCCTTAAGGGCTTGGCATTTTCAGATAAAAAAGAATCAATGTCATTATACGTTATCTCTCTAGAGCATTGTAATTATTCTGCATGCATACAATATTTATTTAAAACTTAAAATTAAGCTTCAAGAGGTGGTCATTTGAAAGCTGGCAGTCAGTGAACGGATCCTGTATTCATGAAAAAGAGAATATTTCTTCTAAAAGTTGAGAAATAGATCAAAACGATCTTTCCGGTAACTGACACTTTAGTCATATAGATGCTTTTTATGTGTCAGATTTATTAATAAAGAAGGTCCATGGGAATGAGATGAGGAAATCTTGAGGATATGACTGTCAGTTTTTGATATGTCAGGTATAATTTTGTAGCTGTGATTTTTGGATTGCAGTACACACGCAGCATTGTACTCATGTTTGTGTACCTCTTTGTACTCATCATTTGTGATGACTGGAAAAGAAGATAAGGCGGAGATGTTTTGATACAGGATTGAAACTTGAAACTACAGTCCTTCAATTTGAACAGTATTCCTGTTTCATCTTTCTTTTCATGTTACCTTTTTAACTTTTGCCACTGATGTAAAAGGAAAAAAAAAAAAAAGAAAATTTGAAAAGATGCCAGGTGTTGGTTCTTATCTGGGTGAAGGATCACAGAAGTAGAGGATAAAATATAGTTTGTAGTTTGTCGCAGCAGCAGACTTATGAAGATCAAACACTTGTCAACAACAACTGTTTGTCCTATGGCTGTCATAGAATTATTAAGACGGTAACATCTCTTAACAGTTGGTACATTTTGCCATAATTGTAGTGTGTAATTTCCAATTAGTTTAACAGTGTGTGTTCTGCTGTGATGAATACAGTCTTCCTTAATTGCCTTTGGCTGCTTCCTGAAATAAAAGAGCATCACCGTGTTACAAATACGTGGGTCGGTCACTGTGAAATTCAGAATGATATGATCCCTTTTAAGTCATCAAAAATAACACAAAAATAGGTATTTCCAAAAACGGAGGTAAAGCAGTTTATTTTTACAATGTCTGAACTGAGAATGCAACAAAACTGAAAAGTAAAAGAATTGTGCCAAACTTTTTCCTCTTTCTTTTTTGGTTACCATTTTACTGTGCTTGTCAAGTAAACACTTTGCCCTCCCCATATTGACTTGTATGAATAGACCAGCTGCTTGTGTGTTACTTAAATTTTACACCGTATCATGCAATTATTCATGAAAATTCTCATGTTTGACCAAAGAGATCAATAGTGAGTGACAGATTTTCCACAAACTTACTATTTTTCTTCCATTTTTGACTCCTGCAGATGTCAGTATACCCTGAATGTCTAACAGTCCTGCTCCATATTCCACTCAGATTATTGCTATGAGCCTTACCTTCATGAGGTTTCAGAGCCAATAGTACATTTCAGAGCTTGCAGCGACTAGAGCATTGTTGCATTCCTCACAGCTCTTTCCAAATTAGCTTCTTTTGGCAGTGGTTGCTCTCAGTAGCTATGTGAGGTCCTAAAGAGCCAGAGAGGCTGGAAACAATGTTAGAGTTACCATGTGGACCAAAAAAAAAAAAAAAAAAAAAGTTGGGGGGGGGGGGAATCAAAAACAAGGAAGAAAATTTGAGTAAGAAAGTCTTGGGTAGAGATGTGAGGCCATTAAAACATAAAGACATCAAGTTTTCTGTGAAAATGATACTTCTTTAATACCTTCAGAGATTTTACGTGACTTTAATTTTTAAGTGGGATTTGTACTTCTATACATGCCAAACAAAACCAGAGTAAACCAAGTTAAACATCATAAAACTTGGTGCGTATAGCTAATAAAACGACATCATATTTATAAAGAGCACTTTACAAATTGTGACTTAATCTATGTACCTATTGTAACTTCAGATAAGTCTACATTTGTCCAGAGGGTTCTAATAATGGCCAGTTCCTAGAAATAAGAAAATACTGACCAGTCAAAAGATAAAAGCCACAATGTAATCTAGCCAGTTAGATTGCCTGATTCAAAAGAACTCAGTGTAATCTTTTCCAGTGACTTCTTCCTATTAGCATTTATTCATTTTATTATCTTAAATTTTTCAGAAAATAATACATGTAAATATTGCTAAAAGGCTTATGCCACAATAGAGCTTTTCCTACCGCAACCCCTAACTATTCTATTCAGCAAAGACAACTACATTCAATGTTTATAAGGTGTTTCCTCTGGTGTTTACATATATACATGTTAGCATATATATAAAAATATGTGTATATATACATATTTTTCTTACATATAAATATGTATTAGTCTGTTCTTACATTGATATAAAGAAATACTTGAGACTAGGTAATTTGTAAAGAAAAGGAATTTAGTTGGCTCATGGTTCTGCTGCCTGTATAGAAAGCATGATACTGGCATCTGCTCAGCTTCTGAGGAGACCTCAGAAAACTTATAATCATGGCAGAAGGTGAAGAGGGAGCAGGAGCAAGAGAGAGTGTGAGGAGGGAGGTGTCACACAATTTTAAACAATTGGATCTCCTGAGAACTTGCTCACTATCATGGAATAGTACCAAGAGGATGGTGCTAAACAATTCTGAGAAATCCATCCCCCTTGATCCAATCACCTCCCCACCAGGCCCCACCTCCAACATTGGGGATTATAATTCAACCTGAGATTTGGGTGGGGACACATATCCAAACCATATTAGGTGTGTGGGTATATGTATATATTTGATTTTCTTGATTTATTGATTTCTATTTCACCTCAAATAATATATTGACTTTTTTTTTTTGAAGTGTAGGATTTACCTCTCTCTTATACTCTCCACCTACTTCCACTCTCCCACTCTGTCATTGTAATTAAATTATAGTTTTCTGGTTAAGGTAATAGCGAGTGTTTATGTAAATACTATTACATGAACATTTTTCACTTTGAAGCCAAAGGATAAATTATAATTTTTTTTTCCAATAATGCCTTTTTTCCCTAGATTTAATGTTGCCTCAGTTGTTTGCTTGTTTTTCTAGAAGTATTTTTCATTTATGTTTTCTATATTTTTCAAAGTAAATGTATTAAACTAAATACTCCAAAACTATGTCAAGTGTCAATCAATTTTTTTTTTCTAAGTTTTGAAACATAATTCTAAGCAACCTCCACCTTCTCCCCTCCACTAGCCCTCCATCGCTCCCTTTAGTCTATGCTCTGTCTTGGTGGTGCACAGCTGACTATGCTGGTCCCTACCTTTGTTGGCATCTTGTATTCGAACCCTTGATTCTTGGATCTTCCTTTTTTCTCAGGTATTCCCAAAGTGTATCTTCTATTATCTTCCTAAGAAAGAGTGCACAGGATATGTATTGACCTATTTTAGACATTGAATATCTGGATATGACTTTATGCTACCCTCATATATGATTGGCAATTTGAAAATCACTTTATAATAAAATTTCTAGGCATTGAGTCATATTCTTCTGGAGCACAGGGTTGTTTTTAAAAATTCCAATACAATTCTTATTTCTAAGCATCTCTCCCTGACTTACATCTACTTCTAAAAACATTCTTAGAATCTTATTTTAATCCTCCTTTTCCTGAAAAGGAAAAGTTCATGACAATCTGCCTTGGAGGGTCTTTCTTCATCGTGCTTTGCCCTCAGCGGAGGCTTTCCATTTAGAGTCAGTCATCTGTCCTTCAGTTCCGGGAAATGTTCTTAAATTGATTTTGTTAATCTTGTCACTTCTATTTATTCTTTAGTTTTGGGTTTTATATCTCTAAGATTTATTCTCTATTTTTTTTTCTCTCCTACTGTTCTTACTTTTTCTATTTTCTGGGACATTTTCTTGATACTATCACCCAAACTTTCTGATATTTTCTAATAATTATATGTTAAACTCTAATCTTTCTTGCTCTTTGATTATTTCTTCTTACAATACCCCATTTCTTATAGGTGCATTATCTTCCCTCATCAATCAGGATGATAATATTTTTAGTTTTAAAAATAGAGTTTTATTTTGTGCCTTATAGTGTCTTTTATCTTCCAGTTTATTCTCTATTTTTTGGGGGGGCTCTGTATTTTATATTGGAGACTTTCTGGAAATATTGGGGGTTTATCAGCTACTCATGATATTGATGGTAAGGTACAATTACAAATTTAAAAACACCACACACAGAACTGGTTGATATCTCTTTGTATAAAGACTTTCAACATGACTACTTATGAGAGGATATCTTTGAATGTCAGAGCCCATGGATCTTTTCGCTGAATTTCTTTATTATCTCCAGAGAATTCTCGGTATCTTTGGAGAGCAGGTGGGAGGGCTGGATTGGGTGTGAGATTGGCTGCAGGCACCTGGGGGAGGGGAGGCTGGGGGAGAGAGCTGCAGTGGTTTACTGTGCTTCACGTGCACTCTCAAGCCTACCCCCAATCATCTCTGCACTCCCAGAGGCCTGGCATCCTGGGCTTTGTAACACTTCTGGTGCTTTCTCCTCCAAAGAGTAAAGCTCTGGTTTTTGAAGGGAAAGCATTAGGGGAGAAATAGCCTGAAGGTGTGTGCAGGTAGCCTGTTAGCCCTAAAGGAAGCCCACTTTCATATTTCTTTGGTTAGTATTAGGCTTGGAAAGCTTTGGTGGGCACTTTATTAGTAAAAGTTTTCAGTTATACTTACTTTTCACAAGATAATTTGAATTGCATTTTGAGGCAAAACTTTATTGAAAGCTTTATAGCTGGCCAGGTGCATTAAACTAAATACTTTTCTTCATCTACTAATTTTGTAATTTTGTTAAAGAAAGGAAGGCTTTGGTTTTATTTTTTTTATTTTTCCTTGAGTGACTTTTATCCCCCTATAAAATCCCATGCTGCTTATTGCTCTTGTTTCTATGATCCCATATAGGCTGTAGGGTTTCTTTTTCCCTCTGCAGGGGCCTCACAATTGACTTGCCAAATTGTAATTATCACGGCAAATTGTTTTGTTCTGACAAATAAAACCTATACATGTTTTATTTTATTCCATTTTCTGGAACTACCTAGTTTAGCCTAAGTTTCAAAAGTAATCACTAGTCTTTTAGAATCTTGGGAGTGTATTTCTTCAGACTCTATAATGCACATAGTGTAAAACCACTTAAAGTGATGTTAATTTTTTCTTAGAAATACTATTTCAAATAATCATGCAGAGAAAAAAAGTAAAAAGGACTATTTATATCAACTGAGGACCTCAATGAGAGCTGTTAAAGGGTTGAGAAATAGAAAGGTTTCAACAAAGAAACTTGGATTATTTAGCCAAGAGAAAAGTCTAATTGTATCCGCAGATCAAGAAAAATAATAATCTATTGTTCTGTATAGCTGGAGAAGACAGAAGAGGAACTAAGTATAAAGTGAACTGTAGAAATTATGAAACTTATAAGATGTCTCCACCCTGACTTTCACCAATACTTCAGGGAACTTTAAAAAAGGATAAACATATAGGTTAAGGCAAACTGAATACCCAGGTAAAAGGACATGAATTATAACAATTCCTACAAGTCATCCTAAGAATCTCTCCTAAAGACAAAAATTTCACTTATTCAAAGATATCAAATTCAGAATAACTGTAAAAGGGATCAATTAAACCAATTGGTTTAGTGAAAATGATAACATTCATCTCCATTTTTAATAATACAAAAAACCCTAGGAAAACAAACAGAGACGAGGGGTGTGTGTGGGTGTGCGTGTGCGTGTGTCCACTGTGTGAGACATCCAAATGGAAGCAGAAAATAGATTATGTAGGTTTGAGACCCCCATCACCAAGTATCTCTTTTCTTTCTGAGACTGCCTCTTTAACCTGGTAACTTCTGGGAGGAACACATCGGGAATGCTGTTGCTCTAGTTTTCAGTTTAGCTCTCATCCATGCCAGAGGGTCCCTCTTCCAAATACACAGAGCTACTGGCCTTCGTCAGACTGATGACATACCAGAGCATCAGTCTGGCTTTCTTAGTGCCCCTCATACATGTTTATCCACGAAATGTAGTTCTAAGGCTGGGAAGATTTTTACCCAACTTTTCTTTCTCCAGCCTCTAATTACTGCTTTAATTCTGTTTTTTGTTTGTTGGTTGGTTGGTTTTGGATTTGGGATACTTCGTAAAACTAAGGAGCAAATTGATATAAACTGGATTTCAAAATTAGTAAGAAACAATGTGTGTGTATATATAAACACATAAACATATACTGTGCTTCTCGCACTTTGTATATTAGACACTGCCCCGTGAAAATTTGCTTATATATCATTATACTTGGTAATCACCAATCATTACTTAATCAGATAATAACTTAAGGGAATTTGCACCTGAATGAGGATTGATGGGGATTGCTTGAAGGCAAATAACTTGTTAGTTATTAGTTAATTAATGCCGAAGGCTGCACATCACATGGAAAACTGGTCTTCAGAATGGACGTGGTTAATGGGTGTGACCTGGGGAACTGTGTCCTGTGGGAAACAGTAAGTGCGTTTCATATAGAGTAAATTGAGGGTGAAGAGAGAAGGATATACACACACACATATATTTAACATATGTTAAAAAGTATAAAGTGAACTGAGGCAGAAATGAGAAGGACACACATATACACACAGTTATATAGACATATATAGCACATATAAAAGAGTTAAAAGAGTGGCCTTACAGATGCAGAATTGGAGAGTCAAAAGCCGTTAAAACTTATCTTCTCTGTTTTCTTCTAATAGAATACAGCCTGGAAAGCTTGCATTCTAGATTTCTCAGTCTGTTTTGCAGTTAGGAGAGACAACATGACAGAGTTCTGTATAAAGAGGGTAAGTGGAGACTTCTGCAAAATACTTACCTCTTCTCTCATGCTTAGAGGGAAAAGTAGCGAAAGAGGTACCTGAGTAACCAAATCAAATGACAAAATACTACATGGTGAGAACAGTGGAGTAGAAGATGGAAAGAGTCTCACTGATTGCCTTATTGAGCAGCTGTGCCAGCCCAGAACCTTCTACTTTTGGCCTTTGTTGTGTGAGACATTTATGCCCCTTTCTGTTTAAGCCAGGATAGCAGGAATTCAGAGTATTCAATTATTTACAGCTAGGAATACACCTCTACTGCAAAAGGTTAATAACAACATGATTCAAGGATAAATAATTTCAAGAAGACCTTGAATAATCAATGCTATATAGTTATAGTATAGTATGTTTTCTGTTGCTTTTAACAGAATACCTGCAACTGGGTAATTTATTTTAAAAAATGAATTTATTTCTTACAGTTATGGAGGCTGAGAAGTCCAAGGTCAAGGGGCTCATCTAGTGAGAGCATTCTTGCTGGTGGAGATGCTCTGCAGAGTCCCAAGGTGATGCAATGCATCACACGACGAAGGGGCTAAGCATACTCAGATCTCATTTCTCCTCCTGTAGCGCCACTTGCATGATAACTCACTAATCCATTAACACATGGGGCCAGAGCCCTCATGACTCTATCCCCTCTCTAAATCCCCTACCTTTCAATATTTCTACATTTGGGGTTAAATTTCATCATGCATTTTGGGAAAAATTCCAACTATAGCAAGTTACATAAATATAAAAAGTTATATTTTTAAGACAGATATCTTATAGCCTTCACAAATTTTCCAAGGATGGGTATAGTATACAAGATTACTCAATGTATTTGGCCATGCACCTCCCAATTTCCCCCACATTTTTCTTAGAAGCTTTATTGAGATATAATTACATTCTATATAATTCACCCATTTAAAGTATACTGTTCAAGACACTTCTCAAAAGAAGACATATGGCCAACAAGCATATAAAAAATACTCAACATCACTAATCATTAGAAATGCAAATCAAAACTGCAGTGAGATACCATCCCATACCATTAGAAATGGCCACTATTATGAAGTTTAAAAATAACAGATCCTGGCCTGCAGAGAAAGGGAACACTTAGACACTGCTATTAGTTCAGCCACTGTGGAAAGTAGTTTGGAGATTTCTTAAAGAACTGAAAATGGAACTATCATTTGACCCAGAAATCCCATTACTGAGTATATACCCAAAGGAATATAAATAGATCTACTATGACAACTCATGCATGTGTATGTTCATTGCGGTACTATTCATAATAGCAAACACAGGGAGCCAATCTAAATGCCACCAGCGGTGGACTGGATAAAGGAGATGTGGCATACATATACTACAGAATACTACACGGTCATTAGAAAGAACAAAAGCATGTTCTTTGCAGCAACATGGATGGAGCTGGAGGCCATTATTCTCAGTGAATTAATGCAGGAACAGCAAACCAAATGTGGCATTTCTCACCCATAAGTGGGAGCTAAACATTGATTATGCATGGACACAAAGACAGAAACAATAGACACAGGGTTCCACTGGAGAGTGGAGGTTGGGGAAGAGGGCGAGGGTCAGAAATACCTATCAGATACTATGCTTATTACCTGTGTGATGAAAAATATCTGTACACCAAACCCCTGTGATTCATAATTTACCCATGTAACAAACCTCCACAAGTACCCCTGAACTTAGAATAAAAGTTGGAAAGAAAAAAAGTGTACAGTTCATTGGTTTTTAATATGTTCTGAGATTCCCAACTATTGCCATCACCTAATTTGAGAACATTTTATTACCCCAAAAAGGGACCCAGTACCTCCCTATTTGCTAAGTATTCGGGGAAGTAGGTAACATGTAGGGCTTAAATTTGATGCAGAAGTTCTACTTTTATAAATGTATATACTTTATAAAATAAGCATTGTCTTTCTAGTTTTTCTAGTTGGCAATATGAATTCGGTAGAAATATGATTAAATTTGAAATATCGGGATTTTTACCTTTGGTATCCTCACATCTATTACAAATTATGACTGATGTGATTTTGCTCTGTGTCCCCAACCAAATCTCATCTTTAACTGTAATTTCCACACGATGGGGGAGTGGCCTGATTGGAGGTGATTGAGTTATGGGGGCAGAGTCTCCTCCTTGCTGTTTTCCTGATAGAGTTCTCATGAGATCTCGTTGTTTGATAAACATGTGGTGCTTCCTACTTCTCTGTCTCTCTCTCCTCCTCTGTGTAAGATGTGCCTTCCTTCCCCTTCACCTTCTGCCATGATTATAAGTTGCTACCTCAGCCATACAGAACTGTGAGTCAATTAAACCTCTTTTCTGTATAAACTACTCAGTCTCACGTAATTCTTTATATTGTAAAAATGGACTAATACTAGACCAAAATTAACCTGGCTGCCACAGATTAGAGAGCTATTATGTGAAAGATGAGACTGTGATATTTAAGCATTTGCCTATTTGGATATATTTAGATTAGTATTAAACATAGAGTGAAATCACATTCAAGAAGAAATTCAGGTAAGATAATGGATGGGCTGTTCAGTTTTTTGTTTTCTTTTAGAAAGGCTGCCCCAAACAGAGTTGTAAAGTAAGAGAAAGTTTCTTTTGGATTTCCTCTGTTAAGCCTTACTAGTTAGGACATGGCTACAGTAACAAATGCACCCAGACATTCAGTAGCTGACACATACAGTCAAGAGAGGGGTAGGCAGTTCAAGGCGGTCACATGGCTGTACTTCAGAAAATCACCCAGACAAATGTCTTCCATTGCCATGCTCTGCCACCGCCTTAGGAAATATCCCTGAAGCTGGCGGTCACTCTGTCCCTTCCCCCACTTCATTACTGAAGCCCTAACCCAACGCGAATGCATTTGGAGATAGGGCCTACAGGGAAGTCGTAAAGGTTAAATGAGGTCATGAAGGTGAAGCCTTAGCCCTATGGGACTGGTGGCCTTAGAAGAGGAAGAGACACAGACCTCTCTCTCCTCTGTGTGTCCAGAGAACAGGCTATGTGAAAACAGCCAAACAGTGGCTGTCTGCAAGCCAGCAGGAGAGGCCACAGAAGACACAAAATCTGATGACACGTTGATTTTGGATTTCTAGCTTCTAGAAATGTGAGAAAATAAATTCCTGTTGTTTTGTTGTTGAAGCCACCCAGTCTGTGGTATTTTGTTATGGCAGTCCTTTCTGACTAGTACATCAGATCACCAACACTGTGTCCTTGTTCTTGCACACAAGAAAAAGGAAGACGTGCTGGGGGATAAGCAGCTTCCTTTAAGGGGATGATTTAGATGTTGCGAATATCATCTCTGCTTACCTCCCCTTGGCCAGAATTTAGACATATGGTCACACCTTTAACTATAAAGAAAGAAAACATAAAGCTAGAAAATATCTAGCAAATTGGATTGTTTTGCTAAAACTGTGTGTGTGTGCACACATACGCACACATGAGTAATGAAAAGACAGAAGGGGGGAATGAATACTGGGGACTTAGTACTCTCAGAAACAAGCTTTCTTCCTCTCAGTTTTAGCATCGCCTTCAAAGTGTCTTTTGTTTACTCAATAGTTTCCCAATAAACTACTGTAGATTTGGCATGTTGACAGTACCCTATTTTCTGTATTTTGATACTTGATTCAAATCTTTAAAGGTTTTTGCAATCCTGTTTCTTTCCTTAGCTCTATGTCCTTAGAGACTTATTAATTTATACTGGAATAATAATAGATGATAAGCTAGTAGCTAAATGGGGACAGCACTCCCAGATAATTTCTTTTAAATAGAAACTTATAGGAATCACTGCACTTTAACATAAATTCATAAAATTCTAAATATTAAAATTTCAAATCCTCATGCAGATTAATAAGGAAGTAATATTGACCAGTTCTTATTTCAGTTCTTATTTACTAGGGAGTAGATCCTAAGCACAAATAATTATTTCATACTTAGGATCTACTCCTTAGTTAAAAATAAAGCAATGAGTAACATCTTGTATTCTTATTGTTTTGTAGCCACTGTCCCTTTCCCCCCTCCCATTTACTTTTTGAAGGAATTTTTTTTCCCCTCACACATTTATATCTATCTCTGCATTAAGAAAGACTCCGTAATACCAACAGATTGTCTAGAGAGAGCAAAGATTTGCATGATGTAAGGAGTTGTAAGGGAACCCAGCTATACTTATGCCTACATGGGATATCCCTTTAGTCAAGAAAAATGTATTGGCTATGCACTACACTACACTATATCCCCCTATGCTGGCGATACAAAGAGACATGCAAATGATGCAACTGTACCCTGTCCTCACGGTGCTTAGAGGTTAGTGATCTGATAATAATGAAATAGTTTGTGCCTCCATTTGCAAGCAGAAAAATTAACACCTGTTTCTAGTAGGTTCTGTTGAAGAGGAAGGTGAGAGGAGAACTCAGAGTATTAAAATAAATACCTAGGCTTTCTCTATTAGTGCCTACATTCCTCCCAACTAAAGGCTACATTTTACGTACTGTCAGTGACTGTACCAGGATCCAGTGGAACTGTGTGTGACCTGCTGATTCATTTGTAGAATAGCTCTGACCCTCAGACACCCTCAGACTGTGCTGGCTCCCTGCCCATCTGCCCATACTTTGTGATTCTTTTGTAGTCACTCTACTCCTAGTGGACAAATGAAATCAACTAGCACAGAGCAGATGGGAAAGAGAAGGGGATTTTTTCAAACTGATAATCTTTAATTAAAAGCATAACACTCTCTAGGTTCACGTCTCAGGAACACATAACACATAAAATATTTTTATAATGAAATTCAGCTGGTACTTTCTTTCTCTAATGGGTCTTCTTGGATAGAAGCCAAATGGATTAGAGTTGTACCAAATTTGATCATTACCAGGAGGTATTATCATTAAGCTTTAATATATACAATTCAGCTTATGCATTTCTACCAAGAGAGCCAAAATTAATTTAATTTTATGAGGGTCAAGGGACAATTTTAAGGGGTTTTAGGGGGGCCTAAGAAAGTGTTTGGCTTCCCCTGTCATCATGTGTTTTACCAGTGATGGTGCACAAGTTTCTGGGTCCAGTGGGATGAGGAGCAGAAGGTAATTCCATGGTGACGGAATTGGTGAGTGTAGAGAACAACTGAGCTGAACACAACCTCGTGGTAGCCACTCTCTCTGACAATAGCATAGTCCAGTGGTCTATGAAAGTCTATTAACTTTCTGTGAATAGCCAGGCATTACTATCTGGCTATTTTCAGATTCGTGGACCCTAAGGTTCCAGTTACAACTACTCAGCTCTGATGTTGTAACAAGAAAACAGTCACAGGCAAAATGCAAATGAAAAGATGTGGCTGTGTGCCAATAAAATTTGTAGATAAGGACATTTGAATTGTAGATAATTTTACTATGTCATGAAATATTATTCTTTCCCTGATTGTTTCCCCCAAGCATTTAGAAATGTAAAAAATATCTTTGCTCACAGGGCATATGTAAACAGATGGGCAGGCCAGATTGCTGACTCCTGGACTGGCAGCTTCTTTCATTCGACTGGGAGTTACTGAGTGACTTCTATGTGCCAAGCACTGTTCTCAGTACTAAGAGCTCAGCAGTGAACAAACGAGTCAAAAAGTTCCTGCCCACATAGAGCTCACATTCTAGAATTGTCTGCTCTCATTGCTTATCACTCAAAAGAGTCACTCTAATGATGACTCTATAAATGCACAAGCCTGTTACAGAATCTCATGTGCATATACCAGTTGAGCCCCAAGTAAACGAAGTTTCTGCAGTTTCAATTGCAAGCATGCTGTTTGTACATACCCTTATTATAACCCTTATCACATCATATTACATCTTCTCATTAATTCCTCATCCCTAGCACACTGGTTGGCACAGAAGAGGCATTTATGGTAAGTGAGTAGTATCTGATAACATTTAATATTATTTAACTTAATATTTAAGAATTAAATAATAATAATGGACTAATAATTAGATCTAAGATGCTATTACCATTATTTACGTACTAAAGAAAAAATGTTCCCAATGAACTCTGAGATGGTTATCACTGTGAGAAGCACTTACATTTCAAAGTTGCTAAAGTATGAAAAAATAAATGTAAGACTTAGACTCTATGAAATGTGGTAAATGTTTCCTGAATAAATAGCATCTCTATTTCCTTTGATTCTGAAAATGTATAATGCTAATTTATAATGAGGCACAGAAAAATTCAAAACCACAAATAAGGGCTGTGTGAGTAATGTCACATGAGAGTGTGCCTGGCTGACTCCCCATGATCTCTGCTGCATTTGTGTACTGGAGATGTTTGCTAAAAGGCCTTGCTTGCTTTCTGGAGGGCTCCAAGGCTGCCTCTCGCACAGCCTTACCTCCTTCTTGCCAGTCTGGTGGTGAGTGATGCGGAAACACTTTAATTAATGGTGAACTTCTCAAAGTTGAAGTGCAAACAATTACAGCTCAATTTTACTTTTGGCCTCATTTTCGTCATTTCTATTCTCTCCTCCCTCCCCATTAGATGACTCTGTTTCACAGTCTGTAAGCTGGCTAATGGTTCCACTTGTGAAAGAGAGAACATTGTTCTCTCTGTGCTGCAATTAAAAGCAGCAGAGAGACAAAGACAGAACTCTCATGCTAAACACCTTTACATGAGTCCCTCTGAAAGGTAGATAGTCACCCTTCCCCTAGCTGGAAAATGTATTTTTTTTTCTAGAAAGAATCACGTCTGCTCCATAACAACTGTTTGCACACAAGATTCAAAGAAAGTTCATAGCACACATCACAAGTACATCTGATATGTAAGTGAAGTGATCTGTAGCACTGTTAATTAGACCTAAATTCTTGATTTACTATTTATAAAACAAAATTGATTATTACTTCATCAACAACATTTAAAGCATCATTAAGAGAGGTCTGCTCCAGCAGCCTCAGGTTGAATTTTTTAACAAGCACTTTAGTTGCTAATCTGTGTTATTGCCAACATATGTAAACTTCCTAATGCTAATTGCATTCAGCTGTGAATCAAACAATGTCTAATTCTCTTCAGGATTAATTATGCACATGTGCTGCCTGCATTCCTAAACATGGTTCTCATAAATAATAAGAGATATATCTAAGCAGATGGGATTTTTCCAACTAAATGATCTGTTTATCATGAATAAAACAGATGACACATACTAGACTTCAAATGCACAGTCACTGCAACTTCACATATTTTTAGCATTAATAATTACCCCAACAATCGTTTGTGTGAATACATTTTTGAACAATTGAGTAGCAAGCCATGTTTGCTCACATGCTATATTTATCTCTCACAACATGTTTTTTAAAATTTGAACTGAGGACCAGGAACAGTGTAGTTGATTTCATGCATTTACTGGGTAAAAATAATTGTACACCATAAAGATTAAAACCCTACAGTCCCCAGGAGTTCTGTTTAAATGGACTTCGTAATTAAGCTGATAAAAGGTTATACAGTCTTCTCCATAGAACAGAGTATGTTGGAGAGCATCTTTTCCAGCATTGCAGGACTAGAATTTTAGAATCACTTCAATAGTTGAATTTCACAATCGTTTAATTCAATTATTCATTCCTGCAATAAAGATAATTTTGAAAGAAAATGGACATGTAAGGCAAAAACGCAAGCACCAAAAACCATAGGAAATGTATAGAATTAAGTTAATAATGTATTTTATTTCATGGGATTATAGAGTTTTGTTCATTTGTATAGTGTGCTCATAGTATTTGTATAGTATGTAATAGTATGTATGAATCAAAGTTGAATCAAGATGCCTTGGCATTCCAGATAAAATTAGCATAACATTTTTTAAAGAGAGAGAGATTCATAGCTTCTTAAGAAAGGTTGAAAGGACAGAGATTTGGAATAACGTATGTCTCCCAAACTGTACTAGGCTCAAAACAGTAGTCCTTTCCCCAAAATAATGTCAGAACTAGACAGTGATCTAGATTGCACTGTCTAAAATGAGTACCACTGGCCATTTTTGACTATTGAGTGCTTGATATATGGCTAGACTGAACTGAGATCAATTTAAAAGACTGAGTACAAAAAGAATATAAAATATTATTTATAATAACTTGTACATTGAAAGATAATGTTTTTACTGTATTGGTTAAAATAAAATGTTAAAATTAATTTAACCTGTTTCTTTTCACTTTGGCAATGTCGAGGGGACTAGCAAATTTGAAATTATATATGTGGCTGGCATCACATTTGTATTAGACAATGCTGATCTAGAGTGGGGCACAGACATACGAATTTTTTTTAAAGTTCCATAAATGAATCTGATGCATGTCAGATTGAATACCACTGCTGTAGAAGCTGAGGAAGGGAGGATACAGAGGATTCATCACTTTATAATTGGAGATTTGGGCTATGTAGATCAAATCAGAAAATGTGTCTGGGACTCAGAGTAGTCACATAACTTGTCCAAAGCCACACAGCCACAATAAGTACCACACAGTAAGTCACAGAGTCAGAGTTGATTTTCTGCGACTCTATAGCTCATGGTTTTCCTCTACATAATACTGCCTTCTGGAAATACAAATGGAAATAGAATGAACAATATAGGTGCAGGACCAGGGACACAAAGTGACATTAGAGTCAGACAAAAATTGTTTCTCAGAGAAGAAAAGTAGTATTTAAGTACCATCTATTTGACAGGCATGATGCTAGATGCTTTCATATATGTTATCTTTATTCCAGTTTCACTTAGCTGATGGCAAACATTTTGTGATGATAACCATAGACAAAGTTGTTGAGACAACATTTATCTCTCTATCTTTTGCTCGTTTGACTAGTTCTTTTTCCTTCCAATACTTACTACTAACCCCATTGTTTTCTCACCTCCTCTTTTTACTTTTAAAATACCATAGTGACCAAAATGTATTAGTTTTGTCCATGACCCTTTTTTGCTGGATTTTGCTAGGTAGCTAATTCCAGTAATGCTATTTATTTGCTGATTTAGCAAATAATTGATAAATTATTTAATCTACAGCACTAAAGATAATATGTGTATATAAACTTAGAATACAAAAAGATCCAAGTTTGAATCCTGTAACTACACCTAATAGTAGTGTAACTTACAAGTTATAGTAACTTACAAGTTATTTTACTTCACAATGAGATTTATTTTCTTTTCCTCTATCCTAGAGATAACACCATCCCCTTTACAAGTTATTGTGAGATCTACAGATTTTCACAGTTCCTAGGTGTGACCTGTACCAGGTGCTCAGCCAGTGTTAGTTTCTTTCCATTTCTCTTTTATCTTCCCTAACATATTCCCCTTTCAGCATTCACATGCAGAGTGTTAACAAATTCAGTGGGAGGTAGAATGAGCTGGAGGAGACTTTTCTGGTACCTCACTGTCTCACTAAACTTCATTGTTTCCTTTAGTCTGTACAAAACTGATCTGATTTGGCTGTGTCCCCACTCTAACCTCATCTTGAATTCCCGGGTGTTGTGGGAGGGACCCGGTGGGAGGTAACTGAATCATGGGGGCAGGTCTTTCCTGTGTTGTTCTCGTGATAGCGAGTAAGTCTCATGAGATCTGATGGAAGTTCTCCTTGCCTTCTGCATTGATTGTGAGGCCTCCAAAGCCATGTGGAACCAGAAGTCATGAAACTTCTTTATAAATTGTCCAATCTTGGGTATGGCTTTATCAGCAATATGAAAATGGACTAATACAGTAAATTGGTGCCAG
The DNA here is from genome assembly GCA_036589455.1 of Ateles fusciceps. NCBI lineage: Eukaryota > Metazoa > Chordata > Mammalia > Primates > Atelidae > Ateles > Ateles fusciceps. The sequence goes on along the minus strand of JAZHEH010000251.1, from coordinate 4,233,678 downwards.
TAGAGCAGGGCATTGCAAAAGAGGTACCTGAAAATGTGGAAGCAACCTTGGAATTGGGTAAGAGGTTGGAACAGTTTGGAGGGCTCAGAAGACAGGAAAATGTGGGAAAATTTGGAACTTCCTAGAGACTTGTTGAATGGCTTTGACCAAAAGCCTGATAGCAATATGGACAATAAAGTCCAGGCTAAGGTGGTCTCAAATGGAGATGAGAAACTTCTCGGAAACTGGAAAAAGGTGACTCCTGTTACGTTTTAGCAAAGAGAGCATTTTGCCACTGCCCTAGAGATTTGTGGACCTTTGAACTGCAGAGAGATGATTTAGGGTATCTGGCGGAGGAAATTTATAAGCAGCAAAGCATTCAAAATGTGACTTGGCGCTGTTAATGGCGTTTAGTTTTATAAAAGAAGCCAAGTATAAAAGTTCAGAAAATTTGCAGCCTGACAACGTGACAGAAAATAAAAATCAATTTTTCTGAGGAGACATTCAAGCTAGCTGCAGAAATTTTCATAAGTGACAAGGAGCCAAATGTTAATCCCCAAGACAATGGAGAAAGTGTCTCCAGGGGATGCTGGAAGTCTTCATGGCAGCTCCTCCCATCATAGGCCCAGAGGCCTAGGAGAAAAGGTGGTTTTGTGGGCTAGGCCCAGGGTCCCTGTGCTGTGTGTAGCCTCAGGACTTTGTGCCCTGCATCTCAGCAGCTCCAGTTGTGGCTGAAAGGGGCCAATGTCAGCAGGTACAAGCCCCAAACCTTGGCAGCTTCCACATGATATTAAGCCTGCAAGTACACGGAAGTCAAGAATTGGGGTTTAGAAGCGTCTGCCTAGACTTCAGAGGATGTATGGACATGCCTGGATGTCCGTGCAGTAGTTTGCTGCAGGGGTGGGGCCCTCATGGAGAACCTCTACTAGAGCAGTACGGAAGGGATATGTGGGGTCCAAGTCCCCACACAGAGTCCCTATTGGGGTACCACCTAGTGGAGCCATGAGAAGAGGGTCCCTATTCTCCATACCCGAGAATGGAGATCCACTGACAGCTTGCACTGTGCACCTGGAAAAGCTGCAGACACTCAATGTCAGTCCATGAAAGCAGCCGGGGAGGCTGTACCCTGCAAAACCACAGGGGTGGAGCTGCCGAAGACCATGGGAACCTACCTCTTGCTTCAGTGTGACCTGGATGTGAGACATGGAGTCAAAGGAGATCATTTTAGAGCTTTAAGATTTGACTTCCCCAATGTATTTCGGACTTGCATGGGGCCTGTAGCCCTTTTGTTTGGCCAATTTCTCTCATTTGGAATGGATGCATTTATCTAATAATGCCTGTATCCACATTGTATCTAGGAAGTAACTAGATTGCTTTTGGTATTACAGACACAATCATAACCAGAAGGAACTTGCCTTGTCTCAAGATGAGACACTGGGCTGTGGACTTTTGAATTAATGCTGAAATGAGTTAAGATTTTAGGGGACTGTTGAGAAGGCATGATTGGTTTTGAAATGTAAGGATGTGAGATTTGGAAGGGGCCAGAGGCAGAATTATATGGTTTGGCTGTGTCCCCTCCAAAATCTCATCTTTAATCCCCATGTGTTGTGGGAGTTACCCAGTGGGAGGTAATTAATCATGGGGACAGAGCTTTCCCATGCTGTTCTTGTGATAGTGAATAAGTCTCATGAGATTTGACAGTATTATACGGGGGAGTTTCCCTGCCTGATGTCTCTCTTTGCCTGCCGCTATCCATGTAAGATGTGACTTGCTCCTCCTTGCCTTCCACCATGATTGTGAGGCCTCTGGCCAGGAACTGTAAATTATTAAACCTCTTTCTTTTATAAATCACCCAGGCTCAGGTATGTCTTTATCAGTGTGTGAAAATGGACTGAAACAAAAACGTTCCTTGTTTTAAACTATTTATTTCTTACTTAGCTTAATTACAGTAAATGCAGTGCTAAAAAGCCCAAATTTTGTGATTCTACCAGTGAAATAATATAACCCTGCCATGGCTTTCACAGAAACACTTTACAATATCACCCATGTCATGTGGTAATAAAGTAAAACATTGGATCAAATATTAAGGTCAGCTGTAAGAACTGCAAACTTAGGCTATTTAACCTTGTGTTAATGACTGTTTCAAACACTTAAAATCATACACTTTTGGTTAAACAATAAGCCATAGCCCTTCCTTATGGTTTTATGAAGACATCTGAGACTTGTGGAAGAAAAGCATCTCATATTGCTTGTTAGGAGGAGATGATGTGATATGATTAATGGTAGAAATAAAATATAGGGAAAAGTATTTTTTGGCACAATCCCTTTGTTTCAGGTCATTACTGGAAAACATTCTTACCCCTTCCATTTACATCCTTCACTGTGCAGTGGGACTCCAGCTCCTCACCTCCATCCTCTACACTATGCGCAGTCTTCTTGTCCTTGTTAAAAAAAATAAATCATTGCCTCACCTATTAGGTTGGTGCAAACGTAATTGCAGTTTTTGTCATTACTTTCTTTTTCTTGCTTTTTTTGAGATGGAGTTTTGCTCTTTTTGCCCAGGCTGGAGTGTAATGGCACAAACTCGGCTCACGGTAACCTCCACCTCCCAGGTTCAAGTGATTCTCCTGCCTCAGCCTCCTGAGTAGCTGGAATTACAGACACCCACCCCCACGCCCAGCTAATATTTGTATTTTTAGTACAGACGCAGTTTCACTATGTTGGCCTGGCTAGTCTCGTACTCCTGACCTCATGATCTGCCCGCCTCAGCCTCCTAAAGTGTTGGGATTACAGATGTGAGCCACTGCACCTGGCCTGCCATTACTTTCAGTGGCAAAACTGCAATTAAGTTTGTGCCAACCTAATAGATTAACTGGAAACTGATTATGCAGCTACATCAAGTATCTATTCACTCAAACATCAAAACTAAAAACAAAGATAAAACAAACAAAACTCCAATTTTAATTATTTCTCTGCTGAGACTTATAATAGTATGAATATCATTTCTGTTAAAAATGAAGGCATTTATAATACTGAGACTTTAAAAATTATATTTAATAACTGCATTTCTCAAGTCAGAGAAGTACATATTTCCATTTTCCATGAAATTTTAAAAATAAAATGATTATTGAGCTTCATCTTTATTCAGTCTCCTCATCTGTAAAATAGAGACAAGACTAAGAACCTCATATGATATCTTGGAGAAAAAAATAAAATAATAATCATAAAATGCTTAGAACAGTGCCTGGCAATAATAGTGCTTAATGATTATTATCTTCTGTTATTATCATTAATAACTTACAAATTTAAACATTTGAACTTTTTTCACACACTTTTGACCATAGTAAGTTCTTAATATAACATTCTTATTAATCATGGATATGAACTAATCATCTAAGAAGTAAATAATGCATATAGATTTATAAAAGAATTCTAGCTATATTAAAAAATTGAAAAGCACCCAAAAAATAAAAGGAATAAAACACCAGATTAATGAAGGAAATGGTGCTATTGGAAACTCTGGTGGCTGTACAATATATCTATCCTGGGCATTGAGCCTGAGGGCGTTTTTATGGTTTCTTTCCTTCACTTTTCTCTGAGCTCATGCCCACATGTAAATGCAAGCATCAGTCCTTTCTCCTCCCTATTAGTGTCTTTCCAGACTTGATAAGGATATTCATGCTGTTCCCTTGGGTTTAATAATTGCCAAAAGATGCATTAAATGATAACATTGATTGTGAAGTACTTTAAGATGATAAATTCTCTTTTTAACAATTAATTTCATGTGCTTCCAAAAACTACTTGGCAGAGAACATATGGTACTTAATATTTTACTGACATTTAAACAAGTCTAAATTTGCTAGTTTCATTAAACAGCTTTACACTAAAATTCATTTAATTTATAAAGCGTATGTTTGGCAATGAATATGCCATCTTATGTAATATAAGGGGTACATGGTTAGTAGGCTGCAGTCCAAACATATTAGATATCTTTTTAATTGATGCTAGAGATATTTCTCCTCTTACACATCAAAATTTTAAATCAGGGGATTTGGAGGTAAAAATAAACTGACGGACTAATTTCTATATGGTCTATTTAAAATGTAAATAATAAAATTGTTTCTTTTCCTTTATTGAAAAAATATCCTCCAGCTGCTAATAGATACTACTAAATTTTTACGTGTGAGGCCCCAGCTTAAAGTAACAAGGCCAAAACAGCAACAAAAAACAATCTTAAATTCCTTTTTAAAAAGAAAAAATAGTTTCTGTTTTGAATCATCAAACACATTTTTCCTTTATCTTCATTAATAAATTATATCCTGTGACTTCTTCTGGTATAAAGTTCTGTTATTCCTGTTTCTTCTAAAACATTGAATTTGGATACAAATTTATTTTGGACAGTATTTAATTTTTGACATTCCAAATCAGCGGGAATAATTGATTACATTTTTTGAAAATATAAGTTGGGCACAAAAATATACTTTAAATGCTCAAAAGTAAATGTAAAACAAGTAATAAAATAATTATGTGAAAATTTTGAAGAATATTGATATAATGAGCAGGAAAGGTTTTGCCGAGCCCAATTCCAAAGGCAAAAGCATCAATAAGAAATACTGATTATATATCACTACGTACAAATGAAAAACTTCTTCATCAAGCACCATGAGTGACCTAGGGAAAAATATTCATTGGCAAAAGGGTAGCATTGTTGTTATATAAATAATGAAATATAAATAAAAAGACAAAACAGAGGCTCGAATAAAAGAAAAAGCAAAAGACATGAAAGAATAAGAAAAAAATTGGTGACATATATAAATAAATATTCAGCTTCACTTATAATCTAGGAAATGAATATTTAAAGAAAAACAAAACATATTGTGGTCATCAGAACTAGAAAGCTGAAAAAGAACATTAATATTCAATATTATAAAGATATAAAATGGACATGCTTATATGCTTTCTCTTATAAGAAGCAATATTATTTGAAGTTATTTTGTAATATCAATAACATAAAACATTGTCTATTCCCCATGATGTGCTTATTTCACATTGCATATCTGTATCAAAACATCTCATGTACCCCGTAAACACATACACCTACTATGTGCCCACAAAAATTTGAAACAAAAACCAAACAAAAATTGTCAAGAACAAGAATAACAATGTGGAGCTGTTGTAGATTAAAGGTGACTGCATAACAACAAATGTGATATAAATCCTGAAATGGATTCTGGGGTGAGGAGGTGGGAGATAGCAGTGGGGACCCCTAAAGAACATTGATAGCCCAGTTGACTACACTGAAATGGAGTGTGCAATAGATAATAGCAGTATGCCCATGTTAATTCCCTGATTTTCATAATTGTGTTTATGTGGTCACATAAAACAGCATCTTTGTTTTGGGGGAAAAACACACCAAATTATTTATTTAGTGGCTAAGGGGCAGATTTGTATCAACTTATTCTCAAATGGTTGTGGGAAAGAGGGAGATGAAGAGAGAGAGAGAAAGGGAGTGAGCACGCAAGACATAGATGCAGAACACAAAGCAAACGGGGGTTGAGGCAAAACTGACGTATCTAGGAAAAGGAAATGCAGGAGTTCCTTGTATGATCCCTGTAACTTTTTTTTATAAGTTTGAAACTATCAAAATTGAAAGCAACAACTGTACATGTTTACTAAGTATACACCCAATGAACCAATAATTTTACTTTAGGATTTTTTCTGAAGAAAATAATCATGGATTTGCAACAAGGATATTTATTTATCATCATGTTATTCGTAATAGCAATAAGTGGAAACTAATTCACTAGAAGTTTTTATTTTATAAGATGAAATTTCATACGTCATTAAAACCCGGCTAGAGAAATGTTTATTGGCATTTGAAAATACCTGTGAAATCATGTAAAGCTAAAAACAGAAGATATTTTAAAAGTAAGTACAGTAGGTTTTCTTTTAAAATGGACATTTATGAACATTGGTAGGCATAGTAATTGCATACAAATGATTGATTTCTAGTAAGGTCTTTTTTGGGGGAGATGTGTAACTTTCTGAAAAAATAGATCTAACAGTTAATGACAGATAGACGACGAGATGTCACTGAGACATCTGCCCAGGATTTCTTTCATTTTTTCAGGGTGTTTTGTTACTTATCACAAGGTAGTAATATGACTTTTGTGGGCCCTAGGAACTTTTGCTTTCTAAGGCCCCTTCCTCCACAAAGAAACATATTAAAATTGTATTTTAGAGTACATTGAAATAAAATGAAATATATTAAGATCACATATTAAAATACCTTATTCCATATAAAAGTTTATTTTTTAATTTTGATTTTAAATTAAAACTATTTCATAAGTTCCTTAAGGTATTGTGAGCTCTTAAACACTTGTACCTATTGTGCCTAACCAAAAATTTGATGCTAATACATGACCTCTACTTGCTGTATATGTCTCACAAAGCATCTAGGGTTGTGCTTCTCAAATTTTAATGTGTATGTCAATCAGTAGAATATTGTTAAAATGAAAATTCTGATTCATAAGCAACGAGATCTGACATTCTGCATTTCTGACAAGCTCCTAGTTAATGCTGATGACACTGGCCTGTGGACCACACTTGGAATAGAAGGTGCTAGGAAATAATTATAATCATCATGACCCATATGTGCCCCGTATACTCATGTATTACTCTTCAGTATCTAAGCATTTTTCTATATGCTTCTTTGTACCCATTGGTTATAATTTCTCAGGAATGCAAGAATATCCTTACTTCCTGCTTCAGACATATCTATTTACCTAATGACCTAGATTCATACCCAGACCCATGCTTATATCTAAATCTGTGTCTCAAAGAAGGTGTATTCGTTCATTTTCATGCTGCTGATAAAGACATACCTGAGACTGGGAAATTTACAAAAGAAAGAGGTTTAATTAACTTATAGTTCCAGATGGCTGAGGAGACCTCACAATCTTGGTGGAAGGCAAGGTGGAGCAAGTCACATCTTACATGGATGGTAACAAACAGATAGCTTGTGCAGGGGAACTTCCCCCTTACGAAACCATCAGATCTTGTGAGACTTACTCACTATCACAAGAACAGCATGGGAAAGACCTACCCTATTGATTCAGTCATCCCCTACCAGGTCCCTCCCACAACATGTGGGAATTCAAGATGAGATTTGGGTATGGACACAGCCAAACCAGATGAGAAGGCATGCCAAAATATTAACAGAGATCATCTATTTGTAGTGGAAATCTGAATATTTAATACTTATTTATACTTCACTGTTCACTAACTTCTCTACATTGAGCATACATCAGTTTTCTAGACAAAATATTGCATATTATAAATACTTAGAAATATTTACTATGAATATATCCATGAAAAAGAAACAAAATAAGATGGTCAAGGTATGATGAAAAGGTGCTATTTTGATGATCTAGTTTGGAAAATATTGAGGAAATAAACCTGGCTATTAAGGAAGTGAAAAAATATTTTAATTTAAAAGTATTGTATGACTAACAATTTTATGTTTATTACCGCAATGAAAGCAAATTAAGATTTAAGAATATATTATTTCAGTAGACAATATGATTTTCAGAATTATGTGATTTAAGCCTGTTGTGGTGGTGCACACCTGTAATCTAGCTACTTAGGAGGCTGAGGTGGGAGGATGACTTGAGCTGAGGATTTTTGAGGCTGCAGTGAGCTATGCTTGGCCACTGTATTCCAGCCTGGGTAACTGAGGAAGACCATGTCTAAAAAAGAGAAATAGAAAAAGATTCTATGCTGTAACTTTTCACTTACTTTGACCAATATTTAGTATGTAATTGCTAGATCTTGTTTTCTAGTGAATAGATGAATAAGTACATTAAAAAGTTTATTTGCTTTAGTATTCTTGGCAATGGCCAACATAATAACAAGCAAATCCATTAAAATGGTTGAAAATTCAGGGTTTATTACGTAGGTTGTTATTGTGACTTGAAAGACAGTAACAATGCTATTCATTCCAACTCTTAAATATGGTTGGCACTTAAACTTCTAAAAATTTGTCTTTGGGGATCTATGACACTAGCCAAAAGTTTATTTTTACATTTTTTAAAAGTTAAAACATTGCTTGTGAAATATTTTCTATTTATCTGATAAAGCAGTATTACTTCACTTTTTCCACAAAATCTTAACAAACATTATTTTTATCACCTTGATTTATGATGGAGTGGGTTTTTTTTCCATTGATTTATATTTTAACTTATAGCATGTGAATTTTTTTCTTAGTCTTTATCTGACCATTTATCAGACTTTGATAGTTAAAAATGCTAGCTTAAATCTAAATAATTTGAAGAGAAAAGAAAGCAAAAATCCGTAACTTCAGGTTAGGCAAATATATTTTGCTTGGCAGTCAAGATTGAATATAACTGAATAATATAGTATGTCATCTTAGTATAACAAATACAGTATATATATGTACATCTTTGAAGTTTTAATGTTCTCTTTGTGCTATACCTTTTAAAATTTTATTTATAACCAGTGTGTGACATATAAACAATGGCAAGCTTTCAAAGTTTCAATTCATTTCAGGTATTAAACGTACCCATAATTATACCTTTCTCTGTTCACTTGAGGTGACCTGTTATTTGGCACTTTTTGGATGGAAATAGTCTCATTCAATTCATGAAATGTTTTCAACTATGTTAGTGCTAGTATGTAGTAACTGCCTTATCCAGACATATAATTCTTAAAGAAATACTGGAATGGAACACCATGAAAATTAATATTCTGTGTTTCCCCTGCAGACCTTTAGAAAGAGGAATTTTATATGATTTTTGCAGAAACCTGATATAAGCCTGTATAACTTAAGGATCACATTCATGTTATTTCCCATAATTACATAGCACCAAGCCAACACCCTGTATACAATGCCATATTTATTTTAGGTGAACTATAGTTTTGAGGTTTTATAATTTCTTTGCGTAATTTGTATATTTAGAAAATATATACATACAGTTGACAGACGTTATAACTATTCCTGCTGTACAATATAGCCATTGAACCTTTGTCTTTGAGTCATATAAACATAATCTTATGAACTGTTTTAAACTTCAGGAAATAGATTACTTTATCCAGTATTTCAAATTTTAAAATTTTTATGGCCACATGTACACACACAATATTTATATACGTGAAAGGGATTCATAATTACTTATGTAAGTCTGTCGCAATTAATTTATTCATGTATTTCTCCTGTAAGTCTCCATGACTGTTCCTTTAGTGGTGAGAAACATGATGTCATGGAGAGCCAGTGACCTGACTACTAAGAATAAAATTACTTTTATAAAATTAAATCATTTAGGGATACAGTGATATTTCTAATGATATAAAATTTGAAATGTAAAAATATGTGAAGCATATATATGAGTTATGCAACATAATAGGAAAAGATCTCCATGATTCTACCACCCAATTTAAGAACTTGAACATTACTGAGAGTATTTCATCTACTTATGTATTCTCATTTATTATTCCTCCAGAAGCAATAACTGTACTGAATTTTGTGTTTTTATTCATAATTCTTTTTAAATATTGTTTATATATGTATACATAAGATTTTGTCAAAGAATTTGGTCTTGTTTCCCAATACATATAAAAAAAATACCAATACATATATAAAAAGCACATAGAGAATATTACGGAAAGTGATGTTTCTCAAACCTGAGGATTTGTCAGAATCTCCTGGAAGTATTACAGATTGCTGTGCCTCACTCCCTTAGAGTTTCTGATTCAGAATAGTTGAGGTGGAATACCCCCAAATTTGTATGTCTAGTAAGTTCCCGGGTCATATTCATGTTATGGTCCGGAAACCACAATTCAAGAACCACAAATCTCTTTTTTAGTCCTCCATAATCCAAATAATGTCCTAGGTCATGGAGAACTAAGTCAGATTATTATGATTGGTATGAAGGCTTAAATCAGCAGGCCATATTAAAGCATTTTTAGAAAGTCATTTAGAACCTGCCTCTACATAAGAATACTGGTTATCACATGGTATATATTTTTGGCTACTTCTTAAAAAAATCTCAGCTTATCGTTCACTATATACATGGATTCTTTTTGTGCATTAAAACATAGGAGAGAAATTCTATCATATGAAATTTCAATAAAATTGAATTTTTTTTGAAAATTTTTTTGAAAAAATTGAAAATATTTTTAGTTTTGTTGATTGTGTGTTAAGAAACTGACCAGGTTTCTTTGAATTGATTTCTAGGAAACTCAGGCAAATTTGCAGCCAGTGTATAATAGAGTATATGAGATAGAGTATATGAGAAATATTGGGCATTTGTGTACTAATTTTATACTTGGCTTCATCTTATATCATTTATCCTAATTTTTCTTACCTATTCCATCAATTTCCTGTTATTTTTACATATTTTTCATTTTTTGTGTCTTTACAATTTTTTTTATTTGGAAAAGAGTAAGGGTAAAGATTATGATGTAAGTGTCTAGTTAAGTAAGGAATAGATAAGTGCACAGCAGCGCTGGTGATTCCAAAATTAGTAAAATGAGGTTTAAATAAATTCATGTGGTATAACAGAGCAGATTTGGGAAATCTGTTGTATGTTTCCTAGAGTGTTACACTTACTATTTGGTTATATTCCCATGTATTTTTTAGCAGTCATTTTTGTTGTGTATCATTGTTAACTGAAGTTTACCATGAGCTTCACAGAACAAAAGCTATGGTGGTTTAAATATTAGGACACAGCCCACCATGTCCAAGAGCTTTTCCTTTGCAAGGAAAATGGGAGAGTCTTCATAAATCTACGTGATTCTGCTTCCTGTTATACATCAGGAATGTCATATTTATTATGGTATGGAAAACTACAAAATGGGGGATCACTATTTATGGTAGATTATTTGTACTTGTTCAAGTATACCATGTTTAATTAGCAGAAGGAAAAATTGCCAAAACAAATGAGGAAGGGGATTATTTTTTGTTGTTGTCATTAAAGGTCTTGTGCTCACCGTTGTGTCAGTGAAATATTCTCCATATTGTTCTGCAGTCTTGTTGATTCTTTTAAATAAACATTGAGTCAAGCAGAGGGAGATCATTTCCATATTTCATATAGAAAATACATGTGTTTTCTATTAAAAATTTTGTGAGATTTTTTGTTTTAATTGAGATTAATTTACTAGCATGTTCAGTGTTTCTCTACACTGTAATTTGTTTTTAATTACACATGAATACCATATGTAGTTTATTGACACTCTTTATTCTTGAAAGTAAATTTACTCACCACTCATGTCATTTGTATCATGGGGTGTGTGTGCCTTGTTAAGTGATTCCTTTCTAATATCTAATTAGCTAATTAAGGGCATGATCCTAGGGTTCTTATGCAAGAATAACACCCACTGGCTTAAAGACAGCATGATTTGCTTTTATTGTGGATCACAGAGCTGACTATCCTCATCATGTTGTTTTTCCTAATTAATGTAGTATTCATATTTGCAAATGTTCACCTGTTAAAATAAGCTTGTTAAACAAGCTTGTTGATTTCTGTATTGTAAAGCTCACTGATGGCAGATGCTAGAGTATCTCAGTGGAATCTAGTTGGGTCCACTGATAGGTAGTTATCAGCACATCCACAATCCTGGTAAATATCTGTAACTGATCACAGGAGTTGCTGTGTTAAAGCGTAGAATTAGATTAGACCAAGAAACCCAGCTCAGAGAAACTAACCCTGCTACTACTCATAAGAGTTATAATAGCTTATACTTTTTAAGCAGATACTATTTGCTAGACACTGTTACATAACTAACTCTGCTAATCAACACAAAAACCCTCTGAAATTTGTATGTATCCTAATAATAGTGGCATCTTCTGGCAGCTCATTTCTCTGAGCAAGCAGCCCCATATAGGAAAACCACAGATGATTCCCCTAATTTCTAGATAAACACCCAATGCATTGCCAAGATATTCCAGTACCTTCACAGTTTGATGTTGACCCACCTCTGTGATTTGTATCTACAACTTTTAACCTTTTTCCAACCCCTCACTCTACCATAGTACCTTTTAGGTCTATATCAGACTACGTGGAGTTCACTGACTATATCAGGGGCTGTCTCCCCATCTGTTTGACTTGGACTTTGCTTCTGCTCTTATAACTTTCTGGTGTTCCTCCTCCCTTTTTGTCAATATATACTGAAGTGCTACTACCACCACATCTAAAACATCATCACCTCCTGAATGAAGTCCTTCTTGAATATCAGCATTAGTAAAATCCTTCAGGCTCTGCTTCTATTGCACTGTTTTTATAATGTATCATTTTATGCATGCACACGATTTCAATATTATTTAGAAATACTAGGTTTTGTTCTACTCTTCTGCTACAGTTTGGCTGTATCCCCACCCAAAATCTCATATTTAATTGTAATCTCCATAATCCTTACATGCCAAGGAAGAGATCAGGTGGAGGTAATTGAATCATGGGGGCAGTTTCCCCCATGCTGTTCTTGTGATAGTGAGTTCCCATGAGATCTGAGATCTGATGGTTTTATAAGTGTTTGGTAGTTTCTCCTGCATTCATTTTCTGTCCTGTGCCTTATGGAGAAGTTGCCTGCCTCCCTTTCAACTTGTGCCATGACTGTAAATTTCCTGAGGCCTTCCCAGACATGCAGAATTGTGAGTCAATTAATTCTCTTTCCTTTATAAATTACCCAAATCATGGGTATTTCTTTATAAGAGTGTGAAGTTGGACGAATATATCTTCTATCTCTCAGAACAAATTTAGTCCATCTCTTCCTGTGCATCTTTGATCTCAATATATTCATTATCACTGATGATGCTTTTTATATCATCCAGCTCTCTTTCTAGGTTACATAACTCTCACTTCTGTCTAAATTGTTTGTGATACAGCACTTTTTGATCCTTTATATGATGCTATTACTGAAATACTTTATCCTGGAAGTTTCAACTTACTTAATCTTAGGACAGATTGCTTTTATCTTTATCCTGTGGGTTCTATATTCATGATCACAACATCCTAACACTTAATGTTTTACTTTATTTGTTTAAAGTAAATAAAAATAAAAATTGTATATATTTTTGGTGTGCAAAATTATGTTGTGATATAAGTATACATTGTGGAATGGCTAAATCAAACTGAATAACATATGCCTTATATTGTATCCATTATATTTTATTTAGCTTATTCTAGTACTTATTCTAATCTTTGACATATTTGTTTACACAAATGACTGATTGTGAGATTAGAAATTCTTTGAGGACAAATATGCCCCCCTCCACCCTACACAAACACACACACAAATTGCCTCTCTCCACACACACATATACACATACAAATACATGCTTCTACTTAGCCTAGTATTGGCATTGCTCTTACAGAGACTCCAGGGTGATTATGGGCTCATAGAGTCATTGTCTTCCATATAGAAAATATATTTTACCTGTATTTAAAAAATTATTTTATGCCTTTTACCTTTTATCTTCTAATTTCACTTAATTTTACTTATAGACATTTATTAAGTAGCACATTAATAGTAATGTATTATTCCGCTTTTAGATAACAGTCATTCTTCAATACAATGTAAACTTCTTAAACATTGAGTCCTTGTCTTTTATATGATTTATTTATTTTGTGTTCTCTGCATACCGGAGTGGCTAAAGAGTGCCTTTGGAGCCAGACTGTCTGGCTTCAAATCTCAACTCTGCTGGTACCTAACTGTGTCGCCTTGGGCAAGTTATTTAACCTCTGTGGCCTTTATATGACATCTGTAAAGTGAAGAAAATAACCATATATACTTCACAGAGTTATTGCAAGGCTTGCATGATAAGACGTGCACAGCAGTTAGAACAGTGCCTGGCACAGAGCAAGCCCTTGATGAATGGCAGTTGTCCTTGTCACTATGACTTTTCTTTTCCTCCTGTCACAATGCACCTCTTCTTGGGTTCCTCATGGTCCATCGGTAGTGGAGACTCCTAAAGGTCTGACTAGAAGCCACCGTAAGACAATTCCTGATTAGTTTTAGATGAAATGCATCAGGCTGTTAAATAGATCTCTGTGAGTGTTCAACGTGTTTTTTTCTTATAATTATTTCTTAAAATACCTCTATCCTATTTCACTACATCCTTTCTGTGTTGCTGAGGCAAACTTCAAGAAAAGCCTGAGCAAACAGGTAGGCCTTTCAACTTGTACCCTGAATGCACAACTAAATCCAAAGCTAATGAAGTTCATTCAGATTAAAAGCACTTCCTATGCGTACGACAGCTCTTTATATAATGCAGTTAGGGGTAGAAAATTCATGGTATTTCATGCCTACTTATATGCTTTTCATGTGAAAAGATACAGTATAATAAAAGTTGAGGATTACTCATGTTAATTTATTATATTTTGCTGATATAGTCACATCAAGGGCTTAAGAAACATACTTCAACGGCAGCACAAATGAAGGAAGGATGGTTTAAGACATGGTGCATAAATGCTCTCCTTGCTGCTGCTTTTAATGACACTTCATTTAGAAATACACCCTCTTTCATATGGATAACACTCTATTTTAGAGTTAGACTTCTTTAAGAAAAGAAACTATAAAGTGCACTGAGCTGATTGTTTAGTAAAAAATTTAATAAAATTATCACCACATAAAGGTACTGAAATGTAACAAAAATAAAAGGTAGCTGCCCCATAATTCTTATGAGCATTAACTTTTAGAGAAAATCTATTATACATACCAATTTAGTTTATTTAAGACATTTCACATAGCATGTAAATAAGAAGTGCTTTATGTAATTTTAATTGGGTGGGTTTAGTGCCTTTGAAATTATAGTAGGAGCAATTTATATTTAAATAAAACATAAATCTGTGCTGTGTGTTCACTAAAAAAGAGATCTTGAAAATATCATCTATGATATGAATCAACAAATACTGAGTACCTACCTACTTACACAGAACACTAAGTTGGGCTGGGCAGGGGAGGTAGAACTGGAACAAAACCCATACCCAGGGAATTGGTAATCAAATCAGACATTTTGTAAAACCATATATGCATGTCAACTTAAGTAACTATATAAATCAATATGTAATGCGGACCAAATGAGGAGTGTCGGTAATAAACACTAGAAGAATTTAGACGAGAAAAAGATTGCAGTGGGCTTGAAACAATTGCCAATCTTCAAAAAGGATGCCCTATTTAAGAGCTGAGAGTAGGTTATATTTAATAAGCAGAGAAAAGGGAAAGGGGGTAGCTGATTAATAGAGAGTACAGTGGGCAGAGGCACATTCACTGGGAAGCAAAGGAAGTGCAGGAGCATCAGCCCCTTCCAAAGCCTGTACTTAATGTTGTGTTTGTAAATTTCCTTCCTTCCGTCCTTCCAGATCACCTCCCCAGTTGCATTAGTTTTAGACCTACCCCAAATTTCAAGGTTATTGGGTAATGAACCAAACTTTATGGGGGGGAAATGATTTATTTTTAAGACAACAAATAGGCTAGTTTTGATTGAGCACACAGTTGATGTTAAAGTGTCTCAGGGGAATGAATGGAAAGGTAGGTCAAGACCAAACTGCAGAATTCATTTCTATTCATACTAAAGTACTAAATCATTTGAAAATTTATCCTATGTAAAATAGAAAAATCACTAAGACATGTTAAGGGAATGAATATTGATCTCTCACTATATATACCAGAGACTGATAATCATATATCTTATGTAGGCTTAATAATAGTCATAAAAGACAGATATCATTGCTCTAATTGAAAGACCTGAGGCTCAGAGAAGCAGCTTCTCCAGGGTCATGAAGTAAGCAATGGTGGATGTGGGACTCTAAAATAACATCCTTCTGACTCTAATACCCAGCCTTTTCCCTATCCATGCAACAGAAGAGTGGAAAGAATAATCTAACTGATAATCAAAATAAGTGAGTTTGAGAACAAGAAAAAAGGAAGAACCAGAGGCAGAAGAATAGATAGCTATAGAAAAAGAACCTCAAGAATTTGGTGATATATCAATGCCTTTCCTGTTGTTTGGGAAGTAATACAACAGGAAAAAAGAAATATGAACATTTAATAAAGTACCATTTTTTTAAACACATCACTGTATTATGCAACAGAAAGCACCAAAAAGAAGCAAAAAATAAAGTTTAATTTCTGCTTCTGCCTACAATGTCTGCTTTTTGATTTGCTGATATTTTTGAACTATAAAAGATGTGATGGTCTCTTCTTTAGAGATAGAGCATTATCTCCAACTCTCATTTAATATTTCTTATATTTATTTGTTTTATAATTAATTGCTTTCAAATATGCTTTGCTAGATTATAACTTCTTTGTAGGCAGGATCTGTGACTAATATATCTTAGCAGAATTGAACTCATTACCTTAAGACCATGTTAACAGTTACTGAAAATACACACACACACACACACACACACACACACACACACACACACACAGATGCCATTATAGACATTTTGATGTCTAAAGAATGGCTTTCCTTTATTTTAATTTTTTAAAATTTATTTTACTTTTGGTGCATACTATATCTGGCATTTCTCCCTATATTATCCCTCCCCCACCCCCCCTCCCTCCCCCATCCACCATTGTCTTTCCCCTACCCCCCCCCCCACACTGTCCCCTGTGTGTGATGCTCCTCTCCCTGAGTCCACATGTTCTCGCTGTTCAACACCCACCTATGAGTGAGAACATATGGTGCTTGGCTTTCTGTCCTTGGGACAGTTTGCTGAGAATGATGGTTTCCAGATTCATCCAAGTCCCTGCAAAGGACACGAACTCATCGTTTTTTATGGCTGCGTAGTATTCCATGGTGTATATGTACCACATTTTCTTTGTCCAGTCTATCATTGATGGGCATTTGGGTTGGTTCTAGGTCTTTGCTATTGTACACAGAGCTGTAATGAACATGCATGTGCATGTGTTTTTATAGTAGAATGATCTATAGTTCTTTGGGTATATTCCCAGTAATGGGATTGCTGGGTCAAATAGAATTTCTATTTCTAGATCCTTAGAAATCGCCACACTGTCTTCCACAATGGTTGAACTAATTTACACTCCCACCAACTGTGTAAGAGTGTTCCTGTTTCTCCACATCCTCTCCAGCATCTGTTGTCTCCAGATTTTTAATGATCGCCATTCTAACTGGCATGAGATGATATCTCAGTGTGGTTTTGATTTTCATTTCTCTAACGACCAGTGATGATAAGCATTTTTTCATGTGTTTGTTGGCCTCATATATGTCCTCTTTTGAAAAGTGTCTGTTCATATCCTTCACCCACTTTTGAATGGGGTTCTTTGTTTTATTCTTGTATATCTGTTTTAGTTCTTTGTAGATTCTGGATATCAGCCCTTTGTCAGATGGGTAGATTGCAAAAAGTTTTTCTCATTCTGTTGGTTGCCGATTCACTCTAATGATGGTTTCTTTTGCTGTAGAGAAGCTCTGGAGTTTAATTAGATCCCATTTGTCTATCCTGGCTTTTATTGCCATTGCTTTTGGTGTTTTAGTCATGAAGTCCTTGCCTATGCCTATGTCCTGGATAGTTTTGCCTAGGTTTTCTTCTAGCGTTTTTATGGTGTTAGGTTTTATGTTTAAAGCTTTGATCCATCTGGAGTTAATTTTAGTGTAAGGTGACAAGTAGGGGTCCAGTTTCTGCTTTCTGCACATTGCTAGCCAATTTTCCCAACACCATTTATTAAACATGGAATCCATCCCCCATTGCTTGTTTTTGCTGGGTTTGTCAAAGATCAGATGGTTGTAGATGTGTGGTGTTTCTTCTGGGGTCTCTGTTCTGTTCCATTGGTCTATGTCTCTGTTTTGGTACCAATACCATGCTGTTTTGATTACTGTAGTCTTGTAGTATAGTTTGAAGTCTGGCAGTGTGATGCCTCTGGCTTTGTTCTTTTTGCTTAGGATTGTCTTGGCTATGTGGGGTCTTTTGTGATTCCATATGAAGTTTAAAGTGGTTTTTTCCAGTTCTGTGAAGAAGGTCATTGGTAGCTTGATGGGGATAGCATTGAATTTATAGATTACTTCGGGCAGTATGGCAATTTTCATAATATTGATTCTTCCTGACCATGAGCATGGAATGTTTCTCCATCTGTTTGTGTCCTCTCTTATTTCATTGAGCAGTGGTTTGTAGTTCTCCTTGAAGAGGTCCTTTACATCCTTTGTTAGTTGTATTCCTAGGTATTTTATTCTCTTTGTAGCAATTGTGAATGGGAGTTCGCTCTTGATTTGGCTCCTGTTTGTCTGTTATTGGTATATAGGAATGCTTGTGATTTTTGCACATTGATTTTGTATCCTGAGACTTTGCTGAAGTTGCTTATCAGTTTGAGAAGATTTTGGGCTGAGACAATGGGGTCGTCTAGATATACAATCATGTCATCTGCAAATAGAGACAGTTTGACTTCTTCCTTTCCTAATCGAATACCCTTTATTTCTTTTTCTTGCCTGATTGCTCTGGCTAGAACTTTCAATACTATGTTGAATAGGAGTGGTGAGAGAGGGCATCCTTGTCTAGGCCTGATTTCAAAGGGAATGCTTCCAACTTTTGCCCGTTCAGTATGATATTGGCTATAGGTTTGTCATATATAGCTTTTATCATTTTATGATACGTTCCATCAATACCTAGTTTATTGAGAGTTTTTAGCAAGAAGCGCTGTTGAATTTTATCAAAGGCCTTCTCTGCATCTATTGAGATAATCATGTGGTTTTTGTCTTTGGTTCTGTTTATATGATGGATTACATTTATGGATTTGTGTATGTTGAACCAGGCCTTGCATCCCCGGGATGAAGCCTACTTGATCATGATGGATAAGCTTCTTGATGTGCTGTTGCAATCTGTTTACCAGTATTTTATTGGAGATTTTTGCGTCGATGTTCACCATTGATATTGGCCTGAAGTTTTCTTTTTTAGTTGAGTCTCTGCCTGGTTTTGGTATCAGGATGATGTTGGTCTCATAAAATGAGTTAGGGAGGATTCCCTCCTTTTGTATTGTTTGATACAGTTTCAGAAGGAATGGAACCAGCTTCTCTTTGTATGTCTGGTAGAATTCGGCTGTGAACCCATCTGGACCTGGACTTTTTTTGGTTGTAGGCTTTTGATTGCTGCCTCTACTTCAGCCCTTGTTATTGGTGTATTCAGGGTTTCAGCTTCCTCCTGGTTTAGTTTTGGTAGAGTACAAGCGTCTGGGAATTTATCCATTTCTTTGTGGTTTACTGGTTTATGTGAGTAGAGCTGTTTGTAGTAATCTCTGATGGTAGTTTGTATTTCTGTGGGATCAGTGGTGATAGCCCCTTTATCGTTTTTTATTGCATCTATTTGATTCTTCTCCCTTTTCTTTTTATTAATCTGGCTAGTGGTCTGTCTATTTTGTTGATCTTTTCAAAAAACCAGCTCCTGGATTGATTGATTTTTTGAAGGGTTTTTTGTGTCTCTATCTCCTTCAGTTCTGCTCTGATCTTAGTTATCTCTTGTCTTCTGCTAGCTTTTGAGTTTTTTTGATCTTGCTCCTCTAGTTCTTTCAATTTTGATGATAGGGTGTCGACTTTAGATCTTTCCTCACTTCTCTGGTGGGCATTTATTGCTATAAATTTCCCTCTCAATACTGCTTTACAGGTGTCCCAGAGATTCTGATAAGCTGTGTCTTCATTCTGGTTGGTTTCGAAGAATATCTTTATTTCTGCCTTCATTTCATTGTTTATCCAGTCAACATTCAGAAGCAAGTTGTTCAGTTTCCAAGTGGTTGTGTGGATTTGAGTGTGTTTCTTGATCCTGAGTTCTAGTCTGATTGCACTGTGATCTGATAGACTCTTTGTTATGATTTCCATTCTTTTGCATTTGCTGAGGAGTGATTTGTTTCCAATGATGTGGTCAATTTTAGAGTAAGTGCAATGTGGTGCTGAGAAAAATGTATATTCTGTGGATTTGGGATGGAGCATTCTGTATACGTCTATTAGATCCTCTTGGTCCAGCTCTGCATTCAAGTCCTGGATATCCTTGTTAATTTTCTGTCTCATTGATCTGTCTAATATTGACAGTGGAGTATTGAAGTCTCCCACTATTATTGTGTGGGAGTCTAAATCTCATTTTAGGTCATTAAGAACTTGCTTTATGTATCTGTGTGCTCCTGTGTTGGGGGCGTATATATTTAGGATAGTTAGCTCTTCCTGTTGGATTTATCCTTTTACCATTATGTAATGCCCTTCTTTGTCTCTTTTGATCTTTGTTGGTTTGAAGTTCATTTTATCAGAGACTAGGATTGCAACCCCCTGCTTTTTTTTTGTTCTCCATTTGCTTGGTAAATCTTCTTCCAACCTTTTATTTTGAGTCTATGTGTGTCTTTGTATGTGAGATGGGTTTCTTGAATACAGCACACCGATGGGTTCTGACTTTTTATCCAGTTTGCCAGTCTGTGTCTTTTGATTGGGGCGTTTAGGCCATTTACATTCAATGTTAATATTGTTATGTGTGAATTTGATCCTGCCATTTTGTTACTGGCTGGTTTTCTTTCTCATTAGTTGACTCATTTTCTTCATTGCATTTTTGGTCTTTGCCAACTGGTTTGCTTTTGCAGTGACCGGTACTTGTTCTTTTCCATGCTTAGTGTTTCTTTCAGGAGCTCTTGTAGGGCAGGCCTGGTGGTGACAAAATCTCTCAATAATTGCTTGTCCGTAAAGGATTTTATTTCTCCTTCACTTATGAAGCTTAGTTTGGCTGGATATGAGATTCTGGGTTGAAAGTTCTTTTCTTTAAGGATGTGAATATTGGCCCCAACTCTCTTCTGGCTTGTAGAGTTTCTGCCAAGAGATCTGCTGTGAGTCTGATTGGCTTCCCTCTGTGGGTGACCTGACCTTTCTTTCTGGCTGCCCTTAGCATTTTTTCCTTCATTTCGACCCTGGTGAATCTGACGATTATGTGCCTTGGGGTTGCTCTTCCTGAGGAATATCTTTGTGGAGTTCTCTGTATTTCTTGAATTTGAAATTTGGACTGCCTTGCTAGGCTTGGGAAGTTCTCCTGGATAATATCCTGGAGTGTGTTTTCCACCTTGGATTCATTCTCCCTGTCATATTCAGGTACACTGATCAAGCATAGATTGGGTTTTTTCCACATAATCCCATATTTCTCGGAGGCTTTGTTATTTCTTTTCACTCTTTTTTCTCTTGTATTGACTGTTCTTTATTACTTGAGTTGATCTTTAATCTCTGATATCCTTTCTTCTGCTTGATCGATTCGGCTATTAAAACTTGTGTTTGCTTCATGTAGTTCTCGTGCTGTGTTCTTCAACTCCATCAAGTCATTTATGTCCTTCTCTAAGCCGGTTATTGTAGTTAGCATTTCGTCTAACCTTTTTTCAAGGTTTTTGGTTTCTTTGCATTGAGTTAGAACTTGTTCCTTTAGCTCTGAGAAGTTTGTTATCATCCACCTTCTCAATCCTGTTTCCAGCAATTCTTCGCACTCCTTCTCGGTCAAGTTGTGATCCTATGTTGTTAAGGAGTTGTGATCCCTTGAAGGAGAAGAGGTATTCTGGTCTTTGGTGGTTTCACCTTTTTTGCACTGTTTTTTTCCCATCTTTGTGGATTTACCTGGCTGTGGTGTCAGAGAGCTGCTTGATGAGGTGGCTTGTCTGCCTGTGGGGGCGCTACTGGGTTTCTAGGGACTCCTTCAGGTTACTAGGGAAGCTTCCTGTGTCTTTTTTGTTTATGCTGGGAGATTAGGCCCGCCTCTTCCACTGACCTGTAGGGGCTGCTGGGTTGTCGAGAACGCTGTCCCGTTGCTACGTAGGCTTCCTGTGTTTTTTGTTAAAACATGTAGCCCAGTCCCACCCCTCTAGTGGTGGATCGTGCCCTTCCTCCACTGGGCTGAATCATTCAGGATTTCTCTCAGACTGTGGCACTGGCTACACAACCCACTAGAGTCAGAGCTTCAGCCCTCTGGGGTTTGTGGGGGAGGTTAAGGATCCACCCAGCTGCACCCAGCAGTCTCCCCCTTTCAGTTTTCTCTCTGTCCAGTCATGGGGTAGGGGCTGCCCAGCTGCTCACGCTTACAGCTCCCCTCTCTCTTCAGGTTGGAGGAGGGGGCGATAGCTCAGTCTGCAGACTCTTATTCAGCTCTGCATTTGTAATTCCTGGTGCTTGACTGGCAAAGATCCCCTATTCTGTATATTGCTGGGGCTTTGGGGGAAGTGCTGTATCTGGACCGGGGCACCAGAGGTGGAACCTCCGAACTCGCTGGTCAGATGCACTTTCTGGGTGAAGCAGCACCCCTCCCGCCTCGGTCTGCCCTGAGTGGGCTTTGCTAACCCTCGGACCAGACCCATTGAAATGCACCTGGTACCTTGGTTGGAGCTAGGAGATCTCTGGGTTTCTGCGTCTCTCTCGCTGGGTGTTGTGTGCTGGAGTTGTGTCTAATCCGCCATCTTGGATCCTCCCCCCCTCCTTTTTTTTTACATTATTTTTGAACACGCAGGTTATGTAAGAGTGGAGGGAAAAGAACAAATGGTTTAGATTTAACCAAGTCAATTTGTTGCAGGGAAGACGAGCATAGTGGCCATGAGGAGGAGATGCCATTTGGTAGACAAATGACAAAGGAGATCAGATGAGACCATTGTGGATAGTGTATAATTTTTTTTACCAATTCTTTGTTTTATAAAAAAGCAAATATTCATGATTTCAAAAATCTTGTTGGCTTCCAATCTATCTTCCATCTTGTAGGATAATTTATCTTTTTAATACTGAGATCAAATTCTCTTACCTCCTTTTCGAATATATTTATTAGCTCCCCACAATTTATATTATAAGGAAATAGTGTAGTGATTAAAAGTGAAGGCCTTGGAGTCACAGAAAATGAGGTTAAAATTGCAGCTCAACCTCTGACTAAGACTGGCCTTAGTCAAGTCTTTTTTTTTTTATTTAATAAGTTTCAGTTTCTGTCTGTCACTCATCATGCGCATGATTATACTGAGGTTTTAATGAGTAAATGGAATGAGCCATGAAAATGGGCATAGCACAGCTAATACTCACTATGCATTAGTATTAATAAAAGTTCTGCTGAAAAATAGAACCAATAGGAAGTTAAAAGGAGATGAAGAGAGAAAGAGAGAAGAAAGTTTTTAAAAAAGAATAGCTCACATGATTGTGAAGGCTAGCAAGTCTGAAATTGGTAGGGCAGTCGAGTAGCTGGAAACAGGGAGGATTTCTATGTTACAGCCTTAAGACAGCATTGTATCTTCTCTGAGAAATTTGTTTTTGTTCTTAAAGTCCTCAACTGAGTGAGGCCCACCATATTACAGAGGGTAATAACATCACAAACTACCTTAATGGCAATTGTAGAGTTTGACCAAACAGCTGGGCACCAAAATCTGGCAAAATTGACCTATACAATTAACCATGACAGGATTGTTGCTAAGGAAAAGACCAGACTTCTTTGTAATTGCTTGAAAGCATGTGCTTTCTCATGTCTCTTTGTCTTCTTCATGGAGTACCCACCTCCGTATCCTTGAACAATCTCACCCTTCTCTGCATAGCAAACTCATACTAATCTTTCTGGTCTCAGGTAATTTATTACCCTTTCTGCTACAATTTTCTTGCCACTCAAGGCCGCATTTTGTGTATCTTCCATATTTAAACAGTGTTTTGTGTACATCCTCATGAAAGTAACACCATGTAAGATTAACTTTTTCCTTTCTCTTTGTATCTTTTGAGCATGCATAGCTGATGTAGAGGAAAAATCTAAATGTTTAAATGAAGTTTTGAATGAATATTTGAATAACAAATGTTGGAAAGAAGGAAAGAGGGAAGGAATCAAGAAAGAAAGAAACTGAAAAGAAAAAAGCAAAGATTATTAATTTCTTTCTACAATTTGCTCTTCAATTTTCCAGATTGCACCAAATATTTTTATCCACCCTGTTTAGTTCAAGGTGATGACATGATAAAATATTTGTCTGTAATCTTCTTAAACTTGAGAGCTAAGAAATATAGGCAATATTTATGTTTGTATGTAACATAAAACCAGAACTGAAGATTTTATGGCAGACTTTGAGATTGGGATGAAAGCTGACTGTGCCTTCTGGAATTTTTTAGAACAAATTTGTGATTACTTTTTATGAAAAATTAGGTAATGCCAAAATATTTTATTAGCTATCCCATCATGTGTTAGATGTTTTTATCATGTTCAGTGTAAGAATCAAGTCTGAGCCACCATATCTGTCTTCTTGTCAGTGCCTTCATGCAGGTAATTCCTGGATATCCTACAAGTGAGATGTCATTTTCTGGAATGATGTTATTATTTCTCACATGAAAAAACATCACTTACGGGTAGATTTTTCATGTTGCTGCCTTCTGAATGGCTGTGTCTTCTCTGACCATTTATATCTTAGTCACCTTCTCTGCAGTGAGTTGAAGACATGCTTTGCTATTGGATCATATGTAGTTGACTGTGACACATGGGAAATCAATAAACTCTTGTAAAATGTGTTCTTCCAAAGAAGGTGGCACAATATGTGTAACTCCAACTCTGCAATAGGAAAGCTCAAAGTGCCCTTGTTTTATATTGGTATTCCACATCTGCAGGGCTATATACCACAATATAACTGAAAATGTAAGCTTAAGTCTTAGAAAAAGAAAAAAAAGAGTCTAATGACTAAGTCAATAAGCAGGTAGACAGGACTTACCTTTTGTTTTTTCTTTCGGCATAAAGTTTTAGTTTTAAGTATTAATTTCATGCAAGTTGTCCTATTTAAAAAAATGAAGTAATGCTTCCCTTTAAATATTGTGGTAAAAATATTTGTTAACATTTCTAAATTCTGAGGAGAAAATTGAATAGAATTGTTATAAAGGACAATAATACAGAGATAGTTAAGGATCCTCAGGCAGGCTTTGGAGGACACAGCTCCAAAGGTGGAAGGGGGAGAGAGAGAGTGAGTGGGAAAATGAGAGTGAGCGCTCTTTCAGCTTTTTAAGCCTATAAAATTAGAATCCTAATTAATAAGTCATATTGTCCCTTTACCTTATTTTTATCTGAAGTAAATTTATGTTTTAATTGTTGATTTTGTTAATTGTAGATTGTGTTGGCTGTCTTGCTTTGCATGGAGCTTTTTCATGAGTTTTAGAATTTGGCTTTGCAGGGTCATTTTGAGTAGGAGTATTTTCGTTCAGTTTGATTTGATTTAGATTTGGTTTTCTTTTTCTTATCTTGGCTTAGTTCTTGGTCACAAGATGGTGCTTTGTCCTCCTGCCTCCCTAAGCCCATAGTTTGCATAAAGTCATATTTTTGATAGCCTGAATTCTAGCTTCCTTCATAAGCTCAGAGCCCTATATCCCCTGCTTCAAAAGCCAAGACTCAGACACAGAAACTGAGACCCTACCCCTATTACCAACTTCTGGCTCAGGAACCAAAAAGTAATTTATTTTCAGTTGTACTTTTCAATTTGAATTTATGGGTTGTTTTTTTCTGGTCTAAGAAGACATCGGTTTGCTTTTGAGCCAGGCTTTGTGTTAGTTAGTTTTTTTTTTTTTTTTTTTTTTTTTTTTTTTTGGTTATTGTTTGTTTTTTCTTTTTGTATTTTATCTTTCCCCATTAAATGTTTGGAACAGAGGCTTGCTTCAAAACAGCTACTGACAAAGCCATCATGACAGGTTGTCTTCAGGGTACTTATTTTGTCAAGGACTCTTTAATATTGAATCACAGACTGAAAATAGGTTAAACTTACTTCTGTGACTCAGTTGTTCTCTAATATGTCCAAGGGTCACTACAGGACTTGGTTATGAAGCAGATTCCCAAATTCCACCTGTAGAGATTCTCATTCAGTGTGGTTGGGGGTGGGGTGGTACCTAGGCATCTACAGTTTTAATAATTCATTTAACTGATGTGGCCTGTTCTGACAGTGGTTAGTTGATAGAGTCTCAAAAACAAATAGCTAGAGTACATTACAATTCAAACATGAAGAAGATTGGTTATGGTGGCAGAGAGCTCTATTTTTGTGTGTTAGTCAGCTATTTGTGTGGCCCTCCAAGATTCAGACTATGTGAAGAAAGGAAAAAAACAGACCCTAATGAATGTGAGTTCATTGTGATCCACAGAAAGGAACATAGCCAGTCATTCAGTTGTGTTCTCTGTAGTGTAGAAGGAAGGAAATTTCAAATCAGAGATACACTACAAAGGAAAAAATAGGCTAATGTAGTTTTTCCTATTAATTAAACATTTTAATATAACTTTGTAGCAAGAGCATTTGTCCTATACTCCAGAAATTCCCATGAGTACTGAGAAAGGCCAAAAGGGACTATGCCACTCAACAATATTCTGTGAAATAATCACCTATGGGAATTCATGAAAAAATGGATTAAGGTATTAAATTTATACTGAAAAGAACATGGCTAATAAGTGGCTTAATGACAGTGATATGAAGCAATGAAAAAACAGTAGGTAGCAGGCAGCTGATGAATTCCTAACTCTATTGATGTGGAAGTTCCTAACACCAAGAAAATGGCAAAACCTTCTTTATTCATTTGCATGTCACTCCATTTTTGAATTAGAAAATGAGTGAGTAACTAGTGTCTTGGGATCTTCTGATTTGCAGTAGCTAAACGGAGTCCATCCCATAACTATGAGGCATTAATGCAAAGAAACAGTATTTAAGCTTAGGACTTGAAAATTGTATTTTTCTGCATGAGTGTGAGGATGGGATCCCTTTGCCAAAAAAAAAAGTGTCAAAATTGAGAAAGTTATTATTACTTTGCAAAATAGATATTAGTTGCCTATAAAATTTTCTTTATGCCTACTCCTCTCTAAATCATTTTAATATATGAGATAAAAGCCCCAAAAATTGCTTGTTTTTTCTACTGCAATTTTTAGGTGGATTAGGCTTAGTTGTTTGCCATCAGATTGTAAAAAAATTTGAACAGTCCTATACATTCAGCTAGAGTTTCCACTGGGGCATAGATACACTTCTTATGAACATATCTGTGATCCTTTCATAGAAATTTATACTGGAAAATTCAGAACAACAGGTGTTTTAGAACTTGTGTTTACGTTTTTAGTTTGAGATAATGCCAGCTAAAAGAGAAACTGAAGATGGGTATATGTAAAAGGCATATCTGACTGAAAGAAAGGGTTTATATAGTGCCTACGTGGGAGAGTTTCCATTCATAGAAATAATGTATTTTGATGACTACCCTTCAGAAATGCAGTCAAGAAAATGATACAAATATCAAAAACTTTTAGTAAAGCCAGCACAGTGGTTCAGACTACCAAATTTACCTAAAATACTAGGAAATTTATAACAATTTTTGCTAGTAAAATACTGCTTGCATTGCAATATTTCTTTTTCTAAGACCAGCAATATATGTCTAATAACTATCATCCCTTTTTTGATAAATGTGGCTAAGTACTGTAAAAATGTCTGCTGATTAACTAAGGAAGTGGAAGGTCAAATTAGGAAACATAGCATATCTTTTGATATATTGGTTTGAAAAGTATGGTGTAGATATAGAAACATTCCTGGTTAAAATATTAATTTTTATTGATGTGGTATTTGAGTGACTTCATATGAAGGCCATATAGTTCAGGGGCTAAGGTATAGAATTTACAAATAGACCTTGAATCAACTGGGGTCAGGCTCTATCCTTGTACTAAATGTGACCTCGAGTATCATTTTTTTCTCGTTTCCATAAAGAAATTGTACAAGATAATATAGGTAATATCACACAGCACAGAGGCTGCACCTCTCACTCTCCTAGAAATATGTTTGTGTGTGTGGGAGGGAGTACAGTGATAGTGCTGTAAAGTGGGGGATGAGACGAGGGAAGTGACTGAATACAGCACATTATACACAATACCTTGTTCTAGGTATGAGATATTAAAATACAATTGATCAGTTATCTCAAAGTGGATAGATAGAAAATACAGTGTGGTGGAAAAGGTATATTAGGGTTCTCTAGAAGCACAAGACTAATACAATAGATGCATATATGAAAGGAGTTTATTAAGGATTATTGATTCACATGATCACAAGGTGAAGTCCCACAACAGGCCATCTGTAAGCTGAGGAGCAAGGAAGCCAGTCTGAGTCCCAAAACCTCAAAAATAGGGAAGCCAACATTGTAGCCTTCAGTCTGTGGCAAAAGGCCTGAGAGCCCCTGGCAAACCACTGGTATAGGTCCAGGAGACCAAAAGCTGAAGAAATTGGAATCTGATGTTTGAGGGCATGACGCATCCAGCATGGGAAAAAGATGGAGGCCAGAAGACTCAGCAAGTCTGCTCTTTTCATTCCTGCTATTTTGCTGGCAGCTGATTAGATGCTGCTCACCAATACTGAGGATGGGTATTCCCTTCTCAGTTCACTGACTCAAATGTTAATTTCCTTTGGCAACACCCTCATAGACATGCCCAGGAACAGTACTTTGCATCCTTCAGTCCAGTCAAGTTGACACTCAATATTAACCATCTCACAGTTGATTTGCTGTTTGAATCTTCAAGGAAGGGTTTGTTACCTAGCTTCCAGGATTTCTGCCTTTAGGTAGAATCTAAGGAATGGTCAGGGTCAAGGTTTACCCTTTCTAGGTAGTCCATATCCAATGACTGATGGAGGCAGAAATATAAAGAATGGCCTACCCAGGCTGATGGGCCATATATTCCAGGGTTGGATCAAGGCTTTGTTAAGCCACCGTCATAGTTCAACTTCTCCCTTTGCCTAACTCCTACTTCCTTCTCTTCTCTTCCACATGAATGAAATCTCTAATGAATACCTTGCACTCCAAACTTGTCTGAAACTCAAATTGTGGAGAACCCATCCTGAGTACAAGTTCTGGCAATAGTGGCTTTGAAGGCTTGGGAAGCAAGCACACTAGACATTGTCTTTCAAGGACATACCTCCATATCCAATGGAGCTTTTGAGTAAAATGTTGGTGAGGTTCTGATTAAAAAATAGGCAATGGATTATGAATATATATTCTCAAAAAAAGACATACAAATGGCCAACAGGTATGTAAGAAAATGTCTAACATTGTGAATCATCAGAGAAATGCAATTTAAAACACAATGAGATATTACCTCACATCTGTTAGAACGGCTGTTATCAGAAAGATGAAAAACAATTGTTAAAGTGGATGTGGAGAAAAGGAAACCCTCGCACATTGTTGATAGTAATGCCAGTTAATACAGTCATTATGGAAAGCAGTATGTAATTTCTTCAAAAAATTAACAATGTATTAGGCTTGGGGGGGGTCAAAATAAAAAATAAAAATGGAACTACTGTATGATCCAGTAATCTCACTACTGGGTAAATAGCCAAAGGAAAAAGAATCAGTAGGCCAAAGAGATGTCTGCACTCCCATATTTATTGCAGCATTATTCACAATAGCCAAGATGTGGAATCAAACTAGTTATCCGTCAGTGGATGAATGGTTAAATCAATTATATATAGACACATAGAATTCTAGTCAGCCTTTAAAAATAAGGAAATTACGTCATCTGTGACAACATGGATGAACCTAGAGAACATTATGGCAAGTGAAGTAAGCCACTCAAAGTAAGACAAATTACATGATCTCACTTATGTGT
Organism: Ateles fusciceps; assembly: GCA_036589455.1. NCBI lineage: Eukaryota > Metazoa > Chordata > Mammalia > Primates > Atelidae > Ateles > Ateles fusciceps. Next base: position 4,204,135 of record JAZHEH010000251.1, on the reverse strand, counting down.
GAAATATAACAAAGTTAAACTCTTAAAAGTAGAGCAGAATTGTTACCAGGAGCTGATGGGAGAGGGGGAGATTGAAGAGATGGTCAAACAGTAGATACAAAAATTCAATTAGGAATAAATTCAGGAAGTCTATTGTACAACATGGTGACTATAGTTAATAACAACATATGGTATTCTTAAAAATTGCTAAAAGAGTAGATTTGTTCTCAGCATAAAAAAGTATATGAAGTAATTCATCTTCTAATTAGCTCAATTTAGTCATTCCAACCTGTGTACATATTTCAAAACAATGTGTTGCATATGATACGTGTATACAGTTTTTGTCAATTTAAAAATAAAATTTTAAAAAAGTGATAGCAAAGTGATGGCAAAAACAAATAAAAAGAAACCCTGTGAGTTATATAAAATGAAGGAGTATTACAAAACCTGTGTGTATGCTTGCTTGTCCAAATATCTGGTGCAGAATTCTTTCAAACTGATATCTCTGTATCCAGGTTATACAAGCAGTGGCAAGGGCCATAACCAAAAGGATGATCTGAGACACAGATGGAAGCTATTGTTGTGGCAATAATTTTGAGAAATCTTTCCTGGCAGCAGTGATTAATTTGCATTGATTCATTACATTCATTTTTTTGTCTTCTGTCATTCCATTCTTTTTTAAATCTGCTGTTTCCAAGTATAGATATTTGCTAGATGGCAGGCTGGATCGCGACTACCATCTCTGACTAAGGAATTTTGTAACAATTGATGATCTCCATCAGTCACTGGCTGATTATTCTTCAGGGTGGGCTAATCATAGCTGATGGCACAATGGTATCAAAAATGTTTCCATTGATTGCCCTCTATCTGAGAACTTCCCTGCCAGGCCTGTGGCAGAATATAGTAAACATTATTATTATCATATAAATTATGGTAAAATTAATAAAACAGTTATGTCCCCCAGCCAATTGTGTAAACCAAAAGGCTTTGGTCTTCTATTTATTGGGTGCAGCAGAATTAACTGAAGTAAAAGTATAATATAAGATCAAATATGTTGGTCCATTTGCATTGCAACTTGAGGCTTGATAATTTGTAAAGAAAATAGGTTTAGTTGGCTCACAGTTCTGAAAGTTGTATAAGCATGGCACCAACATCTGGCTTTTGGTGAAGGCCTCAGGAAGCTTACAAAGCAGGAGCAGGCAAGTTACATGGCAAGAGCAGGAGCAAGAGAGAGGGATGGGGAGATGCCACATACTTCTAAACAACCAAATATCACAAGAACTCACTCACTATCATGAGGACAGCACCAAGCCACTCGTGAGGAATGTGCCCCAGTAATACAAATATCTTCCACCAGGCCTTGCCTCCAACTTTGGGGATTACATTTCAACCTGAAATTTGGAGGGGACAAACGTACAAACTGCATCTGTCAAGAATATAGTTTATCTGTCAAGAATACCAAGGAAAATAATCAAATATCAGAAGTCAATATTGGCTTTTCAGGCTGAGGTTGACAAAGTATAGATCATGTTCTTAGAATATAAAATTTAATAAAATGTCAGGAATGTAATAACTAAATTAGGTCACCAAAGCAAATTTCAAGAGGGAGACTCTAGGAATGCAAATAAAGAGGAATAGAGGAAACACAGACAGGTCACAGTCTATGGACATATGATTAGTCTGTAGTCATAGTAAGTAATACAATAATAAAAATGAAATTTACTGAGCATCTATTATGTGCTGTCCACTTGGGTAAGCTGTCTACATAGATGAGATAACCACTGTCATTAACCTTATTTCACTAGGTTTAGAGAGGTTAAGTAACTTGCACAATCATACAACTAATGAGTGGTGGAGGCAGTTTTAACTAATGAACATATGCTATACTTTATGTAGCATGGGCTTAACTCATACTATAAACAATTATGTACTAATACCTCTCTGTGGTACAGCCTGAGAAATAGATCACAAGGAAAGTGAAGACTTCTTAGAAATCTTGGAATATTTCTAATATTTGACTCTGCCTGCTAGTGTTTTCATCACTCAATAAAACTTTATAGGTTAACCCTTAATGCTGAGTCTAATTGTCCATGCAGATAATTTATCTAAGTTGATCAACCTTAATGGTAGTCTATCTGTATAGAGCACTTTTAGCAAAGGATAATCATTGATAAGTTTTCATTATACAAAATTGCTGCTTTTCTGATCACATTCTTTGTCAGTTGAAGGCATTTCTAGAATAATATAAGACAGTAGTATACAATCTATGTAATAAAAATGATATAGTACATAATATTATAGGACTCCATAAACTTCATGAAGATAAAATATTACTTACAAATGATTTACCTACTACACCAAGAAATAACTATACACCATCCCTTTTACAATTACTGTAAGCATATGAAACAAATTATTTAGATTGTGATTCTATTATGAGTTTCCAATATTAGAATGAATAACAATCCTAAGAGATATAAGAGAATTTTTAAAAAATGAGTCCAGCCTAGATTTCTCCCTCCTCCTGCATCAACTATATTTCACTGGTCTTCTTCTTTATAATCTATGATGTTGTTCACCATGGAGGGACATGGTAGTATAGTCCAAAATAAACTGGTACAGTCATTAGCCAGTCAAGCACTCACACAATATGTAAAAGAACATACAAAGTCGACCTTACTTCAGGTTCCAGTGACCTATTCAAGCCCACATAGAGCTTCTCTCTCTGTCACTCTCTCTTTGTGTGTGTGTGTGTGTTTGTGTGTGTGTGTGTGTGTGTGTGTGTGTGTGTGTGTGTGTGTCAGTTGGATGGTAAGGATAACGACTCAAGGATGTGTTCAGGATTCCACTTCACTCTTTCTCTCAACTTGTATTTGGACTCGTGTGTTACCTCAAGTGACTGTCTCTTACAGTCGCATGTAAGTCTCCCCCTAGATGTGTTTTTCTTTCTATCTCTATCCTCCGTGGCGCCTCAATCTGTTTAAATCCATGTCGCCCACCCTACCCAATCAGTCACTGCCCTGCCTTCCTACATACACTGTATTTTCTTTAACTTAAGTCACCACTGAGGGCGGTTGGTGTGCTTTACTCTGTTCTATTGCCATTTAGACATAGAAGTACTGCATCTTAATGGGCCAGTCTCTGAGTGGATTACTTAAGACCCACGAAGATAACATGACTCATAGGTTGCTAGTAATGAGAAAGCATCTGTCTTATCATCATACTCAGAGCTGATTTCAAAGGCAGTTTTCTTGTGTCTCTGCCTGAGTTGTGACTATGACATAGGCATCTTACATATTGTCTTGAGTCTATGCTATCAGTGGTTTCTCCACTAAGCAGAAACATTGGCTTCTGTAACACCTGCTCAAAACCAAATGAATATCTTGTACACAGGTAAAACCTTAGGGGAATTACTATTTAATCATTTTATATTCAATTGTATGTTGGATGAGCAGAGGGTGTGAAGTCTTCACTTGTCCACGAACTGATAAGCTCTCTCTGTAAATTGTTTCAAGAAAATGTCCAAAAATGTTTTAAAAGTAAAATGGTTTTAGAGCCACATGTTAATAGAATTTAGAAAATTATGAACAACATATTTTAATCATTCTGTGTGGGTTTGGTCATCTGAAAATGGGGTGGAATAAGGAAAAGTTGGACTATGAGATCGTTGATATCCTTTCTAGTGCTAAGACCCTATGATATTAAAACACCTATGAGTGTTGCTTAAACACTAGCAAAATATTCAGAGAGCTTAATGTATGTCGCCCATTCACTTTTTCAATTATTTTACATTTTTGAATTGTTGAAATGAATTACTATGTAATAACTTTTTGTAGTATGTAATAGCTGACTTTATTAGAAACCACCTTATGGTTTCTAGTGAACATTTGCCCATATTGTGAAGTCATCATACAATCTGGCACAGTAGACACCTTATATTTAGAGAAATTTAGGACTGTGACTGGGTTGCAGGTAATAACTAACATATTTTGGTGAAGAAATGTTTAAATATTTAATCTTGTTTTATTAAAAATCATATATTTACAGTAGACCAGCAAGGTGCTGAAACTATATTTGTTTTGCAACAAAAAGTCATCACACTGCCATATTTTTCCCAAACTATGAATCTGTATTGGAGAGCTGTGTCTAAAAGGACGTAAATAAGTGTCTTAGTGATGGATTTCTAATACAAATATACATGTAGAAGAATGTTTTTTTCCTGTCATGACAACACTGTCTTGTCACAATCAGATGTGGTATAGCACACACACACATGTCTTAATAACATCCATTAAAAATTGGGTCTTTATACAAACATAAAGCTAGTGATAGCGTAATGAAAACAGTTATGATGGCACAAAAAGATCATGATTATACTGACATAAACATGATTATGTTTATATGTCTAGAAATAAAGTGTACCATTTTATTACTTATAAGGGTTAGTGACAGAACACTTAGAGATACGTTTTGAAAGAGCGTATGTGGTGTGAGCTGCATGACTCCCATTAAAATCAATGAGAATCACACCGTTAAAACACTGTATACCATTTTGAAAAATTATCCCAGAGGGCTCTAATATGGCTTTTTATGAGTTACTCACACAAATCCTTTTATTTTCCAATAGATCTTCTTTGTAGCAGAATAAGGTAGATTTTATTTTATTCTTTTAAAAATAAAAGCTATCCCTTTAAAAATCTCTGAGACAGTTGACATGATGAGATTTTTTTTTTAACTGAATTTCTAATATGAGTGAAGTAATTTTTAATGTATTTTAATGAGAACAAAAAAAGTACATTCAATTGAGAATTGCTAAGATATTTTAGGAATGTGAATTATATTTGTCAATTTAATACAATTCTGCCTATTCTTTTTGAGCCTATGCCACAGCGCTGTTCTAATGCTATGAGTTTAGCTGTGAGTAAAACAAAGTCCCTGTTATTTTAAGTAGTTTATATTTAGTGAGGGTGAAGAAGACATAATAAATGGATTGAACAGAGCAATAGATATTGTTTGAATATTCCATTAGTCATAAAGTCAAAAATTTTCTATTTAAGAGATTTAATGACTAGCTACTTAGCAAAACATATTATTTTAATAATTCTTATTTTAATATTTAGCCAAAATATTTTTATTTTACAGCAGAGGTGCTAAGACCTAGAGAACTTAAAATATTCTACCAGAATCAGAAGCAGGGCAGAGCTTATATGTACCTAATATCATGTAATAAGAGGCCAGTGCTTTAAAAACAATTTTGAAACAGCATGTAATATAAAAGTACAATTAAAACTGTATAGAGCAAGACTTTAAAGCATAAGATTCTATAAATAATATGATAGGGACAAGAGTGAAGTATATATTGATAAAATTCAAACGTGAATATCTGCAAGAGAAGAGGAAAATTAAAATATAACTGAAATAAAATAAGAAACTTTGAAGAATGAATAAGTGAAAAGTTTTGATTCATAATTTTTCTTTCTTTTGTTAATTAGTCCAGTAATTATTTGGGGGTGAGAGAACTTTCTACATTAGTGCTGTGTTTGTTTACAGGATTTGCATTTTGACATTTTAAGAGAACTTTAGAAAGGAGTCCCTGATTGAGGATGCTTCACATCAGAAAAGATGGGAAGGATAACTATTGTTAAAAGTTACGAGGAAGAGTCTGAGAGTGACCAGAAGATGATGTTCACACAAATTTGATTAATCCGATTAGGTATATAAAGATAAGCAATAACTGTGAAGAAAAGCAGAGAGATACGTTATGGTAAATAGGAATTACAGTTACTTATACAATGAATAAGCATTGTATTTGGCTTCTCAATGAATCAAATCATGGGCATAGAGTTTACCAAAGAAACTTTTTGTCTTTGTTTTTCATTACTCTTTATAACTCCTGGCAAATTTTTGTAGAGCTAAGAGGCTCTATACCGCATGTCTATCACTTTTGTGTCTGTCTTTGTGTGTGTATGTGTGTGTGCGTGCATTGCCTATTCTTAAATGATTGATAAAAATTGTTAAATAAGGCAAATACTATACATGCTACAGTGTAATGAGGCCTAACAAGCAGGGGGAATACTGCTCATCATGATATTAAAATTAAATGTAGCATTTTTTAAATCCTTGACATAAATAAAGAAGTTATTCCTCTGGACCACTGCTTTTTCCATAAACTCAATGTTCTGTATAAGTCACTGTCATTGGATATATTTTATTTTGAGGCAACCCAGTCATTTTCCTTCATAAATAAGTACCAAATCAAGTATCATTTATCTAAAAATTATGTCTTCGAAGGTCTATGATATGCAAAAGATACTAGTTAGAGGGGGGCTGACTAGTAGCTGAAAATAAGATGGTACTCTCATTTAAAAGATACTAGTTAGAGGGGGCTGAAAATAAGATGATACTCTTATTTTCCTTCACATATGCGGATAATGGCTCCAGTTTAAAGGTCAGTCAGAACAGTATACCTTTAGGAACATCTCAGAGGTTATTGTTTGGAACTAAGGATTCTAGCTAAGGTCATCTAAAATATTCCTTTAGAATTATGTGGGAGAACAAGGAATGAGAAGCTTTCAGAATCAGGAAGTCAGAGGACAATAATACAGGGAACACAGTTGTTCATGTTAATAATCGTATAAAATATTTTAAGGGAGTGTCCTCTTACATATAATGATTTGACATTATGTCCCACATGTCATTTGAAAACAAAAAGTTTTGTAGGCAAATAAACACTATTAAATTATAAAACTTGTAATATGAAATGTCAAACATTTTATTGGGTGGTTTTTCCATCCTCGAATGTGGTATCTTATTTGATCTGCGTAAAGACCTTTGGGGAAAGCCTCATTTTGAATGTTAAAAATTCAGACTATACAATATGATTTATCTGATGTAATGCAGCTAAAATAAAGCAAAGCTGGGACAACTCATATTTTTAGAAATTTCAAATCTTTTTATACTCCCTATTCTGCCTTATCAGGTAGCATATGGGATATAGGAGAATGAAATAAAAACAGCAACAACAACAAAACAAAACATGAGGGCAAGTGTAAGCAATGCACAATTTTCTTTAAAGTCCTTCTATTTCTGTGTTCATTGGCATAAATTTGGGAGCCTCAAGGCCTGGAAGAATAGTAGCCTGAGCAGAAAGGATGGTGTTGTAGAGGATATCGGGTGCAAGCATACATCAGTTGTCTTAGATTAGGGTCTTGAATTAGGAAAAGCAATGAAGGCTGACACAGCTTCCGAGTGTAGATGACAAAGACGTGAGTATATAAGACACCAGAGGGAAAGAGTAGAGAAAAAAGGAGCAAGAGTTTAAAGAATATATTTTGTAGGAAGTCCACATTTAGGGAATAGCAATGAGAGGAAAAAAAATCTGACAATCTTGCTTAAACAACATAAAAAATCTTTCCATGCCATTATTGTTTTCTCTTCCACCATAACCCAAATTTTTCCTATGTCATCCTTTCTATGATTCAATCAGCTAAATCATCTTGCTATGCCTTACCTTAGTTTTCTCAATTTTATGCCCTTTTTAAGCTAATAGAGTGTCTTACTGAATCCTCTCACATTTTATATCTGTAGGACGTTCAGAGTAGTTGTTTTCAAATGGGAATGGACATTTGTCCCACCCACCCTGGGACACTTGTCAATGTCTAGACCTTTTTAGTTGTCATAATTTGCGGGGGAGAGGTATCTGCAATTGGCATTTGGTGGATAGAGGCTAGAGATGCTGCTAAACATCCTACAATGAACAAAGTAGCTTCATACAACAAAGAATTGCACATCCCCAAATAGCAATAGTGACAAGGTTGAAAAGCCCTGGTTTAGATAGAGATGTGCCAAATAACTCCTAGTGTGGGTGCTGTATTTTTAGGAACAGAAGGCGCTAATAGGTTAATAGATAAGGAAAGGCCCACGTAGAGATTTAGTTCCTAACTTTAATGGCACAAGAACTAGCTGGTGAGACCCATTTAACAAATACATGTGAACTACAGAGATAATTGTGATAATGACGTATTGTCTTGTGTCCTCTTATGGAGCTGACTTGTCATGGGTTTTCTTTTGCTCCTTTTTTTGTTGTACACATTTTTTTAAACTTAAGCAGGATTGACTTTGAAATAAAACCCAACATGTTTTCCAGTTGATTTTGATTTAAAGGAAGCCTTCGTAGTGTGCCTCAGGGTATGCTGGCTATGGCTATTTATCTTTATCCGGGGTAGTTTATATATTTTAAGAAAATGATGAATGGAAGCTTTAAAAAAACTCATTATGGTAATTGATTATTATAGAAAAACCTTGGGAACTTTACAAAAGAGAACTGTATTCTCTTGGTATCTTAGCTTTAAACCAGACGTGTAATTAGAAGAATCCATAAACATTTGTCACAGTATGAGAAGGCTGGTCACTAAGTTTAGAGGGAAACTCTGGAGTCACTTTATTGTACTGTACTGAGATGACACACAGTAGTGGTTGTCACATATAACAGGAGATTAATATTCCCTGTGAAATAAAAGACCACCTGCGTGGAACCAATGTAAAAAGTAGTGATAGAAAAGCTTGGTTCATTACTTTAGAGAGGTTGAATGTGATCCTTTCCTTACAGTGTCTTGACATTTGTGAACAGAAAAAATGTTAATTAAAATGCCGTTGCCATTTTAATTTAAACAATTACTGTTTACTGTTGTTTTCTATTTTCTTAAAACTTAAAGAAATAAAACCATGACCTGAGAACATCATGTAAATATACCTGTGCCTACATGCTCTCTTACACACTGCCACCTCCCCACACCCATCCACCCACCCCCCATAGTCACCTACATTCTTATTCCTAAGAAAATGGGAATCTATACATCATCTACAGGGAGATCTCAGTTGTTGATTTTTTTCTTATATAGAACAGTGTTGATATCACTGAAGATTAAGAAATGATTACAGAGAAGGCCAAATTTGTTTAGCATTAGAAAAGAAGAATGCAGTTTTCTTACAATGGTTGGGATAATGATATGTGATAATATAGTACTGTGCAATTTTTACTGTTTAAGACTTATACTTGGTAAGGGGAGTTGAAGAACATAGCTGAATTTTTCTAACCATCTTTAACCAATACAACTCCCCCTAAATGGAAGCAACCTGGATCTCACTCAATCCTGCCCTCAGCCGCTGGAGGAAAATTCTTTCAAAACCCCTTCAGGGCCTCCCATTTATAAGACTTAAAACTTGTCATCACCACATGCTGCTATAACTCCGCCAGGTAGGAGGCATATGGGTTCCTGCAAATCTCATTTCTAACCATCTGTGTAGAACTCTGTCCAACGTGCATTTTCTCCTGGATCTAAAAAACAACTCAAGTTACAGCTGAGAGCCTTATGCCTCCTAGCAAATTCCGGTCACATGGTTAGATTTACAGTAGAAAATTCTGGAATCCAAGTAATCTTCTCCCAGGTTGAAAGGTCAGAATGTGAGGGACTGGTCGTATATACTCTAAGACACATGACAAATATCATGGATTTGTAGGATTGTATTCGATAGATGCCAGGATAACGTCTCAGGGACATGCCCTACTGAGTGCAGAGCAATAAACCTGGGGCTAACATCAGGACGCATAAACAATTCACTTTCTTCAAACTACCTGCTTCAAAGAAAAGTCCTCACAACCATGTTCCTTTAATCTGTCATCTTTGGCTACCTTTTCAAGTGCAAAGCCCCCGGCTAGGTATCTATCATGTACTGATAAAATCCCTCCTACAACTGTTTAATTCCTTATTTTTTTCCCCCACGTTTACTACTGACCTCCTTCTAGTGACTATTTCTATTGACCTTTCTGAAATTATCAGTTCATTAAAACCAAAATCTCCTATCTCTCATTCTTCTTCTTGACATTCATCTATGTCTTTTATTGTAAATCAAAACTTGGCTGTCAATCAAAGACACTACTTTCTCTGAAACCTTCTTAAGCATAGACTGATCATTGCCTCCAAACCTACAGTTTATGGGTTTTTGTGTATGATAAAGGCAATGTTCTAGCTTAATGATGTTTATCTATTCTGTTACTACTAAAAAATGCTCCAACCTTCACAGGTTCCGTAAACTTTGATCAATATACACAATTTGCATTTGCTATTGTTGAGTTTCTTTGTTTGCTTGTCTTAAATATAATTTTTTGTGAGATTTTTGAGAGCCATGAGTCATTTGGGGTTGGAGCAGGGTACAACTTTTAAACATTCATACCATTAATATTTGTTAAGTGCTTGTTATATTGAGATGATGTTCTAGCTATTGGATATATTGGAAACAAAACGGAAAAATCTCTGCCCTCATGGAGGTTATATTCTGATCAACTTGCTGGAAAGTCAGCCTGACATCTGTGTCCTTTCCCTTCCTGCCTCATTCACAGAGACTTAGGAATGTCCAGGGCCATAAAACGTTGTGCTCTTGTGCAGTGCTGAAGGGAAATCAAGGGAACATTATATGCCTTTGGATGCTTTCATTGGTGCTATGAGACATTGCTGTGGCATAGGATGGCTATATTGCTTTGATTTCAGTCTTTTCAAGTTTGATGCCAAAAATTTTAGATTTTGAGAATGGTCCACGAACACATAAAAAGTTGAGAACCACTGCTGTAGCTCTTTTTTTTTCTATTTTGTATCAGTTTAGTTTCATACTGCTGTTTAAAGACATACGTAAAGACATACGTAAAGACTGGGCAATTTACAGAAGAAAGGTTTATTGAACTTACAGTTCCACGTGGCTGGGGGAGGACTTACAATTATGGCAGAAGGTGAGAGGCAAGGAGGAGCAAGTCACATCTTGCCTGGATTGTGGCAGGCAAAAAGAGACCTTGTGCAGGGAACTCCCATTTGTAAAACCATCAGATCTTGTGAGACTCATTCATTATCATGAGAACAGCACAGGAAAGACCCACCCTCATAATTCAATCACCTTCCACTGGGTTCCTCCCATGACAGGTAGGAATGGAGGGAATTATAATTCAAGAAAAGATTTGCATGGGGACACAGCCAAACCATATCATATTTCATCATTACATTTTCAAAAACCTCTTTTGTTGTGGTTGATGGCATAAACATACATCTCAGCTTGAAAGAGACATCCTAAGAGGCAGGAGAGAGCAGTATTTAAGAGCATAGACTTTGAAGTCAAACAGCTGTGTGATATTCAGCAAGGGAGTTAACTTCTCTAGGCCTCAGTTTACTCATCTTTAAAGGGAATATGATATCAGTGCCTTCCTCCAGAGTTGTAGTGAAGGTTGAATGCTTTAGTACGTATTTCAGTGCTAAGAAATCTGTGCATCAGAAGCACTCAATAAAGTGCTAAAAAGTCTTCATTTTCCCCCCTCCCTCCAACTCTGCTTCTCCCTTTTATGAAAGGCAGAACAATGAACTCAGTTGCTCAGGCCAGAAACCTATGAGTCATGCTTTACTCAGCACTTTGCTCAAATATGACTTCAATCCTTCAACAAGAATGGTTGACTACCTTCAAACTGTGTTCCATCTCTGAGTACTTCTCCCCATTACTACCACTCACTATTGTTTCCCATCTAGGATTTCTGCAATTGCTTTGTAGCTGGTCTTCCTGCCCTTATAATTCATTAGGCATAAAGAATTCAGAGCAATATTTTGAAACTATAAGTTAAATTACATCATTCTCTTTTTTAAAACACTATTGTGCTGTCCAGTGACACTCAGAATAAAATCCCAAATCTTTGTCATGACTTCATTTCTTCCAGAAGTTATCTTTAGAAATTCATAAATCAAGGATCTACAGGTGTTGTAAATAGTCTTACTCTGCAGATCTACTCTTTGAATTTTTTGTTCTGTAATTTCACTATGATGTATATTTGTTTTCATCTATCTTCCTTATGACCTATGCTTCTCAAGTGTTGAGTCCTTTTTAATTGGGTAAAAACTTCTGTCATTGCCTCAGAATAAGGATAATGTCAATATCTCTGCTATTTTCTCCTTCATGAAGTACATTTATGCTTACGCTACACTTCGATTTGCACCCCTATGTCTTAACTTCTCCTTGACTTTTTCTGTATTTCTATTTCTCTGTGCCACATTCTGAGTAGTTTGCTCAGTAATATTTTTTGGTATACAATTTCTCTCCTCACTTCTGTCTAGGCTATTGTTAATGTATGCATTGAATTTTCAAATCGCTCTTTTTCTAAAAATTCGAGTTGATTATTTAAGACATCTGTGTGATCTTTGTAGGTAGTCTTAATCCTTTCTTGTGGTTTGATTACTTTTGGGACTTCATTTATGTTAAACTAATTTTTGTCTTATTTTCCTAGTAGTTATAGTAGGTTGTTTGGAGTCTAATTCTACTGTGGGTGATGTCTACTCTTCTACTCTCAGATGTTTTGTAATTTCAAGTTGTGAGTGTATATTCAATGGAGCATTCATGAAGTGAAGCCATGTTTTTCCAATAGGTAATTTGGTTGCTTCTGCTAGGTACACTAGGGTTCACCATGGCCTCGGTACAATTTTTATGTAAATGCTTAAGCTTAAGGGTTTGGATACCATGCAGACAATATAAAATTTATCTCCAGAGTCATGAGAGATACAGTTCTTTGATGACATCCTCAGGGAAATATTTTTGTTTTATTCAAGCCCAGTTTGAAACAGAGAATTCTTGTGGTCTCCTTGTGTTGATTTTTTTTTCCCCAATTCACCATTTTGATAGGCATGCAGATGTTTAAATTTGGGGATTTAGTGCAAGGGATCTTTATCATAATATTTTAACTTTTGCAAGCCTGAAGTTTTGTTGCTGTTCTTTTATGGACATTACAAGTCAAGCTTCTGGATTACCTTGTGCAGAATATTCTCCAAAGATAGCCACAGTATCAGTTCTAATTTGCTGTTTCTTCTCATTTTTGGTTCTTGGTGATTTTCTTTTTTAAATCTTGATCTTTTTAGCCATGGAATTTTGTTTGTTTGATTCTTTGTTTGCAATGGTCTATCCAGTGTTTATAGGTATTTGATAATGAAGGTTATTACACGGCATGTAGTATTTCAAAAGTTTGAATTTGATTGTTTACAGATGTTCTTCTTCACTTACTGTGTCTACTCATTTTAAATTAGCATTTCACTCATTTGATAACCCATCTGATGTTAGAAGGTAGTCAAATTTTTGTCAAACCCTACATAATTCTCTGTCTTTACTATTCTACATATCAAAATTATTCTCTTGTTTTTCCTTTTTATTTTATTATTTACAAAAAAACAAAAGTAAAAGGTAAATAAAAGATAATTTGTACCCTATTCTGATGAGGCTGTTTTCAATTTTACTTACTGTTATTTGTGACTTTCATTGAATCAGTAATCCAGATTTTATCATTTCAAAATGGCATATAAACTGAAATCCTTTTTATTTTAATATTTCATTATGGGAAGGTCTACACATATATATAAGTAAAGCTGGAATCTTCATAACTATTCTTATGTTTGTCTTGAAGTCAAAATAAAAGAAAAAGTTGAGATTTCATAAGTTATAATCTAAACTGTTTCACATGTTCTATTTCATAAATCTTTACCTTACATTTAACAAAGAACAGGAAGGACTATTCTGTTTACATTGAAATTTCTTGAGGACAATAATATATCTTTCATTAGAGCAACTAACGAGATTTTGACATCATGCTGGCACTCAAAGATAATTTTACACTTAAACTAGCTTGTTTGTGTAGACATATTAAATGCTGGTCTTACTGAGCTAGTAACTAGGCCAGGATTCAGAGCTATGGACCATCTTTCTCATGTTAGTTATTAGGCTTGATTTGGGACTGTCTCCCACTACCCTCACACTTGATTTTCCCTTTACTTACAACATTGTATGATATTATTTTTCCAGCTTACATATTTTGGAGATTTTCTGTACTGTCTTCCCACAAAAGAAGCTAAAAACTGTAGTTTTCAATGCTCAAATCTGTATTAAGCACTTATTACAATAAAGAGATATATTTTCAAAACCTGTTCACACATATGATTATATTTGCTTCTGACAACCATATATGAAGTTAACAGCCCAGGAATTCTCCCATTTTACTGGATGATAAAACTGATGGTCACAGGGATCAGGTAACTTGGGAAACTTCTCAGAGTTTTTAAAGACACATCTGATAATTAGATCTAGACCTTCTGACTCTAGTTCCAATGTTCCTCTCATTTATTTTTCTTAATGCCATTTTCTTTGGTATAAGTCACTGAGAATGATGCACTGTGGGCAGGATAAATATGAGATTCCTTTTGTTAAAAGGAGTTTACTATCTAATTGTGAGATATAGATTGGGCTGATTAAGATTTAAGTAAATGTCATGTAATACAGGACACTATGAGTATCAAATCTGCAATACAGAGTGAGTACTTGCTTATGCAAATAAGTGAAATCAAGGGATAATCAAAACACGTCTCATAACAGAGGTGGGATTGGGGCTGGGCATTGCAGACAAGTAAGTTTGGGATACTCAAGAAGGATAGATGATTGAATAATAAGAAGGAAGGTGGGAGAGGTTGTGCATAACCTGGAGGTACAAGAATACTGAGGTAAAAATGAACCTCTGTGATTGCAGTAGAAAGTTTGATGGCAAATAGTACCTAATTACATGCCATCATTTCTGGTTCCATGTTTACACACACAGTTCCTGGTGGTCTAATTGATATTACCTGCATGATCATTGTATACATGGATAGCTTATCCTGAACAATCTTCCCAATAATTGAACCCAGCAAATTTGAAATAACAGAAATAAATATGAGGCGATGGTCAAGTGTAAAGAAGCTCCTTATTAGAGTACAGGAAAAGTTAAATTTCACAGTACCTATTATTTGTAAGATTGTTGACTTCTTTATGCACTGATAAAACCAGTGACATTTGATATTCGCTAAGAAGAAAAGGGGCTTTTTACAATTCCAAATCTGCACACTAGATTATCGTGTTAGACGGCTCTCAGAGATCCTGTGCATAATTAGCAGGTGATGGCTTCCATTTTCGAGGAACCAAAGTCGTAAGAAATACACTTTTGCAAATACATTTGGAGTTATGATTAAACCCCTGTTGCCACAACAGACTGTGCCTATTTCATATCACATACATATGATTAATTTGAAGAAATGAAAAATGTCAACATACAAGTCAAAACTCACACAGCTTTTTGCTATTCAGAGATGACATCTGAAAACGAGCAGTTTGTAGTGAGAATTTTTCCATTAACATTGCTGATCAGCATGTGCTATCAATTCTCTATTGACATCAATTATTAGCAATTGCTATGAGTTTTCCATTAATTTTAATGATTGGCATTGGCTAAAAAATTTTTGTGCTTTCTATGACCAGTGTTTGCTGCTAACTCTCCTCCTAATTCTTTGGTCACTCTTTGCTATGAATTTGCTTTAAGCTCTCTATTTGCTATTATTGTAATCTTAATTTTAATGGTTGGCCAGAACTCTAATATTTTGCCAAAAATCAGTATTCAGCATTTTCTATGAAGTCTTCATTTTTTAAAAATTATAAATGAATTTAAATTTAAGTTAAATTAATGAGAACATATAAAACAAAGGAATTCTAAACTCTGGACACATGTAATAGAAGATATCTAATAAACCACAAGGTTTCAGTCCTATAGCATTTTTGGCGAGTGAAATTCCAGCTCCAGATTAATTTTAAAATGCTTATTTATTAGGCATTGGCTACAGGGCAGTAGTTTATGATCAATAGGTTGTGGGAAAGAATGGTTTATGATTTTTTCTTTTTTGTTTTTTTTTAATTGTACTTTAAGTTCTGGTATACATGTGCAGAACATGCAGGTTTTCTACATAGTTACACACATGCCATGGTGGTGGTTTGCTGTACCCATCAACTTGTTGTCTACATTAGGTATTTCTACTAATGCTGTCCCTTCCTTAGTCCTCCCAGCCCATGACAGGCCCTAGTGTGTGGTGTTGCCCTTCCTGTGTACTGAGATGAGCTGTGTACTGAGGTACCCAGCTGATTTCACTGGGACTGGTTAGACAGTGGGTGCAGCCCATGGAGGGCAAGCCAAAGCAGGTTGGGTCATGCAGACACATCTACAATGATCTAATCTTTGACAAACCTGACAAAAACAAGCAATGGGGGAAAGGATGCACTATTTAATTCATGATGTTGGGAAAACTGGCTAGTCATATGCAGAAAACTGAAACTGGACCCCTTTTTCAACTCCCACTTATTTGTGAGAACACGCAGTGTTTGGTTCTCTGTCCTGCATTAGTTTGCTGAGAATGATTGATTCCAGTTCCATGGCCCTGCAAAGGACATGAACTTATCCTTTTTTATGGCTGCATAGTATTCCATCATGTATATGTGCCACATTTCCTTTACCCAGTCTGTCACTGATGTGCATTTGGGTTGGTTCTAAGTCTTTTCTATTGTGAATAGTGCTGCAATAAAAATACGTGTGCATGTGTCTATAGTAGAATGATTTACAATCCTTTGGGTATATACCCAATAATGGGATTGCTGGGCCAAATGGTATTTCTGGTTCTAGATCCTTGAGGAATTGCCACACTGTCTTCCAGAATGGTTGAACTAATTTGTACTCCCAACAACAGTGTAAAGCATTCCTATTTCTCCACATCTTCTCCAGCATCTGTTGTTTCCTGACTTTTTAATGATCTCCATTCTAACTGGCATGAGATGGTATCTCATTGTGGTTTTGATTTGCATTTTTCTAATGACCAGTGATGATGAATTTTTTTTCATGTTTGTTGGCTGCATAAACATATTCTTTTGAGAAGTGTCTGTTAATATCCTTCACCCACTTTTTGATTTTTTTTTTTTCTTATAAATGTGTTTAAGTTCTTTGTTGATTCTGGATATTAACCCTTGTCAGATGAATAGATTGTAAAAATTTTCTCCCATTCTGTAGGTTGCCTGTTCACTCTGATGATAGTTTCTTTTGCTGTGCAAAAGCTTACTAATTTAATTAGATCTTATTTGTCAAGATTGGCTTTTGTTGCAATTGCTTTTGGTGTTTTAGTTATGAAGTCTTTGCCTATACCTATGTCCTGAATAGTATTGCCTAGGTTTTCTTCTAGGGTTTTTATGGCTTTAGGTCTTATGTTTAAGTCTTTAATCCACCTTAAGTTAATTTTTGTATAAGGTGTAAGGAAGTTTCAGTTTTATGCATATGGCTAGACAGTTTTCCCAACACCATTTATTAAATAGGACCTCCTTTCTCCATTGCTTGTTTTTGTCAGGTTTGTCAAAGATCAGATTGTTGTAGATGTGTGTGCATGGCTCAACCTGCTTTGGCTTGCCCTCCATGGCTTGCACCCACTGTCTAACAAGTCCCAATGAGATGAGCCAGGTACCTCAGTTGGAAACGCAGAAATCACCCACCTTCTACATTGGTCTAGCTTGGAGCTGCAGACTGGAGCTGTTTCTATTCAGCCATCTTGCCAGCCACCTGCAAAGAACTCTAGGAAAAAGTAATTTAAGATTATACCCATCATTCTTAATTCTTGACTGCCATCAATTCTGCCATAAATAGGCTTCTCTACCACCACAGAGTACATCTCTATTTCTGTTCTTAGCATGCACACCCCAGCCACCCCCACAGACTCCTCTGTACCCTCTTTACAGCAGGTCCAGTTCTGAATAGGCTTTGGGTTCTTCTCCTCTCCATGCTGAAACAACATTTTTTGTTTTTGTTTGTTTTCGTGGTGGTATGTTATCTGACAGTTGTAGAAGGTGTCAACTGGCTGATTTTCTGGGAGACAGGGAGAGTTATTTTGGTTTTTCCTTTTGGTATCTGAGAGGCATTTCTGGTACTTAGTGTATTTTCACATGTTTGTGGAAGAAATAATCTCTTTCTTCTGCCCATCTGATTTTGACTCAAGAGAAGGAGTAGAGTGTTAGGACTGAGGGACTTGGAGATATGCAAGCTTCCTGTTCTCTCTCCCCTCTTTTTCTTCTTTTTCTCTTTCTTTCATTCTCTTTTTCTTCCTTCTTTCTTTCTCTCTTTTCTTTTCTTTCTTAAAAAATAAAAATAAAAAAATAATAAAAATTAAACTGAATATTGGTTTAGATATTATAAACTTCTGAGGTCTGAAATGGGGTAAGGAAAGGCTCAAGATTGTGGTTAATTATAATTTTTGATTAAAATAGCATTACTTGAAAAATATTATTTTCAAAACATAGTAAATATTTTGGCTATGTTATTTTCATTTATATGTGTAAACACATTTATATTCTTTTAAGTAGTTCTGATGCCTTAACAATCTTTTTCCTCCTCAATCTGGGTCTCATCAACTTTTCTTTTACTGATTGGAAACCTTAGTTTTAAAGTTTATGCTGAGCTTAGAGTTACCTTGCAAATGACATTTCCCTAAATTGCAGCTACAGTCAATAGATTTTAAAAATTATGTCAGTTTTGTATGTGGTTTTATCACTTAAGAATTCATTTCAATATAAACACATTCTTAGTAAAACTTTATAAACTTTGAACTTGGTCTTGCACCCTAACTCTACTTTTTAATAGTATGCTTACCAATCAGTCATCTTCCTCATAAACCAGCTCTTTCGGAGACAATCCAGAAAGATACTCATAGTTATGATATAATGGCACCTTTGTCAGAGAACTTGAGTTTCCACCTCTTTAATGCACATTTCATAAGCATTTGGGGGGGCACTAAGTTGTTAGTTTTATGTTTTCTGCTTTAAAAGGACCAGGAGGTGAAGAAGATTACCTTTGGCAGCTCTGCTCCACGCCATCACTTTGTTGTCATTCTTGGAATGTCTCAGAAGGTTTTATTAGGTAAAGGCCTCTATAAATTCCAGGTGTTGACCATATGGTCATCATTGCATCCACAAACAGAAAACGGTTTTATTTTCAAATTTGACTTCCTTGTATAAGTGCAACAAATCCTGCAGACTTGCTAGTACGTAACTGTGAAAATCTTTACATAGTGTGAACTTTCTTTGCAAGTTAAGTTAAAAGCCAAAGAGAAATAGAACAGCCCACTCACATTCTCCCACTGTTCTACTATGCCAAAGAAAAGTTTTTGTGAAATTTACAAGGAACTGTGCTATTTATTTCCCTAGTCCATCTGAAGGCAGTGGAATTGGGGAGAAGTAGAATTCTTGCTTCATTAGTTTTGTCATCATATAGGAATGGTTTTGGTTCTCTTTTGGCTACTATTAACTAGTTAAGTTTCAGGAGCTGCCATCTGATAGCACCAGTGTGCTCTATAATTTGTCAGACAACCTAACACATGAGATGCCTAACTGTGGATGACAGTGGAGAGTCAGATAATGAGATGACCCAGTATCCTAATGTCATCCCAAAGGTGCTTTTCATTCACCTCCCTCTTTGGATATTTTGAGAAAAGAAGGAAACAAAGAAGAGGCCAAAAATGAGAGAAGTCCACAAAGATGACACAAGCACTGAAACATCTTAGTGGAACATTAGCCTCCAAAGCTCCTCTAGTCATTTTTAGCAATAGTTTATAGCTTCTGGGCACTTCTGCTCAGTTCTGTGCTCAAAGGGATCAACCCAGAATAGTTTAGTAATATTTAAGTGAAAGCAAGATTGCTTGCAGAAAAGGAGAACATTTTTATGTTCATCTATGTCCCTTTAAATTGAGTTACTTATGTAACTATTTAAAATTGTAGACATAGTTGTGAACATTGGCACAACAGAGACAAATTAGCAGATAATAAATAACCACAACATTCCATTACTTTGAATAGTTCTTTCTTCAATTTTAAAAATTTGCCCATTTGGATTAAAGCTTTTAGTTTTCATTATAAGGCAGGAAAGCCTATATGTATGTTGGGTTTATCATAAACTTCAAATATTTCATATTAATATAATTTGCTACTAAGCAAATCATACACTTGGAGTTACAGGTTTTATTTAAGCTGAAAACCAGTTTTCCTTTAAAATAAAATTATGAAGTGAATTCTGACAACTGTGTTTATTAATGCTTCTTTCTTGATGCATATATTAATTTCTGCCTTTTATCTATAAAATATGCACAGTCAAATCCTGATTATATAAACTAATGGAGAAAATTTGTGGGTAATATGACAAATTATTTGAAGTGATGGAAAATTCTGAAATGGCTCAGATTTGACTTGATGACAACATATTAGTAAAAGTAATATTGATCTCTATTTTTGATCTGAAAAATCTATAGTATTACTGATGAAACAGCAAAACTACTTTGTAAAAATACAAATGTCCGCCTTCATCATTTTACCCCTTATTTCACCGCTCAGATCCCGGAAGAAAGTGTGTTACCCCTTGAGTTAACACAAATATGAAACTCTTTTCTCTTTAAAGAAAGCTGTTTCATATTTTTCTTAAAGCTGTTCTTTTTACTCAATTCTTCTCCTTTAACATCCAACTGATTTGAGCTGAATAAGATAAAGTTCATGCCAAGGAAGTATTAAATAATTAATTAACGATAACTTGTTATATGTGTGATCTCTAAGATAAGCACATGTTAACATTTTAAACATGAATTTATGTAGGATTTTTGGGTATGCAAGTGAAATTTTGTTACATGGATATGTTTCATAATGGTGAAGTCTGGACTTTTAGTGTGCCCATCACTGAATAGTGAACATTGTACCCAATAGGTAATTTTTCAACTCTCACTCCCCTTCCACTCTCCCCCACTTTTGGAGTCTCCAATAAACATGAATTTTTATAGTCACGCTATATGATTTTCTTTAAAAAATTTTCTGGTAATGAATTCTATATTTTTAATCCCTAGATAATTGTTTTCCTTACCTAGGAAATAAAGAAAATGTGGTACAAATACACCATGAAATATTATGCAGCCATAAAAAAGGATGAGTTCATGTCCTTTGCGGGACATAAATGAAGCTGGAAACCATCATTCTCAGCAAACTAACAAGAACAGAAAACGAAACACCGCATGTTTTCACTCATAATGGGAGTTGAACAATGAGAACACATGGACACATAGAGAGGAACATCACATACTGGGGTCTGTTGAGGGTGGGGGGTAGGAGAGGTATAGCAGGGTGTGGGGAAAGTGGGGAGGGATAACATTAGGAGAAATACCTAATGTAGATGATGGGGGGGATGGATGCAGCAAACCACCATGGCATGTGTATACCTATGTAACTGGAGCCTGTTGGGGGGTGTCGGGGGCTAGGGGAGGGATAGCATTAGGAGAAATATTTAATGTAGATGATGGGTTGATGAGTGCAGCAAACCATGATGGCACGTGTATACCTATGTAACAAACTTGTACGTTCTGTATATGTATCCTAGAACTTAAAGTATAATAATAAATAATAATAAAAGAAAATATTTTAAAAGAAAATTCCCTTTACTTTTGTAAGTAAACTCAAATTAGATTTTTTTTGAAGTTCCCCATGCCAAGTGTGTTTCTAAACTTTTGTAACAGACTTGGATCTCCTTGTGCATTTAGAAAACTAAGTTAACAGCAAGTAATAACGAATTTAAATCTCTGAGACCGTTTTTTTCTCCTCCAGGCAATGTGATCTATTCTTCTTCTACTTTCCCTAGGGTTTATTGGTAAAAGCCTGGAGTTCAATATGTGTTCAATCTCAAGTGTGCAATGTAGGTCCATTTTGTTTCTTCATTCAACTAAGCTCACTGAAGGCAGGCATGGAGTATTACAGCTCTAATATGTATATGAATTCACTCAGCCCCGAATGCATTCAATTCATCCTGAATCGATTAATTCAGGAATGAAATAAATCACTAATAAATAATCTTGATTAATAGGAATTTTAAAAGGAAAAAACTTACTTGGCTGTTTATAAATATGTTTTTCCTAGAAAAATGTAATTCTCTTTTGTAAAAGAATGCTGTTGCATTATTGCTTGCTTCATGACTCTTTTTCTCCTTTTGTTTTGTTTTTATTACCATTCAAAAAAATGGCATTCTGCCTGTACCAAAACTTTTGTCCAGTCTTAAATTTGTGTGAATTATAGCAGATTTCCTTCAACTCACTTCCAATAATCATAACTATATTTTTGTTAATGACATGCACTCTAAGTAACTCAGTGCTGAACAGAGTCTCCTGTAATTGGGAAGGAAATGATTTCCGTTGGTATTCCTTGGACAGAGAGCTAGAATTGACATTTCATTATACCTGGTGACATGGCCTCTCTTCTGTAGGAGAAATGAAAGGTATTTCCTACAAATAGGCAACAGGCACCTGACCTGTTGGAGCAGGTTATGTTGTGCTACATGATGTGACATGCCCTGCAGTGACCTGAGGCAATGTCATTCTGTTACCCTGGTGGAGCTGTGCTGCTCTTTATTAAACAACCATGGGATGGCTTATCAGCAGAGGTCATGAAACATTTTCATGCCACCTTTGCAAAGAAGTGGAGAATCAGCCACATTCTGAATTATTCCTCCTAGGGGTCACTTAAGGAAATCAAAGAGCACAAGAAACACAAGAGTTTCCATTGTTTTAAAATTAGAACTCAAATTCTCAGGTACACAACAGAGACATGCATTTTATGAGACAAGGATGATGCATAGCTAGGGAACAAACTGTACTCTGAAATGAAAATGTTTCATCAAAAACACTTCCAGTGTTCTTAAAATAATCATGTAAGCTTTCAAATGAGTTTACTTATTTTTTATGTAAAGTCTGTTCATAATTACTCTTTCTAATAAATCAAAGTTATAGTTTAAAATTATAGTGTATAAATTAGAGGCCCCAACTAAAAGATGTGATAAAAGTGTGTCTTTGGTCTTCCCCTTGAGATAATTTTTACCAAGAGAGTGGCTCTCAAGAAGAAACTATCTAAAATTATTACATTATGTGATATTATGTAGAAGGAATCCATTGTGTTTGGTCATTTTTTAAAATGGTTTTAATAGTATTTTCCCATTGATATATCTTGCATATAAATTCAGTTTTAATGATCTGCATAAAGAACTGTACAGTATTACATAGGTACATCTATCTAGTGATTTTAAAGTAATTACTGGTGCATGGAACAGAATATAACCTTTTGGTTATATTCTGCAGTAAAAGGAATGGGTTAGAAAGGTTTTTATGCAAATTAGAAATGCTCTGTGTTGGAAGCCTAATTGTACTTTTTATTGTTAGACAAGTCAATACTGCTTTAATACACATTTTATAAGCTTCTTGCTGAAATTGTATATGAAAGGGATTGGTTTCCATAGATGAAAGGCATAATCTTAACAATGAGGCCACATAAGCAGAGTGGTTGAAGTACTGATAAAGGATTTGTTAGCTCCAACATAGAATAAGTCTTATTAGCCTTATTAGTCACTACTGTTTGACCCACTACTATTAACTGTATGAGTTGCAAACTAGGATGGAACAGCACTGTGTTTGGCCATTTAGAGTAAATGTAATCAAATATGAAGAACATTTCAATTGCAAAGAATTAAGAACCATATCTTGTCCTTTGGTTTCCTCCTCATTCAAAGGGAGTTACTTGAATATTTGGGACTTTAATTTTTAAAAACTTTTGCTATTTATACAGAGTTCAAAAATATCAAATATTATGTTCAGCTTCTCTCTGTAATCAACACAACTATGTGAAAGGAAATGCAAACATACTGAGACATTGGCTTTAACATCATGGAAATTTAAGAGACTAAAAGAATATGAAACAAATTCTAGTAAATCCAAATCATAAACACTTATAATTTGTGTCATTTTTATTTACAACTGATTATATTTTTCACCTAATTTAATAATGAAATAGAGAATGGTTAGTATAAAATATTTGCTAAGAAGAAATTTCTAGAAATCATAAAACCATTAAAGAGAGAAGAAAAGAAGTCCTAATTTCTAATTTGAATAATAGGGTTATAGCAGTGTCAGGCTCAATGTTGTAGCTATTCTGAGAGTCCTACTCATTTTCACAACCTGATTTATCCATATCCACCCTCCTCCTGATTTTTTGAACCATATATATTTATAATACATTTACTGGATCCTTAAGTTAATGATTTCTCTTGTTTTCATGGGTGTATACTTATCCTCAAATTCACTGAGTTGTGTACATTTAGTATGTGCCGCATTTTATGAGTCAGTCATAAAACACTTAGATGAAATATACAATTTCAGCAAGAAGCTTATAAAATGTGTATTAAAGCAGTATTGACTTGTCTAATAAGTACAATTAGGCTTTCAACATAGTAGCCTAATTTAAAAAGTGGGTTTTTTTTTAAAGTTCTGTTGTTTTCAATTAAGAAGTCTGAATAAACCTTATGTTCTTTAGTTTGCATTGAGGACAACTATTTTTAATCAGAGTTATATATCATTAGCCAATAAATTATAGCTTAATTAAAGGTTTAAATGTAATCAAGCAAACAAAATCGTAGACCAGCATAGAAGGTATTAAAAAATGTATATATGTGATCAAGTAATTATGAAAGACTATGTTTATTCATTAGCTCATTCATGAAATACTAATACTTATAATATTCTAAGAAATGTTCTGAAGCACTGGTAGTAGAAGTCAAGTGGTGAGAAGTTTTGAATTCTAGCTATATTTTGAAAGTAGATCAAATAGAACTTGCTGATGGATTTGATGGGGATATCAGAGTATGTGAGGAGTCAATTTGTTTTGGTTGTTCACTTGTAGAGTTGTATTCACTTGTATAGTTGACATATGGAAGACTAAGTTGAGAACAGAATTCTAGGGGATGGAGAATGTGAGCTACATTTTGAATTTGGTTTGAGATGCCAAATAGATATCTACATAGAAATGTTGGACAGAAAGTTAAATGATTAGAAGCCTGCGGGGACAAGCAAGAGCCTGTGGTAGGCAGAAAAATTCCTGCTGTAAGATGTCTGTATTCTAGTCCTCGGAACCTGTGAATATGCTAGTTTACATGGCAAAGAGAAATTAAGGTTGAAGATGGAATTAAGATTGATAATCATCTGATCATAAAATAAGACATTTTTCTGGATTATCTAGAGTCGGCCCAATGTAATCACAAATGTCCTGTATGTGGAAATGGGAGGCAGAGGAGTCACTGTCAGAGTGAAGCAATGTGAGAAATGTATCAAAATCATAAAAACATGAATAACAGTGTATCTATTTCTGTCTAGAAATGCATCTAAGGAAACGATTAATAACATATTGTACCTATTTGTTGCCCAAGTATTTATAAATCAAAAAGAATGGACAGTTATTTATCTACTAATATGAAAAAAAAGTGAAAGAGATATACAGTTTCTTATAGGATACTAGTATAAAATCAGGATTTAGTAGTTTAATATGACCCTGAATTTATGCAGGCATATATACACACAGGCCCATGCACACATATACAAACATGCATTGCATACCTACTTTTAATTTACATTGCATAATATTTGAAAAAAAAGTGGAAAAATAAAGCAATAAATATTACCTGTAACTCCAACATCATGATGTAATAAATATTTGACATTAAAAATGTAAATCTTTATGCATTTCCTAAGATAAAAATTGGAATATTCCTATAAGTAAAACAGTAACAGGTAATATAAAAAGGAAATATTAAAAAGATAAGGTAACAAGAAAAATGATTTTAAAAATTGGAGATTCAGTCACCAAATTTTCTTAGTATCTTTCCAAATTAAAGTTTGGAAAAGAGGGAATGAGAAAAAAAAGGAAAAATATTACCTGTTAAATTATTTTAAAGACAAATTCTGGACACAAAAATGTAAATTTCCAAATCAAACGTATTCAATGACTTTTGAACACAATTAATGCAATAAGACCTGTAGCAGGGGACATTGTTTTGAAATCTCAGAATGCTAGGTTTAAAGAGAGACAGCTAAGAGTATCCAGTATGGAAGAAAACAAAGTGAAATGAATGAAATAAGCAGTTCACATTCAAAAGGTCAGGTATCAAAATGGCATTAGATTTATCACAGTAACATTGGATGAGAGGAGAAATCACAACCACAGGAACAAGAGCAAAGCCTTCTTCCTGAGGGTACAGATTGGAATAGGAGGACCAAACTCTTCATGAGGCCATTTCAAAGAAAATAAAAAGAAACTTATAAATTACCCAAAAATGAATTGAGAGATTTATAGATTTGGGAGAAAGCTGAGGCTGCCAAATTAATGATAGATGCACAGAAAACTAAACAAAGTTAAAGCTGAAGAAACCACAAGAAAATCGAGAGGTTTTGAGATAAGAAAAGATTGCTTAGAAAAGCAAATATGATCATAATTTACTACCCAGCTGAACTTTAACAAAATTTACCAAATCATAACCTAGTATAAACTCTGATTGTTTAACCAAAAATTGTGGTAAATAATTAACCAGAAATGGTGAAAACCAAAATTACCAAATTAACCAAAAATTGTGAGAACAAAGACAACATGTCTGTGGGAGGATTGTTGAAAAATCTTCTACAAGGGGAAAAATTCTAAAATAGAAAAATTAAAAAGAATAACTTAAATACATTATTTAGGAATATGAAGGTAACTACAAAAAGGAATAACTAAAAGATTGAAAGTAATTGTCATGGGAAATGGCATTTCTGTGTTTCATTACAGATATTAGGAGTATATGATTTTTAAAATGCTCTATAACTTATTTTGGTAAATATCAAAATTAAATTTAAAAAGTAAATATATATGTGTGTGTGTATATATATGTATGTATATATATGTGTGTGTGTGTATATATATGTGTGTGTGTATATATATATGTGTGTGTGTGTGTGTGTGTGTGTGTGTATGTATATATATATGTGGCTAAATATTAAAGTCTGCCGCCACTAGAGGGCAGATACTTCCTGGAGATCAGTGGAGATTCGGAAGGGAAATGTGGTTTCCATAAGCAGGGACTGGGCTACACCTAATCAAAATTATCCAGTAGGAGCTTATATAAAATATCACAATGTAACATGAAGAGGCTTAAATTAAAAAAATACATATTTTAATATTCTCATACAAAATAACATAACTAAGATGGTAGAAAATCCATTTATAAAAATACTGTCTTCTTCCTTATAGATGTAAACTTAAATTATCTTACAAAATATTTTAGGATGGTTATTTGCTTTTCCCTAAAAGTGATTGTTCCAATATAATTAACAACAAGCTCATTGTAGGGGAAACACTGATTCAAAGGAGAGAAAGTTCCTCTCTGGACATGAGTTTTACTAGTTACATAAGGAAATAAGGTAGCCCCAGAGAGAGTCTAGAAGATTTGAGAGGAACAGCAAGGAAGAATCAAAGGAGGACATTGTGATGATGCTTTGCAAACAGGTGCAGGAGAAATACAAGCGAGTTGGTAAAGATTAATTCACCAATTCACAAATGAGGTCTGAAGAAGCATTAGATTAAATGAAATCTCAAAGTTCCTTTTAGCTCTAAAATTTGATGATTTTCAGAGGTAAGACCTATTTTTTGTATGATGTTAACATGAATTATTTGATGCTATAGGGCAAGACCTATGTCTAATTTACTTTGTACAGTGCGTGAAACAGTGTGCCAAATATGTAGAATGCCCATGTGATTTATTATTCCAACCGGGGCATTCAGAGAGAGAGAAAGAAAAGATATGCTATTAATAATTATAGGCCTAGATCATGACTGGTCAAGTTCAAATCATACTGAAAGTATGATTACCCAGCACAGATACGACTTATTCTATGTAACAATACCTCAGCGACTGGATAGTCAGCATGAAATAAGCAGCTGTGTTGATTTTTAAAGCGTACCTAATTGATGAACATCTGGTGGCAGGTAGCCAGCCCATTAAAAATCAATTATACTCAATGACTTGCATCTGAGCCATACTGCACCAATCTCCTCACACTCATCAGATCCACATGTTCCTGAATAAACACTTGGACCACTCAGGCCAGTGCCTTTGAACTTTATGTGATTGGAAGTGAATTTCATCAGTGGCTTTTGTCTAACCCACATTGAAGAGAAGAATTCTGTTGATCTGCCCCTGACTGTTGACAGGTCAAGAGACCAGGCAGCAGTTTGAATAAAGCTCCATAAATCCAAGGGTAACCAGAACATTGACTGCTCTGTGCAGCTGTCAAAGATAGTATAAAATTTACCATTAAATAGCAGAAACTGGGTTATAAAACAATAAGGAGGTGATAGTGATCAGGGACTGGATTTAGGATGTTATAAGTGAAGTAGAAATTAGTATTTAAAGTGAGAGTGAAACTTTAGAGTGTGGAAACATCTATACAAATTCTAAGCTCAAACTCTGAATATATGTTTTGATGTTGGGGGTTTCAACGTGCAGCGTAATTACCGGAGAACAATAATTGAACCAGCTGGCCTCCTCTTATGAGAGACATAATTCAAATGGTTATTATGCTAGAGGTAAGTGGGTTGAGGGAAGACAGTTGACCTGGTGCCTATAATACCACTCTGAAGAGAGCCAAAATCTCATCATCGTTATCCTTGGATCATAACTGTGAACAAGATCAGGATGTCTGGTAAAACTTCTGGATCCTTGGCAGGCTGTGAGAGCTATCATGTCAAGTTCATTTAAATAGAAGATAAAGATCATTAAAAAAAAATCTTCACATTAAAGATCATCATAGAACTACATCTAAATCCAAAAAGTTATTCAATTAAATCAGCTTTGGAAATACAGGAGTATGGTTGTGATTGGGTCAGGGGACTTTCCATTATCTTTTATCTGCCAAGGATCTAACAGGCTATGCACAAAGAAATCTTTTCTCTTGTTTCCTAAGTAAGATTTAGAGGGAATGTGAACAATAATTTATGTAATATTGTGTAATTCATAGATATAAAAATTATATATTCTATGGGGAGAGTTTGTATAACCCAATTTTCTTATAGATAAGTGTGTAGTTTAAAACAAAGTACATAAAGTAAGTGGGTTAATTAATTATCTTGATGCTATACTTCAAACACTCCCGCCATCCCATTTCAAACTGTCCTAAAGATTGTTTATTTGTAAAAAGAATTTAATACTTAGATTTGGAAAGAAATTTAGAAATCATTTAGTTCAATTTCCTTCTTAATAGGTGAAATAATTGAGGCTTTGAAGGGTGACCCAAGGTCAGACTTGGGTCACGTACCTTGTAAATGAAGACTTGGACATTCAAAGCCAGAGCTCCTGGCTCCAAGTCCACTGCTGTATTTTTTCAACTGTTTTTAAAATGTAAGGCTTATATTTCATATTGACATGTTTATGAAGAGCTAAGCCTGATTACGGTATAATATTACTTACGCCCCTATTGAATCTTTGGAACTGAAATATAAGCAAACTAACATTGTTAAACTAATTATTCTTATTT
This sequence comes from Ateles fusciceps, assembly GCA_036589455.1. NCBI lineage: Eukaryota > Metazoa > Chordata > Mammalia > Primates > Atelidae > Ateles > Ateles fusciceps. The sequence goes on along the minus strand of JAZHEH010000251.1, from coordinate 4,174,853 downwards.
CTAATGGATTTAATACTCCATCATTTGAGCTTTGTAATGAGTTGTAATGCTCACTTATATAACACACACAAATGGACTTACGGTTACGTGCATACTGCAGTATATGTGTATACTGTATATTTAAAATTTACATTGTAAAATACTATAATGTTAGATTTTTTCTAGAAAATTGAGGTCAGAATTCTTCAGTTGATATTCAACGCAGGTTGGCATATATAGGATAATAATATAAGCTGCTATTAATAAATTCATAATCTGCATTGATGTTAATAACTAAACGTTTCTTTATAGCATCTGGTAGCTGCATTTCAAGCTCTGTTTTTAAAACTACCTGCTCACTCATCAGAATTCACAGTTTCAGTTTCACTCCAGCCTTGAAAAATAATCATCAAGCACTTTATTGTATAGCTTGACTTTTTCTGACAACATCTGTTGCTCTGAAACAAAAAGATACCCAGAGTGACAAAGAGGGTGTTTTCTACTATTTTACCCATGCTGAAAAGATAGGCCAGAGAGCTGTACAGCCCATAACAATGTGAAAATCTTTATATGAAGTTGTTCACCAGAGACTTGTCAATAGGCTGAGCCATATTGGATCTGGCAGTCTTTCTACTGGGACAGTATTTGCCTTGAAGTACTATCTTTTCTCTTTTTCAATGTCAGCCTGAAGGCTCTTAGACAACATATGTTCATTTCATGTCTAGAGATATTGCTTCTGGTATTGCAAATGCGTTACCACATTGAGCTTTTCTGTAAAGCAGATGGTACATATTAAGGTCTCTGTTTCTTGTACAGTTTCTGTAACAATGGCACTGCATTCTTCACATTGACAAAGGTATCATCAACATCATGCAGTGCGGCCCTAGACTATGTCAGGATGGTAAATGAACGCTTCAAACAGAAAGATCAATGATAAAGGTGAACCAAACCCCTTAGAGAACTCCAAACTTAAACTGGTCATTGCTTTAAACTGTTCTCTGAAAACTTTAGGTAGGAAATACTTGGTTCTTCTAATCTTTAGAGGCCCTCTGTCAAACGGCTTTTCAAGTAAAACAATAGCACATATACAGAATAGTCAACTTTCAGAGAATGAGATTTTGAAGTAGACTTCTTTAACCTCTCACTATAATTTGTTATAAGTGATATCTTAATAATTAAACCATTGGATAACTCTTATGATTCATATGCCATTGTATGACTACTGGGAAGGCCATTTAGTGCTAATTGTATAATCATTCTAAAAAACAGACTGTTATCAGGGTCGGATTAGATTTGGATATACCTAAATAAGCTTATGGCATATGCTGTGATTCACAAAATATGTGTTTAAAATATTCTATAATGTTCACTAAAGGAAAGAACTGCTGAGAGACATTTTTGGATTCAGCAAATCTGTGAATTCAGAAATTTATACCTCTACGCCCACATGCTTTTGTAGACAAAAATGAATTCTAATCTCTGTCTCTTATTTGAGTAACAATATTTAGAACTCTTCTGATTTTTTTTATGAAGAGAAAGACCCTAAAATAATTACATTTCTTTCTATAATGTTCTCATTTTTTTGTTCATTTTGTTTTGTATGCTGCTTTTTCTAGGTATTTTTTTTTTTAGTGGAAGAATAAACTACATACAACTAATGAACAACAACCTTCTCAATAATTCAATAGATATTTAATATTTATTAAATCCATATTTGTGACATGCACTTTTTAAAATATTAGGGACACAACATTGAGAGAGAATGAGGGAGAGAATGAGAGAGAGATCTATCAATATGAAGCTTACATTGTAGTGTAAATAAAAGATAAACTTTAAAATATTTTATAGTATTAGAACTCATTATAGTATTAGAACATTGTAAGCAGCAAGGAGAAGAAAAGGCAGCTTCTTCAGCATGATAAGATGAAATAATTTAGTCTGCTTATTAGTTTTTATTTAGTTTTATTTTTTAATTAACAAGTAAAAATTATGTATATATATTTATACCTATATCAAAACATCATGTAATAGTATAAATATGAAGTCTTGATACAGGTAAAAATAGTTGAATGGCAAAACCAAGCTATTTAATACATACATTACCTCACACAGTTTTTTGGAGTGAGAACAGTTAAAATTTATGGCCTTAGAAATTATCTTTCTCTTTTTATTTATTAGACTTTAAGTTCTGGGATACATGTGCAGAATGTGCAGGTTTGTTACGTAGGTATATAAGTGCCATGGTGGTTTGCTGCACCCATCAACCTGTCATCTACATTAGGTATTTCTCCTAATGCTATCCCTCCCCTAGACCCCCACCTCTGACAGACCCAGGTGTGTGATGTTTCCTTCCCTATGTTCATGTGTTCTCATTGTTCAACTCCAACTTATGAGTGAGAACATGTGATGTTTGGTTTTCTGTTCCTGTGTTAGTTTGCTGAGAATAATGGTTTCCAGCTTCATCCATGTCCCTGCAAAGGACATGAACTCATCCATTTTTTATGGCTACATAGTATTCCATGGTGTATATGCGCCACATTTTCTTTATCCAGTCTATTACTGATGGACATTTGGGTTGTTCCAAGTCTTTGCTCTTATGAAAAGTGCTGCAATAAACATACATGTGCATGTGTCTTTATAGCAGAATGATTTATAATCCTTTGAGTATATACCCAGTAATGGGATTGCTGGGTCAAATGGTATTTCTGGTTCTAGATCCCTGAGGAATCACCACACTGTCTTCCACAATGGTTGAACTAATTTACACTCCCAAAAACAGTGTAAAGGCATTCCTATTTCTCCATATCCTGTTCAGCATCTGTTATTTCCTGACTTTTTAATGATTGCCATTCTAACTGGCATGAGATGATATCTCACCGTGGTTTTGATTTGCATTTCTCTAATGACCGGTTTGATGATGAGCATTTTTTTGTATGTTTTTTTGGCCACATAAACATCTTCATTTGAGAAGTTTCTGTTCAATATCCTTCACCCACTACTTGATGGGGTTGTTTTTTTCTCGTACATTTGTTTAAGTATTTTGTAGAGTCTGAATATTAGCCCTTTGTCAGATGGATAGATTGCAAAAATTTTCTCCCATTCTGTTGGTTGCCTGTTCACTCGGATAATAGTTTCTTTTACTGTGCAGAAGCTCTTTAGTTTAATTAGATCCCATTTGTCAATTTTGACTTTTGTTCCTTTTGGTGTTTTAGTCATGAAGTCTTTGCCCATGCCTATTTCCTGAATGGTATTGCTTAGGTTTTCTTCTAAGGTTTTTATAGTTTTAGGTTTTAAGTCTTTAATCCACCTTGAGTTATTTTTTGTATAAAATGTAAGGAAGGGGTCCAGTTTCAGCTTTCTGCATATGGCTAGCCTGTTTTCCCAATAACAGTTATTAAATAGAGAATCCCTTCCTCATTGTTCATTTTTGTCAGGTTTGTCAAAAGGCTTGTAAGATGGTTGTAGATGTATGGCATTATTTCTGAGGCCTCTGTTCTGTCTATATCTCTGTTTTGGTACCAATACAGATATAATACATTGGTATAATACATTGGTCTATATCTCTGTTTTGGTACCAATACCATGCTGTTTTTGTTACTGTAGCCTTGTAGTATAGTTTGAAGGCAGGTAGCGTGATGCCTCCAGCTTTGTTCTTTTTGCTTAGGATTTTCTTGGCTATGTGGGCTCTTTTATTTTTGGTTCCATATGAAATTTAAAGTAGTTTTTCTAATTCTGTGAAGCAAGTCAGTGGTAGCTTGATGAGGATAGCATTAAATCTATAAATTACTTTGGGCAGTATGGCCATTTTCACAATGTTGATTCTTCCTATCCATAAGCATGGAATGTTTTTCCATGTGTTTGTGTCCTCCGTTATTTTCTTGAGCAGTGGGTTGTAGTTCTCCTTGAAGAGGTCCTTCACATCCCTTTAAGTTTTTATTCGTAGGTATTTTATTCTCTTTGGAGCAATTGCGAATGGGAGTTCACTCATGGTTCGGCTCTCTGTGTATTATTGGTGTATAGGAATACTTGTGATTTTTTTCACATTGATTTTGTGAGACACTGATCCTGAGATTTTTTTTTTTTTCACGTTGATCCTGAGTCTTTGCTGAAGTTGCTTATCAGCTTAAGGAGATTTTGGGCTAAGACAATGGGGTTTTCTAAATATACAATTATGTCATCTGCAAAGCAATTTTCAAGTAAACAATGTGCAGTTGGCATTCTGTATCTGTAGATTCCATATCCATGGATTTAAACAACTGTAGTTCAAAACTACTTTTAAAAACAGTTAATCTGTACTGAACATATACAGGGTTTAAAAATGGCATTATTCCCTAAACAATACAGCATGACAAGTATTTAGATAGCATATATATTGCCTTAGATGGCATACGTAATCTAGAGAAATTTAAAGTACATGAGAAGATATGCATAGGTTATATGCAAATATTATGTCATTTTATGTAAGGCAATTGAGCATCCTGTGCATTTTGATATTTGTGGGGAGGTCCTGGAACCAATCCTTTGGAGATACCAAGGGATTACTCTGTGTTATTATTATTTTTTAGCTATTGTAAGTAGGATTGCTTCCTTGATTTCTTTTTCAGATGATTTGTTATTATTGTATAGAAACACTACTGATTTGTGTGTGATTATTTTGTATCCTGTAACTTTTACTGAATTTGTTTACTAGTTTTAATAGTTTTTCTTTTCTTTTCTTTTTCTTTTTTTTTTTTTGGCGAAGTCATTAGAGTTTTTTTAAGTATATGAGATCATGCAGTCTTCACACAGAGACCATTTCACTTCTTTTTTTACATTTCAGGTGCCTTTTTTCTTTCTGTTACTTAATTTCTCTGGCTAGGACTTCTAATACTACGTTGAAATAGAAGTGGCAAGAGTGGGTATTCTTGTTTTGTTCCTGATCTTAGAGAAAAGATTTCAACTTTTCACAGTTGAAATGATGTTAGCTATGGACCTGTCATATATGGCCTTTATTGTGTTAAAGTACTTTCTTTTTTTTTTTTTTTTTTTTTACTGTACTTTAGGTTCTGGAGTACATGGGCAGATCATGCAGGATTGTTGCATAGGTACACACATAGCAATGTGGTTTCCTACCTCCATCCCCCTGTCACCTACATCTGGCATTTCTCCCCATATTATCCCTCCCCCACTTCCTGCAACGCTCTCCCCTCCCTTGCCCCTCCCCAACAGACCCCAGTGTGTGATGCTCCCCTCCCTGTGTCCATGTGTTCTCATTGTTCATCACCTGGCTATGAGTGAGAACACACGGTGTTTGATTTTCTGTTCTTGTGTCGGTTTGCTGAGAATTACGGTTTCCAGATTCATCCATGTCCTTTATACCTAATTTTTTGAGAGTTTTGTCATGAAAGTTTGCTGAATTGTTTCAAATGCTTTTTCTGTGTCTATTGAGACGATCACATGGCTTGGGCCTTCATTTTGTTAAAGTGGTATATCACATTTACTGGTTGCCCGTGTTGAAACATCTTTGCACCCAAAGGATAAATCCCACTAGATTATGGTGAGCAATCCTTTATTGTGTTGTTAAATTTCATTTATTTTGTTCAGAATTTTTTCATCTATGTTCAATAAGAATATTCACCTGTAATTTTCTTTTCTTGTAATGTTCTTGTCTGGGTTTGTTATCAGGATAGTAGTAGTCTTGTAAAATGAGTCTGTATGTATTCCCCCTCTTTAACTTTTTTAGGAAAAGTTTCAGTAGAATTGGTATTTTTTTTTTTTAATATTTGGTAAAATTCATCAGAAAAGCCATCAGGTCCTAGGGTTTTGTTTGATGGGAAACATTTTATTACTGATTCTATCTCTTCTTATTTGTAGTTGCTTTATTTAGAGTTTCTATTTCTTCATGATTCAGTCTTGGTAGGTTGTGTAATTTCTTCTAGGTTACAAAATGTGTTGGTGTATAGTTGTTTGTACTCATCTCTTATGATTCTTTGCATTTCTGTGATATCAGTTTTGTCTTTTTCATTTCTGATTAATTCAAATTTTCTGTTTTTCTTTTCGTCTAGCTAAAGGTTTGTTGATTTTGTCTTTACAGAAAACTTTCAGTTTTATTGATTTGTCTATCTCTTTTGTAGCATCTATTTTATTATTTCTGATATAATCTTTGTTGTTTCCTTTAGTAACTTTGGGCTTAGTTTGTTTGTTTGTTTGTTTTTACAGATTTTTGAGGTGCAGCATTAGGTTATTTATTTGAAATCTTCTCTCTTTTTTCTCCTATAGATATTTATTGCTAAAGACTTTCTTCTTATAACTGCTTTTTTTTTTTTTTTTTTGCATTCCACAAGTTCTGGTATGTTCTGTATCCATTTATAAACTTCTAATTTCATTTATGCCTAGAGGTGCTCTCAACTGGACAGTGTTCCATGCATTCTTGAGAAGAATGTATATTCTGCTTCTGTTTGATGAAATGTTCTGTATATTTCTCTCATGTCCATGTTGTCTAAAATTTAGTACAAATCCAATGTTTCCTTATTAATTTTCTGTCTACTAATCTGTCCATTGTTGCAAGTTGGGCATTCAGGTTCCCTACTATTATATTGCCATCTGTCTCTCTCTTCAAATCTATTAATATTTGCTTTATATAGTTAGGTGCTCTGATGTGTGGTACATATGTAAGTATAATTGTTATATTTTGTGGAAGTAGTGTGTAAGTCACTTATATTTTTAGTATGAAAGTTAAAAGATAAATAATAGTTATAATAATTTAAGGGAAAACACTTTATTACATTAAAAACATAAAATGTAAGGGGTAGAAGTAAAAGTGCAAAATTTTCTAGTGCAATCAAAATTAAGTTGTTATCAGCTTAAAATAGCCTGCTATAACTCTTAAGTTTTATGTAAGCCTCATGAGAACACAAAGCAAAAGCCTATGGTGGATACACAAAAGACAAAGAGTAAGGAATCCATGTAGAGAACTAGAAAAAAAAAAATCACATATTAATGAAGGAAGATAGCAAGAGAGGAAGAAAGAAACAAAGGATTGACAGAACTATCAAAAAACAATAAACAAAATGGCAGTTGTAGGTTCTTACCTATCAATAATTACCTTAAATATAAATAGATTAAATTTAATCAAAAGACACAGAGTGGCTGAACGGATAAAAAAATAAGACCCAACTAGAGACTCATTTCATTTTTGAGGACACACATAGATTGAATGTGAAAGAATGAAGAAAGATATTCCATGTAAATGAAAACCAAAAGCAAGTAGGAGAAGCTAAACTTAAATAACGTAAAATAGTATTTAAATTAAAAACAAAATCAAAAAGGTCATGATATAATAATAAAGGAGTCAAATCATCAAGAATTTTTCAATGTTTATAAAGTCTACTGTAGTGTATGGTAATGTGTTCTATCCCTTCACATTCGCTCACCACTCACTCATCGACTCACTCAAAACAACTTTCAGTCCTGCAGGCTCCATTTGTTGTAAGTTCTCTATACAAGTAAACCATTTTTTATCTTTTATGTCATATTTGTACTTTATATTGTCTATATTAGGTACACAAACACCATTTGTGTTAAATTGCCTACAATATTTAGTACATTAACATTTAAAATGTTTGGCCAGGAGCAATGGCTTTACCAGATAGCCTACCCTGCATGTGTAGCAGGCTATACCATCTAGTTTTGTGTAAGTATACTCTGTGATTTTTGCATAATGGAAAATCACTTAACAATGCATTTTTTTAGAATGTGTGCCCATTGTTAAGTGACACAGTATTATGTTTTTTTCCTGTAAATGTTTTTTCTATACAAACTATGATATAGTTTAATTTATAAATTAGACACAGTAAAAGATTAACAATAATAACTAATAATGAAATGGAACAATTATAAAAACATACCAGCGTCACTACTCATGCTCTTTGAAACCATTATTAAGTAAAATAAAGGTTATTTTAACACAAGCACTGTGATACTGCAGCAGTCAATCTTATAACTGCTCAGTGACTAAAAGGATGGGTAGTGTATACAGTGTGGAGACACTACACAAAGGGCTGATTTATGTCTTCAGCAAAATGAGTGGGAAAAAGTAGGACAGTAAAGATTTAATCATGTTACTCAGAACAATCTTCAAATTTAAAATTAATGAATTGCTTATTTCTAGGATTTTCCATTTAACATTTTTGGTCCACAATTTGCTGCTGGTAACTGAAACTGTGAAAAGTGAAAATGCAAATAAAAGGGCAATACTGTACCACAATAGATGGGGGGTGGACAGTTGTATTACTGAAACATTTCCATGATTACATGAAAATGGACTAAATAACATAATCCAAGGAAGAGATCATTGTCAGACTAAATAAAAAAGCAAGATCCAACTATATGCTGTATACATTTTAATTTAAAGATACAACTATGTTTAAAGTAAAAGAAAAAGATAAGATATGCCATGGAAGCAGTAATGACAATCAAGCTTTATTGCTGCTATTAATGATATTTGGAGATGAAGCTTTGGGGAGTTAATTAAGATTATGTAAGATCATCAGGATGAGAGTTCCACCATGGGACTGGCAGCTTTATAAGAAGAGAGACCTAAGCTGGCACACTGTTGCTCTCTTGCCATGTGATGCCCTTTGTTATGTGATGATGCAGCCAACAGGCCCTCACCAGATGCCAGTCCCATGCTATTGGACTTTCAGCTTCCAGAATAATAAGCTAAATAAATTTCTTTTTGAAATAAATTACCCAATCTCAGGTATCCTAAAATAGTAACAAAAAACAGACTAAGACAAGTGACAATATTGATATCAGACAAAATAAACTTGGAAAAGAAATGTTGTTAGTAGCAAAGAACAACATATCAAAATGATGAGAGGCTCAACATATCAAGATATAACAATTATATAAATACACACACACACACACACACACACACACACACACACACATATATATGCACAACTAACAACAGACCCCCTAAAATAGTATACAACATGATGGATTTGAAAACACTAATATATAATTGACAATTATAGTTAAATATTTTCACACTTCCCTTTTAGTAATTTGTAGTGCAGACAGAAAGTCAGTAAAGACATTTAAAGACTTGATTAATGCCAGAATAAGTTGACCTAATTATCACAGAAAATACTCTACCTCAAACAGCAGAATACACATTCTTTTCAATTATGTGCGGAATATTCCATAGGATAGACCATATACTAGAGCATCAAACAAATTGTGATAAATATAAAAGAGATAAAATAAAAAGTATCTGGCCAGGTGCGGTGGCTCATGCCTGTAATCCCAGTAATTTGGGAGGCTGAGGTGGGCAGATCACCGGAGGTCAGGGGTTCAAGACCATCCTGACCAACATGGAGAAAACCTGCCTCTACTAAAAATACAAAATTAGCTGGGTGTGGTGGCACATGCCTGTAATCCCAGCTACTAGGGTAGCTGAGGCAGAAGAATTGCTTGAGCCCGGGAGGCGGAGGTTGCCATGAGCCGACATCATGCCAATATACTCCAGTATGGGCAACAAGAGTGAAAACTCTATCTCAAAAAAGAAAAAAAAAAAAAAAAAAAATCTGAGTACACCACAATAAAATTAGAAATCAAGAATAGAAAGTAATTTGAGAAATTGCAAATATTTGAAATTATACAACATACTTTTAAATAATGCAAGCATTTCAAAAAAGCAATTACCAGGTTATTTTAAAATGGACTGGATTAAAAAAATGCATAATATGTTAAAATGTATGGAATTCTGCTGAAGCAGTGTTTAGAGAGACATTTATAACTTCGAACAATTTTATTAAATAGGAAAAAAGATCTGTATTCAATAATCTAAGCTTCCATTTCACAAAGCTCATGTGAACAAATCAAACTCACTATAAGTAGAATGATGAGAATAAATATTAGGCAGAAAACAGTAAAACGAACAGAAAACAATAGAAATTAAACCTGAAGTCGGGTCTTTGACAAGATAATGAAAATAATAAACATTTAGATAGACTAATCAAATGAAAAATGACCATGAAGGATAAAATTACCAAGGTTAGGAAGGAAAGAATGGATATTACTACAGTCCTGCAGAAAGTAAAACAATTATTAAAAAAAAATTGTCATGAACAATTTTATGTCAATAAATTAGTTTAAATGTAAATGAGCAAATTAGTAGAAAGGCACAAATTACCAAAAGTGACACAGAATAACTTAAAAACCTGAATTTACCTATTTTAAGTGAGAAAATTTAATTAGTAATAAAAACCTTCCTATAAAAAAGGATCAGATGGTTTAACTGGTGAATTCTATCAAACATTTAATGAAGAAATAATATTAATTCTATGCAAATTATGTTGGAAAATAGAGGAGGTCTGCTATAATTTGGATGTTTGTCTCGTCCAAACCTCATGTTGAAATTTGATCCCCAATGTTGGAGGTGAGGCCTGCTGAGAGGTGTTTGGGTCATAGAGGCAGATCCCTTACAAAAAGATTAATGCCTTCCCTTAGGGGTGAGTAGTTCACTATTAGACCTGCTTATTAAAAAGAGCTTGACACCTCCTACCTCTGTCTCTTGCTTCCTTCCTCTCCATGTGATTTCTGCACACACAAGCTCCCTTTCACTTTCTTTCATGAGTGGAAGCACCCTGAGGCCCTCACCAGAAGCAGATGCTGGTGCCATGCTTCTTGTACAGCCTGCAGAACCATAAGCTAAATATACCACTTTTCTTCATAAATTGCCCAGCCTCAGGTATTCTTTAATAACAATGCAAAATTAACTAAGAAAAGGTGGAATTTCCAGACTTATTTTGTGAGACCAGTGTTAACATGCTAATAAACTCAGAAAAAGATACCACAAGAAAACTACAGTCAATATCACTTATGAACATAGGTTTAGATACCTTTAACAAAATTTTAGCAGAGTCCAGAAACAAAAAAATTTTGCACCGTGACCAAGAGAGGTTTATCCAGCAATGCAAGGTTGGTTTAACATATTAAATGTTAAATGTAATATGTTACATTTACATGTAATGCACCATATTCTTAAAGGATACATATCACATGATCATCACAATGGATGAAAAAAAAAGCATTTGACAAAATACAACCCTTTCTTGATAAAAACTCTCAATAAAGTTGAAATAGAGGTAACTTTCTCAACTGATTAGAGTATCTACAAATACACACAGGTAACACACTTGATGATGAAATATTCAATGTTTTCCACTTAATATGGGGAATAAAGCAAAAATGTCTGCTCCCTTCTTATAAACATCATCTAGAAGCTTCTAGCCAATGCAAAAATACAATAATTAGAAATGAAAGGCATACATATTGGAAAGTAGAGAGAGAAAATTGTATTTATTTGCAGGCTATATGATTATTGTTATAGAAAAACATAAATTTATGGATACTACTATCAGAACTAATAAGCAAGTTTAGCAAGGGTACAAATTAATTGTATTCCTGAAATATAACCAATGAATATTTGGTTATATTTTAACCAAAACAAAACTAAATAAAAATTTTGTTATAAAATCATCTCAAAAGATATGTATTTATGAATTAAAAAAATGTATAATTTTATCCTGACAACTATAAAATATTTTTATTATGGTAAAAACATAAAATTTGTTATAAATATTGTGTACATTACCATAGTGTTAACTATATGTACATTGTTGTATAACAAATATTTAAAACCTTTTCATCTTACAAAACTAAAACTCTATACCCCTTGAACAACTCCCCCTTTCGTTATCTTTCCTCTCTCAACTATCATGCTACTTTCTTTTTGTAAGTTTGCCTCTGTTAGATTCCTCATGTAAGTGGAATTATGTATTATTTGTGCTTTAGCTACTGGCTTATTTTACTTAGCATAATGTCTTCAAGGTTCATCTGTGTTGTAACATATATTCAGAATTTCCTTATTTTTTTCGGCTAAGACTATTCCAAGTATATACCAAATTTCTTTATCCATCATCATGTCCATGGGCAATTATGTTGTTTCCATGTCTTGCCTATTGTGAATAATGGGGCATCACATATAAGTATGTTCAAGATCTTGTTTTTCAGTTCTTTTGGATATATACCCACTAGTGGTATTGCTGGATCATATGGTAGCTTGAGTTTTTAAAAAATATATTGTTGATATTACCACTTATCAGATATAAGATTTGCAAATATTTTTAAATTCTGCAGGTTGTATTTTTGCTTTTCTTGCCTGTGCTTTTGATATCATATCTAAAACATTTTTTATGTTAGTTTATTTAAGAAAATTGTTTGGAATTATCAGGTAATTCATAAATATCTGTTTCTTTGGGTAGGTTTCTGGAGATTTAGTTGGCTCCTTTTGTGGAACCGTGTCTCCCTGTTTCTTTGCATGTCTTCTTATTTTTTCTGAGATTTTTGCATTTAAAGAAACAATCACTTCTCCCAGTTTTTAAAGACTGGATTTGTGCAGAAATGGCCTTTGCCAATCAACTCTGCTAGAGATTTTGTGGACTTCTCAAATATTTTATGGGGATTCACCTTTTCTGGGCTTGGGTTTGCAATTTCCCAGTTAAAGAGGTTTATAAGTTTCTTTTTCAGGATCTCTTTCTCCCTTCTCTCTCTCTCTCTTCTCTCATGTCTATTTGTGGTACTGTATATTCTCCAGTTCAGTAACAAACTCCTGAGCTCTCCTTAATTTTTAACAGCTTGTGGGCATTTAAAATAGGCCAGCTCCCCACCAGCATTTTATTTCAATGCCACTGTTCTTGGCTTTGTGCTTGCCTGGTGTACTCTGACTCTTAACTGGTTTCTAGAGTTCTCATAAAGATTTTTTGAAAATATATCATTGGGAAATCATTGTTTCTGTGGGGGAAATGAGGTCTGGAGATTTCTTTTCTATTACCTTACTTGAAAACTACAAATATTGCTGAAAGTAAAGATCTAAATAAATTGTCAATTATACTGTATTTATAGATGCAAAGACTCAATATTATTATGCTGGCAATTATTCCCAAAGTGATCTCACAAATCCCTGTGATATCTCTGTGTTCTTTTAAAAATATAAAGGTGTTCTTTTTCCTTCTTTTTCTATTTTGTGAATATGAATATTCTGATCCTAAAATGTTTATGAAATGTAAAGGTCCTATAAATATTCATAAGATATTTTGTAAAAGTATAACCAAATTGGAAGATATTATATTTTAGAATGTTCTAAAAAACTAGAGTAATTGGAAGTTTATGATTGACATGAGAATACATATATAGATCAATGGAAGACCGTCAACGGAAATTAATTGAATGCTCAAAAGTTAACTCTCACATGTGAAGCCAATTTAGTTTTGAAAAGAATAAATTGTAATTCGGCAATTCAAATGGGCAAAACTATATTTTTGAAAATTGGTGTTAGTACCATTGAATATTAATATCCAAAAAGAAAAGAAAGAAGAATGAAGGGAGGAACAAAAAGAAATAAAGGAAAAGGACAGAAAAGACAAAACTGCAGGAAGAGAGGAAAGTACCAAAACCAAACAAAACAAAAAAAGGATTTTTTTTTAAAAGACTGATTTCCTTGTCTTATACTATAAACCAATATTAACTAAAATGTGCTACAGACCTAAATATGAGTTAACAGTATAAAATTTTTAGAAAAAATTACATGAGATTTATATATTCATATACACATATATATATGCACACACACACTAAGGTATATATATACATACACACTAAGGTATATATAACTTAGTGTATAGGTATATATACTTTAGTGTGTGTGTGTGTGTATACACACACATATACATAAGTGTATACATACCTTAGTGTATAGATATATATACCTTAGTGTATATACATACATACACACACCTTAGGGCATATATATATATATATATATATATATGCCTTAATTTAGGTATTGATTTCTTAGATCTGATACTGGACACATGCTATATAAAAGAAAATAATAAGAAAATAAAATGACAATTCAGGGCTGGGTGTTGTGGCTCATTTCTGTAATCTCAGCACTGTGGGGGGCCAAGGTGGAAGGATGGTTTGAAGCTAGGAGTTTGAGACTAGGCTAGGTAACATAGTGAGATTTGACCTTAACAAGTATAAAAATAAAAAATAAAATTATGTGGATGCAGTGGCATTGCCTGTAGTACCAGCTGCTCAGGAGTTTGAAGTGAAAAGATTGCTCAGACCCGGGAGTTTGAGGTTGCAGTGTGCTATAATTGTGTCATTGCACTCCAGCCTGAGTGATGGAGCAAGACCCTGTCTCTATTTTTAAATAAATAAAATAAAATTTCAATTCATACTGAGAAAAATTTTTGAAAATGATTTAAAAATGACTCTAAAAATCATTATTTATTAGAAAATAATGCCAATTAAAACCACAAGGTGATATTACTACAGTCACTAAAATGACTATAACCAGGAGACTTACATTGCCAAATGTTGGTTTGTGCCCAAATATTCATAGCAACACTATATATAATAACCAATAATTGCTAGCAATTGAAGTGTCTATCAACTGGCAAATAGAAAAGTAAAATCTGGTGTATTCATACAATGGAATATTACTCAGAAATGAAGCAACATACATGCAGTAACACAAATAGACCTCATATATTATACAATGTGAAAGCAGACAGACACAAAAAGGTACTTATTGTATGATTTAATTTAGGTAAAAATCCTATGAAATGCAAAACTATATAGAGTAAAAACATTTTCATGGTATCTGATTCTGGCTGAGGAAAGAGATTGATGGCAAATAGACATGGGGAAAGGATTTGGTGTGATAAAAGTGCTCTAAATTGGATCATGGTGATATTGTGCAACTCTGTAAATTTACTAAAATTTATGAAACTCTACACTTAAAGTGAGTTAACTTTTGGTATATAAATTATGCCCCAATAAAGTTACCTAAAAAAGATGATAAAAGTGTTAGCAAATTTCAAGAGATATTCACAGATATATAATATAGAAGAAGATGTGATTATTTGTACAACAGGTTTCCTCAAATATGAAAACCAAAGCAATGGGGCAGAATAATTAACTGAAGTTCATGATTCAAGGATCTTTCTTAAATACATATATTTGTATATATATATATATATATATATATATACATTTACACATAATATATACACCATACACACACCCACATATATGCAATCTCACATATTTAAAGGGTACAATACAAACCTAGGAGAATTTACTAAGAACAACTGCTACCAAGACATGTTTTGTGAATCCAGATGTCATTATTTGAAATAAGATCAATAAAACAGATTGAATATTATCTGGCTTACTCAAGGGAAAATGGAAGAAAACATAAGCATTAACAATAATAAGAGGAAAACAATCCTATGATTAATAATTGCTTATATTATGAGATAAAGAATATATTTACATATACTTTAAAACCTAGAAAAAATAATTTTTAAAAGAAATATATAACTTACCAAATTGACGTAAGTAGAGAGAAAATCTAAACAGGTGAATCATTATAGAGGAAACAAAAAAAATTGTTAAGGAGCTCCCCCTACTTCCCCACCCCAATAAACAATAAATCACCAGGCCCAATCATTGTTTTGGTTATTCCACCAATTATTTATCAGATGATTTCCATTCTACTAAAACTATTCTACAGCATAGAAAGGAAGAAAAAGTCCAACTTTATTTCTCCATTAAACAAAACTTAATGTTTTGGTAGAAATACATTTACATTTTCAAACATTTGTGTCTTTAGCAACTTTATTGAAGTATGATTTTTATACCATAAAATTCATTTTCATTTTAAATGTACAATTTAACAGTTTTTAGTAAGTTGCTAAGTTGTGTTCTTATCACCACAACCAATTTTGAGAACATTATCATTACTCCAATATGATCTCTCCTGCCCATTTATAGCTAATCCTCATACTCACTGCTGGCCCCAGGTAACCAGCAATTTACCTTCTGGCTCTAGAGATTTGCCTTTTTAATACATTTCATATAAATTAATTCATACAATTTGTGGTATTTTGTATCTTATTTTGCATATTGTTTTCAAGTTCATTCATGTTGTAGCATATATCAATATTTTAAATTATCTTTGAAAAGGAAGTGTAATAATGATTTTAAAATCTGGAATGATGAAAATGAATCAAAAAATAAAACTACAGATAAACCTTATTATAAATATTAAAGTAAAAATCATTAATGACAGTTACCAGAGGCCAGGAAAGGTGTGTTTTGAAGGGTAGAGAGGATGAAGAGAAGTTGGATAGTAGGTACACATACACAATTAGCTAGAAGAAATAAATTTTAATGTTCTATAGAAGAGTAGGGAGACTATAGTTAACAACAATGTATTGTATATTTCAAATAGCTAGAAGAGATGTCTAGCAATATTCTCAATACATAGAAATGATAAATGATATAGGTAATGGATATTCTTTTTTTTTTTTTTTATTTGAGACAGTGTCTTGCTCTGTCACCCAGGTTAAAGGTCAGTGGTGCGATCTGGATCTCTGCTTACTGCAACCTCCTCCTCCCAGGTCCAAGTGATTTTCCTGCCTCAACCTCCCCCACCAGCTGGGACTACAGGCACTCGCCACCACGCCAGGATAATTTTTGTATTTTTAGTAGAGACAGGGTTTTGCCATGTTGCCCAGGGTGGTCCTACATTTTTGGGCTCAAGCGATCTGCCTGCCTGGGCCTCCCAAAGTGCTGGTATTACAGGCGAGAGCCACTAAACCCTGCCAATTTGCCTTTCTCTAATTATTCAGAATCTTCTAGTAGAAATATTGATTATAGGTATTTATCCCTCTGTATTTGCTTTCCAATTCATATACTTTGTTCAGTTTTTGTACTATATTTTTTGCCTTTCTCTTACAGATTTGTAGGAGCTTTTTATCTATCATCTATCTATCTATCTATCTATCTATCGAGGGAGAGAGAGAGAGAGATTATAAATATTTTTCCTCCATTCTGTCCCTGTATGTAGTATTGTCATTAATTATGCTTTTATTTTTTTAGTAAAATTCTTATCCAAGTATTTTTTATTACTTTCAAGCTTTTTTTAAATAAAACAATTTTAATCTTAAAATAATTTTAGATTTACAGAAAAGTTATGCATGGCACAGGGAATTCCTATATATTATTTTACTCAGCTTCCCCTAATGTTGGCATCTGACATAATTATTGTGAGTTTGTTAAAATTAAGAAATTAACATTAGTGCAATACCATTAACTAAATTACAAACCTTAATCAGATTTCTCCAGTTTTCCCACTAATGTCGTTTTTCTATTCCAAAATCTCATCCGGGACACCACACTGCATTTATTCACCATGTTTTTTTTTTTGGTTTGTTTCTGCTGATACGTGACAATTTTTCAGTCTTCTCTTGTTTTTCATGACTTTGACACTTTTGAAGAGTTCTTGTTGGGCATCTTTTAGAAGATTTCTCAATTTTAATTTGTCTGATATTTTTTTATGATTAAATTGGAGTTATGGATTCTGGGGAAGAACACTACAAAGTGAACTTTCCTACTCATCATATTATACCAGAGAGTACACAATATCAACATGACTTATCACGGGTGGTGATGGCAACCTTAATTACTTGTTTGAGGGGATGTCTGATGAATTTCTCCATAGTAAATTCCGTTTCCCTTCCTGATTTTTATTGTTAGAAGCAAATTACTAAATCCAGTCTATATTTAATGGGGAGGAAATTAAACTCTACCTCCTGGAGCAGGGGAAAGAATTTACGTTTATTATTGGAAATTTTTATGCAAAAAAATTGTTTTTTTCTTCTATTATCTGATCATTTGTGTGTGGCTTCATAAATATCTTAAATATTTACATGTGTGCATATAATGTCACGCATATATACATGTAATCTGATACATAGTACACATAATGTAATACATATTATTTTGCCATGCAGAAGTACATATACTTCTGGGTGGCACAAGGCATTATAAACACAATAAAAAGCAAATGGATAAACTAGGGAAAAAATTTGCAACGTAAGTCATGGCTAAAAGGTTACAATTTCCAAGTACATATTTTGTTTTTACAGAAACAGAAGCAAAGAAGGACAACTATATATAAAGTGGTCTAGTGAGTGAACAGTTTACAAGAAATGTCATATAAATACCACTTAAATATATAAAAGGCATTTAAGTTTAAACAAATTAGGAAAAGTGCAAATTAAAACTACACTAAGATGCCAATGTTTTTCATCTATTTTATTGGCATGAATCCAAAAATTTGATAATTTATGTTGGCAAGATTAGAGTGAGAAATAGACATTTGCATATATTGCCAGTGTGTCTTTGGAATCATTAATTTCTCTTCTAGAAATATATCCCAAAGACACACTGACAAAAATATAAAAATACATATATACAAGTGATTCTTTATGATAGAGATAAGAACAACTCAAATATTTTTAATAGGAAATTTAATTATCTTATAGCTTTATATAGTAGAATATTATGCAGTCATAGAAAGAATAAGGAATGTCTTTATATTCTACTGAGGAGTTATCTATAAAATATATTAAGTGATTTTTCTCTAAAATAGCTTTTGTCATTTATTATATTTTACAGACCTGAAATTATTTAATATAGTTTACAGATATGCAACTCTAACCTAAAAAATGGAGAGACAAATATGACTGTTTGAGTATCAAAAAATGGATGTTATAAAATGTGATCACCAAAGTAAGAGGGAGAGAATAAAGTAAGGGAGACAATGTTAAATGATTGTCTTCCTTAAATGTACTTACTTTTGTTGATTTAATTTTGGAACTTTGTAAATATTTTACATGAGCATAAAGTTTGATTTAAAAAAGTAATTTCTAAAAATTCAAAAGTAAAATAAGTGAACCTAATATATACTGAGCTGCTAGCAAAACCACACAAATAAAAACTATAAGTGACTTTAAAACAATAATTTGACTGTACATTCCTAGTGTGATATACAGAAATGCAACAAAGTCTTAGGTTGTCTTCCATAGTCATATAATTGATCATAGTGTTTTTATTGCCATTCTGAGATTGTTGTGTGCATATTTTAATTCTCTTATTCCTCATTTCTTTGAGAATGAGACTTCTTAGATACTAGGAAATAAGCATATGAGATTTAAACAGTTAAGAAAATTCCTGAAGCTCTAAATTTCAATTGGAAAATCAATAGGAAACCATAATATATTTTACCTTAAAAATAACAAAATCAGACATTAAATCAAAATATATTAAACAAAGGATTGTGCATTAAAGTAGGAATGGGTACATCACTGATGCTAGTGGCTTAAAGACAGAAATCAAAGGACTTTAGACAAAGCCTTTGGCTTTGGTTATCATCCAATGCGCTTGATAGAAAGTAGATAGACTAAACATTTTCTCAATATTAGACAGAATGTATTATTTAAGAAACCCCAAGACTGAATTGAAAAGACTGTTCAATGTCTAAAACAATTCTCAGGCTACCAAAGTTACAACAACAGGAAGTCACCTGCCAATTCTATGATGTCCCCAAGACGGATCTCCCCCACAACTGTCCACCTTAGGTGAGGCCAAGGAGTTCAGTGGGCTACCTCTCAGAGACAGAAATGAGGTCTGTGAATCTGGCCAAGGACTCATTTTTATGCCAGAGTATGGAGATGTCATTAAACAGAAAAAAGGGATGTAGGGATAATTTTAAGTAAAATTTACAACTCTAAATAGTAAATATCCAACTCATTCCATATCATTCTTGGTATAATAGCAATATAGAACAGATTACTATTCCTTGTAGAAGAAAGAATTGTATACACATGAAGTAAAATACAGTGAAGATCAGAAAGCACCAAGTTTGTCAGGAAATCAATCAGCAAAGCAATCATCAAACAAATGTTAGAATTCATATGACTTAAATAAACAGGAAAAACTGAAGTGCAAAATGAGTAATTGTGTAGAAAGCTTTGTTTGTGTGCAGAATTATTTTAGTATTTGAAGACTAAAGAATGAATTTGGGGAACCCAACAGTACAGCCCAAATTCCCATGTACCAACAGATTCCTTACATTCACCACAGCCTGAATTTAGCCTCAATAGAAATTATATTTAAAAATTCCTGTTTAGCCAAACATTTGAATGTTTATGTTTTACATTTTTCACTGTCTTGAGGATTACCTGAGGATTCAAAATAACTTTATTTTGATGTGTTTAAAATGCAAACCAACATACACATTAAAGTTGCTAATGAAATTTGGGAATCCTGTGTTTGTGTGTTTAGATTTCCTCAGACCTTAAATCCTCAATTTGAAACTACCTCCTACTCAAATCTGGGTTAAATCTCTTGACATGAATCAATTACCCTGTAACTCCCCTAATTACACAAAACCTTGTTTACCTAAAAGTTTTGCTGTCCCAGAACATTTCTGCTAAACAGTGTTATACGGTCTGGTGTGCACAGGTGCACCTTGAATTACATTAATTATGAATCAGAATCATCTCCAGCACACCTGTAAGCTTGACGTTACCTGGCTATGGTATGCAGTCAACATTTATTGGAAATGCATATAATTGTAGTGTAAAAAATCTTGATTGTACAGCTAGTCTTTTATTTGCACATTCTTTTACTCATGAATATAGGACAGATTTTTATGAAGAGTTATATATTCTGTAGTTTGAAACAAGTATGACATTGGGATCCCTTAGCAAAGCTCTATATTTAATAAACTGTATGATAAGATTTGACCTGCATTTATCCTTCTCTCAGCCATGAAGAAGGGTTGTTTGCTTGTGGGAGTAATTCTGACATTGTCATTACTCTTATGGGAGAGTTAATGAGTAATAAAATTAAGTAATTGAATTATCACTAGGAAAACTTTTGAACATCCCCATCTCATTGAAAAATATATAAGAATTTGAATTAATGAAAGAAAAGAATCTGAAGAATCCATATGTCAGATTTTTTCTTCAAAGAGCTACTACAGTCAATGCAATCCTAGGAAGACACTGTTACTTCATTTTTTTTAAAGCCCTAGAGAATTAAAATAAGGGATGCAAAATGGTTTGGGAAGATTTAACCAGGTCTGGGAAAACTGTGTGTGTGTGTGTGTGTGTGTGTGTGTGTGTGTTTTAGTGATCCCAATCTTTTTTTAATTTTACTTTAGGTGCATACTGTATCTGACATTTCTTCCCATGGTATCCCTCACCACCCTCCCCACCCCCCCGCTGTCTCTCCCCTACCCTCCCCAACAGCCCCCAGTGTGTGATGCTCCTCTCCCTGAGTCCATGTGTTCTCGTTGTTCAACACCCACCTGTAAGTGAGAACATGCAGTGTTTGGCTTTCTGTTCTTGTGTCAGTTTGCTGAGAATGATGGTTTCCAGATTCATCCAAGTCCCTACAAAGGACACAAACTCATTGTTTTTTATGGCTGCATAGTATTCCGTGGTGTATATATACCACATTTTCTTTGTCCAGTCTATCATTGATGGGCATTTGGGTTGGTTCCAGGTCTCCCTATTGTACACAGGGCTGCAATGAACATATGTGTGCATGTGTCTTTATGGTAGAACGATTTATAGTTCTTTGGGTATATACCCAGTAGTGGGATTGTTGGGTCAAATGGAATTTCTATTTCTAGATCCTTGAGAAATCACCACACTGTCTTCCACAATGGTTGAACTAATTTACACTCCTACCAACAGTGTAAGAGTGTTCCTGTTTCTTCACATCCTCTCCAGCATCTGTTGTCTCCAGATTTTTTAATGACAGTCATTCTAACTGGAGTGAGATGGTATCTCAATGTGGTTTGGATTTGCATTTCTCTAATGACCAGTGATGATGAGCATTTTTTCATATGTTTGTTGGCCTCATATATGTCTTCTTTTGAGAAGTGTCTGTCCATATCCTTTGCCCACTTTTGAATGGGGTTGTTTGTTTTTTTCTTGTAATCTGTTTTAGTACTTTGTAGATTCTGGATATTAGCCCTTTGTCAGAAGGGTAGATTCCACAAATTTTTTCCCATTCTGTTGGTTGCCTGTTTACTCTAATGAGTATTTCTTTTGCTGTACAGAAGCTCTGAATTTTAATTAGATTCCATTTGTCTATCTTGGCTTTTATTGCCATTGATTTTGGTGTTTTAGTCATGAAGTCCTTGCCTATGCCTATGTCCTGGATGGTTTTGCCTATGTTTTCTTCTAGTGTTTTTATGGTGTTAGGTTTTATGTTTAAATCTTTAATCTATCTGGAGTTAATTTTAGTGTAAGGTGACAGGTAGGGGTCCAGTTTCTGCTTTCTGCATATTGCTAGCCAGTTTTCCCAAAACCATTTATTAAACATGGAGTCCCTTCCCCATTGCTTGTCTTTGTCAGGTTTGTCAAAGATCAGATGGTTGTGGATGTGTGGTGTTGCTTCTGGGGCCTCTATTCTGTTCCATTGGTCTATGTCTCTGTTTTGGTACCAGTACCATGCTGTTTTGATTACTGCAGTCTTATAGTATAGTTTGAAGTCCAGCAGTGTGATGCCTCCAGCTTTGTTATTTTTGCTTAGGATTGTCTTGGCTATGCAGGCTCTCTTCTGATTCCATACGAAGTTTAAAGTGTTTTTTTCCAGTTCTCTGAAGAAGTCATTGGTAGCTTAATGGGGATAGCGTTGAATCTATAGATTACTTTGGGCAATATGGCCATTTTCATGATATTAATTCTTCTTAACCATGAGCATGGAATGTTTTTCAATTTGTTTGTGTCATCTCTTATTTCGTTGAGCAGTGGTTTGTAGTTCTCCTTGAAAAGGTCCTTTACATCCTTAGTTAGTTTTATTCCTAGGTATTTTATTCCCTTTGTAGCAATTGTGAATGGGAGTTTGCTCTTGATTTGGCTCTCTGTCTGTTGTTTGTATATAGGAATGCTTGTGATTTCTGCACATTGATTTTGTATCCTGAGACTTTGCTGAAGTTGCTTATCAGTTTGAGAAGATTTTGGGCTGAGACAATGGGGTCTTCTAGATATACAATCATGTCATCTGCAAATAGAGACAGTTTGACTTCCTCCTTTCCTAGTTGAATACCCTTTATTTCTTTTTCTTGCCTGATTGCTCTGGCTAGAACTTCCAATACTATATTGAATAGGAGTGATGAGAGAAGGCATCCTTGTCTAGTGTCTGATTTCAAAGGGAATTCTTCCAGCTTTTGCCCGTTCAGTATGATATTGGCTGTAGGTTTGTCATGTATAGCTTTTATCATTTTATGATACATTCCCTCGATACCTAGTTTATTGAGAGTTTTTAGCATGAAGGGCTGTTGAATTTTGTTGAAGGTCTTCTCTGCATCTATTGAGATAATCATGTAGTTTTTGTCTTTGGTTCCATTTATGTGATGGATTATGTTTATGGATTTGTGTATGTTGGACCAGCCTTGCATCCCCGGGATGAAGCCTGCTTGATCGTGATGGATAAGCTTCTTGATGTGCTGTTGCAATCTGTTTGCCAGTATTTTATTGAAGATTTTTGCATTGATGTTCATCATGGATATTGTCCTGAAGTTTTCTTTTTTAGTTGAGTCCCTGCCTGGTTTTGGTATCAGGATGATGTTGGTCTCATAAAATGAGTTAGAGAGGATTCCCTCCTTTTGTATTGTTTGATACAGTTTCAGAAGGAATGGAACCAGCTTTTCTTTGTACGTCTGGTAGAATTTGGCTGTGAACCCATATGGACCTGGACTTTTTTTTGTTGGTAGTCTATTGACTGCTGCCTCTATTTTCAGCCCTTGTTATCGGTCTATTCAGGGTTTCAACTTCCTCCTGGTTTAGTCTTGGTGTAGAGTACAAGTATCTAGGAATTTATCCATTTCTTCCTGGTTTACTGGTTTATATGTATAGAGCTGTTTGTAGTAATATCTGATGGTAGTTTGTATTTCTGTGGGATCAGTGATGATATCCCCTTTATCATTTTTTACTGCATCAATTTGATTCTTCTCCCCCTCTTTTTTTTTTTTAATTAATCTAGCTAGCAGTCTCTCTATTTTGTTGATCTTTTCAAAAAACCAGTTCCTGGATTTATTGATTCTTTTGAAGAGTTTTTTGTGTCTCTGTCTCCTTCAGTTCGGCTCTCTATCTTAGTTATTTTTTGTCTTCTGCTAGCTTTTGAGTTTCAGATCTGTGAAATTTAACCAGATTCTTCTTCTGCAACTGTGAGCAGACTACAGAAATGTACAGTGTTTTCTACAAATATTATTTTTTAAGAGTCTTCTCCTTATACAATTTAGGTAACCAAGGATGTGAGTCCACTTAACTCATGATAGACAATGAGATGTATTTCCTAATAATATATGACTTATTCAATTCCTTAAACATGAAGGAGTCTTGTTTTTTAATATTAATGTATTTAAATGTATTACAAAAACTAACAAAATATTTTATAATAACACTTCAAATCAAAAAATATATTTTTAATGAAACAGTCACTTATACATTCATAAATTCAGAAAAAAATTATTGTAGCAGGTGTTTACATATATAACTATAACATATATAAGCTAATATATGTTTATGTATATAAGCTAATTTCTTGAAATATTACATATACTATTGTGGGGCCAGGCTAGGCAAGTCCAAAATCTGTAGGGCAGGCTATCAGGAAGAGCAGACTGAAACCTCTTGGATAGGAGCTGACATGGTAGTCTAGGGGAAACTTCTTTAGTTCTGCTGTTAAGGCCATTCAACTGATTGGATCAATGCCACCGAGATTATCCAGGATAATCTTTTTTTAAAAAAATCAACTGAGTATAGATGTTAAGCAGATCCACAGAATACCTTCATAGTAAAGTCTAGATTATCGTTTATTGAATAACTCTGTACTATAACCTAGCCAAGATGGCACACAAAACTCGACCATCAATGTTGGATATATAAAAATGGATATAGTCTTTTATCTGAGGAGATTCCAATTTTATTAGAAGGAAAAAAATTTTTTTTTGTACATTTATCTAAGGACTGGAACACACTTTAGATTAATAGAAGAATTTCTATAGTTTGTACCATTTAAATGAAACATGAGAAAAACGACATGAAAAATACAACTTGCCTATTCATGATGTAAGAACCAGTGGAGATTAGACAAAAATGCACTGAACAAAGAGTTAAGAATATTATTCCTACTCCCTTATGTGTCATTAACTCTCTATATGATCTTGACTATCCACTTAACCCCTCTGACCTTCAATTTATCTGTTAAAACAAAAACAGTTTAACAATCAAGAGTTTCCAACAGCCAACTCAAATTCATTCTGTGGCCAGGGCAAAATATAAACAAGTTATGAAGACTTCGTATATAAAAATAGACAGCATTAAAACCAGTTTTCCAAACCAGTCATATTGGGATATCAAGTCACCAGTTTGCCACATCTACATCTCATTTTCTCCCAAGTTCTTTAATCCTATTTTTAAAAATGTAGATATTTAAAATTATGCCCACATTTATAAACATAAAAATCTACATCCACATCAAACTTGTAACATAAGAGAGTGGCAGGTAGGATTGGAGAGAAAAGTATTTGTTTTGTTATGGTAAATAGATGCTTTTTTGTAATTGAAAAGTATAATGAAGTGAGAATAAAATTCCCCTCATTGAATATGCTTAATAAAAATTGAATTCTGTGAATATAGAGTTTAAACATGATAGTTTGTTGTATTTATTATATATTAGATGTCATGATGAACGTATGTGTTAATGACCTAATGCCACTTTTAGGAAAGTTAAATAAATACATTCTAATAAAGAAAATCTTAGTTGCCTTTCCTAGGTGCCCAGCTGAGGTTGAATTTACATCCCTGTGTATGAGGAGGCTTCAGCTGAGGCTTCCACTGACTTACATGTGTGAGGGAAAGCCACTCTGAAACAAGAGACATGCTGCTTATTAATCACAGATAGCTGGAAGTCTTCAAGCAGCAGCAAGCAGCTACAAACCTCACCTATGATCTTTATTGAAATTAAATTTTAGTGTTCTCTTCTTATACAATCCCTTTCCCAAAACCAATTTGCATAATTTGGTATAATTTGAAATGATTGACACAGGTTGCTAATTGTTGGGGTAGCAACTAGACCCTCAAAGTAGCTAAGTCTCTAAGGCAAAGGTTAGAATCCAGTAACTGGTAGTGTGGGTCGAATTGATGTTCGTTTAATAATCTGTAAACTATGCAAGAGAATGTAATTGTCCTACATTACAAGGGTAGTCTTTCCACTGCACAGCTTATTCAAATGTATAATCTAAATAATTGAGTACCTCTGCATACAATAGAGCATTTCCTCATATGCAAACACCATTTAATAGACAGTTAAATCCAAACAGATGGATAAAAGATGCCAGAACATAATTGGTTTGCTTTTGATTATTTCATTGATACCAATTTACTTAAAGAGTAAGTCTGGACAAGGTAGGATTTATTGTCACAGAATACTCAGTTTGGCAGAGAGATGTTAAAAGATTCAGCAATGTTTTTTCAATTTCCACTCATGAAAGCTTGGGTAGAAATGAAATTTTGACCAAATGTTTGACTTTGTCTTCACTTGGATCTGACCACCACAAACACTTGATAAAACATAAATTGATCTTGTTTTATTTAATATCTCTTGATATTTTGGTTTCACTATAGATATCACCCTATTATAATTATTTTGAATGGCTGGAGAACATCAATTAAAAAAGAAATACTTTTTAAAACAGGAACTATAATTCCAAGTCTTATATAAATCACAATGTATTATGTAATCCTGAATGTTTTCTTTAAGTGTTCTAAATAAAATCTGAAACTTTAGGAAACATACAAGTCACTGAAATATGTGTGAATACATATACATACACACATACACTTGTAAAGAAGAGGATGGCATTATCTCCATTTTACAAATAAGAAAATTAGTCTAAAGGAAATTGAGTGCCTCAGAGTTACAGAGGAAACAAATACTAAAACCTGGATTGGAATTTATTTTTATTTTAACTTATTGTGAAGTTCATGCTCCCTTAAAAGCGCTGCTACCAGCTCTTGTCTCCAAAGGTTCTTAAAGTCTCTTGGAATAGCTCTATATCTAACAGACAAAGATTTTAATTATTTTTATTTTCATTTTTAGTTAGCAAATTAGCTTGATGATTAAACATAACCATTTTTAAAATAACTTATTAATTGCTAAGACTGTGCTCTGACCTCTTTTGTAAAATGCACTTTATCTGATTGCGATAATCCTATTTTGTAGCCATTAAATACAGGCTTAAAAAATGAAGGCTTTAAAAATTGAAAAGTGATTTCTTAGATCAATTTTTTTTAATGGGAGTTGCAATATTTAAACTCAATAGTAAAAGTATATGGAGATAAACAAAACATAAGCATTAAAATAATTTTTAAAGGATTTCAGAGATCTCACTTTCTCTTCCTTTCAACATAAATTTTTCCAAGATTACGTAAGTACAAATCTTCATATAAAAATTTGCACCAAGCAAAGACTATTGTCTATACAAAAGCCAGACTCATTGAATCTATGGATTGCAAGCAGACCTGACTATGGAAAATATGTGTTAAATGCAACTATTACTTCTTTAAGTGTTCAGTTTATTTGATGGAAAAAGTTGTAAAAGAAAATTCTTCATTTGTAGTAGAAAATGTTGTCTACTTAGATGGTTTTTAAAAAACTTACTGCTTAGATTTTAAAATTTTCTTTAAAAATAAGATCATACTTATTTTATAAGTATACATAAATAAATAATAATGTAATATGCCTATCATATTTATATATGGCAAAAGTAATAGTTGTTGATTGCATGAAATTTGAAACATACAAAGAAAGACAAAAGGAAAATTATTGTCGTATATATCAGTCATGATCATCCAGTCCTTGATTTTATTTTTACATCTCTTTGCTTAGCTATGTTTAATGAACATTTCCTCATAATCTTAAATATTTTTCCATAGCATCTTTTCAGTGGCTATATAGTATTTCCTCATTTGGCTCAAATGTAACAGGTTTAACAAATCTTTTATTTTGAGATATTTCAAGTTCTTATTTTTTGTTTGTACACCATTATATCTTTCAAACTATTTCCTACAAGATAAAGTTTGAATACAGATTTGAATAAATAGTTTAAAGACATTTGTTCACATTGTCAAACTATCCTACAGATTATATGAATTTCTACTCTCAACAGGCAGATAAAATTTTCCCAAACTCTTACCTGCATAGACTCATATGTATGTGAAAGTTCTGATTGATGGCATGCTTTTCTGGTGTGCTAAAGATTTACTAAGTAGGGTGTATAAAGGGATATGAGATACTAATTTCACCTGAAATTTGAGATGTATATACATTTACTTAAATACTTAATATCTGTATAATTCTAAAGACTATTTTCTGCCTTTTTGATATATGAAGAATGAAAGCATGTAAAAGCCTACTTGCTATATCTTTCTCCAACTACATCACTGTGTTCACCAGCAAAATATGAACTGCAGGAAATTGTTGCTTCCCTATATTGCTATGTCATGTTTTGGTTTTTATATGTATATTTAGGGAATATATAAGGATACATGCTTTTGTATGTGCAAGTCTACCATAACCTTTATGATGTGGCAATGTGGTTAAGATAAAATGAATGAACATTTTCGTGGTGTAAAATTTTACTTTTTGAATGACCAAAAACTATGTTAATCGAATGTATAACCTTTTTATGGTACAGCTGACAATTTTCTATGATAATTTTTTTTTTTGCCTTAAGGAGTTGCAGGTTTAACAAAAACAAAACTAATATTTTTTCCCAGCTTTGTTTCCAAAGTTGCTCATGAGCAATTTGTAGGACTTTTTTGGTGAAAATCTTCCAGGGGTTTATTACCATTAATCTTTTTGAGGGTGTGTATAATTCATCTCACCAGCCATCAGAATTCCCAGAGGGTAAATTACTCTAGAGATCTCTGTGCCCTCACACTGTATCAAATTGACCTGCTTCTTGTTTGCCATTTTTGTGTACTACATTGCTTATTTAACAAGAAACAGAATGATTGTAATTCTGAGAAGGTCCTTTGATAGTAGTTTTGACACTCTGCCTGAATAATGACCCTCATTATGGTGCCTGTGACAGGCTCTGAAAGTCCTGATTTATGAATATATCACAGGTTCAGCATTAGAGCTCCCCCTACTCACTTACTTCTGATATAGACCCAGATATGGTCAGAGCCCTTTGAAATATAGAGAGCTGAGATAATTGCACGATTATGACCATTCAAATCATCTTTTTTTCTAATTTAACAAAGCTCTGCCATTTAATTTTGATTGTCTCCGAAGTTATTAGGAACCTTTGACAAAACGTTTATTAGAAGAATGTATTTCAGAGCAACAGGACCCATGACAAAGGTGGAAGTTATTCTTACTTCTCTATTCCTAAGCTTCAGCTAAATTTCTATTACAAATACTCATTAATGGTTGATGTGATAATAGACTGTTAGAAGCAAGATTAGCTAAGAGCAAAAAGTCTGTGTCCTTGATAAAACAAATTACAAGACACTCTGTAAACACTTTTTTGTGCAGAATGTTGTTGATTTATTGTTTCCTCTATAGTGGTTATTTAAATAAATGTAGCTAATTTAGTTCATTTACCAAACTGTATAATTTTGTTCTTTGTGAAGGGGTTATATGTAAAAGCCTGGAGGAATCACATCCCCATTAATCTTTTTACAAGTGCAATAAATAAATAAAGAGACATGGTTTAATTTTGCCAGTTAGAAGATATTTAAATAGCAGCAGTGGTAAACTGATTTTTTTTTCTACTGTTCGAAAAAGCCATGTAAATGCACTTTTTTCTTGTTACTAGTTTAATGATACACAAGAAAACCATAGCACAACTGTTTTATTGATGCTATAAGAAACGAAGGTTTTTCCATCATGTACTCTTATTTATCATGACCTTTTTGAAAAACTGTTGCTCATCTCTTGCTTTTCCATTTATATTTAAAATATATAAAATATTATATTTTACAAATATAATATTTGCCAAATATTGTAAGAATATTTTAATTTATTTCAGAAAAAAATGTGAAATATGGTACTGTTCAATATAAAAAACAAATTCATTATTGTTTTACTACATATCCCTTACTTGCCAGGAGTAAGGATCTGCAATCACCTTATGGTTTTATTAGAAACAGGGAAAATTGAAGGTCTGTCTAGGTGTTCTCAGCTGTTTCCTTTTGGAGACTATCATCAGATGACCCTTAAGATTAAAAATACATAGTTACTAAAGGCAGTGGCTGAAAGTTAATTTTAAATGAAGTCTGATAATGACCTGGAGTAAATTTAATAAGGGCCCTCCATTTTATAGGAAAGCAGTCACTTAAAACATAATATGGTGATTCTGAAATCTTTAAACAAAATGATCGAATCCCTTTTAGCAAGCTGAGAATTTTCAAAAGCTTTTATTTATTTTACATCCACAAAGCCTTTATTCTTGATTCATTAATATATTTTAGAAAGTCTTATTTCTAAAGCAGAAAATGTTTGCCACCTCTGCAGTGTAGGTATCACTGATGGAATGGATCTTTTGGAGGTTTCCATCACCCATTTTGTGTACATATTTTGTAAAAATTCTAAAGGTGATTTGTTCTTCTTTTACTTTCCTGCTTGAATAGGCCTTATATAGTAGTATACTATGGTTTTACAAAAGTATTTTAGAGCATAACAAAACCTTCTGGACCTTAATAACTATACATGACTGATATGTCCTCTCTAGCAAGGTTAACTGTTTCTCCCAAGGAGTTAAGTGGCATATAAACTATTGTTCACACCATTTGTGCTAACAGTATAGGATGACCTCAAATACTGTAGTGGCCATATGAGGTACCTGCACAATGCATTTATCAACAAAGGGAAAAGGACTACAGGGGCAGATCTGACTTTAAGTGTATTAGGATTCTATTAGGATAAATGCCTAACCTCACTCCACAGTAAAAAGTAATTACAGAGTCATTGTTTCTATAGTGTTAATATTTTTTTATGGTTCTTTAGAAATATGTGCTAATAGTTATTGAGTTGACATCTGTACTGTATTATATTTTATACAAAGCACGCAGAGTAGACTGTAGAGCAATCAAATAGCTGTAAGATCATTTTGCTTTTACAGGAAATCAACAACAGGTATAAAATATAGATAAAGGAACAGTTTAAATTCAGTAGTTAACTTTTGTACTTAAATTATCTAATTAACAATAATCTGAACAGCCAAATATTAAAACTTTATTCTTTCAAAAATTGCATTCTCCATTTAGAGTGTAACATGGTTTCTTATGTATTCACAGATTATTCTATTTGTGTGTATTTTTATAATGCATCAATTCTTTTTCTATGGGTTCCTTCCTTCCTACTCTTAAATATTCTCACCTTATTCTGGACATGCATTTTTGCATGTTTTACTGAGAAGTACTAAAACACTTGAGTTTACACATGCACGCACACGCACACACCCCAAAACCTAAAATGCAATTAAAAAAAAAAGAGAACAACAAAAAAATTATACTAAAAAAAAAAAAGGTAAAACAAATGTTAATGGCCCCTCCAGTGAATACCATTGAGTAGCACAAAAATGGAAAAATATACATTTGCCTGTTTAGAGCAGGAGTGATGTTTAATTTCACAGTCACAAAATAGTAGCAATTGTCAAAAGAATATGACATTTGGCTCCTTAAATGAAGCCTGTATCTTCCCCTCAAAGTAATCAGATACATGCCTTCAGTCTTTATTTCACCCAGATAAGGAAACAGAAACATAACTCAGTAACTTTGTAAGAAATTTGAGTGCAATTCATGGACCCATATCTGCCTATTAGGGGCCTCAGTAACTTTCAGTGTGATAATTCATAATAATCTTATCTACATGTTAGAGTTTTCTCACAGTAAAATATACAATTTATATTATATTAAATACTATTGATCACTTTACTCAAATATAATACTCCAGTAAGAGTAGGATATTAAAAAGTAAATTTACATCATATAAATGTCATCATAAGAATTTTGCGGCAACTTGTTGGAATGAGAGTCAAATGGTAGACCTGTACTGTGTCTTGGTAGATTATTTTAAAATTAATGTTATTATAAAATGCATTGAAATATGGAAAAGAAGGATGCAGAAAAGCTGCAAAATAAAGCAAAATATATTCTTCCAGGATGTTTAAGTTAATTGTGGTTTCTGGATTATCTGGAGACATTTTTGCTAGTTTCTGCATCCTCGTACTTATAAAGTCCTTGAAAACTTTGCAGTCATTTGAATGAATTAGACAGTTATATGACTGTTAAGGTATGATGAACTCCAACTGTAGCTTTTTACAAAATAAACCTCCTTCAACTTTTCTTAGAAGCTCTAAGTCCCTCTTTCATACAATGCAATTCAACTCATTTCAATATTTTATTAGGTGCTTTCTGTATGTCAGCATAGTGTTAAACCATGAGGTTATACATAAACACACATACTAGCTTCTGCTTTCAAGAAGCTCACAGTCTGAAGGGGAAACAGACCTTCCAATAAATAATTATGATATGGTATGAAAACTAGTGACATAATTGCAAATATAATGTGCAGACATGGCACTGAGAATATATAGATAAATCTTATTAATTTATAAATTCTCTACATGAAGGATGCAGGAACAATGCTGTAGAAAAAGTGATCATCTGATGTGGGTTTTGAAGACTGCATAAGAGTTGCCATATCACCACATAAGATGAAGAGGACATTTTAGACAGAGTGACACTGACAAGGATGCATGAGTATGGAATAGCATGCTCTATTTGGGCAACTGCAGATAATTTAGAATCTAAAATTACTAAGAGTAGAGAGGAGGAGAAGAAATGAGACATATAAAACATATGATCTAAGAATTAATGCCAGAATCATGCCATGAAGAGTACGTTTTGTCAAGCTAAAGAGCTTACACCTTATCCTGTAATTCATAACCATTGAAAAACTGGAGTGACATGTTTAAATTTGTGTTATTAAGAATGAAAGGAAAAAATCAAATGGAGAAGGAAAAAACAAGAAGCAAGGAAACCAGAGAGGAGACAATTGCAAGTCCAGGATGGAAATGGTAAAGGCCTGAACCAGTCCCCAGAGAATGGAGATTAGAGAGATTTTTAAGAAGAATGAAAATATGCAATGTGACTCCAAACTCATGACACTGCCCTTCTTCTGCTGTATTCCTTCTATTCCTAATTTTTTAAAACTATAGAGCTGACATTGATGGGACACAATTGAAATATTTTCAGATCAGCATGGGATAGTCAGGTCTGTATCTTAGTACAGTCAAATGAGAGAATGTGGCAGGAAATGAAGTGGATCTTGTCACTTGTCTCCTGCTATTTTCTTCTAGATACCCTACATTTCACCCATATTATCCTACTCTCTCATGGCTGTACAGTTTGAACTACCTGTCTTTCTACTTTTGAAAGGTCTTCCCTTCTTTTACTGCTTGGCGTTCTTCTTATCCTCAGAGCCTTGCTTCAAGCATCATCTTCTCTGCTGAAGGCTTCCTTGAGGCCCCTGATACCTCTTCAGGCATAACTGCACCCCCTCCTTCTCCCAATTTTTAAATGCTCTTTACCCAGTGCATACCTCTATTGGAGTGTATAAACAGGAAGCATTGCAGTTGCCCCATATATGGCTAACAGATACATAGTAGATGATTAATAATAGCAGCATTGCGTTCGCAGCATTTCAATTGCCCCATATATGGCTAATAGATACATAGTAGATGATTAATTGAATGATTGAAGCAGAGTAATCACAGATTTAGAGCCATAGATGAATTGATTACCATGTTTATTCTTCAGTGTGGGCTTATATATTAGGTCCTAGATTCCTGCTTTCTTCTTCAGCTTCAACTCTAATACTGTTTAAAGATAGATCTTGCAAAATTAGTCCCAAAATATAAGTTGAATAACTTTTGGATAGAGATAGAATGTGCTAAAGTCACTAAGAAAAGTCTTCAGGGAGAACCTGGGTCGTTGGTTTGTCATGGTGACAAGGAAGGGAAAAGGTTGATAGAAGCTGTTGTGAATGTCAAAGCAGTGAGGAGTAGGAGTCCACAGTGACTCAACAATTATTTCCAAACCACTGTGGTAGCCAATGACAATGACAGTTCTTTTCTTTACTCAAGAGATTGAAAGACCAGGAAAAAACACTACCAATGAAGACAAGTTGTAAAGATTATGATGATTTCTGGGGGAACCATGTTTCTGATTATAGAGAAAGTGAAAACT
Source organism: Ateles fusciceps (assembly GCA_036589455.1). Classification (NCBI taxonomy): domain Eukaryota; kingdom Metazoa; phylum Chordata; class Mammalia; order Primates; family Atelidae; genus Ateles; species Ateles fusciceps. Next base: position 4,140,624 of record JAZHEH010000251.1, on the reverse strand, counting down.
TAAAAACAATTGATAATGTGAAAAGGATTTTGAGCGTGAAAGTATGGTTTATTGGAGACAAAGAAAAGCTTATGAGAGGGTGAGGGTGAGGCTCTAGAGAGAGATAAGTTGAAAATGGACAAGAGTGGAAATATGCATCAGGGAGTGGTGCCTCACACTAGCGCTTTGGGAGGCTGAGGTGGGTGCATCACCTGAGGTCATATTCCTGGCTAACATGGTGAACCCTCATTTCTATGAAAAATACACAAACTAGCCTGGTGTGGTGGCTCATGTCTGCAGTACCAGCTACTCAGGAGGCTGAGGCAGGAGAATCACTTGAATGTGGGAGGCAGAGCTTGCAGTAAGCTGAGATTGCACCACTGCACTCTAGCCTGGGTGACAGAGTGAGGCTCCATGTCAAAAAATATAAATAAAAATAAAAAGAATAAGAAGAAGAGTAGAAATCTAAATTCTACAGGTGACTTAAGATGTGGCAGATAATTCTTGGGATAGAGGAACATGGAGACTGGGAGGTTAGTCCAATAGGTCTTGTATTTAATGGCAGAAATCAGAAATTCTATAATTGAAAGAATGCATAGAACTAACCAACTCCCAGGTTCAAATTGATATTAAGACTGCTAAAATTTACCTTACTGATAGATACTATGCTGTTATTACAGAATTAAGATGTTTCTGAAATGGGGATTGGACAGGACAGGATGTACAGAGAACAAAATGAAAGGAAACGGTTTAATTGAATCTTAAAAAGACTTTTCAATTCATAATAATTAACAGAAAACTAAAGAACACTCACATCAGAGTTTAGCTGACTAAAATTTACCTAAATTTTAACTAAAAACATATTGCAAATGGAAATAAACTTTGATATTTCCCTCTCTAATGACTATACATTATATTTTTAGATCATAAAACATATGATCTGAATTTTGTACCAGAATTTTGTATCAGTTGAAGGAAAATTGAAAGCCATCTCATAGCAATTTCTCCTCTTACCAATGCCATCAATGGAGTGCTTCAGTGACTCATCATTTCACATTTTCATTTTTCATTTATGTTAAAAGAAAATTAACCTTCATTTTCTAGAAGAGTCTTGGTTGCCAAAAATCATGAGCTAAACACGGAATTTATTTCTACCATCAGGAAGCGAGTTTGCTGTTGCTACTATTTTCTGGACCTTGGATAACTGCTCTGTAACTTTGCTGGTGGCGGTGGAACTGCCCCTAGGGCTGCTGTAGGGTCAGCCCGCTGATGGCCTGTCTTTTTCTCCCAGGTGTTATTGATGAAGAATAATCCTCAACTCTGTGATTAAAGAGCCAGAGCTGAGATCGCTGCATTTCCCCTTCATTCCTGGAACCCCCATACACTGTGTTAGAAAAAAAAATCCCACAATTATCATTTTAAAACGGGGGAAATCTTTTGAATACATTTTTTCTTTTTCCTTAACAATAGAATATAAAAGTATTTTTAAAGATTCTTTAGAAATAATGTGGTTTGCACAATGCAATATATTATTTTTCTATTCTTTCTTGGTCTAACTTTTTCCCATGTACATATTATTGTTATTGACAGCAGTTCTAAAGCCTTTAAAAGAAAAAGAAATTAAACAATGAATCAGTAAAGATTAGCTATTTTCTCCAGATTACTAGCTTATCCTTCCATAATTATAATAATGGTTGCTGATGGAAATTCTATTTATGTGAATCATTTTATTCTTGTTATTTACTATTATTAATGTTACTGTTATTATCTTCTTACCCTTCAGTTCACAAGATGTATCTTCTCAGTGAATTTTAATTCCAGTATCTTGCTATTATATTGTACATAATCCTATCAAAGACTGTCCTTCATGCAACATTTTCAGTGATATATTATCATACAGACTGTTAATGAATGAGCTTCATATCTTACTAATACTGTTTTAGATACTATTTTTATTAATTTCCCAAACTGTACTTCTTCATATACTACCTGTGTCTGTCTTCTATTAAAGTTGTGTTTTCAATTTTTACATGGAGATTTCAAAGGAAAGCATTAACTTTGTGTCTTTAAAAATGCATTTTACTTCACAGATTCTCAGTGATTACATTATCATAATGCCCATGCTTTGTTCTCTTATACTTGTAACAAGTTAATTTTCACAATTTTCCTTTACTTTGGATTCAAATTTTATGTTAACAATCAAAATTAAAACAGTAACACTATGATCTTTCCAACATGCAACTGGGATAAGAAATAACTTGAAAAACAAACCAATTGCACTTTGTCCTTTGACTAGATCCACACACTATAGTCAAATAAAGAAAATAATTATGTAGACTTTCATACATACTATCTCTAAGCATTATTACTTGAAAGTAAATACAGTCATCATACAGAAGGTACTGTGCTCTTTGGAAATAATTTATTTCATTGAAATGCCTTATTTATTTTATTTTAAAAGGATTAAGAAAGTGAGCAACAAGAAAGCCATTTATTTATCTTTGTTATAGTCTTTCTTTCACTGCCATATGATTCAGACTGCAGGTTGTTACTACACAAAATAATCCTTGCTGAAATTTTTGTTATTTTTGCTCTTTCCCTCGCACTGGGAATTTTGTAGAATGGTATGGATTTCTTTTCATGTGTTCCTACAGGAAAGGTCAAACAGAGAGAATGTAGATTAAATAAGCTTAGACTGTAGCTACATTCCTTTGTAATTACATTAAAACATTCTGACAGTATAAAATGAGTGGCCAATATTAAAATGTCCTTAAAACTATACTATGTACAGAACATGTAAATAAGCTTAGATCCCTTTGAAGGAAGATTAAATATACATGTGATATTCTGTTGCTTAGATTAACAGGTAGGGAGAAATGCATTATTATGATAACATAAACTTATAATGTATTTAGCATATAGCTGTAGCTTTCTTCATAAACAAAACACATCCCTATTACTAGTTTGTATTGATATGCCTCATTAATCTTTTCAATACATCTATTTGTTTTTCTGTAAATCTTCACATTTACACACATGTAAAATGCACATATACTAGGACAGCTGGACTAGTAGTAATTAGGAAGAATAAGAACTGGTTGGAAAAAGACAAAAGAGAAGAAAAAGAAAGAGAAAGAGAGAGGAAAGAGAGAAAGAAGAGAAAGAGAAGGCAGGAAGAAAGGAAGATTTTATTAAATCTAAACACTGTAAAAATCAACCCTGATCTGCTTGTTTTCAAGGAAAAACCAAAATATTAGGAAAGTTACAATTATAGGTCTGTGTCCCTAGTATATACAACACACTTAACATGATCTTTTGTCCAAGATGTTGGTGGTTTTGATATTGTGTCAGTAGATTTAGAAATATTTAACATCTCTACTTCTAAAACTGTAGTGATGCTTGGAAAGTAGCTAACATTTAGTAATGTATGTGATATTCTAGGTGCTATTTTGATCATTTTGCAGGTATTATTTCATTTATTCTTCAAAATCACCATGCATGCTAAGTACTTTTATTACTTTGCAAAAGGTCACACAGTTATCAGACTCTTAAGAGTCTGATAGTGATTGTTTGGCTGGAGAGTCAAACAGCCACAATAGTAAACTGATTTCTTGAATTATGTCCTATAACTAGTAGAGACAAATTCTGTCCAAAGCTCTGTTTTTGTTTTTGTTTTTAAATAAAGCTCCTCTGTGTGTCAACAGAAAAGAAAAAGCCCAAACAGAAGTCTCTTTAAGCTACGTGACACGTTTTTGCAATCTGATTTCAAATTCATTTGTCTATGGCAAATGAAGCTCCATTTGCCATAGACAAATTCTCAGCTTTACTGGAAAGTTGGTGATTCAAATGTGCTTGTTTTTCATATCCTTTTCTGAAGGCTTATATAGACTTTTACAACTTTTTTAAAGTTACTTATAACAAATTTGCTAATATAAAGCTATACAAAAATTTCTAGCAATATCAAATATAAGATTATTAAAACATAAAGAACATAAATGTCTCATCCTTGGCAAATGATGTTGAGAAAATAGGTTGGCAGTAGTTTTACTAATCATAGCTGCATCATAAATAGGGTAGATTTATATTTTCCATTCATCACCAGATATAGTGTGTTGTATAGTACAGTTTCTTGAGATATCTTGTATTTCTTAATTTTTTGAGACAGAGTCTCACTGTCACCCAGGCTGGAGTGCTGTGGCGTGATCTCGGCTCACTGCAACCTCACCTCCCGGGTTCAAGCGATTCTCCTGCCTCAGCCATTGCAGGCTCCCGCCACCATGCCCAACTAATTTTTTTTTTTTTTTTTTTTTTTTTTTAAGTACAGAAAGGGTTTCACCATATTGGCCAGGCTGGTCTCAAACTCCTGAGCTCAGGTTTCCCACCTACCTTGGCCTCCCAAAGTGCTGGGATTACAGGTGTGAGCCACTGCGCCTGGCCTTTTTCTTTCTCTTTTTAATTAAATAGCTTCTGGGGTAAAAGTCATTTTTGATTGCATGGATGAATTGTATAGTGGTGAAGTCTGAGATTTTAGTTCACTCCTTACCTTCCCCCTTTCTGGGTCTCCAAAGTCCATTATATTAGCTTGTATGCCTTTGTGTACCTGTATCTTGTATTGCAAGTCTCAGAGACTGTACCTGGAAACAGGTAGTCAATCTACAAATGTTTCTTACATAAACCAGTTAGAACTGTAATGGTAATGGGACAATGAATTAGATTAAAACATATGTGTGTGTGTGTGTGTGTGTGTGTGTGTGTGTGTGTGTAGTTTTTAACATTGGAAAAGAAGTCATCAAAACAGAAATATAAATTTTTTTAAATTCAGGGAAACTTCCTCTGTAGCAGAATCTTGGTATAAAATAAACTTATCATACATGATAAACTAAAATGGGCAACTGGAGAAGAGCTTGATAAAGAGATTCTTTACAACAGTGTGATCAGGGTTTAGGGAAAACAAGGGCTATTACAGTACCAAACCTTGGGCTAGTAACCTCAGGATCCCTTATCAATTAGAGGACTTGAAGGAAAAGGGAAATGAAAAGCTCCTGAGCCTCAAGTGAGAGACTGCTTCATCCAGAGTTAGTCACCTAACAGGAGTGATGATACTTGGTAAAGGGACACAGTCAACCACAACCATCAGCAGGGAGGGAGTTGGGGGAAAATATCCCAACCTCACTTTCCTTTTTCTCTAATTTCCTGTCCATGCTTTGCCTTGGCTGAACAGAAGTAAAAACTAGAGAGTTAAGAGAGCTTACTCAACAGTACATACTCAGCATACCCTATAACCAGCAGGACAGAGTTAGAAGGTGGGAAGGAAGACCCAAGGAGGCAAACAGCAGAACATGCAAAATCCGGATTTCATTTTCCAAATTTCCTATCCTTTTTCATCTTTAGATTTGGAGTATTTTGCAATTATAAATAGTGCAATAACAAAAAGCACATTTCCTGTGCTTGGATTATTACCTGAAATTAAGTGTTGCTGGTGAGACTACTGAATGAGGATAAGACAACTAATTTGCTGGCTTTTACTCCATATTACTAAATCATTTTCTAAGAGTTTAACCAATATTTCCTGCCACTGACAATAAATAACCATGCCCATTTATTATTTTTGTCAGTATTATTACTTGAATTTATTTTTTTCATTTAATAAATAATACATTTGAATGTTTGCTCTGTTCCTACAAACTGTGAATTTACAAACTCCTGAACTTTTTTCCTTACCAATAACAGAGGAATGCCATTATACTCATCTTCAATAAATCCAGCAAATGTGAAAACTGAAAATAACCAAAGAAAATGATACATTATTTTTTATGAAATTTAGAAACAGAAATATATTAATCTAACACACAACCTCTTGCAGGGATTATCTCATGTATATTTATTGTTTTTGTTGTTGAGGATTTTCTCTTCATGTTACTTGTCTATTTATAATTGAAAGACATTTATTATCTTACTAATTTGTATAATTTGCTTATACACAGAGATAATTATGGTTCAACTGTTATATTTACTGAAAATATGGTCTAACGAATCTCTCTCAATTTATGAACTGACCATTTAAATTTAAATATAGGAATAGGTGTCACATTTTAACGTATTGCTTTTTATTGTTTGCTTTTCAAAACTTAGAATGTAAATTATTAGTTGCTACATTTATTGAACTTCAAGAGGGTCAAATTTAATATCCTCTTCCTCTAAAATGCTTCCTCTCTTCTTGATAGATGAGTATGTTCTAATCCCTTTTAAACCCTTACATCACTTTAATTTTACCTCTTATATGATCTTCATGTATTTTATAGAATTTTAATTATTTGTCTTTGTATATAATTGACACCATTAAATTAATAAATTTCCAAAATGCAGTGGAAATTTTCGTATTTTTTTTCTCGTTCTACATAAAACAGCATTTTGATGTAGGCATTAAATCACCTACATTTTGAATAAATGCTCTTATTTAGAAAATTCTACAGATTCATGCTTCGACTTAATATAAAGCACTGCATGTGTGATAAAACCTCTTTCTACTCCTGAAGGTACACTTATTTATGTACTCCAAGTCTCAATTATTCTTTGGGAACTACTAACAATAGTTATGTGGGTGTTATTTGATAGAAAGCCAATGCTAACAGAATAAATATAAGGATTTTTTGGTATATTGAGGTGACAACACAGTATCATTTAAAATTTTTTGAATGTTTCAATCAATCATGATTACCTAGAAATAAATAAAAACCACCAATTATTATGTACCCTCTGTGTGCCAGACCCAGAGCCAGATGATGTAAAAATTTTAATGTTTCAATCTTGATTAGCAATCATGAAATAAAATAAAAAAATAGCCACCAATTATTATGCACCCTCTGTGTGCCAGACCCAGAGCTAGGTGATCTAAAATATCTATTCATACCAGTAAGAACCTGTTCAGACCTAAGCAGAATTCAGGGACAGGCAGTACAAAGAATAAGGATTTTTCAAAGAATGAATTCAATATATTTAGATAACAAGGAAGAGAACAACAGTAATAGCACAAAGTTCACACAAGATGACTAACACTGTTTCAAAAAAATATATTAGCTTGGTGCAAATAATTGCGTTTTTTGCCATTGAAAATAAGGGCAAAAATCACAATCACTTTTGCATCAACCTAATAGATGTACATTTCATGAGGGAAATATTATCAAATTAATGTTTGTCTAAATTTCACAATTTTTCTGCTTGAAGTAGAATTAAGTAAGATAAATATTAATCATAAACATGGAAAATTATATTGTGGAATTGTGATGCAGTAGGCAACAGAGCTATCAAAATGATTTTCTTTGTTACATATATATATCTGTTACATATTATATATGTTATATATATAATAGAAATGTGTGTGTGTGTGTGTGTAAACAGAGAAATGCCATAATAGTTACCTTGAATAAATCCAGCAAATGCAAGAACTGAAAATAACCAAAGAAAATAGTGCCTCATTTTTGATGTAATTTAGCAATTGAAATATATTGATCTAGCACGGGTAGTTATGTTAACCTCTTACATGGATTATTATATGTATATATATATACACACACACACATATATATGACATAATTTGTTATATCTTAAAATGATCTATGTGTATGTATATATATAAAACAGATATTTTCAAATTAACATAAGTTTAAAAGATCCAGAAAAGGTCACTATTATAATAATACATTCAGAAAACTGAACTGTTACAATTTCCAATATAAAATGTGTACCATAAATATGGTTTTTTTTTTCACAGCTTATTCATGGCATTTAGAGTGCTGCTGTTAAGTTTTTCTAACTGGTTATTTTGTTTAAGAAATTTGAAAGGCTGCTTTAGGCTAACTGGAGGTTATATGTTCACAATAAATCTAGACATGAAAATCAATAGAAACATTTAAACGTGTGATGTTGCCGAAGTGCCTCTCAAAAAAGATCAAATGCTAAGAACTGAATCTCATATCTACGATTGCACATTATCACCACAAGTGAAGGCTTGTTGACACTATTCTGTTTCTATTTCAAGGCAGCTGCAATACAATTTGGAAAACATGACACTATTTAAAGGATCTTCAGGCATATTAGTGAGGTCTTATAGACTGTGTGAGAAGCATCAGGGCTCCAGGGACAGGCTTCCTTATTCACTGAGGGCGTCGTCACCAGGGTTAGTCCTTGAACCCACTGCATACGCAGAGAGAACTAGCAGTAAAGAAGGTGTAGTGACAGAAAGATGCACTTTTCATGTTAGATAGGAAATGGGGTATCCAAACAGAAGGGATGGAGTGGGAATATACAGATGTGATCAATGAAAAAAAAAGAAATCTATGGATTTATTAAACAGATGAATGTATGTTTTGCAAAAACTGTTCTCCATCCTCTCAGTTGTCTCTTGTCCTGTGATAATATTCATGTCTTTCAGTGTTCTGCACCCATCTGGAGAGCCCTGTCTGTTTCCAGCAGATTCATATTGCTGTCATATTTCTATTTCCTTTCAGTGAGTTTTTCTTTTGCCTGCTCCCAATACAGTTCTTGTTTATTTTCAGTTTTCTGGATCTTATAGAACACTCCAAATAGTAACAGCAGTTATATCAACTCTCTAGAGCTACAGAACTTTATCCCAAAGGAATCTCTTTGAGAAATCTGTTTCTTTGGGAAATTTTAAGGTTGTAAACTACATTTTACTCCTACAAGAAATAATAAGACTTCATGCTCTGTAAACTAAGGTTATATACAAATGTGTACACATTTACATTCACATGTGCATTTCAGTGGAAAGCAGTTCATGGTGCCAGCCATTCTTAGTGAAAGGTGATTCTGGTAAGGATAGCGGAAAACAAGACATAGTATTTAAAGTTGTACCTAGTATGCTAGGAATGCTTTTACACTGTTGGTGGTAGTGTAAATTAGTTCAATCATTGTGATTTATTGCAAACATATAACCTCCAGTTAGCCTAAAGGAGCCTTGCTGATTTCTTAAACACAGTGTGGCAATTCCTTAAGGATCTAGAACTAGAAATACCATTTGACCCAGCAATTGCATTGCTGGATATATACCCAAAGGATTATAAATCATTCTATAAAGATACATGCACACGTATGTTTATTGCAGCACTGTTTACAACAGCAAAGACTTGGAACCAACCCAAATGCCCATCAAGATAGACTGGATAAAGAAAATGTGGCACATGTACAGCATGGAATCTATGCAACCATAACAAATAATGAGTTCATGTCCTTTGTAGGGACATGGATGAAGCTGGAAACCATCATTTTCAACTAACTGACACAGGAAAAGAAACCAAACACTGCATGTTTTCACTCAACACAAAGAGAACGCATGAACACAGGGAGGGGAACATCTTCAGGCATATTAGTGAGGTCTTATAGACTGTGTGAGAAGCATCAGGGCTCCAGGGACAGGCTTCCTTATTCACTGAAGGCATCGTCACCAGGGTTATTCCTTGAACCCACTGCATACGCAGAGAGAACTAGCAGTAAAATCCTAAGTGAATTCACAAAATAACAGAAAATCAAATACCATATGCTCTTACTTATAAATGGTAGCTAAATATTGAGCACACATGGACATAAAGATGGCAACAATAGACACTGGGGGATTACTAGAGGGGGCAGGAAGGGGACCTGGGATGAAAATTACCTATTGATTACTGTACTTACTACCTGGGTGCAATATACCCATGTAACAAAACTGCACATATACCTCTTGTATCTAAAATGAGAGTTGAAATTGTTTAAAAAAAACATGGATACCTGAGTATAAGGTAAAGTCAGCCATTCATTTTACTTACAACATTATTTTGCAAGTATTATAGAAAACTTAGAAACGCGATCAACAATTTATAAAATTGTGTGAAGGCAAACATTCAATACAGTTGAACAATCCCAAGTGTTTTCATTACTGTGAAGTGATGACAAAAATATTTCACACTGACCATTTTATTAGCTAAAATTACCAACCAAAAAATGATCACAGGAAATTTATTTTTGAAAATTGACTCAATTTTTAAAAATAAAGTAAAATTTGTTCTACCAAATTTATTAGGTTGGTACAAAAATAATCTCAAAAATGATAAACACTTTCACAGCAACCTAAAATGAAAATATTTTCTATTTGTATATGTTATGATTTTTCTTTTTCAATAAGATAGGAGAAATTAAAGAATGTAAGTTCAATAACATGGAAAGAGATTCAATAACTATTTGCTGAATTGAATTTAATTGAGGATTATTTTTTTCCCCTTGTGGACAATCCTGGCAGTTTTTTTCAGAACACAGTTTTTAAGTTAAATGAGTTGGGGTGGGAGCAGGGCAGATGAGATTAAGTAAATAGTTATATTTTAGTATTACAATTATTTAATTAAGTACCTTTTAATGTTTTTAAACTAATGTTTAAGCAATTCAGAACATGACTGCGACCTGTCACTGGATAATTTATTTGAAGCCAAACAATTTCACATAGTAAGACATCATGATTCTGATTGGTTCTGATTTTTGAAATAAAAACATTAAATTGTTTTCTAATCTTACCTAATTAGTATTTTGCCATTCATTACCATAATATTGAAAGCTGTATTCTTATAAATCTCTTAGTTATAAAGCAAAAGTTATCATCTAAGCCATAGTTATCCTAAGTAATTAGAGTATCCGTCTTCTTTCTATTTTGGACAAGAAAACAGCTAAGTCTTCAAGACAGACAACTAACTCAGCAGTTTCTTCACTGCCCCAAGTTTAATACAGCGTAAAAATGGCATTTATATAATGGCTAAACTCCTGCTTTTTAACTGATGATTTCATGATTCTTTTCCAAAATTTTAAGGCTAAAACAATTAAAAGAAAAAAGCAGAACACCTTTTGACTGGACCAAAGAATAACCTTCTGAAGCTGGAGAAGCTTAAGGAATCTCATGGTTAATTTTAGTTCTGCAACTTTATAAAAACAGAAGCTAGTTGAAGTAAATACTGGAGCATGCCTCCTCTAAATTCAAGACCCATGCTTTTTCCAGAATCCCATATATCCCCACCTCCCTAAAGGGAATTAAGGATGAGGATGCAAAAGATGTTAAAAGACTGAAAGCAAGATTTATAGGAGGCTAGTCTGGGTGCCCAACTGGTCATTAAATTCAAAGTTGGGTAAGTTTTGTATGATTCGGGATCATGGCAAAAAAAAGAAAAAAATTGTGATGTGTTAATACCACAATTCCATCTCACATTTTCCTTTTGGTTTCATTGTTAAATACTTGTAAAATAAATAAATATGTGTAAAAATAAATAAACCATTGGCCATTTTGAAAAAACTCAAAAACATGACATTTTCAAAGATGAATTCATAGAAATTGGAAATTAATAGTGAGCTATTTACTTATTCATCCCTAAGGGTGGCTCCTTTCAGTTTGACTGAGGAAAATAGTTTCAGTTTTCTTTTATATAATATAAATAACATTGGAGTAAGATTGCGCCTGTCATAGATGAAAATACCATATTTATGTCTTCTTATAATCCATTCATTGCTTTATGGACCCAAAGTCCTCCAGGGAGTGTCACAAATCCACATTATGTTCCTGAATGTTACGTTTTGCATTTGGATCTATGATTTAGCTGACAGATTTGAATAAATACTTGGAGTCAGAGAACTCTGATAACTGCACATGTGTGGAACCCAAAGAGTGCCAATTCATTCCTCTAAGGTCATATCGGCTTTTCCCTAAAATCTTCTATGAGCTTTTTTTTTTGCCAATGTTAAAATAGTTTTTTACCAATAAAAAGACATATATTTTTACAATTTATATTGTGTTGAATTTTGTTCTTTTTTCATCAAGTTTTAATAAATTCATTAAAATGAAAATATTATAATTTTTACAAAGAAACAAAACCACTGAATACTAAAATTTTGAGACGTACTCTTTAACAACAATGAAAATAAAATTCCATTATTTTTCTCTTTGGAGAGCAACTTTAGGCATTATTCCATGACATTGTCTCAAAAGTCAGCTTTAAACATTTAAAAATATTAGAATATTTCATTGGACAGTTACAGAAAAAAGTGATAGGATACTTGCATATATATTTCTATTTAATATCATTCAATTATTTTTTTTAACAATCTCTGCCCCGTCAAAAACAAATTCTTCTATGGCCCACAAACTATTTAAATAACTTGTTTCTTTCTGTACTTCCCTTCACTTTTTGGGCTCCACTGAACTCTGATCTTTCCTTAAGGCCATTTCCTCTATTGCACTGCATCTCAAAATGTTGACTACTTTTTAGCTCCTGTCCAACGTGTTACAAAGATAGGATGCTGTTGGCATTTGTCCTCCATTTTCAAATCTTTCCATTGAAGTAAATGACGTATAATTAGCTCACCTCCTTACACTTTTTAAAACCACTGTATTCTACTAACTTCCTGGTCACTTCACCTCCATCAGGTATTTTGAAACCTATCTTATTATTTACCAGCTGTAAGTATCTGTCCTATGTTCCATGTAGAAAATATTGCTAATATTTCAAAAGTCCCACCAGTCACAGGAGCTGGAGTGATATTTTGGTTTGGAAGGGAGCTACATGAAGGTAGACAAGCACTCAAAGTCCACCTTGCAGCAAGATTGGTGCCACAGCCATTAGGCTTTACCAGCCAATGCTGGTTGTGGGAAAATCATAAGCAGCAAGATTCAGGCAGTAGTTGAGTTTGTAGCAAAGTCAAGTATTTGGCTCCTGCAAGGCAAGCTGTGGTATCTAGTGCTCAGTGACATTTATGATGAAAAGTCTTCATATGAGGCCAGTTTGGCCATTCGAAGCATGCTCCTGGAAGCTAGGTTTTGAAATTTGTTCTGAAATCTTGTTCTTTTCCCAACAAACCTGTGAGCTCCTAGTGTCTACCTACTAAGCCTCTTCTCTGGTGAAACAGCCAGAATCTGCTTCTTTTGCTTGAAATGAACAAGTCTGGGTAAAATCAAGTCAGCCTGGTTCCAAAACTTTCTTCAGCAATTCTCTGTGGCCTAGGAGCAGAAAAGAGAAAGCAGTTGATTAGGGTGATTTACATAAATTCGATAAATTCAATATGTTAATGACTCATTCTTATCTAGTTAGTAAAGCAACGCTAAGAAATCCACCTGACAAAATATCCTAGCAACAATTTTATAATTTTTTAACTAATAAAATCACCTGATAATAAATGTAATTTAGGAGAAAAATATGTTCACCTTTAAGCTAATCACCATAACATGGTATTCCATTGGTTTCTGTCTTTCATCTGATCTTTAACCTTATATATCATATTATGTAATGATCATAGAATGTGAAATTTTATTTTCTGCCTGTGTACCAGGCAGGGACCAGGAGAAAATAGATGGCACACTCAGATAATTCAAGAACAGTTTAATAAAGGGACAATTTATAAAAATGTGGGCTAGGTATAAGAAAATCAAAGGTATAGGGATCCTGATACAGGATCCCAGGGATCCCAGGGCTAGTAATAGGACGCTGCTCTCAACTCAAGGACAAAGAGGCCAGAAATGAGAATGGCTACTCAACCAAGATATGGAGAGTGTTCTCTGTAGAGGTCTGGGTAACAGAAATCATCAGTTTGGACTGAGGAGCCCATACAGATTTTGAGTGATTACTCAAAGAGGCACTTGGGAGAATAAATACCAATGCCGTACTCTCCTTCTTTCTGATACTCTGCCAGTGTTTCTCATTGCCATGACCAGAGGAAAAACTAACCTGCTGATAAAGTCTAAGCAGGTCAGCCTCCAGTGACAAAGAGCAGGGTGGATCTGGAAGGCAAAAGGAATATATATATATATATATATATATATATATATATATTGTATGTATGTATGTATATATATATGTCAAGCAGCACCTATTTGTATAATATTTTATTAAGATAGCATACCATTTTGAAATTAGTTACCCTTCCATTATAGAGCTTTTTTATTTTTTCTCTTAAAAACAAATGAGCAACATTTTTATGAATATCTTGGTATAGTTTTTTTTCACTTGAATAATTCATAATAAATGACACTGAAAATTGGATGATTGTTTCTCAGGAAAAGAATAGCTTAATGTGAGAAATACCTATTGTTTTAATTTGTGTTTCTATATCATTTTTATCGTATATGAACTGTAATTCATTAAAAATTAAATTTGTATACAATAAAATGTTTTCAGAGTTGTTAGAATATGTTTGTCATATAGGAATCACACATAAAATCAGGAGAGTTGAAAGAAAAGGTATTTGTTTTAGGAGACAAAGAAACTCAGGCTCAGTAAGTTTCAAGGTTTGCCCACAAGTCATGTGGCCAGAAGTTACTAATGTTTAGGCTACATGCTAAACTACTGCAAGAGAGCCTTACTTACAACAAAGCGCCACTTGTTCAAAATCTACTTGACTTCATCCTTTATATGCAGACAGGTGGAGTAACTTCCATTTAATAGGTGTGACCAGATGTTGCATATATCACATTTACTCATCTACTCATGTTCCTTGGCCAGATCTTAGTCACATGGTTTCACCCACATTCAAGGATGGCTGGGAAATGTAGTCTCTACCTGATCACTCAAGTTCTAGCTGTAAAGATTCTATTAATTAAGTAGGAGAGTTGAGTGGATATTGAAGACAATTAGCAGGCAACTCTAGGGTGCCTCCCTCTGACCATCCACATCTCAATATGTGCATGTATTATATACATACAACATTCTCATTCCTTTCCCACAGAGTCAAAACCAACAAAAAGTCTATGTATCTGGGTGAAACACAGTACTCCCCCAGTGCAGGAAGTGGCTACGTATTGTCCTGTGACTTACAAACTAAAAGGCACATGCCCTTCACATGCTCAAACAACATATAATGGTGCAGTAGGAATAATATAACTACAAATTCAAAAGAGGGAAGAAGGAAAAACACACAAGTCATCAAATTCTGCTGACTGTAAATTCTGAAGACATCATGCTGTGAAAAGTTCTTTCCTTAGCCCAACTCTTTGCTATGGGTTATGAAAATGATTCCTTTGTAATTCTGTCTTTGTCCTTTTGTAAAATTACTCTGTGGTCACAAATGAAAACGGAATTGCAGAACACGTCCTTGCAGTCTTATACTGCTGGCACAGACTTTGGGAAACAAAGATTGATTTAGAGGCTCCGTAGCCACAGGCTTTTGCAGGCCAGACCCTGGTGGGCAGTGTTTCCTTTTCACCACTTTGCTTCCTGTCAGCCCCGTGTGAAGAAACCAAAGTGAAAGAATCTTCTCTGGTTATAAATTTTATGACTTCAGACTTTCATTTATATACAAGGTTCTAGGCTCAGAATATTCCCCACCCATCTCAATTTAATGTCACCTCCCTTGAGACCATCTGTAACATTAGCTCGAATGAGAGGACAATATTAAACTGACCTCAGAGGCTGGGTTTCTCCAATTTTCTTATAAGGAGATTTAATATGGCAATCTCTAGAAAGGCTCTCAGCCACTATGCTTCCTTCTGCTGTTTGTGCTTTGGATTCATTTGAAATTTGACTTTTTTTTTTTTTTTTTTAACTTTTTAAGGTTCCAAAATTCCTGAACTCACAGACAATATAGTATTTTTTTTGGGGGGGGGGGGTGGTTTTGTTTTTTGTAATGTTAGATGTTTGCTTTGGTTACAATTTTAACAGGGATTTGTTGTATAAGATATATTAAATTTCTTTTGTTAAGCTAATTTGATGCTTCCCCTTTTCTCTAGCAATGTACTCTTTGACAATTAAATTACCCACAAAGCTGGCAAGTGATAAGAGGAAGCAAAAATGAAACTTTCAACCAGTCTTCTCTCTCAAACCAAAATGGCCTATTTCTAATTCGGATAAAACTGTCACTTCGAAGGACCATTGCTACAGGCTTCTTATTGACCCCTTACTCTGATTTTATGATTAAAACAAAAACAAAAGCAAAAAACACAAAAAAAATCCCTGCAAGAAAATATCTCTTCGTATAATAAGATCAGTGCCTATTGTGATTAATGGGATAGAGAATGCTCTATTGGAAAGGCTTTGTTCCCTTCCATCTCTGCTTCAATCTGGCTATTGATTAAGTCTCTCTCTTTCCTAGTAACTTACTAAAAAGCGAAAGAATCTGCTAAAAATACAGACATTTTTAATTTTTTTCTTGCCACATACCCTAGAGCTTCAATTCTAATAAAGATGTGTTCTACCTCTAAAATTATCATATATTACTGTTTTATTAGATTCTGCTCCAGTATGACAAGAACCACCAGCTTTCCTGTCTGCAGTATAGATCCCCTTGCCACCCACCACCTGAGGGCAAAGCCAGTAACACGTTTTGGGGTTTGTTATGGCAACACTCCACTTTTAGATGCCAATTTTCACATTAGGATACGTGCTACATTGTAAAAAAAGATACAACAAAGTACTCAATTTAAATAATATAGAAGGACATTTTTTTTTCTCATTTAGCTGTACAGAGGAACTTGATCCAGGGCAGATAGATTAACTCTGCCATTCTCAGTATAAGATTCTGAGATCCTGGATCCAAGTCAACTGTTCCACTTAGATCCATTTTTCCCACTAGCAGAAAATGGTACAAAACAAAACAAAAAACAAGGGACATGGAAAGTAAGTACCTTCCTATGGAAAGATGAGACTTCAATTGCAAAGTTCACTTCAGCTTACATTATTTTGGCAAGAAGTTAGTCATATTGCCACACTTAACTGAAAAGGAGACAGAGACATGTAGTTTGACCAGGTGGTCTCCATGTAGGAGGTTTTAGCCTGAGGAAAAGGGAATGGCTACTGGAGAAAAACAGAAGGTGCTGTGTTTGTCTCCAGTGTTCTTTTCACTGAATTGACCTTGAGAAATAGCCTGGCTTTTTAGAAATATAAATGATGAGAGAATTGAGTACCAAGGTTGAATTTATAAAAGTAGTTTCTGGGGGCCAGGGTGTGAAGAGATATTTATTTCCAAAATTTCCCTCAGGTCAAAATAGCTGAGAACCAAGATACTGAATTATAGATCTGGAAGAAATTTTCAGACTTCATCTTGCCTTTAGTTTAGATCACATCTAAAACACCCTGGGAAAAATGTTAGCCCAATTTAGCCTTCTTAGATCTCTGAAGGACATCTCTAGCTTCTTTTTGCAATATTTTCTGCTATTTAATTTTAGAGAAGGGCTCTAAGATCCCATTCACCACTCCTACCCTCTTATGTCTCCACGGTATAGTGTAGTGGTGTTAAAAATGTAAGCATAGAGTCTTCTGCTTGGGTTCAAATTCAAGAAATTCCATCTCTGTCATTTACTAACATAGTGAACCTAGAGAAATACTTAATCTTTTTAAACTTTCACTTCTTACATTATAAAATGGTGGTCATATTTGGACCTACTTGTGAGAGTGTTAAGAAGGTTAAATAGTTTAAAAATGTTTAAAGCATTTGGAGCAGTGACTGGGATTTGATGAATTGTCAATGAGTAACAGCTATTATGATCTCCTTGTATCTTTTTTAGGTCAGGAGATGCTCCCAAAATAAATAATGCTAAGACCTTTTTAAAAAGATTAATTATATTAATTTTGACTGAAATTGATCAGAGAACATAAGCCTACATTATTTTATATTATTAAAAAGTACATTATAATAATACAAATGAATAGCATATATATGACAAAATGGTACACTACTTAAGAGTGAAAGCCCAACAAATCTTTTCAAGTACCATCTTAATGGAAGAGTTTGCATTAGACATAAAACTATACTAATTACAAAGTAACTCTCTTTTGTTTGTTAAAGTACTTTAACAGTCTCTAAAATTACATCTCAGCTCCAACTTTCTGTGTTCTTGTTCTTGCAAACTATTAGAAAATGAAAGTAATAGAATAAAATGTTCTTTTTTTTCCTGTGTATATACCCAAAGGAATATAAATCATTCTACTATGATATATGTAGACACATACATGCATATGTTCACCACAGCACTATTCAGAATAGCGAAGATAGGGAATCAATGACAGACTATATTCCAAGTCTAAATGCCCATCAATAATAGACTCGATAAAGAAAATGTGATACAAATACACCATGAAATACTATGTAGCCATAAACAAAATGAGATCATGGATGAAGCTGGAGGCCATTATTCTTAGCAAACTAATGCAGTAACAGAAAACCAAATATGCTATGTTCTCACTTATTAGTGGGAGCCAAATGATGAGAACACATGGGGAACAACACACACTGGGGCCTATCAGAGGATGGAGACGGGAGAAAGGAGAGGATCAGGAAAAATAACTAATGGATACTAGGCTTAATACCTGGATGATTGAATAAACTGTACAATAAACCCCCATGAAACACATTTACCTATGTAACAAGCCTGAACATCCCGCACATGTGTCTACCCTGGACTTAAAAGGTTAAAACAAAGAAAGAAAAAAAACACCAGAATGTCCCTTCAGCTTCTCCCTAAGCTGTGGTCATCCAAGGGTTTTTAACTGAGATAATCCCTGAATAAGAAGAATGAGTGAGGCTAAGAATGACAGCTGAGAATGTTAACAGATTTTACAAAATAGTATAAAAGTTTTATTCTTAAGATTCTGGGGACAAAATAAATACATCTGTAAATGTACACAGACTATTTTATATTTTATTTCTTATGATTTAACCATGTATGTGAATATGTTTCATACAATGTGTATATATATATACACATTGTATATACATACATACATATATACATACATTCATATATATATATACATATATATGGATGGATAGATGGATCACTGGATTGCTCATACCTTGGGGGGGAATGTAAAATAGTGCAGTCATTTTGGAAAAGACTTTATTAGTGTCTTGTAAAACACAGCATGAATGTATGCATATATGCACATACATATAAATATGCATAAATTTTTAATTGTATATGCACGTGTATATATACAGCTATGCAGTAGCATATACTGCAGCTGTGCAGTAGAAAATTTGTATATAAATTTTGACACCCTTAAAACTTTAGTAAGAGCCTACTGTTGACCAGAAATCTTACCAATAACAAAGCTGATTAATACATATTTTGTATATGCATTGTATACTGTATTCTTACAGTAAAGTAAGCTAGAGAAAAATTAAGAAAATCATAAGAGAAAACATTTTCTACTCAGTAAATGGAAGTGGATCATCATAAAGGTCTTCATCCTTGTTGTCTTCACCTTGAGTAGGCTGAGAAGGTGGAAGAAGAGGAGGGGTTGGTCTTGCTGTCTCAGGACTGGCAGAGACAGAAGAAGTAGAGGAGATGGACGGGGAGCCATGAGAGGCAGACACACTCAGTGTAATTTTTACTGAAAACAAATCTGCGCTTAAACCTGTGCAGTTTAAACCTGCCATTGTTCAAGGGTCAACTGTCTATACAGGTATGGAAACAGAAGAAAATATTTGCAAGTTACATATCTGACAAAAGACTGGTGTCTAGAATATATAAAGAACTCTCAAAACTCGACAGTAAAAAAGCAAACAATCCCATTATAACATGGGAAAAAGACATAAAGGAATATTTCACTGAAGGAGATAAACATACAAATAAGCACATGAAAAGATGTCAAATACTGTTAGCCATTAGAGAAATGCAAATTAAAACCATAATGAGATATTTTACTCAATTATCAGAATGGCTAAAATAAAATATAGTGACATGACAAATGCTAGGAAGACTGTAAAGAAACTGGATCACTCCTACATTGCTGGTAGGAATATAAAATAGTACAGTCATTTTGGAAAAGAGTTTGTTAGGATCTCACAAAATGAAGCATGAAACTACCACACAATCCAGCAAGGAATAAAAAAAAGTTATGTTCACACAAAAACCTGCACCCAAATGTTTCATAGCAGTTTATTTGCGGTGCACAAAAACTGGAAACTGCCCAGATGTCTGCAGTACGGCATTTCTGGTGGCCTTGGACTGATCTAGTCCGCCTCCCTTTTTTGCTTGTAGTTCACAAGGATAACTGTAGAATGTGTTGAGAATGCAACATCATGAGATAAAGGGGAGCTGGCCAGAAAAGGCCAGGCTCTATTTTAGTTCTCTCCTAAAAGCAAACTGTCAACACTTTGGTGCAGTGGGTTTGTGTACCCTAGGTAAATAACCTAG
Organism: Ateles fusciceps; assembly: GCA_036589455.1. NCBI lineage: Eukaryota > Metazoa > Chordata > Mammalia > Primates > Atelidae > Ateles > Ateles fusciceps. The sequence goes on along the minus strand of JAZHEH010000251.1, from coordinate 4,120,493 downwards.
GGTGGGGTGCTGTCCAGGGTTCATCAGCTGAAGTGCAAGTGGGGCACAGACTCATCGCCCTGGGCAGCCTTGTGAGCCTTGGGGGACCAGCTCACATGAATCCTAGGCTTCTGTTTTCCCTTGCTGCTATCTGTAATAATACATTCACTTCATGTAACCTATTGCCTCTGTGGGTGTCTTGTCTCACCAGACTCAGACAAATTGGTAACCAGTGCACAGTGAACCTGCTTCACAGTGTTCATCATCCAAATGATTCATGGTTAAGAAACTGTGGTGTACCTACACCATGGAATGCTGAGTGAAAATAAAGTCCATTCACAAAGGGATGTATATTATTCCACGTAACATTATTAAATTCACAAAATTATAGAAATGGAAAACAATATCAGTTTCAAGTGGGACGAGTGGGAGGAAGAAGGATATGGCTACAAAATGGCAATGAGAGGGTTTCTTGAACTCTGTAAGATAAAATGAGCATACCTTGATTCTATCAATGTCAATATTCTGGTTGTGATATCGTACTACAGTTTTGAGGATGTTATCACTGGAAAATTGAGTAAAGGGTATACAGGATCTCTCTGTCCTTACAACTAAATGTGTATCTACAATTACCTCTAAATAAAATATTTAATTTTTAAAAGTTTATGCCTTTAGGGTAGCATACAAATGTTATTCTGAGCATTTATATTTATATGTTTATAATACTGTACTAACATATTTTGTATATAACATTTTTTTTAAAAAATTTCAAAATAATTTACCAAAAGAAATATTAGAAATACAAGAAATGTAAGGGAAAAATTCAATTGAATGCATTAGATGGGGCTAATTCTGAAAATTCACTAATCTGTTACATACATTCCCTTGGCAATATCACACAGTCTTGATTTCTGTTGCTGTACAGTAAGTCTTTAAATGAGATATTGTGAGTCTTTCAACTTTATTATTCCAGTTATTCACAATATTTTTGGCTTAGTTCTTTTTTCTTTGAAATAAATTTGAGGATCAGCTTGTCTATATCTATTTTTAAAAGCCCTGCTGGAAATTTGACAGGGATTGTGTTAAACCGTAGATCAATTTGGAGAGAATTAGCATCTTTACTACATGGATATATCCAAATCATGAACATGATATGTCTCTTTTTTTAGTTTGGTGTGCTAAATGCTATACTTTAATTTGTCAGCATTGTATACTTCGCAGTACAGTCCCTGTATGTAGGAGGATTTCGTATTTTGGAGCTATTTTAAATGGTAGTATTTTTAAAATTTCAGTTTCCAATTGTTCATTGCAAAAATTGGAAATATGATTTATTTTTGTGTGTTGACTTCTATACCGTGACTTTGCTAAATTTATTTATTAGTTTTACCTTTCTGGGATACATTTCTTGGGATCTCCTATATAGATAACCATGTCATTTGCAAGTAGAATAATTTTTATTTGGTCATTATCCAATCTGTATGCCTTTTATTTCTTTTTTTTTTATTATTATACTTTAAGTTCTGGGGTACATGTGCTGATTATGCAGAATTGTTGCATAGGTATACACATGTCATGGTGGTTTGCTGCATCCATCCCCCTGTCATCTACATTAGGTATTTCTCCTAATGTTATCCCTCCCCAATCCCCCCCCACCCCCTGCTATCCCACCCCTAGCTCCCCTAACCCTCAATAGTCCCCAATGTGTGATGTTCCCCTCCCTGTGTCCATGTGTTCTCATTGTTCAAGACCCAGTAGTAAGTGAGAACATGAGGTGTTTGGTTTTCTGTTCTTGTGTCAGTTTGCTGAGAATCATGGTTCCCAGCTTCATCCATGTGCCTGCAAAGGACATGAACTCATCCTTTTTTATGACTGCATAGTATTCCATTGTGTATATATGCCACATTTTCTTTATCCAGTCTACCATTGATGGGCATTTGGGTTGGCTCTAAGTCTTTGCTATTGTAAACAGTGTCACAATGATCATATGTGTGCATGTGTCTTTATAATAGAATGATTTATAATCCTTTGGGTATATACCCAGTAATGGGATTGCTGGGTCAAATGGTAATTCTATTTCTAGATCCTTGAGGAATCGCCACACTGTATTCTACAGTGGTTGAACTAATTTACACTCCCACCAACAGTGTAAAAGCATTCCTATTTCTCCTCATCCTCTCCAGCATCTGTTGTCTCCAGATTTTTTAATGTTTGCCATTCTAACTGGTGTGAGATCATATCTCAATATGTTTTTGATTGGCATTTCTCTAATGACCAGTGATGATGAGCATTTTTTCACATGTTTGTTGGCTGCATAAATGTCTTCTTTTGAAAAGTGTTCATATCCTTCACCCACTTTTTGATGGAGTTTTTGTTTTTGTTTTTTCTTGTAAATTTAAGTTCTTTGTAGATTCTGGATATTAGCCCTTCATCAGATGGGTAGATTCCAAATTTCTTTTACCCATTCTGTTGGTTGTCAGTTCACTCTAATGACAGTTTCTTTTGCTGTGCAGAAGCTCTTAATTAGATCCCATTTGTCCATTTTGGCTTTTGTTGCCATTGCTTTTGGTGTTTCAGTTCTTTTCCAACTTATACATTGGCTAGGATTTCTAGTGTGATGTTAAATGGGAGTCGGGGGAGCATATATCCTTACCTTGACCCCAAGCTTCAGAGAAAGGCATTTATTCTTTTAAGTATGATATTATCTGTAGTTATTTCCAGAAGCCTGCAGAAATATAGGCTCCCCCAAAGATATTCCACCATAATCCTCAGAATCTGTGAATATGATGTGCTATCATGTACATAAATATGTTATATTTAATATGGCAAAACAGATTTTACAGAGGCAACAGATTACTAATTCAATTGACTCTAAAATGTTTCCTTAAGTTATCTAAGTATTTGATTCTATTTGATTCTTATCAGTTCTGATCACTTCTATTTGGTTCTTAGATTTTCTGTCTCTCTGCATACAGTGTCCATCTGTTTTTGCATGCTGTCTACTTTATCCGTTAGAGACCTTAAATATTAACTATAATTGTTTTAAATTCTTGAACTGATAATTTCAGCATCCCTGCTATATATGAGTCTGGATCTGATGCTTCCTCTGTCTCTTCAAACTGCAGTTTTTGCCACTTAGTATGCCTTGTAATTTTTTTCTTGATAGCCAGACATGATGTACTAGCTAAAAATAAGTGAAGTAAATAGGTCTTTAGTAATGGGGTGGTAAGGTGTGGGGAAGGAAAGCATTCTCTAAGTCTTTTGATTAGATCTCAGTCTTTTGGTAAACTTGTTGACTCTGGACTGTGAACTTCATAAATTGTCTTTTGTCACCCCACTCCCACTGCCACTGAGAAAGGATCCCTCGAGTGGGTATTTTCTTTTCCCCCATTTGAAAGGAAGAAAGGGCTGACGTTGAGTACCTCTCTCTTCTCAGATGAAGGGCTAGAGTGAGCTGCAGTTGGCAATTTTCCTTCCTCCAGGTTGGTTATACTCTGAAATATGATTTCAATGATTTGGGCTCTGGTAAAATATGTTCTCTTGAGGGCAAGCATTGTTAAAAAGATAATATTCTGGAGCATTTAAAAATGGATACTTTTCGTGTCTTCTTGCTGGAAAGCATGAGAAAACTTTCTCCAATATTCACTGTAAGAACCTGATCAAGCTCCCGTAGGTAAAGCTTACAAAAGTGTGGGGGCCTCCTATGACTGGACTTCCCTGGCCTTTTTAACTCTCAGACTTGTCCATACTGAGATGCCAGCAATTTATCAGTTACAGGTTAGGTTTTTCCTACCCTAGTACTGGTTTCTGTTGAGGCATCCACTCATGAGCATCAGCTCAGCTAAGCTGTGATCATCTCCAGTTTTGGGGCCATTGGTTTGCTCTGCGACTCCACTTCTCTGATGGATCTAAGACAAGTTGTTGATTTTTCAGTTTGTTCTTTTTAGTTGTTATTAGGATGGAGTGACAGTGTCCAAGTCCTTTACATGCCAAACTGGAAACCAAAAGTCAACAAATTTATTTTTATTTTTATTTATTTTTATTTTTATTTTTTTGAGATGGAGTCTGGTTCTGTCACCCAGGCTAGTATGCAGTGGTGCGATCTTGGCTCACTGCAACCTCCATCTCCTTGGTTCAAGCAATTCTCCTGCCTCAGCCTCCTGAGTAGCTGGGACTACAGGCATGTGCCACCACACCTGGCTAATTTTTGTATTTTTAGTAGAGATGGGGTTTCACCATGTTGGCCAGGCTGGTCTTGAAGTCCTGACCTCAGGCGATCTGTCCACCTCAGCCTCGCAAGTACTGGGATTACAGGCATGAGCCACCACGGTCGGCCCCACAAATTTATTTTTAAATAGTTTTCACTGGTTGTAAAATTCTGAGTTGATAGTCTTTCTCTCCTCACCTTTCAGCCCTTTGAAGATACCATTAATTTCTCTTCTAACTTACACAGTTTCCAGAAGAAGTCTGCAGCCATTCTTATTTTTGCTCCTCTGTAAATAATGTGTCTGTTTTTCTCTGACTGCTTTAAGGACTTTTTCTTGAACACTGGTTTTCAGAATTTGATTTTGATGTGCCTTCATTTTTTTTTTTTTTTTTTTTTTTTACTTTTTTGGTGTGGGGGTTTTTATCACATATTTGTTTTATTGAGCTTGTTGGGTCTCTGAATTTACAGACTTCCTCAAATTTGAAAAAAATGTTCAGCTCACTTGTCTCTAAATCTCCCTACACTTCCTCTTTGTCTGAAATTCCTGTTAACATTATGTTAGACTATTTTTTTTAATTATAAATTTTAATTTTTAAAGTTCCGGGGTACATGTGCAGATTTGTTACATAGGTAGATGTGTGCCATAGTGATTTCTGCACCTGTGAACCCATCACCTACGTGTTAAGCCAAGCATGCATTAGTTATTTTTCCTAATGCTCTCCCTCCCCTACCCCACCCCCCCAACAGGCTCCAGTGTATGTTGTTCCCCTCCCTGTGTCCATGTGTTCTCATTGTTCAGCTTCCACTTTTAAGTGAGAACATGTGGTATTTGTTCTTCTGTTTTCTGTTAGTTTGCTGAGGATAATGGCTTCCAGCTCCATCCATGTCCCTGCAAAGGACATGATGTTTTTCCTGTTTATGGCTGCAAAGTATTCCAGGGTGTGTGTGTGTGTATCACATTTTTTAAAATCCAGATGTTACACCATTTTTGTGTACAGCAGAAGAGCAAAATGACCTTTGATGCTATCTTATAAGTTCTCTAATCCCATTCCTGAGGGCTTTGCTCTCATGATTTACTGCTAAGGCCCCAATTCTTAATTCCATCACCCTGAAACTTAAGTTCCAACATAGGAATTTTGGAGGGACACATACATTCAAACCAAAGTAAAGCCTTAACCCATATTGTGACTGCATTTAGAGGCTTTAGGAGATAATTAAGGTTAAATGAGATCACAGGGTGGAGTTCTCATCTGATGGAATTTGTAGCCTTACCAGAAGAGAAAAAGAAAGATAGTGATTCCTCTTGCCTTAAGCATGCACCTAGGAAAGGCCATGTGAGTGCCTAGCCAGAAAGCAAACATCTGCAAGTCAGAAAAAGAGCCCTTACCAGACCCAGTCACACTAGCACCTGATCTTGGACTTCCACCATCCAGAATGGTGAGAAATACATTTCTGTTGTTTAAGCCACTCAGGCTATGGCATTTTCTTACAGTAGCCTAAGCAGACTAAAACAGGTTATACCATTGATATCTTAAGGAAGCCTTATTTACTCAATAGACACTGAAAATATTTACAACATTCTGATATAAAACCTTTAGAAATTATTTCATGAATAAAAATTATAAGGCAATTTTATTAAGATAGTGTATTAAAATACTTTTTTTGTTATAAAGCAAATTAAACTTAAACTCTAAGAAAGTGAGGTGATTTCATAGTCAAGAGATAAAATAGGTAGTATAGGATAATTAAGACAAATAATTCTAAAGAAATTGATACTTTACCAAGTATAACATAAATTTCTTAGCACTATCGTTTCACCAAAAGACACCAAAGAAGCTCAGAAATAATGTTATTTTATTTATAGAGTATATAAGTGAGAGTAGCTATTAAGAAATATGACTAAAATATGATTGAGATTATCCTACATAGATACACTAACCATAGGCTAAATATACCCTAATATTTCAGTTATATATTAAGTATGATTGATATTGACATTATGACCACTTATTGAACTAAAGAGACCAAACCACATACTCCAATTCATTCTCAGAACAAGTAGGCAATGGAGGAACTGTTGTAAATATTTACAGAAAAATATCTTTACTAATGTGATGTTAGAGTCCAGTCGTTGAATGAACAGAAACTATGAAGAACACTATAATGTAAAAGGAAAAAATAATTAAAAAAAATATGATCCTGATCCTATGTTTTCTCTCAATAAGATGTCAGGAAGTGAAGAATTGCAGACCTATCCATTATTGTCTCTACTCTGTAGTTTTGGTTCATATTCAACATAGTCAATTCACAGGAGACAGACATAGACAAAGAAAAGGAGATTATAAATGGTCAGTCTGCTCTCCGATGAGCTGGTTTTCAAAGCAGGGCAAATGAGCAGTGTGCTAATGTCTGGTGTTCATCAAACACAGAAAAAGCTCTCTATTTTGAAAACATGAGATTTTATTAAAATTGTGCAGTCAAAGTATATGCAGTGGTTTTATTTAACTCCTCAGTTTTTATATAAATATTGTTATGTGGATCATGAGATCATATTTAAACTTCTGTTTGGGGTTAAATAATCTAAGACAGGTAAATACTCAGACACAGCATCTGGCTCAGTTAAAAAATTTAATAGTAATAGCAGATGAACTGGGAAACTTAAGGTCTGACCAGCACCCATCTGACTTCCGTGGTCTCTCTGAATGTATACATCACCCTGCTTACGAAGCTGTTATATTAGTTGTCTTGATGACTTTCTAATTTAAAGAGAGGTAAATATAACCTTGGATAGCTAGGTGGAATATTTGGCAATGAAATGTATGCATGATTATTTACTTGCCACTGCCAACTCACCTCTGACTTGAAATGAGCAGATACAGAAACAAAACCAGTGAATGTATTAGAAAGTGGGTTTAGGACATGAAAGAGTAAAAATTGGAATCTTTATAAATGCTTGAAATAGTCTATCCTGGTAATATATTTGAGAGCTCTTCCCTCCTGTTTTTTAATTGGTAATATAATTTTCTCTCTCTCTTTTTAAAGTAATTATGTATTTTTGAGCATATCCATATTTGCAAATGTCCAAATATTGGCTATATTGTAAATATACCTACAAAGATGTAGAAGGTACAGTTATTTTCTTTAAAGAACTTTAAGTCTTACAAGGAAAGATAATATAAGCATACTAATACTGATAGAGCAAGTCTCTTAAGAGTAGAACAAAGAAAGTGCTAAAGGAACTTCACTCCTTCTAGGTCTAGGGCCCCAGGGGTGTAATTCAGCTAATCAAGAGGGCATAAATTCTAACTTTCTTCCACTCCGCATTCTCAGATGACAGGGCTAGAAGTCTACTCCCATTGAGATCTATGACTCTTGCTACACGAATGAAAAAAAAAGACTTATTCTCTGACAACATGGACTCCTATTTGGCTTGGTTAACCTGCTCTCACTTCCCTTAGGAGGATAATTGAAGTGAAGGAAGTTGCATGTAGTGAGGCAGAGGTTTGCAACTAGGAAATTCTTAGATTTAGGGGCATATGTAGCCTTTCATGTACAAAGTTCTCATTTTAACCTACCTCAGGCTACCCGGCTTTACTGATTTATAGTTAATTAGGATTGAGATTTTCATTGAAAATTCGAATACTTATATGCTTTTTTGTATGCATTTCAGATCATGTTGGCTGAAGCAAATAATTGTAACAGCACTCAAGAAATGAATACCACAGGGAAGAGCTTCTACCCCTGCCCCTGACAACCTGTAAGTAAATCCTGCTGTGTTCCCCTGTTCACAGAAATATCTTTCTGACATCACATGTGATAGCTGAATGATTTCTTTCCTATCAGCTAGCAAAATCCCAATACCATTTCCTCACTTTTAAGCCATGTCTCAAAACTCTTTAAAAAAGTTTCTGTTGTTTGCTGTTAGACTTTTACTCTATTTGGACCATATAGAGGCTTAGTTTTTATATATGTGTTCAAGTCCCATTATGATAAATGAACAGCAATTGGGAAGAAGGTTGAGAGAGGAAATCCATATTAATTATGGCAAAGAAGGCAGAATATATTGTCCTGAGAATGATTCAATGACATTATACCATTGTGCATTCAAGGCATTTGATAAATACAGAATTCTAGCAAAGAAAGAACGTCTTCATTCGTACTTTTAAAAAGGAAAAACCTAAAAGATATAGTTGCATCTTTTAAATATGTTGTTGAATAGCTGTTAATGAGGCAAGACTTTCTTCATTACTAATGGTCAAGAAAACAAAATAGAATCAAATCTAAACTACCTACAACTGATTTAATTTGTCTGTGAGTCATTTCTGTATACAAAAGAAACAGTGCTTGACAAATAGCTAACTGGTCAGGTCCAAGGATGCCTTTTATAATCTATTGAACCTTTTTCTGTCTCTTAGCACAGAAAGTAAGAGACAGAAAAGGATTCAATAGATTATAAAATTGCTGCTTATACACTGTTAATGAAAATATTTTACATATTTGGATACCTGGAGTGAAAATATTTCTGTTGTAATTGAACTTATTAAGAAACTACATGAATTCACATGTTATTTCAGTCATCAAATTAGAATCTTATAGCAAGGAAGTGTTTTACCTGTAGACTTATAATTAGCACGTTAATTTTAAAAAATTTACCAGAATATTATTATTAAGATTCCTTAAGAAAAGATACAGCTTCAAAAGTGTCTGAAAGATGGGTAAGCTAGATATTTTGCCTTTCAGGGGCTGAAATTAATGAGGCTCCATAGAAAAATAGGAATTTTCTGATTTCCAAACTGAACTTCAGCCTTCTTTTGATGGTCACTTATGTGTAAGTTTATTTGCATGTTATAATAAACTGTAAAATAGTGACCAATTGAGAAATCGCAATACAACATGTTTGTCATATATTACTATGTTATATAAATATTGTTAAACATGTTAGCTTTATTCGATTTTCTGAAAACAAAAATCTAAATGTATTCTTTGATTCACTTAATTCTTGATTCCTCAGTGAGAAAAAGCTTCTACAGACTTACCAAAATGGGTACTTAAATATCACTGAACATTAGCTTAATATAGAGAATTTTCCACCTGAGGAGATGCCTTTTTCTCACTAAGTTGACACTTTACCTCAAGATTTATCGTTCTTAACTAAAACTGGAAGTAATTGTTTTGTTAACTGTAAGAGAAAAATCCTGATTCTATGTTTGAGTGAGAAGTGAAAATTTCCTCATTGTTTATAATTTTTGACTAAAAGAGAAATCTGAGGACTAAGGATCTATGATTGGTTCAGCCTCCCCTACCTAGTGACAATTAAATTTTATGAGTGCATGTTACCATTAGCCAGTCAGAACACCGGCCCCTCAAACACAACATATATAGCACACACACTCTCTTTCTCTTTTAAATAAAAAGCCTAAGTCCTGTGGTTCGCCATTTCTAAGAATTAAGTTGTGCATCTGTGAATAGTAGGTTTAAAATAGAGAAGATGACGGTGCAATACAGCACACTATTTTATGACTTTTTTAACCCGGAATTAAGCCTGACACGAAAATAGGCTACTTGTTATTGTTTTCCAACCCGTTGTTAGTCGGCATTCCTGTTGGTGTATTGTGGTGGAGTTCTGTGATATGTTGCAGCTTTCTTTTCTCTAGAATACCAAGAAAACAGTTCTGTAACTTGCCTTCCTTGTTGACAATTAGCAGAAATGTCCATTTGGTCATTACATTTGAATCCTGAGAATTAGAGTCTCTCAAATGTCACTGTGTACCACAAGGTTTTTAGATGTTGTTTCAGCAGCTAAAACCAGTTCATGACTCAGGAACAAACATAACATCTCAAGACTGTAAGTGGCCGTCTCCAAGATGGTTGTTGTTGACACACTTTTGGATTTTGTAATTGCTGAGGTAATTCCTCTCTGGTTTTGTTTGAGACTATTTCTGTACAATACATCCAGTGATTTCAAATTGTGTTGCAACAAACTTTTGTAGGATATTGGAATATCTGTAATACAGAGTACAGACACCTGAAGCAAGTCAAGGGTTTATTTTTAGGGGAGAGAAATTATGATTTGTATTTTTTTCTTAAAAACGTTAGTATATATTTGTCATAAATAATAAAAGCTTTTGTAATAAGGATAATAATGATTTTACGTGGAGAGTACTTTAAAATATTTTTGTTTATTAATATTGCTGTTAGGTTTCTTTTTTTCTATTTGATCTCTTTATTTCATTTCTTTTCTTTTTTTTTTTCTATTACTTTCTTTCCTGCACTCATGGCATACTTTTAACACAAGGCTTGTACTTCTGCCCTGATCATGAGATTTATTTCTGACATTTACTTGATATGTGCTTAGAAATGTAGACTGAGGTCATAGAATGAATACAGGATTTAGAGTCAGATTACCAATTATTTCATTGACTGTCCTCATGAACCAGGGAAAGTTACTTTATCCTTCTCCAAGTTCTATTGCCTCATCCAAAAAGTGAGGATGCTAAAAAGAATGGATAATCCCTAAAGTCTTTTCAGGTGCTAAAGCCCTTTGATTCTATTAACCCAAATGCTGATATTCTATATGGATTGGCTTCAATCTGGAGGAACATCAAGAAATGGACAACACATAACTTGTCTATTTACTGGAAGATAAGTGAGAGTCCATCAATGGTATTGACCTCTCCACTGATAGCTTTGATCTATGCGGGTAATCATATGCCCTGAGGCTCAATGTCATTTAAAATCTCTTGGTAAATGTAGTTGACAATGCCATTTAAAATCTCTCAGTAAATGTAGTTACCACAGGCTTTGGTATCAGAAAGACATGGAGATGAATTCTGAACTGTAAAGTTATTAGCACTGAAATTATTCAACAATCTGAGCTTTTTCTGTACATTAGGAATAATTCCTACTACATAGTCATTTTAGTGGGTATTACAAAAATGTGCATAAAGCATCTACCACAGTGCCTGGCACAAAACATATGTTTAAGGTGAGGATTATTTGTTGTTATTGGTATTACTAATGAAAATTTTATTTATTCTTAAAAATATAATTTGAAAAAAATGGAGTATGAATATAAGAGTATGGGTAATAAGGAATGAGTACTATCAATAGATAATACTACTATAGAATATGAAAAATATTATCTACTATAAAATGTTCTCTAAATTGAGATGGAAAATGCCATGTTAACACTTCCGCCCACCATCCTCCATGGCAGACAACATTAAAAGTAATAATCCTAATGAGCTTGGACATGGCCCTAGAACCCTCCTAATCCTAGTGCCTATTTGGAGCACTCAAGATAAAACCTAATTTTCCATCTCTGGCCTAGACCAGCTCAACCTAGATCCTAATAATGAAAGATCAAAAACACAAGAAATCCTGGATGAGGAATGTACATGTCCTGGGGATAAAATTTCACAGAATAAAATGTAAATTAAGTAAAAATAAAATGTAAAATAAAAAATATTTTGAAGTACCCACCACCTCAAATCATTAATTAAATTATAATTGCCTGCCTTGCCTTGTTTTTGAATCTCCAGAATTTTTTCATTAGCAAGTAACCCAAAATTAGTTGCAAAATTGTGCTTAAAATAACACTGCAAATCACACTGTAGGGCATTCTGGGACTTAGTCATTAATCAAACTGATTTATTGAAAACCTGTTTTATATGAGTCACTGTGATTTTATAAATGTAATGATACCTTCGACACAGTTATTTAAAGTAATTTTTTTTTTTTTGGAATTTGGAACACCATTTTGTATAGAGGAAGAAAAGGGAGAAGTAACTTCAAAAATTCTGACTCTGTAGAAATGTTTCCTGGAGAACTATAAAATAAATATGTACAACATTGTAGATATTTTATGGCTGCATGGCAAGTCCAAAACACATTTTATCCTTCTCACTCTTATTTGAACAGCCTTGCAGCAATACTGACAATTGAGACTAGTGTAGAATGTTCAGTTGAAGGCTGCTTCAGAAAGCTAACACACTACTAGAATTAAAAAAGAGTCATAATTGAATGAAATGAAGGGTAATTTAAGGTATCATAGTAAGAAAAAAATCTGAATTCGGTTTAACTTGTCTACCCTCTTTTTTGAAACAAAAATTACATCTTCTAAAACATTATTAATTTATCACCCTTGTTAATAAAGTTTCAATTTGCAGAAAATTTTATACCTTGTATTTTACTTCTTAATACATGTGGTATAAGTGAGTGAATAGCATATTTGGTATTTTGAAATATCTCTTAGTGAATTTAAAATAGATTATATTACAAATGATTAGATATAATTATCTAAAAAGATACTTGTCATTGTTTTATATAATTGCAAGTAGAAATTTACCAAATTTGAAATTGTTTTAATAGTTGAAAAGTGATTATAATGTACTTTCTTTTCCAAAACTAATTGGAGGTTAACTACACAGCAAATCAAATACTGATTTTTTGACAGTACATTTGATAAGGATATTTTTAATGAAGGTATTTTAGAGCAGTGATCATAGGCCTGTCAGATTTTGATGGCAGCTGTAAAATGATTGAGGCTGGTCAGGTGATAGAAAACATGTGAATACACTTCCTCCATTTTGCTGCAGTTAGATTAGAATTAGTAGTGAATGTCCTGGAGTGTAATTTCAAATGTAATAGATGATGTGTGAAGGAAAAGAAAATGCTGTTGTTTCTTTTTTAATTATTTTTAATGGAGCATCTAGTAGATGCTATAACTGTTCATTATTGCATAATTTAACTCTTTCAATAATTTTCTATGGTTAGTTCTACTATCTGTATTTGATAGCTATGGAAATTCAAACAGAAACATTTAGAAACGTATCTAAATTACAGACCATATGTTCATATAATTCTCCTGGTTCACCAAGTTCTGAACAGTCTGACTGCCACTTTCAGCTTCCCAAATACATGAAGTGCTCTCTCATGGGCTTTAAAGTTTCCTCTGCCTGGCATACGCTTCTCTTGGGTAGTACTAAAACTGATTCATTCCTGTCTTTCAGGTGTTACCTCAATACTCATCTCCTTAAAGAGGCCTCACTTGGCTATGCTATTTGTTCTTTGTTTTGGCAGGGGAGGTTTGAGACAGAGTCTCACTTAGTCACCCGTACTGGAATGCAGTGGTGCAATTGTAGTCTTGATCTCTCAAGCTCATGGCATCCTCCGACCTCAGCCTCCTGTGTAGCTGGGACTATAGGCATGCCCAACTGTGCCTGGCTATTTGTAGTATTTTTTGTAGAGACAGGGTGTCTCAATATGTTGCTCAGGCTGGTCTTGAACTCCTGGCCTCAAAATCCTCCCACCTCAGCCTCCAAAAGTGGGGGGATTACAGGTGTGTGCCACTGCACCCAGCAGACTATGCTATTTGAATGAGCTCACCAGCCCACTTCTTTCCTTTATAATAGCACTCTGTATACTGCCTTCAGAGCTATATCTTAATCTTTATGGGCTGAATTGTATCCCCCACTCAATTCAGTTGTTGAAGTCCTAACCCATAATACTTCTGTATTAGTTTGCTTTGATGTTGCTGATAATGACCTACCTAAGACTGGGCAATTTACAAAAGAAAGAGGTTTAATGGACTTACAATTCCACATGGCTTTCACAATCATGGCAGAAGGTATGCCTCACATGGCAGCAGACAAGAGAAGAGAGCTTGTGCAGGGAAACTCCCCTTTTTAAAACCATCAGATCTTGTGAGACTTATTCACTATCCTGAGAACAGCACAGGAAAGAACTGCCTCCATGATTCAATTACCTCCTACAGAGTACCTACCACAACACATGGGAATTCAAGATGAGATTTGGGTGGGGACACAGCCAAACCATATCAACTTCCAAATGTAGATGTGTTTGGAGATAGAGTTTTTAAAGAGGTAATTAAGGTAAATGAGGTTATATGAGGAGGTCTTAATCCAGTATTAATAATGAAGAGATTAGAACACAGACACACACACAGGAAAGACCATGTGAAGACAAGAAGAGAAGATGGCCATCTATAAGTGAAGGAGAGAGGCCCTAAGAAGAAACCAACTCTGCTGACATCTTGATCTAGAACTTCTAGTTTCCAGAACTGTGAAGAAATAAAGTTCCTTTGTTTAATCCACCCAGGCTATGCTACTTTGTTGTGTCAGCCCTAGAAAACTAATACAATATTGTTTTGTTTTATTTTCTATTGTCCCACTTCTAGAAAATTGTACCCTAGATGCCAAAAGACTTTGTCTTATTTCCAATAATTTCCCCAGTGCCTGGCATAGTGACTTGGCATTTACTGAGTTCTCAACAAATGATCTCTGGATCAAAGAATGATAGTTAGATTGCAGAGCTATACTGCACCCCCATATTTGCCTAAATTTATATCTTATTCTCTTCCCCTATTTACCATATGCTTTCTGTAAACAGGCTATACCAAGGGCTTTTATAATAAACAAGGGGGTTTCTGACTTCCAGTTGTCCACATGGAGGTGTTTTAGTACAAGAATTCTGGATTTGAAATGCGGACACTTTATCCCAATACTTGGGAAAGAAGAGGAGCTACAGACTCCTTGTTTGTGTAGTCAAAATGGAGAATGACAATTTACACTCCACAGCATCAGTGTTAAAGCATGTCATGGAATAATCTAGCACAGTTGATATGCTCCTAACGTAGTTAATATGATACAAATAACTCAGGGATAACTGAAATGAAGAAGGACATCTATGTATCCAGTTATGAGGAACTGGAAAAGACAGAGGAGGGGAAATGAGATAGAGTCTGAAATAGTTAGCTCAGACATCATTTCACCCAGAAAATTTTCCATAACCTCCTACATTATTTGCTTCTAGAGCACCCTGTGCATATTTTTTTATTGTACTGCCTACTACATTGTAGTGACATTATATGTTTATACATATTTCTACCACCAGAACCGTATTGTTCAATTATCATGTCTTATTTATTTTTGTATCTCCAGCACTTACCATAGAGCCTATCATATAGTTGGTGCTAAATAAGTGTTCTGCATAATCTGAAATTGATATGAAGGATATCCAGTATATTTATAGGATATAAAGCAGCCAAAAAGTATATTCATTATTATTTACTTTGTTCTTGTCTCTTACATTCCATCTTGTTATTAATGGAGGGTCACTAATCATAAATTCTTTTACATATATAGAGATTATTGAAATTCGAGCTGGCCATTGAACAATGTGAAGGTTAAGGATGCCACCCCTGCACAGGTGAACACATGAGTGTAACTTTGGCTCCCCCAAAACTTAACTATTAACAGGCTATCATTGACCAAAAATAACAGTCAACTAACACATATTCCATTTATTATATGTATTATATACTATATTCTTACAATAAGTAAACCAAAGACAATATAATGTTATAAAGAAAATCATAAAGAAGAGAAAATATATTTACTATTCATTAAGTGGAAGAGGAGCATCATGGAGGTCTTCATTCTCTCCATCTACACATTGAGTAGGCTGAGGAGGAGGAGGAAGAGGGGTTATTTTTTTTGTCTCAGAGGTGGCAAAGTCAGAAAAAAATCCATGTATAAGCCTATCTGTGTAGTTCAAGCTTGTATTTTTCAGGGTCAGCTATATACATATCTGATGCTAGTCTTTTTCCCATTCATTGATCACCTGACTTCCTCATCCATGATTAAAAACACATTTATTGTGAAGTTTCCCTATTACTTTCTTCAAAGGCAATAATAGATTATAGACAAGTGTTTCAGATAAGTACCTCAGTCCCTCAGAGGTTAGCTAAGAGTTCAGCCTCACACAAATAATCTAAATGTCGTAACTCAGTCTGGTATCATGACCTTGCCATTCACTCTAGTTCAGCTTGTCCCTTAGAGTCTCTCTCTTTTTAATTCAATAAGGTTTAGAAAACAAATGCTGGGTGCTATAATAGCCAGGTCTACTGAGGGAGTCTAGGCAAGAACTAGGTCAGAATACAGAAATTCAAATAAGCCTAGAGTAGTCCATTGGGACCTATCTAGACATCCTCCTGCTCAAGGAGGGTATAAACTGTTATATTAGGAAAAACTCTGAAAGTTTTTGTCTTTCCTGAATCCGGGCAAAAAGTCAAAATATGTAACATCCAGGATATGATATACTGGTGTAAAAAATATCTTCTTTTTTTTTTTTTTGAGTAGTAGATATCCAATTACTTGAATTAGAACTGACTTTATTCTCTCAATATTATTTGTATAAACAAGTAAAGAAGAAGCAGAACTTGACTGAACTTAAATTGTAATGAGAGAAAATAAATTCTGTGAGGCAAGTTGTTTATGCTGAATTAAGCCTCAGGACAACTGAACCGTAAGCCTTATCATACACTGAGATGTAATACAGGGAAGACACTTGGAGAGGCTGTCCTTGACCCATAGAGTCTCCTAACCATTCTCTAACTCATTAACTAGTTTTATTGTTTTCTTATCATCTACTAATACTTGAATTTAACTTTTTTAAACTTGTTTATTGTCTATCTTCACCCTTTCTCTGAAAGAATAGAAGCTTTATCTTTTGTTTCCTGCTAAAGAGCACCTAGAACACTTCCCAAAAAATAGTTTGGGCTTAAATGGTCACAGTATCTACCATATAGTAGATACTGAAAAAAGTTTGCTGAATGAAGGGGTGATCAACTCATAACCTCTTTCCTGATATTTTTTAAAAATGTAAACTCTGATAATATATGTGCTGTCTGGACACAGGGAGGGGAACATCACACACCGGGGCCTGTTGGGGGGGTGGTAGGGCTAGGGGAGGGATAGCTGGGGGTGGGGGTATTGGAGAAGGATAACATTAAGAGAAATACCAAATGTAGATGATGAGGGGATGGATGGAGCAAACCACCATGGCATGTGTATACCTATGTAACAATCCTGCATGATCTGCACATGTACCCCAGAACTTAAAGTATAATTTAAAAAAAGAAATAAAAGGCATACAGATTGGATAAAGACCAAAGAAAAATTATTTCTGTCTAGGATTATAACTTTTTCATTGACAAATAAAAATTGTATATATTTACTGTGTGCAATGTGATGTTTTGAAATAAATATATGCATTGTGGAATGGCCAAATTAAGCTAGTTATATACCTTATTTTATATCCTTATATTTTTGTGATGAGAACACTTAAAATATACTTTTGGCAATTTTTGCTATTAACTATAGACACTATGTTGTACAATGAAATACTTGAACTAAAGTCTCCTTTCTAATTGCAATTTTCTACTCTTTGACTAAAATATTCTAATCCCACTTATTTTCCAAGCTTCCGGTAGCCCCTATTTCTGCTCTCTGCCTTTATGATTTTGCCTCTTTAAGATTCCACATATGTGAGATCATGTGATGTTTGTCCTTTTGTACCTGGGTTATTTCACTTAACATAGTGTCCTCCAGGATTGCCCAGGCTGTGGCAAATTACAGAGTTTTCTCATTGTTAAATAGTGGATAATATTCCATTGTGTATATATTAAGCTAATCCTATCAAACTACCTCTGTAATTTTTCACAGAAGTAGAAAAACTATTCTTAAATCCATATAGAACCAAAAAAGAGCTCAAATAGCCAAAGCAATCCTAAGCAAAAAGGACAAAGCCAGCGGCATCACATTACCTGCCTTTAAACTATGCTATAAGGCTATAGTAACCAAAATATTACAGTACTGGTACAAAAACAGACACATAGACCAATAGAACAGAATAGAAAACCTAGAAATGAAGCCCACACTTACAGCCATCTAATCTTCAACAGGCCAACAAAAGTAAGCAATGGGCAAAGGACACCCTAAGAGGTGCTGGGATAGCTGGCTACCCATATGCAGAAGAATGAAACTGGATCCTCATCTTTCACCATGTCCAAAAATTAAGATGGATTAAAGATTTAAATGTAAGACCTCAGAATATAAGAATTTCAGAAGGAAATCTAGGAAATTCCTTTCTAGACATTGGCCTTAGGAAAGAATTTATGACTAAGACCTCAGAGGCAATTGCAAAAAAAAAGAAAAAATTGATCAACAAAGTAAACAGACAACCTACAGAATGAGAGAAAGTATTCACAAGCTATGCATCCAACAAAGATCTAATATACAGAATCTATAAGGAACTTAATAAGCAAAAATAAATAACCTCATTAAAGGGTGAACAAAAGACATGATAAGACTCTTCTTGAAAGAAGACATACAAGCAGCCAACTAACATATGAAGAACTGCTCAGCATCACTGATCATAAGAAAAACCCAAATCAAGACCACAATGAGATACACTTCACATCAGTCAGCTATTATTAAAAAATCAAAAACAACAGATGCTGGTGAGGCTGCAGAGAAAAGGGAACTGCTTATACATTGATGGTTAGAATGTAAATTAGTTCAGTCACTGTGGAAAGCCGTTTGCAGATTTCTCAAAGAACTTAAAACTACCAACCAGCCCAGAAATCCTATTATTTGCTATATATTCAAAGGAAAATAATTTATTCCCCCAAAAAGATACATGCACTCTATGTTTATGGCAGCACTATTTATAATATCAAAAACATGGAATCAACCATCAATAGTAAACTGGATTAAGCAAAGGTGGTACATAGACACCATGGAGTACTACACTGCCATAAAAATGAACACAATCAGGTCCCTCAAAGCAACATGGATGGAGCTGGAGGTAATTATCCTAAGTGAATTAGTGCAGGAATAGAAAAATACTACATATTCTCACTTATAAGTGGGAGCTAAACATTGGGTATTCATGGACATAAAGATGGCAACAATAGATACTGGGGACTATTAGAGAGGGGGAGGGAGGGAGAAGGTCAAGAGATGAAAAACTATTTGGTGCTATACTCACTACCTGGGCAATGTGATCAATAGTACCCCAAAGCTCTGCAGCATGCACTATACCCATGTAACAAACTTCCACGTATACTCCCTGTGTCTAAAATAAAATTTGAAACTATATTTAAAAAAAGACAATTTAATTATTAGTATAGGTGAGATGCCCATTAAAGTTCAAACGCTGTACGGAAATTACCATTGGAATTGTTATTGCTTTGATTTCTTTGAATGATAAACAAGCATGTATAGAAGAGAGAAGCAAAGGCCATTAACAGAGAGATCCTCTTATGTAGGGCTTCTCACCCTGTTAGTTAGACTAATGATTGGATTTTGGCTGTGTCACTTCATGGGTGAACTTGGATGATCTATTTACTCTCTGTAAGCAACAAGGTATTTATCTGATTATCTTCATGGCAGGCACATTAAATTAGATAATGTAAGTAAAATGCCTAATGTGTTCTCATGAATTCTAGCTATTCTAGAAACAATTGCTAGTATTGTTCTTTCTTCTACGCTTTTTTCACTTTACACATATGTTTATGAAATATGGTCACTTAAATGACCTTTAAAAGTATCTGATTGTGTGTATGTGTAAACATGTGCTTTCTCTTTAGAGAGGATATGTAAGTACACAGAAGAAAGGAGGGTATTGATAATGACATATCAGCATTCAAATATGAAAGGTAGAACCATTATTTATGGATTTCAGAAAGAAAATAATAAATTTATATTCCAGGATATCCTTCCTGAGACCAACTTTGTTCACACTTGTTGATTGTCCTTAGGTTCTGCAGAAAGACTGACCAGTCTGTGTTCTGTATTTTTAAGTGATAAAATGGTTCCCTTCCAAAATGCACCATTACTGGCAGTGTGGTGGTGGGCAAAGCTTTACATTCTCTGGACCTCATGTGTAATATAACCAAGAATGATCTTGATTTGTATCTCTAGTTATTTATATAACATTTATTGAGTGTCTACTACATGTGTAATATTATACTAGTTGCCTCAAATTCATCAATGCACAAACAACTCTGCCCTCTCAGAGCTTAACTAGAGAGGTAAATAGACAACACAAAAATAAGCTTACTAAATAAGAAGCATTAGGTAAAAATATCCTTAAATTATAAAAATTCAACCAGGGAAAGAGGGGTTAGGAGCGTTGAGGGTAGGTGCTTGGCAGAATGAAAATTAAGTAGGTCATCAGGCTAAGTGTCAAGGAGAAGTTGAAATTAGGCCAAATACTTGAAAGTAGTGAGATAATTAGTCAAGAAGGTATCTGTGGGAAGAATGTTCTAGAATGATGAAACAGCTAGAGTTAAATTTCTCAGGTAGATGCCTGCCTCATATGTTCCAAAAACAAGGAATTTTTGTAAAAACCAAAGGAAGTCATGCTTACATGGGCAATTTGTCAGCTATGAAGTGACACACGTTAATGTAGTTGCTGTCCTGGTTAGCCCTCCTCTGCCACCATGCAGCCATGGCAACATGGGCAACTGACTTCTCTTGACTCCATCTTCTCTTTTAAAGGGGATCTTGGAAGCTACAGCCCCTCCTAGTACAAAAACTCTATAATTAGTGTAATTTTGCTAATTCTTTTATCTTTAATTTTTTTCTTGTGCATTTACCATAATGAAAGGAAACCAAACAGTCAGATGGGTATGATAATTAATGAGAAAGGGGAAAGAGTTAAACAAAAAATATTTTTAATATAAATAACTGCCATTGTATCAGTTAGACCGCAGACGTAAACTATATTATTTTTTAGGTTAATAAAAGTAATACTTCAAATTTATCAAAGCCATAAAAAAGTGTCCAAAATTATTGGCAAGCAGGAGTTGTGATAAATACAATGCAGCATCATGGATATGATCCTGGAACCAAAAATCTGGTGAAATTCGAATGAAGTCTACAAATTTAGTTAATAGTGCTGTACCTATGATAATTTGATAAATGCACCATAGTTATGTAAGATGTTACCATTAGGGAAAGCTAGGAGAAGGGAATGGGAATGCAAGCAAGCGTTCTCTGTACTATCTTTACAAGTCTTTTTGTTCCCCAATTCAATATTAAATTCTTTTTAAAAAGTATACAGGAGAACATTGCCTCATAATTTATGCTTTCCTTGAATGTCAATATTCATTACTAATTTTTAATTTTTAGAAATTTGTAAACAAGATATAAATAGCTTCATGAATGTATAAAAATAAAAGTATGTCTTCCTTAAAATAACATTTTTGTTTAATAAATTTAAATGGAATACAATCAATAAGCCCAAAGGAAGGAAAAACAAAACTATAAAAGTATTGTCCAAATAAAAACATCTGGAGAAAATACTTAGCTACAAAGTGAAAGACAGCAAAATCCTAGCCTGTCTAAGCTTGAAAATAAAATCCCCTAAAATGATTTAGTACAGAATCTTGCACATAATAGGCAAAGATGTGTTTGTTTATTTAATGTGAAATAATGGCTCTATTTATGTAGCCACTAAAACCTGCAGACATTTCTGATGAGAGATGCTGTGACAGAATAAAGTTTTCTACATAGGAACATTCCCAATTATATGTCAAACAGGACCTGGCATAATTTTCTCTGTGTTTGCCACACCTCCTCCTTACCAAGAACCCTTCACTTATAAAATAGAGTTGGCAATATCTCTCCTTGACCTTGAGAGAATATTAAAAGAATAAGTAAGATAATGTCTGAATAATGGTCTGGGATCTCAGATGAAGGAATTCTGTCACTGCAATGTAAGAAACAAAATTTGTCTTTTTTGTTTTATTTTTTAAGTGGGTGATTAATATAATGGCTAATATATGCATCTGTCTTAAAGCTCAGTATGACCATTTTTTATGTCTAACAAAACAATTGGTCTACTTGCAATCAGTATATCTTATTCTTCATCAGAGCACAACTTCTTGGCAACAAATTGCCAAGAAAATCACATTTAATTGGCAGGCAGCAGGAGGCTATGAACACTATCCCATTGTCAGGATGTTCCAAATTTGGGACAGCAAGGCCAAATCTGAAGACAGAGTTCTCTGCAATGTGTCACACTATTTGATTTGTGCCAGTGGAAAATACTTGGACGTGAGGCAAAGGCTACAGGGAAGCACTGCCCAGTGTGATATAATCAGGATATGAATAAGGGAGGGATGATTCCCAGGTTCTGCTTGTTGAAATAGCCTATCAGAGAAAAGAGAAAGAGGAAATAATTTTTACCGAAAAGAGTAAATTTAAACTTATCAGCTAAACTCTCAAAAAGAAGGAGTTTTATAAGCACTATTGGTATAAATAATCATTTACATACAACAGAAAGAACAGACACAATGGGATTAGAAAATGATTATCTTTCTTCATAAAATGCAACTATGAAGAATGCCCAAATAGAAAGTATACAGAGCAAAAGGGGGGGAAAAACAGGCATAATAGTTCTTCCTAATCCTCATTCAAACTTGAAATTCTGAATATGATGTGAATAGAGAATACACTACAGGATTTCCTGATGACTTGAAATGGTTTTATCAGGGGTATCAACATGATATTTCAAAGATTTGGTATTTTTCTGCATATGAAACTGGATCCATGTATTTTGAAAGATCTTATCAACCAGAAGAAATGAAAGGAATTCTTACTCAGCTGCTTTGCTGGCCATTCTTAACTCTGAGCCTTTCCTTTACATTTAGCTACTCCCTTGGCATATTCACATGCCTGAGCAAATTGAAAATGCAATGAGAAATGTACTTTCTCGTGGTATTTCTAATTGGAAATAACACAAAGCCTTTACCATATTACACCTAAAGGAAAATTCTCTCTGAAAGCATGTTTCCCATAATATATCCTACTGGCTTTCATAGGTGGACACTCAGCAAAGGGCCTTTGGCTGTACATTGTGTGGTGAAGAGCAGCATCAACGTTGAACTTATTAGGCTCAGCCACCATGCAAACATTTAAACACTTTCTTACCAGAATGTTAAAGTGCTTGCATAGCCCACCGAGGTAATGCATCACTTGTGATTTCTAGAAATATAGGTTCTCACTAGTGTGCGTGGTGAATTAGGGTGGAGGACTACATAAAGCAAGATACTGACAGATCCTACTTAATGCTACTTTTGGTTGAGAAAGGAAAGAAGGAAGTAAGGAGAAAGGGAAGGAGGAAAGGAAGAAAGGAAGGAAACACTGAAGGAAAGAAGGAATGTAGGAAGAGAGGGAAGGAAGGAAGGAAAAGATGAAGGACAGGAGAGAGCAAGGGAGGGAGGAGAGACAGAAGGGGGAGAAGAATATGGCTTTATAGAGGAAGAGATTTATAGGAATTCTGCCTTTCATAGACTGATTATAGTCAATCATTTAAAAAGCAAAATAATCTCTCAGGGGTTCCCTAATTGATCATGCATATTGCTTCAATACAAATACCAACTGTAACAAAAATGTAAACATTAATTTGAAGTAAAATTCAGGTTTCATTTGCCTTTTCAGCAGCAATGGACTTTTCTGTTAAGCATAAAAATAATTTTTTATTTAAATAATAGCTATTCTCCTAATAAGTAACATTTTATTTAGAGGACATTATTATATACTTTATTTACAAGGAGGAGAATAGGAGAACATTTCAGTTTGATAAAATAAGTTTTAAAGATTTACTAATCTGTAAATTATGAATTTGTAATGCTACTTCTGCTTTGAGTGTAATTTTTGAAATCCATAGTTTAAGAATTTTTAAAACATTAAATTTCAAACCCACCTTCACACTATTGCCTTGCCATGTAGTCTGAATAATTCTGTTTGTTCAAGATAGAAATATTTAAATTATACAAATCATTTTATTCTGCTATATTAAGGACTTGATCAGAAAATGCTAAGCAGCCAAATGTTTATAATTTGTAAAATTCAGTTGATTTTTAATCAGAATTAAAGGAAATAAACCATCTTGTCTTTCAAAAATAAAACATATAAACAATTATTCAGCCCCATTTTATTTCTATTACAATGTATGTATAGTGATGAATTACTAATTCAATAGAGGGCAATATGGTATAATGGAAAGACCAAGGGATTTAAAGTCAAAAGACATTTGTTTGAGTCCTGGTTCTGCAATTTACTAGATACGTGACCTCAGGCAATTGATTTAATCTAGCTCAATGTGTTTCTTGTACCTCTTGTGGGGATAAAATGGGGTAATGTCTGTAAACGTCTGTTCCACCCAATAGTAGGCATGAAATGGTCAAAAGGCTGTCCTCTGAGCTACAGCAACCAGGGAGAGTATTTAACAGCATCACATAAGAGTGTCATGGTGCTGCATAAAGGAGGAATCAGTTTTCAACTTAGACCTCAAAAAGAAAGTTACTTTTCAGCCCAAGAGCGTACAAAATAATCCTCCCCATGCCTCAGTATGGTAGATAGAACACTGTGGATGAGAGATGAAATACAGACATAAAACAGTGCACCAAGACTGAAGAAAAAAGGAAACACCACTCCTGAAGCATTAGATTAATTCAGCAGACAGACATTCTGCAGCATATATGGGAAATAATAAACCACCACAGAAAATTAACTGATAAAAGTGTGGGTACTGGGAATAAACTGTGAACTATGGCAACCAAAGAGAATGAGATGATTTACAAATATTCAGAACTGTGAAAAATATACTTCTTGATAGATATGGAACAAGAACATGATGATAGTAGTGAGGATTAGGTGAATTTGAAAGGAAAAGAATTAATACCATACCAGAAACAAAATTATTTGTCTAGTTTGTATGTATGTGTATATAATGTGTATGTATGTGTGCATATTAGATAGATGTATCACACTAATGTGTGTGTGTCTATATATATATTACACATATAATTTATTGGATGGTAAAATGCACAGACTTCATTCCAGGCTTTGGTCAGTCTTATCTACTATGTTGTGTCCCACTGCCAAGTTGAGTTACATGTAAAGTCTGGATGTTGTTATAATATGTAACTGTACTTGAAAGGAAAGGGCTCTACTCTACTTTAGAAATTCAGTTAAGATATTAGTGCCCCAGTTGCATAAATGTCAGTAAACCACCTTGCTTAGTGAAAACTCTGTTTTTGTTTGGGGCTGTTGCACTGAAAAAAGATCTTAGGAAACTTAGAAGCTTGTTTGAAAACTTCACTATTCCAAACTGTATCCCAGGTACTGAAATATCTTCGACCAAAGAATGGTCCGTCTCTGTCTGGAAATGCCTTTGAGCAACACCTCTGAAAAAGATGCCTATGGAAGAGAAATAAAGTTTTATGCATTCATCTTTTGGAGTCAGTCAGCTTAAACACATGAATTAAACAATCAGTAGAATAGGGATGACGGTAAGAACATTCTTATATTTAACTTTAGAAAACATAAAGCATTATATTGTAAATATAAGGTATAATAACTGAAATGTGATGTGAGGATTAATGTGGAATTTTCATGGACTTACCTGTATCTTGTTCATCACCATTACTAAGTTATAACAAGATAGAAGCGGGATCCAAGCTGTGCCTAGAGATTGGGTCTGGGACATTCTGCCAACTGAGGAACAACTAACAATCACAATAACACTCCCTCTCTCCTGAGTAGGTGTTTATACTCTGCATTAAATGGAAAATTCATTCATGTTGTATTGTCAACAAAATTATAAAAAATCAGAATTTTTATGAAAACAGTGTTTTCCTCTTAGCTTTCATCTTTCACTGCAGTGTGGTTTCTTAAGGGAGGTAGATATATTTGCACTTGGTAATTATGAGCCTAATTATGTTTTAAAGCATAGGAGGCATTTTAGGAAATACTCTATGGTCTGTAGATTCTTATCTATAGCTTTGTAGTTTGGGTGCACAGGTCTACACAAAAAATTAATTTTACAACAAGTTTCTATAAAAGCTATTCAGAAGATGATGTTTTGGAACTGATTAACCCAAACAGGCCTAATCCTTTTCCAGGAAGTGTTCTATGATGATGATTCCCCAAACTTACCCAGGTGGAATGCCAGTAGAGTGGCTGTCTTCCTTAGAAAGGAAATGTTAAGCAAGCTTCCTTTTCAGTATCTGAAGAGGTAGACACTCTTCTAGGACTTTTTTTTTTTAATGTGTATTTTATTTTTTAAGTTTTAATAGCCCTGTGAAGAAAATATGACTTTCACTGAAGGAAAACTGGTGCCCAGAGAAGGTGAGTGACTTCTATGACATCGTACAACTGGGCAATGTTGTAACAAAGTTTTGAACCTAGGTGTTCTGATTCCAGAGTCCCCATTATTAACCTATACATTGGCTTTAAACCTTCCATCCCCTATAGTCTTTACCTATGTTCCCTAACAAGTGCCCTCCAGTGAAATCATCTGCTTCTAGAGCTGAAATTTAGCTTAGCCAGCTGATCCAGGGATTTGCTCTTTAATTGTACTTGCCCACAACATTTACACAGATGCGATAAAGATATTGATCACTTAAAATCCATGAATATCCAGCTCCACTTCATGCAGCACCAAGTGTAGCATTTCTTTTTTCTTTCTGCCTTCTACAGAAGCCTAAGTTGATATTAAAAGGTTGTGGTAGCCTGAAACCTGCTTTCAGACAATCAGCTTAAGTCATTGACTCTTCAGTGTTATCCTATTTATAACAGTTCATTATATTGTACTTAATATGAAATTACAATGACTCACTCATAAGTGCAGCTTTCTTAGACTTAATTAGACACTGAAGAATTATTAAACATTTGACAGCATATTGTACATTTGATCTTGGTATTGAATTCTCATTGATATTAATGCACACACAATGTAATATAACATGTTCCTCTGACTGTGAGCTTATGTAACTTTTCTCAATTTAACAGCTTTTTGGATACCCGATTCTCTTGGATATTCGGCACATAAATGTTTTCTAAGAAGCTAGATGTTGCTCTTAATTAAAGATAAGACAATTTGATCAGGTAAAGAACAGTGTAAAGACCATTTCAATTAGGGGAAGGTCATCTAGTTTCTAAATTTCAAGTCTTCCCCTGACTATGTGAAATATCAGATGTGTTATTTAACTGTATCAGTTTCCTCATCTCTAAAAATCAATGTATTAAAAAGATGGTTCCTATCCCTTTTTAGCTTTAAAATATAATGATTTAACAAATTGATTTTGTAGATTCCATCACAGAAAGAGCCATTTTACTTAATGAGAAATCTGATTTCACCAAATTCAAGGACCTCATAACTCTTGTCAAGTTGTTCATTTTAATAGGCTGAAGATGAGTTCTACATGTATTAATCTTACATTTCTTCCTTATTTATTAAGGTCTTGAAAATATTTACCTTGTTAGAAAGACATAATTGAGTAGGAAAATGAACAAATTGAAATTCAATAGCATTTTTAAAAAGATATATATTCAAGTATTAAGTTAGTAAATAAACAATTCTTATACTACAAAACGTATATATAGGAAACCTGTGTAGGTTTCTGTATAGGAGCATGTAAATACTTAGCTCAGCTCCTGATCAGTTTCAGCAGCACCACCAGCAGGGCATACTGCTCTACAGAATGGATCTTCTAGTTTAAACACATTTTCAAGCTTCTTAGATTTATTAGTTGTTGAAAAAATGATTATTAGTAGAAGAAAAATAAATGTTAACTTTCTGCCATCTAATATGTAATCATATACAAATGTAGCATAATAAACTGTTTTTTATTACAATTTCTTCACCTGAATAGAAATTATAGTGTTAGCACTTTCAAGAGATGGTTCTATCTGCATGCAGAGTGAGGGAGAGTTCGCATAATGGTCTGTAAGGCATATCAAATTTGTTCTGTGAGGTAGATAAAGGTCTTTTAAAGGTCTTACTCCACTTGTGGAATGAATTTCTTATCATGTATGAATTCTGAGTATAACATGTTTTCCCCCCCTCTGAAATGAGATTTGTTTTCAAAAAGAAGAAAATCGCTAAAGAATTTCACTGTATAGTAGAGCATTTTTTAATTAAAGAAAAAATATATCTGGCATGATTATTAGCATTAAAAATCTCTGTGTATTATACAAACATTGTTTAAAAAGTATACATATATATTTACTCATGGAAGGAAGGAAATATGAACCCTGAAATTTGACCATCAGGAATAAAACTCCATTTAGATAAAAAAAAAAAAAACCCTGGGGGAAGGGGACATACACCTTTTCCCTCTCTGAAACATATGTAAGGGAAAGTTGAAAAGATATGCTAAAAGCATATTTTTCTCTTGCTTAGGATTCATCTTCACAGAGGTTTCATTTGTAATAATGCTTTTAAAATATTTTAAAGCTTGGCTAAAAGATTGAGCCTCTTATGCCTGATATCATGTAATGAATTTCCAATACAATATATGTTATTCTTCACAACCATATAAACATTGACATAATTATTATTACTATCATAGTTATGTAGATATTGATGTAACTATTACTATCATAGATATGTAGATACATCTACATATCTATAATTGAAATGGAGGTGCATAGAGACTGAATACTTGTTTAACAAACCTTACTGAATTCCTTATATGTACCAGTTATTTCAGTAGTCCAGGAAGCAAGTAACTGCCTTGCCCCTAAGAAGACAAAATACTGAGGGAAAAAAAAGCAATGTGTGTGTGTGTGTGTGTGTGTGTGTGTGAGATATTGCTTTTTAATCATATATATGATGATTATTATATTTGGCACTAAATACAATACATTAATTATATTATTCCAGAGGTAGTCATGTGAGAAACATAAATTCAAACATTTTAACTTAATATAACAGTTTTTACATTTCTTGATGCATGAGAATATAACCAGCATGAGGACAAAACTGTTTTATTCACTGCTGTACTCATATTTAGGTAACTGGCACATAATAGATCCTCAAAAATATTTTGTTGCATGAATTAACATGGAATAAAATCATAGCCCTTTTTCTTATTTCCCTCACTCATGCTAAAGATATAATCTGCTATGATTGCCATGGCCTTTTGTTCATGATACAGATTTAGCCAAAAGTTGTTGAATAAATGAAGAAATAAACCATGAATAATTTTAATGCCAATTTGGAAGTATTACATTGACTGATAAAACTTACTGATGAAAGTATTTTCCTGTTTATTTTCGACCAAATGTGACTATTTTACATCATTCCAATGATATAAAAATATACTGCCTTACCCACAAATTATTTTTATTTTCTGTGTCTCAAGTTTTATGGCTATTTCAGGTATCTACAATATTGTAACTGATATTTATTTTCCTTTTGCATTTTTCTATTATAACTGAGAGTCCTGTGTAGATGGAATATATCAGGCAGTTAAACTAAAAGCAAATGGGAAGGAATTATAAAGATAAATCAATAAAGACAAAATATATTTTAGAGAAATACTATGACATTTTCAGAGAAGGTAGATATAGTAGATTTACATAGTCTCTCAAAAGCAGTTAATCTTATCAGAAAATGTTTAGAGTTTCTTTTTTTACATAAAGTGTTTCATAAAAGAGAGTTTCTAATAATTTAAAATTACAGTTCAGGATGAAATGCCTCAATTGAAGGAGGTTACTGATAGAGAGTTTAATTACTGGTACATATAAGGTTTTTTTAGATTATAAATACAAGATTTGGCACTAAACGAAATATAAAAAGCAATATATATATTGCTTTTTATTATATATGTGATTATTATAAGATTTGTCAAGGTTAATATAGCTGGGAATAAAACATACTTCTGCTTTCCCAGTTTAATAGTATAGCTACCTAGCTTTCTTTGGGTTTATAAGACTGTACTAGAAGGTAAAAAAATCAGGCTGCCATCTGGAAATATGGGGTTTTCTATTCACTGCTTGAATTCTAGGCTCACCTTTATGCACCTTGGAACTATTAAATACTGTGAGTCAGTCAAAATAAACACTTTCAAATTTAAAACATTTACTATATCATCAAACAATGTTGCTATAAACGTCCATGTTTGTTCTCTTGGATGCACATGCATATGTGTGTTCCTCTAGAGAATATGTCAACAGTTGAAATCAATTATTGATATCTATATATTGCCATCTAAAATGGCTTTCTAATTCATACTTCTAGTATATTATTTCAAAATTCTTATGTCTTGTACACTTTACTGATAGTTTAAATTAGCACACTTTTTGTTTTTCACCAATCTTACATTCAAAAAAGATCAATTGGTGCTTTAATTTTGCATTTTCCTGATTACAAGTGAGGTTAAACAATATTTATCAATTAGACATAGTCCCTCTTCTGATAATACTCTGTTCTCATCCTTATTCTTAACTTTTGTTGTCTTTTTTCTTATTAGTAGTTATTCATATAGTTTGAATGTTAATTGCTTTATTCTATTTAGTTCAAATAATTTGGATAGTCTATTACTTGTATGATATTTTTATTTAAATATATAGTTACATGTGTACATATTAAGCTTCTGTGCATAGACTTGTTTCAAATTCAAAACATAGTTTTCTATATTATTACCTAAGAAGTTATTTTTTAGAGTGTTTGTCAATTTCATATAGGCTTTATTAGGAATTTTGATGTGTGCATATTTCCATGTGGGTGAACAATACCATTTATTATGTAACATATTCTTTTTTCCACTGATTGACAGACCATTGTTAAAAGCTACTAAATTTTCTTATGTACATGAGTTAACTTCTTTTCACATTACCATATAAATATCATCTAATTTTTAATCATTACTTATGTAAACTTAAGTTTTATTTATTACTTTGTCCATTAATACTATTCACATCCCTATTCTACTCCCTACAACTATATTTCATTTCCATCAGTATTCTTTGAGAACTCTGTAGTGGTAAACTTACAGAGCCTCTGTATTTCTGAAGATGTCTGAATTTCAATTTCATTGAATAGTCATTTGGCTGGGTTTATGACACTAGTTAAAATGTTCACCCTCAAGTTATCCTGCCCATTCTTCTTAAGCATTGCTGATGAGAAGTCTGATGGCAGTTTGATTCTCATATATTTGTAGGTAATATGGATATTTTTTCCTCTTCTCTCACACTGAAGAAGGTCTAAGATTTTTCCTTTATTATTTTTTACTTTATTTAAACTCACTGTGTTTGCTTTTGTGAAGGTTTTCTTTTGAAATTTATTTCTACTGAGTCCTTAATAGACCCCATCAATCTCAAAACTTACATCTTTCTTTAGTTTTAGGAAATTCTCCCTGCTTTCTCTTCATTGTATCTATTCTTTCTTTGTCAAACTCCTACTGAAATAATTTTAAAAATTCTTAACGCGTCCTGCAAGAGAATTTTTTGAATGTCACATGTGTATATTTTTATGCTGTAGTATGAGAACACTTCTTTCCTCATTCAACCAATAAGCCAATTTTCTTTCACCTAACTCCATTCTGTTATTCATTTCAACAACTGAAGTTGTATTTTGTACTAAAAATTATTTCAGTGACCTCTGCTAATTCTTTTATTTCACTTAGAATTTTAATACAATTTAAAGTCCTCTACAGCTTACATTTACTAACTCTGCTTACTTTGTTGTATTATTTTTTGAGTAGATCATCACTCACTCATGATGTTGGTGGATGTGGTTTGACTGTGTTCCCACCCAAATCTCATCTTGAATTATAGTTCCCATAATATCTACATGTTGTGGGAGAAACCCAGTGAGAGGTAATTTAATCATGGGGACAGTTATCCTCATGCTGCTCATGCTGTTCTTGTGATAGTGAATGAGTTCTCACAAGATCTGATGGTTTTATGGGTGCTTTCCCCCCTTTTGGTTGGCACAGTTTTAATTTTTATTAATATGTAACAGATGGTATCAGGGTATATGTGATATTTTGATATTTTCACATAATATGTTATTGTCAAATAAAGGTAATTGGAACATTCATCACCTTAAACATTTAGTTGTTAATGTTGTGGCTTGTTTTCTAATTTCTAGTCTCTTTCAGATGCATACTTTTGTAAAATGCAAAGTCATACACTTGGATTTCCTGGTAATATTAAACTTCAGTAAAAGTTTCTAAATGCTTATGTTTTCTATTTATCTCACTGAGGACCAGTAAGAAAATTTGCAGATTGACCTCAGTTTACAGATCACACTTTGAATGGGACTGTTCTGTTGGATAAAATGCCATCTTCTTTTAGTGGAAATGCAGAGGGGTTCTCTGGTTTGCATTTGCTTACATCTTTGTACACTGCTGACTGCCTCCCACTCTCTGCTTCATCAGGCTATCGGCAAGTCCCGGAAGATGATGCAGGCCCTCACATCATTGTGCCTATGTGCAGATTGCCTAGAATTATTTCTCTTACTTGCTAAAGCAGCAATCTCCCATAATATTTGCTTTTTTAAAGACTGAGCTCAAGCATCATTTCATTTTAAGAACTCCCTGACTTTATGAGATAGTGATGAACCTTCCTCCTCTCCAGTCCTTTAGTTATACTATTCTTTAACAGCCTCTATGAGACCACTGTGGTTTTTATCTATGTTTGCTTATTGACCCTCCTTCAATCAGAGTATTAACTTCCTTACTGTTTATGTTCTTGTTTCTTTGTATCTTAAGAGCATAATGGCACAATCCTTGGGACATGGAAAGTGTTTGACATGGTTTGGCTCCATATCCCCAGCCAAAATCTTGTCTCAAATTGTAATCCCCATAATCCCTATATATTGACAGTGGGACCTGGTGGGAAGTTATTGGATCATGGGGGCAGTTTCCCTCATGCTGTTCTCATTATAGTGAGTGAGTTCTCATGAGATCTGATGGTTTTATAAGTGTTAGATAGTTACCTCTACACACGCTTTCTTCTCTGTTGCCTGCCGCCATGTAAGATGTGTCTGCTTCCCCTTCTGCCATGAATGTAAGTTTTCTGAGGCCTCCGCAGCCCGTAGGACTGTAAGTCAAGTAAATCTCTTTTTTAAAACAAACTACCCAGTCTCGGGCAATTCTTTACAGCAGTGTAAGAATGGGCTAACAGTGTTTCATGATTACATATTTAGTAATAAATGCAAATAATAATTGCATTAACATGTAAGAGAAAACACAAAAATCTAATCATATTAAATATAGAACTGGGATTTTTTGAGAAATATGTTATGAATTACTATCCCTAACATAGGCACTGAAATTGTCTACTAGTACAAAGCATGTATCTAGTTTAAATATTCTCATAGAACATTCAGTTAAACTCCTCTTCATTAATTTTGCTTTGAAGTGCTTATTTTTGGCACTCAAGAATTTCCCTTTTATATTTTTGATTTGCTAAGTAAATATTAAATTATTATATTTTATATTCGCTGCTTTGTGCTTGGTACGGAGGAGTTTATGATGTCGGTCACCTTATTCAATTTCTCTATCAGGTGAACTGTGTTTATGTTAGGCTGGGAATTTGTCCCTTATTTTCTGCACAATGTGAGGGCCAGAGCCAGATCATGGGTTCTGAACCAATACTCCCAATCTGTGACATCCTGACCTAATAATTCTGCACATTAGACATCTAATTGAGGCCTATAGTCACTCTGTACTGAAATTCACTCATTCATACTATGGGATTATTAAAGTACCGACTGGCATTAAGGTCTTTAGGGAATTCTCTATCCTTTTCTAAACACATTTCAATGTAATATTTTGAAAATCATTTGCACTGCAGTAAGTTTTCTAGCAGTTGGCAAGTATGCACATCAGAATTCTGCTTCTAGAAACAAGTGCCATTCACAAATTTTGTAATTAAATGCATTGACTTGAATGGTATCTCTGATACAACAAATGAGAGCTTCCCATCAGGTAAAAAAATTGACTTCAAAGTTTATTTTCCATTTAGTGCCAATATAGTTTCACTGTTTTCATTTCTATTGCATGTTAAAATGGTGCTGAAGTAACTTCAGGACTATAGAAGAAAGACTACAGAAGTTTCTTTTCCTACAAATAAAGAAGAGTAACAAAGAAAATGGGTAAACAGATGAAAAAAGCATTTATAATAAGATAGGGACACAAGTGTATACCATAAATAGTGATGTGCTATCCAGGGATAGAGAAAAAGAAGATACCAGATACCACAAGCAGGAACCATTTCTCCACCCCAGAAGCTAGCTATGACAGAAGACAATGAGTTACCATTATCTTGAACATTTTTGTTGATACCCTACAAACAACTTTACAGAAAACAGACCGTAGGGCATGGGTAGGAGTCCAGAAGAAAACACGTGCCATTAACATGAAAAAATAGAAAACCTCTAAAAACAGGAAAGTTGTCTCACCATTCTTCCTAGATGGAAAGAAGGTGGGGGGAATATGCTGGATAATCAATCAGCATGATTTAGTCTCTTCAACCTCAAACAAGCAATTTTAAGAATAGGTGGAAAAAATGAGGATCTGAGAGAGGGCAAATGAGGTGTTGGGAGAATCAAATAAAACTTCACTTGACATTTTACTCCTCCAAAGAGAAGTAATAATGACATGAGCCAAAACATTGAATTCAACTATGAGAAGGAAATGAGTTTTAAAAACTCCTACAGAGGTAGGAATGAAAGGAAATTTTCTTCATTAGATAAAGGTTATGTTAGTGTAGCTCCTCAGAGAAGAAAACAGATGTCAACACAGGATTGAATGTACAAGTATTTTATTAAACGCATGTATG
Organism: Ateles fusciceps; assembly: GCA_036589455.1. NCBI lineage: Eukaryota > Metazoa > Chordata > Mammalia > Primates > Atelidae > Ateles > Ateles fusciceps. The sequence goes on along the minus strand of JAZHEH010000251.1, from coordinate 4,085,855 downwards.
AGAGAACAAGGAAAGGGAGCCGGGAGCTGGGGAGAGCTATCAGGCCAAGAGGCAAGTCAGATCCTATGTGAAGGAAAGAAGGTTGTGTGGAAGCATCTGAGACTGTTAGACAGTTTAAGGAAGATTCAGCAAGACTGTCAGGGAGTCCTTAAGCCAAAGTCAGCCATCAGTGGAGTACCATGTGTTCTAAGAATGGGCCTAACCTAGATTCCTACCATGCTCAGTCATTGGCTAGAAGCAATCCGTTGAAAGCATGGCAGAGCAAACACAGCAATAAGTTTCAGAGTGTGGCCACTGGGCCTTGGGTCAATTACCCTCCATTTCCTATAATGCTAAGTCTTCAAAGTACATTTTCATGGCTGCTGTAAAGATATATACACAAACTGCAGCAAACATCATAGTTGAAAATGGAAAAATAGAAGCATTCTCAAACTTAATAGGAAGATACATTATATTGATGATTTGAGCTAGTGCAATATGATAGGTAAAGTAGAGGGGAAAAAACTGGAAATGAAAGGCACAAATGTTATAATTTGTAGATAATATAGTTGCTTATAAAATCCAAGTGAATCTACTTGTAAATTCTAAACTCTACTAGTTAGATAATTCAGCAAGTTAACTGGGTATAAGGTTAACATGAAATAATCTTATACAAAAGCACAAACAAAATTTATTAATCCTCCAAATGAATAAGCAAAAAACAGATACAAAAACATGTGAAGAGAAAGCATTCTATTTCAATTCGATTAGGAAAAAAAAAAGCCTGACATTTCTATTGGTAAGGGTTTAGGGAAAATTGAAACCTGTAGCAATGCTGGTCAGAGGGTATGCTGATATAATCACTCCGGAGAGCAATTTAAAGCTGATATGTGGGAAAGCCGAATATGCACATAGCCCAATTCCCAGCAATTCTACCTCTAAGAACAAGTGCAGGGAAACTCTTTTGCTCATGAACCTGGAAGGACATTAAGGATACTTTCTGAATTATGAGTAATAAGTAAGAAACATTGCAACCATCCCATAGCATTGCTATTCAAAAAGTGAATAGTATTGCTCTGTGTACAGTTTGTTACCAATCTCTTGTGATATAAGGGGCTTACTTCAGAAAGCAAATTAATTACCTCATTGCACATACTCTGGTGTAAACTACCTCATTTCCATATACTGTTTTGTTTTGTTTTGTCTTTTAGCATGGCTTTCTGGTTAAAGGAAACAATAGATTGATATGCATTGTGGTACAAGCTTCTTATCTCATTACTACCTAGGTCTAAACAGTTTGCAGACCACATACTTTGAGTAGCGCTGACTCACGTAAATACAAAAAGAGGAGAAAATAAAAACAATAGACTCTTTATAGTAGCATACCAAGGAGGAAGGTGGAGGAGAGGTGGTGGAAGTGTTTGCCTAGACGCAAACAAGAAGGGGGAGAACTTAACAATAAAACCAACAAAAGTTGGCAATTCTGAACAATGTCAGTGATAAAATACTGCTCTCTTCCTGCCAGATAGTTACCACCTATCCTCGGCTTCTCCTCCAACTCTCACCTTGACTTACCTAATATAAAAAAAAATGCCATGTAAGCTAAATAGGGACCAGGCATGGTGGCTCACACCTGTAATCCCAGCATTTTGGGAGGCCAAGGCGAGTGGATCACTTGAAGTCAGGAGTTCAAGACCATCCTGGCCAGCATGGTGAAAGACCATCTCTACTAAAGCTACAAAAATTAGCCAAGTGCATACCTGTAATCACACCTACTTAGGAGGCTTAGGCCGGAGGATCGCTTGAATCCAGGAGGCAGAGGTTGCTGTAAGCCCAGATCATGTCACTGTACTCCAGCGCAGGCAACTGAGCAAGACTCTTATCTCCAAAAAATAACAATAGCAACAACAACAAATAACCATATACAAGTTAAATGAACTAGAATTATATGTGTATACATTTAAGAAATATCAAAAATTCACACTAAGCTGTTTCTGGATGTTTGCCTTATGAACATGTTATAAAACTATAAAACCGTGGACAACTAAACTGAATAGCAGCTTCTTGTTAGTAGAGAGTAATCGAGGGAAATAAGGAAGAGGCATAGAAGCGACTTCAACTGAGTTTATAATACATTATTTTTGAAATGATTTGAAGCAAATATTTGAACAAATAAGATACACACTGGAGATTACTTTCAAACTTGTTTTCTTACGAAATATGTTTTTACTTTTGAATACAGTGAACTGTTTCAAGTTATTTTTCCCACCATGATCCATATTTCTTATTCTTTTTCCAAAAATTATTATTAGATTTAAGGAAAAGAGAAATGAAACAACAGTTCATAGCATGTGAATTCTCCTGTCATGATTATTTTTCTTCACATTTTTAGAGTAACTAGTAGCTATTTTGTAATTATGAATTCTAACAATATTAACAGTTTATCATACACTTTTCAACAAAATTTTCAAGCAAAAAGTCCTTAGGGTAACACAGTAAGATACCACCTCACACCTATTGGTTGGCTATTAGATAGATAGATAGACAGATAGATAGATAGATAGATAGACAGACAGACAGATAGATAGATGTGTTGGCAAGGATGTAGAGTAAAGGAAACTGGAAGCTTTGTGCACTGTTGGCGGGAATTTCAGTTGGTGTAGCCAGTATGAAAGTAACTTTAAGAATTAAGAATTGAACTACCATATGATTTGTCAATCTTACTTCTGAGTATATATCCAAAGTAATTGAAATTTGAATCTTAGAAAGATACCTGCATCTTTATTTCATTGCAACAATATTTATCACAGCCAAGGCATTAAATTCACCTCAATATTCATTCAACATATATATCAATAAAGAAAATGTGGAATATATATATTATTCAGCATTAAAAAAAAGAAGGAAATACTGCCGCTAAAAACATGGATAAACCTGGAGGACATTATGCTAAATATGTCAGACACAGAAGGATAAACGCTCTATGATACAGCTTAACTGAGGAATTTAAAATAGTCAAACTCACAGAAGCAGTGAGTAGAATGGTGGTTGTCAGGGGCTGGGGCAAAGGTGAATGGGGAGGTATTAGTCAAAGGTTACAAAATTTCACTTATGTTGGATAAACAAGTCCTAGAGATATACTAGCATAGTACCTATAGTTTAAAAATACTGTATTGTCTATCTAAAAATTTGCTGAGTAGATCTTATGTTACATGTTCCTGTCACCCCTGAAACTTAACAGTAATAATACATAAAGATGGCAGGAGAAAACTTTTAGAGGTGGTGGGTATGTTTATGGCATAGATTGTGGTGATGGTTTCACAGATGTATACTCATCTCCAAACTCATCAAGTTGTATACATTAAATATGTACAGCTTTCTGTATGTTAATCATATCATAATAAAGTGATCTAAAAATCACTAGTAAAAGTATGTTTAGTCTTATTAGGCACTACAGAGGAATATTTTGAAATCATTACAAACATAGTAAATTCATTTTATTATATAGAAAAATGTAATGCATTGCTTTGAATGTCCAAAAGAAAAGTTGATATTTAAAAGGCTGCAATAAGATGTAGTTTTAAGTGCTAGAAGCAAAGAAAATTGAGTGATATTGTATAAAGTTTCTTTTTATAATATAGATAAAATTATAAAACCTATACTCTGAAAAAAATAGTCAAGATATTATCCTTTTTCAAACAGAAATATACATGAACTATCTGATACTTTCCATTATTGTTTTATTTAAATCACATTCAATTAAATAGTAGATAGCAACTAGAGCTTTGTATTTTAATTAAGTATTATTAAGTTCCCATATAATGAAATTGGCAGATGCTCTCTGTTTGGCGGGGAGTGATTAGGAATTAAAGCAACTGAGAAAAGCAATGAGGAATCAAACATAATACGAGATATAAAAGCATCATATGACATCTATTATTAATCCATTGTTTTTCTAATACTGCACTTATAAACCTGAGTACTGGCATTAAAGCTAAACTAATAAAAATGAGTAGAGTAATTCTTTTATAAAGAATGTAGTTTGGGGGTGAATTTTAATGAAAGAAGCTTTTTAAAAATTCCAAAAGTGATATTATGCCATCTTCACAAAGTTATTTCAATTTTCTGGTTTTTAAAAATCCTTAGGGTGCTGTTTTTAAAATACTATGTCTGTTCTTTTTGTTCTCTTCCATTAGATAAAAGGGACTTATTCTCAAATGCAGGTAAAACAAAATAGAGCACTATCATTTTTTATTTAATAATGCAGATTAGATTTAAATTTACTGCAGAAATCTGCTTAAATTGATTATTTTCAGGATGGAATGCTGCAATTTACCTGTTTAGTGTTATTAGAATAATCTTACTACTAAAATGTTAAGAAAATAGTTTTAATTTATTCTTCCTTTCAATGTTAAAAAACCTGCTTTGTTGGTATATTAAACAATTTTTTTATCATAGTTTTTATTTTCCAAAGGGACCTCAGTGCACAGCCACATACGACCTGAAGTACCATTACCACAGCTATTATTAGCCTAAGCAAAAGGAATATAAATAATAATGCCAACCTCAGAAAAAAAAATCATGGGTTTGTTAAGTGCATTTTGTCATCTTCAGTTATTCCCACTCCAATTTTTAAGTGTCAAAAAGCTAAAAAACATTCTCCCTTCTTCAGAAGGAAAGAGCAGAATTTCCTTTGAAATGACCTGAGATGTAGAATGGAGCCAAGATCAAAAAAACAGTCTCCCCTTCACTCTGGCTCTATTCCTGTCCACACCAGTGCAAGGCAGTGAGGATGCGTTTTGGCTCTTCATTACCTACACTTAGAGAATATCCTTCAATGGGATTAGTGATGAAAGGCTTAAGTTGTAAATTCCCAGGACATTCTATAAAAATGAGTTTCAGTCAAAATGCTATTAACAAGCTGGTAGTCATTTTCTGCTGCCTAAAGCTCACAAGCAACCAGGGAAATTAACATGAGTAGAGGGGATCCACTAAAGAACCCTTCAGGGAGCTGAAGAACTGTGGGAATATTGAAATGGAAGATCATGAATGGAGCACAATCATAAAAATAATGATAATCATAAGAATAATAGCTAACACAGTGCTTAATTTGTGTCAGGTATTGTTTTAAGTGTTTTGCATAAATTAGTTAATCCTCACCACAATCCTTTGAAGTAGGAAGTATGAATATCCCCATTGTACAGGTGAGAAACTGAGGCATGGAAGGGATGATTAACCTGCCAAAGGTCACAGCTCGTATGGGTCTTTCAGTGGAGGCCTGTAGGGACCAAATGCTGTTGTACTAGAAATAAGATTTAAACAAAGCAACCTTTTGTTTTTCTGTGTATATATATATATATATGAATGAAAGTATAAGTTTCTGGTGTGTTTACAGTGGTAATGATAATCACCAAATAATATGATTTCCAAGAAAATTAGTGATACTAATAACAGCTATTATTATTATTTTTTGAGACATAGTGTTGCTGTATCAACCAGGCTGGAGTGCAGTGGCATGACCTCGCCTCACTGCAACCTCTGCCTCCTGGGTTCAAGCAATTTTCATGCCTCACACTCCCAAATAGCTGGGATTACAAGTGCCTGCCACCACGCCTGGCTAATTTTTTGTATTTTTAGTAGAGACAGCATTTCGCCGTGTTGGCCAGGGTGGTCTCAAACTCCCAACATCAGGTGATCTGCCCATCCCAGCCTCCCAAAGTGCTGGGATTATAGGTGTGAGCCACTGTACCCAAACCTAATAATAGCTATTATTAAGGACAGATATGAGAGCTACTGTTTTAAGTTCTGTTCATGTGTTATCTAATTCAATCCCCCTGATAATTTTTAAAGAAAAATAATAGTATTATCCCTTTTTCATATATAAAGAAACAGAGGAGAGGGAAATTAAGTACTATGTTTAAGGTCACACGGAAGGCAGAGTATCTAGGATTGAAATAAGGTGTTCTGGCTCCAGAGCTGTGTCTCTACAGTGCTATGTTATGGATTATATATACTTGACAATAAAGTAAGATGAGAAACCATTTTTTATTGCACAATAATAATAATTATCATGTATGTGAACTATTTCTTTTTAATTACTATAAAGAATGAGTACTATGTATATTCGTTTACTAATTTTAACATAAAATTTGATTAACAGCATAAAACTCTATTCAAGAAAAGTCAGTTTTTCTGGTTTGTAACTCATTCATTATGTCTGCCTACTTCCAAAAAAATCCTAAATTTGGAATACTACTTCAATAATAATGATATTTCTTGGTATTTGAAAGTAACTTGGATCAATAATATATCTCTATAATAGCTATCTCCTGGTTCCCTCCAAAAGTAAGTAACAGTAACCCAGGTACACTTCCTCCTTAAAGCAATTCCCAATTACCCTGCCCCATATTATTACTTTAATACTTAAAGTCATCAAGCAATTTTGACTCTTCACAGTCATTTACAATATATGAACCTAGTTCTTTCAATTTCATGATAAATTCTTTAAGGATAAGACCCATGCCTCATACATTCCTCTGCCATTTTTAATAAAGTATATTCTACATAGTCAGGGATCCATATTTTTTCATCAATTAGTGATTGATTGATTGATTGATTGGTACAAACCTGGCTAGTATACCCAGGTTAAATTGTTCTACAGTTATTTGGCACCTACTGTGATTCTCAAGCTTATCTACACATGAAATTCTTCTTTAATTAATTTTGGATAGGATTCAAATGTAGACATTTTTTCAAAGATCCCAAGGTATTTTTAATGTGCAGTAAAGCTAAAGAATCACAGGGTTCAGGGATGCGAAAAGGCCCTGAGGTTGATGGCTGACCTGCCAAATACTGCAAGTACATGAAATTCATTTATCCCTTGATTTGCCACATCCTCAATATACAATTATTTCAATTATCAATGCCCGAATGAGGCACTAGCTCAAACATTAGCCAAAGTACCTTGTTTCTAGAGATCCAAATCAGAATAGCTCAAAATCCAGTACATGTGCAGTGAGATCCATGTGTCCCCAAATCTCTTTGGAGATTGTAGGGGCCAGATGTCTAATGCTTTTCTAGTCAGTGTTGGCTCCAAATTCCTGCTTCTGTCATAGTATTTCCATGTATTGACATTTTCATTCATTAGCTCACATATGGATTCCAGGCTTTTTTGTTTGTTTAATACATGTCAACACCATCACCACTTAAAGAAGGCATTGGACTTGCTATGTGGACTCCACAGGAAATTTAGGAAGATAGAAGGACATTTATATGATGATTAAAAAAAGACTTTGGAATTGAAAAAGTCATATTTTTTAAAATTTATTTAAGCTATTTTTCTCCCATTGACTCTAGTCTCCCTGGCTTTCTTGGCTTCTTTCTTTTCCTTAAACTCCCAGTAATGTTGAGATATATTCCTTATACTTTGGCCAAGTAACTTACTTGTAACTGACAAATGTAGCTCTGTTCTTTTCTTTAAATATTCAAGGATTTAATAAACATTTCTAAACAATAGACCATCTTCTCTGGCTGTTACCATTTCTCCTTCTCCTACTTATCTATAAACAAAAAGAGAACAGTACAGAGATATACTTCTCCAAATCTCAGATTTTTTATGTGACTTTCCATTCATTTCCCATCTGTTAGAGGAAGAAGCAGTTACACTCAACTGTGGAATAAATAAGAGATTTTTAAAAATCTTCATTGACACACCAATTACCTTTCAAGCAATTTTTACATAGTTAAATTGCATATTTCCTTAAAATAAGCAGTACAATTTGATAATTTTTTTGTTTATTGACCCATCTTTTGCCAATTAGCAATTGTGAGCTCTAACTTCAGTCATTTGTAGCTTTTTGATTTGCTGGCAACTGACCAGCCTCAGGTCATCTGCTATCACTAAATGATATCTGAAACAAATGCATCTGTTGCTAAAGAAAGTACACACGGTGTATAATAAGCTGCCACTATTTTATAATTGTAGGGTAGGGAGACTGTATACAGCAATCTCAGCAGCATGTTAGACTTAACTAGACTTATGATAACAAGCAAACTTTATGTAGGCTTACCCTGCAAAACTATACACTCTGCCCCTCTCAGAACTAATTATTGGTCCAAGATACCATCATTTCTCTTCTACATTTGACATAGCATCTTAATAGGTCTTCCTGCTCCTACCCTTGAACCCCATTATTAATTTACAAAACACCAGCAGCATAATCCATTTAAAACACAAGTCAGATCTTGGCATTATATGGCCCCCAAATGCTCCGATGGCTTCCTATCTCCCTCAAAAAAAAAAAAAAAAAAAAGCCTCAGTCATCTCTCACCTCTTTCACCTCATCCCGCTCTTTCTTCTTCTGCTAAGCTCCAGCCACACAATGCTTCTTCTCACTCAAATATACCAGATGCAGTTTTAAGAGATAGATGAATAATATCTTCTCTAACACTATAATGTAATAGTAGATGCTATTATAATTGCCAATTAATGGAGGAAATTAGCTTTGAAAAAGATAGTTATGTGCCCAAAACCATACAACTATTGTATGAGAGACAAACTTACGCATTCTAGCTCCAGATTCAAATTTTTAAAAATATATATTTGTCATTGTCACAAAAATTTTCACTTTAGGGCTATTTTATTTCTGAATTCATTATTTCAAATGTGAGCACCCATTCACAAAATTCTATTTTTCTTGGCAATGCCATTAATTTTTAGTGGGTCAAAACAGTAGAATCAGTGATATCCTTGGACTAAGCAGGTACTATCTCTCAGGATCAATTTCCTTATCTTTAAATGGGGTGATGATATATACTATATTGGGTTTTGCTGAAGAACTGAATGAAGCAACATATATAAGGCACATGGATGCTCGATGATTGAGATCAATTATTATTTATTAAAGTATAATTTTCAGGTTTCCTGATCACAAAAATATAATAGACTTTTATTATTTGGGAAAATGTAAGTAAAAATCACTTAGTAACACCACCACCAGAGATATCTATGTTAACGATGTGAAGTATTTTTTTCATAGCTTTTTCTATGCATTTTATATACATTATGCATTTTGATAAATTTTGATTATACGTGAGGAATTTCGAACAGGGAAATGGTGCCTCTAACCTAACTAGAGGTGCTTAAGAAGAACTCTAGCAGACATTTTTTCACAGAGACAGCTTGTCACAAAGACACCATGGTAAACTTGTGAGGTCTTCCAGGGATTCCATGAACAACTAAAGCTGTTTCTTTGATACTGACTAGTTGGCCTATGTCAGAACAGATGGACCAGACTCACTTCCTGGCTAATTGCCGCTGATCACTAGCCCCTAATATGTGCAAACAGAATACTCTTCTCAGATTGGCTGTAGTTTGGTATTTCTCTCCTCTCTTCTCTTTCTCCTCTATCAAGCCTGTTTTGTCTTCTGTTGAATAGACTCAATCTATGGGTTCATCTCCTTTGCCATTGAGTAAACAGCATCCTGGTAATTAACTTGATATCTTGACACATTCATTTGCTTTTTGTCTATTTGATTTGTCCTAGAATGATAGTGGTAAATAACATGTACCAATGCTAATGATTTTTTTTCCTTTTGCATCTCTAGCAGTTTTTAATTTATATGATTAGTTGATATTATTTTTTGTTACATAAATGTTTTTAAGTATTATAGGGACTGCCTAAAAGATAATAGCACCTTCATTAAATATAAAATGTGTTTATTTTTCTAGTTTTCACCTTAAATTCTATTTTGTCTGACATTTTTATTGCCATCTTCCATTTTATTTTGTTCCTCTGCATCTGATCTACTTTAACAATTCTTTCAGTTACACTTATTTTTAAATTTGTATTTTAGAATATCTTTAAAGAAAATATTTATTAAGGATTTTTACATTCTTTATCTTTGAATATTTTATACTCATTTTTTTAGTGTGTAAATTGAATATAGCTGCATGCAGTTTTATTGTCCCCTTTACCTCAAGAAGTATGTTTTCTTTTAGTTTTTATTAAAATTTGGCAAATAATTATCTCATTTTTAATTTAAGTAAGTTGGACTTCTTTTTATGCCAGATGTGCAATTTAGTAAGCTTTTACTTCTTCTCTCAAATCAGTGATTCTTTACTAATGTCATGAGGGGTTACAGAACAAAATTTTTATTATTGTTATTTTATTTTTAAGATACGTAACTTCTACTTCAAATACCATTTTACCATACATTTGATGTTGTGTCCATGTCAAAACAACTATTTATACAATCCATTCATTTAACTATTAATGGTCACTAAAGTTTGTATGGCCCCAATATTCTCACTTTAAGATTTGCGAATTCTTCGATTTTATCTTTTACCTTTTTATACCAAAACCTAGTTAAGCTTCGATGTAAGATTTTCTCATTCTTTTAATAATTGATGATACAGTCTTGCTTCCTTTGCTCATGAAATGCATCTGTCTCAGTAATATTATTAGTCATCCAAAAATTAGAAAATACTCATTAAACAGCACATGCTATAACTTTCAAACTATTGAATTATTTGAAGATAAACTCAAACTTACAATATATTTTGTATAAACTAAATTCACAAGAAACATTACTCTACAGCAAGCCTACATAGCCCAGTATTTCACATTTTACAATGGTGCATTTTATGTGCTTAAGATAACTATTTCAAAATTTAACAGAAAATGCAAAGAATAGGCTCTGACTTCTCACCATCTATAATACTGGCTCTTTAAAACAATGACTTTGTGAAAAGTATAAATTATATAAGTAAATTATATATAAGTAAATAGAAACCAACTGTTCTAAGAATAATTTTGAATTTAAAAGGCATATTTTATTTTTATACAATGTTTTCTAGTTTTGAAGTCATTTTTGTCTCTATTGTCCCATTTAATCCAAGATTACCATCAAGACTACCAACAAGATGTCCATCCCCATTTTACAAAGGCATTGATTGTCAAAGCCAGTAAGTGAATTGGCCATGTCCACAAACCTTTCAATTGGCAGAGCTGCTGCAAAACCACACAATTTCTGTTTCCAAGTACAGTATTCTAGTTTTGCAAGAAATACTGGCTTTCTTAGCTTGGGCAGCCCTAAAAAACACAATAAACTGGATGGCTTAAATAATAAAAGCCTATTTGCTCACAGTTCTGGAGGCTAGAAAATTCAGCATCAATGTCTGGCAGGGTTTGGTTTGTGTGAGGGCACATGGCCACCTTCTCCTTGTGTCCTCACATGCTGTTTCCTTGATGTGTGAATGTGGAGGGAGAGATAACTCTTTTCCTATTCTTATAAAGCTGACAATCCTATTGTATTAAGATCCTACCCTTCTGGCCCCATTTAACCTTAATTACCTCCTAAAACCTCTATCTCCAAATGTTGTCACTGGGGATAGCACTTAAACATGTGAGTTTGGAAGAAACACAACTCAGTACATAGCATGTACTTTCCAAAATCTGGTCAAGTTTTTTTAACTGATACACTCTTTTAGTATCAGTATCTAGAAAGAATGATCCTACCTTGAGTCTAACTAATTCATAAATCCTTGGAAACAAGGCAGTTCAGATTTATTGGGACTAAAGAAGATATTTTTTGGAATGTTAACTCTCATAGATAAAAACAATTAATATACTGTTTCATTAATAATAGCTACAAGAAATATAACAATTCATTCCTTTTTCTAAATAAATACTTCCAAAGAAAATTTTACGTTGGTTTGAAAATTGCTGTAATTGTTAATTAAACCAAACTTTAAAAATAATTTTAGCTTTAATTTCTTTTAAGAGTCAAAATCTATGAGTGGTAGAAGAATATGTCTTGGAAACTTAGAGAAGTTTAAAAGAATTACATATCCTATAGAAAGATTTCTCCAAAATTCATGCATAGCCAATGAAAAGCAAGACAAAAAAAAAAAAAAAAGAATGGTATGGGGGGGTGTGGTGAGAGAAACACAGAGAGGATGATCACTGTAATCTGGTGGGGATAGATAACACTTCTTATCTTATTTTCATTGTCCTAATTATGTTTCATATTATAAAAGTTAATGTTGTAAAAAATCATTTTAAAAATCATAAAAGGCATTCACACTAGTGCCTCATCTAGTTGAAATTAAAAATAAAAGCACAATTCTTTAGTAATACAGAGACACATTTTAGAAAGTTTTACTGTAAAATTTAAATCTCTCCTGAATGTTGTTGTCCATTTAATTACATAGTGAGACATATATGATGATATTACAATTACAAGGCTATTCTTTACCTAGTCTACAGTTCATAGTGTTTTAACCATTAATTACCCACTTAAATAATTTTTGATGTAATTTAACCATTAATTACCCACTTAAATAATTTTTTATTGCTACAAAGCCAAATATTCTGTAACAAGTAAACCTTAAGATTTTCTGATATGTAATCGTAAATGTTTCTGATGGCTTCTGCTTATTCTCTTGGTCAGATTTCTTTTCTAATTATATAATGTGGTCAGTAAATTTCCCACCAATTATAGGGGAAATATCTTCAGTTTTAAGGGGGTTAGAGTGATGCTATTATCCTGATGAGCTTCCTTTAGAATCTTTTTCCTACCTAAATTATCAAGTCTCTCAAAATTGAAAAGTCTAGATGATATTCTACGTAATTGATATGATGGGGAAAAAATCACCACTATGTCTCTGACACTTATTAGTAGGAAAACAAAAGTGGATTTTCTCCATGATATCTCTGTGTGTAAGTATGTAAGTCTTTCGCTCTTCAGCCTTCTCTTTTAACTTACATAACAAACATGACTACTCATTGCCACTTTCTGTGTCAAGAAAGTGACTCAAATGAATCAGCTGTGCAGTTGGAGCCATCCACAGGTTAGTGGGACTGTTGGAGAGCTATAAGCAGGTAAATGGCCTTACTCCTTAGGTTTTAATGTTATTGTCATTATTTATTAAATGAGTGAATGAATAAATGAGTATTGGGTGTTTGGAATGAATAGAAACAGGCACACAGGTCTCCCCACCACTCCCTAACCACATCCACACTTATAAAAACCCTTGCAGGAAACTCCATTTTGCAGTGATTACACAAAGAACCTTCAGTTTAGACTGACAAATTTTGTCCTATCCACATGTGAGTTTGATTTAATCATAGACTAAGTCATTTTAAAAGAAACATTTTAAAAACATAGGTGTTTTAAAAACATTTTAAAAACATAGATGTGGTGGCTCAGCCTGTAATCCCAGCACTTTGGGAGGCCGAGGAGGGCAGATCACCTGAGGTCGGGAGTTTGAGACCAGCCTGACCAACATGGAGAAACCTCGTCTCTACTAAAAATACAAAAATTGGCCAGGCATGGTGGTGCATGCCTGTAATTCCAGCTACTCGGGAGGCTGAGGCAGGAGAATCGCTTAAAGCTGGGAGGCAAAAGTTGTGGTGAGCTGAGGTCACGCCATTGCACTGCAGCCTGGGCAACAAGAGAGAAACTCCGTCTCAAAAACAACAACAACAGCAGCAACAAAAATCATAGCTACTATTTAGCGATTCCAATTATGTGTCAGGAGTATTAAACATGTTATTTCACTTAATACTCAAGAGGATGCTTTAGAGAGGCTATTGTACATTGGAGAATATAGAATGGCTATTGTACATTTGGGAATATAGAAGGCTGGAGAGATTTAGCAATTTCTCAGAATCTCAAAATTAGTAAAGTAGTTAAGATTTCTTCTTGAAGCCCGGGTTCCCGCTAGACCACATCCCTCTCCTCTCAATTGCCCCCCCAAAAATGATTTTGAGTTTTTGAAGTCAAAAGAGAAAATCCAACTAAAAACTGATGAAACAAGAAATAAACATCAAACTTTACATCATAAAAGGTTAGGTTTAATTTTTATGAATTTAAAAAAGAGTTTCTTTAACCCTATTCTATGAAGTAATACTTAAAACTATGCAAATAATAAATAAGAGAGGGTATTTCCATACCATGGTTAAGTCTTACCTCTATTATTAATTTCTCTATACAAGGCAATATGTCTCTTTCAAGTTTATATGATCTGTGATCTCTGCATACCATGGCCTTATGTCAATTTGTCTTAGACAACTGCTCACTTTGCAGTAACGGCTAAGAGATTTACAACGTTCTGAGCATCAGCCTAACTATTTTGTGTATATTGTCTCAGTTCATTCTCTCAATAGCCATATTGTTATTAACTACAACTAAATATTTACATATAGTTATTCAAATGATAAATAAGAAAATTTAGCCACTGCTACTTAGTGGTAGAACAAGAGTAGGTGCCAAATCTATGTAATATGTAATAAACAAAGTCAAAGTCAGGGTACTTAGCCATCAAGCCACAGCTTCCCAAATTTCCCTCCTTCTTGTATCACCAAAATTATTTTTGCCATATCCAGAAAACAAACTAATGCTATATTACTTGTATTGTTCTTAGCCAGTAGTTCAACTTTTCTCTTAAAATATTTATTTTAAAAAGGAAACTCTATGTCATAATTGAAAATCACTTAATACATGAAAAACAACCTAAAATACACATGAAACTATAAAAATTTTAAAAGAAATATTGATTATTATTGCTTGTGGGAATGTCCAATGATATAGTCACTGTGGAAGAGTTTGGCAGTTTTTATTAAAGCAAGAAACGCACTTACCATACAACCTAGGATGCTTAGGCAATTAATACTCACGTTCAGACAAAAATATGTATAGAAATGTTCATAGAAGCTTTATTTGTAATACACAAAAATTGGAAAAAATGGAAATGTCCTTCAGTGGGTTAAAGGTTAAACGAATTTTGGTAAATCCATATCACAGACTATTACTCAGCAATGAAAAGAAACCAACTAATGCTATGTGTAACAAACCAGATGAATTTCTAGAGAATTATGTGAAGTACAAAGTCAATCTCCAAAACTGACATTCTCTGTGAGTCCATTTACGTAACATTCTGGACATAATGTCATGATAAAAATGAAGAACAAATAAGTGCTTGCCAGAGATTAGGGTCTGATGGGGAGTAGTGAGTATGAAGTAAGTATGGGCAAAGATAGGAGCTACAGAAGTGCAGCACAAGGGAATCTTTGGTGATACAACAGTTCCGTATCTTGATTGTGGTGGCAGTTACATGAACCTATACATGGAATAAAATGGAATATAAACACACACACCACACACACACACACACACACATGAAAATGAGTGGATGTATAACTGGTGAAATTTGAAAAAATTTTATGGGTTGTGCCAATGTCAATTTCATGGGGTTGATACTGTGCTATAGTTACACAAGATGTAAACATTGGGGAAGACTGGATGAAGGGTGCATGGGACCTTCGTGTACATATTTTTTGCAACTTCCTGTGAAGCTGTAATGATTTCGAGTGAAAAGTTTTTTAAAAACTGCTCATTCATTTGTAACCTGAAATATTACCTTTGCCACCAGCAGCATGTGAAACAATCTGCTACAGTGGGCTGTTATGCTGTCCCTTTTCCTTGTTCGCCTGACTAACAGTAGGTTCTAGCTCAATCTAAATTTCTTCTCAATGCTTCTACTTCTGAAGCCTCCCTTAATTTCCTTTCTCCAGGGCAGACATAGCAAGTCCTTCCCTTATGTTCTCACTTCATTTGATATAGGTCCATAGCAGTTGTTACAGTTCTTGTATTTTTCTTTTTAGTTCTGTATCCACCTTTAAACTTCAAGAACTTTGGTGGTGTTTTTCCATTGTTCCTTTTTTTTTCTTTGACATTATTATCCTCACACTACCAAATTTTATTGAATGAAATCTATTTAGCCTCAATGGGAATTCTTAGATAAGACCTTTAAGTATTACTACAGTTTTACAAAGCACAATTGTGAAGAGCCCATTAGTTAAAACAGGTTTCTTAAATTCAGCATTATGGGAAATGAGAGTTACTGAAACAAGACTCTACTTAAGTGTAGGTGACCTTGTGTTTATGTTTGAGTATATGCATGTGTCTATGTGAATATACATACACACAAAAGTGCAATAGGAATACAATAAAGATACCCAACTAACTAGTATGTTATAAGCTCCTTTTGATATATCTAGTTATAAACTTATCTGAACTCAAGCCAGTGCTTGGGTTGCATACCTTGATAGCATAAATGTTAAAGGACAGTTCTAGTATGATTTTAGGCACTGGATTTACATCTAAAGAAAGAAATAATGATTAAATTATATATTTTGTTTTAATTAGACCCACTAGTCACTCTTTAATAGGCAACTGTGTCCTCACATATTTAGTATAAAAATTTTAACATGTTTAGCACCACTTATCCTGATAAAAGGAAAATAAAAATAAACAACTAAATGGGATGTTACATTTGTTACATTTATGGTCAAATCATTCTTTGTACTCAGTGAATTGTGAAGAATTATTTTTGGACTTAAATATACCTAAAAAAAAGTTTAGGATTAATGATATCTTGCCTTTTTCCTGTTTTACTTTATAGATTGTTAATTTGACATTATAAAATAAGTGTATGGCTATTAAAGAAACTTGGAAAACATATAAAAGCTGGAGAAAAAACTATTTTCCATCAGCTTACTACCTGAAGGCAATCAGTATTTACATTTTGACCTTAGTTTCTCTGTCATTTTTTTCTAAACATACCTTTAAAAAAAACCTCTAAGTGTAAATACATATACATGTATATACACAGTGACGTATATTTATTAAACTAAAACACTATTCTTAGGATACCACTTAAGTTTGTTTTCTTATTTTTTATGTTCAATGCTGGAGAATCAATACACATAAATTATCTCTTATTCTCACAATAATCCTTCAAAGACAGTATTGTCCCTTTTATAGATAAGAAAACTGAGGCTTAGAAAAGTTATGTAAGATGTTCAAATTAAAAAAGCTAGAAAGTGGCTATGGTTCCCATGTTGTTTTGCTTACTCATCATCCTTTATACGGAGGACAGAATGCAATCCTTTTTCTTGAGGAACCACCCCTGCTTTCATCAGTTTCAGTGGTTTAGATGTGGCTCACACATTGCCTGGCTTCTGGGTCTGCACATGACCCAGATGTGGGCACTCAGAGGCTGCCTTCCAACTCCTCACAATAACTGGTTTAGAGATGGTTACATGACCGATGCTAACTTGCTTTCCACTTGATCCAAAATCCTGGCTTCATCATTTATTAATAATTTCAGTCCTAACCCTTAAAACTTGTGTTTTCGTCTAGTCTCTCCAGCTCCTAACTTCCAGTGTGCCTTCAAGGATTTTGGATTCAGTCCAATCTTCCTTAAGGGCAACACTGAGGCCATTAATAAACACCTAGTTTTAAATAACAACTTTGAGCAATGACTTAAATCTTGACTAAAATATTTCTGTGATTAGGGTCAGTATCTTCTTAGTAGGAAGCTGCTGATCAGTGTGGCCAAAGACAATAGAACACAGAAAATGATGGACAAAACTCAGCAGATTACAAATTTGGTTTGCACTAGAATACAGACCACACATATACACATACATGAAAATGCTGAAAGTTGTCATCATTTCTTTAGTGAGGAAATCATTAGCAACTAATTCAGGAATACGGCTGCTTCTCTGTGTAGTATGCATGGAAGTTAACTGTATAATCAAACCCACATTGTGCTAATTACATGGTTTAGATTCCATCATTTTTATCACACTTAAATAGTGTTTATAAAGGCCCCAGGTACAAAATTATCCCAGACATAGTAAGAGAGAGATCTGGCTACAGTAGACCCTCCCCGATTGTGAAACGAGATTCTGAGGCCAGTGTAGACAAAACCAGAGATAGTGATGCTCAGTCTGAAAAACTAAAAAAGTTATTAAAGTTGTAAGATGTAATATTTTTGATAATTGATATCAAATTTTTGGAGCTGTGTCTGAATGACAATAAACATGAAACTGAAGGAGACAACAAACTCTCTGGTGCAGCAATGATTGAGAAGGTTCTTTTGCATAGACTCCCAAATGAATTTCCTTTTTAGATAGATCTCAACTTGCATGCGCATATTGTCTAAAAAAGTAAGAAATCATCTTTTAAGGCTTTCGATGGATCTCTTGGAATTCTCTGCTATTTTTTTCCCCCAGTGCTAGTTGTCTCTTTGTTTTGAGAAAGTTGTGATAACCCAATAGCACTTAAGTGCTATATATTTTTTTCATAAAGTATCAAGCTGTGTTTTTATGAAAAAGAATATATCTTTGCAGGAAATAAGTCACATCTGGAGAACACTACAAGGAGCTGTATGCAAGAGAAGTGTAATATCATCTCTTCTTTTACGATACAACATGAACATACTAAGAAAATAGGAACAAGTGATTCTTTCATTAAAGTTCACTTATGGCTGGGTGTGGTGCCTCACGCCTGTAATCCCAGCACT